>CM059869.1:37627931-38245931 GCA_030490815.1 Acer saccharum
TCCGCCAGTCAAACTTGTGAAAAAGTCAACGGATACGCCATTTGGTGTATCGGATACGTATCCTGGAGTATCCGGGGAGTATCCGAACTGAATACGAGTTCGATACGAGTTACCTCCACCAAATGGAGTACCCATGCTTCCTTGGAACTAACTAAACTAATATTAATGTCAATATGAAAACCACATTAGAAAACTGGAGGAGAAGCAGCCTCCTCCGGTTTTTACGGTTTTTTTTTTTTTTGTTCTTTTTTAAATTAACATTTTAAGTTTATATATTTTACAAATACAGTATATATAAGTAAGAATGCATTCTACAGTTAAATAATAGCAAGAAAAAAAAAACCCAAGTAAAAAATGAAACAGAATAAACGAAAAAGCAAAGATCTCCACCCAACCATCAGCAACTCCATGCCCATCTCCATCAGGACCATCACCATCAACAACCAAATCTCCAACTCAATCTCCATTTCCAATTTCACCCCATCTCTAAATTCATCATCAAAATAAAAAACGTGAACCCAACAAAGTCGAAAAGAAAAAAAATCAAAACATGTTGATTTGGAGATTTGGGATCCATAGAAAGGAAGAGATTGGAATCCATGGAAGGGAAGATATTTGAGATCCTTGGAGTAAAAAAGGAAAAAGAAACAAAAAAATGGAGGGGAAAAATATCTCCATTGGAGTCTGGAGATGAACATGAAGGTTGTGGTACTGGTAGTGGAAGATCGCACTGGTGATCTCCCATGTTTATTTAGATTTTTTAATTTTTTTTTCGATATTTTTTAAATTATTTAAAAGAAATTTAAATTTTGATTATTATAATTTTTTGACATGTGTCATATTTTTTATAAGTGATATATTTTAAGTCAAAAATACCCCAAACACCCTTAGGCATAATTAATAGTTGATTAACAAAAGGATTAAAATGATGAATTTTTAAAAAATGAGAGATTAAAGTTACTAATATGACAAAGACATTTAAAAATGTTACATTGAGCGAAAAAGTATGGACTTTAGTGAAATTCCCCCAAAATAAAAATAAAATAAAATAAAAACCTTGAATGACAAAGTATTAATAATACTGGTAATTCATCAAAAATGAAACAAACAGGTACAATAATGATAAAATTCAATTTAAATCCTAAACTTTCATTTAAGAAGAAATTAAACGTTATTATAGCAATAGTAATACTAAATGAAGCTCATTACAAGCTTTTATTGCTTCAAATAACTTGAAGTCTCCACATGATCTACAGCTTTCCTCTCTCGTGTTTAATTCCAAACTCATCCATGTCGATCTCTATAAAAGTCATTGAAGTATTGGTGATGATGCTGATGAGAGCCATACATTTGTGAATAATTATTACATGGTAGAGGAAGAGGGCACTGTTGCTCATAGTGCTGCTGCAATGTCTGCATGGATGTACCATAGAAATACATAGCCCTCTGATTGTTGATCATCACATTGTCTACTATCACCGCTGGCGGATCGAAAAAAACAATGTTGGTTGCAGCACTACTTGACCATAGACCGTGGCATTGCCTCCCGACACACCACCAAACTGACCTAGATGATTGTGATCACCGCCAATCATCATCTGATTATTCTTAGGGTTGAGATCATATGGTAGCATATGATAAATTGGCATTTGATCAAGTGGCTTCACAGAAGATATATTAGGTTGTTTGTTGATCATCATGAGCTCATTATCAAGTTCAATGTGCTTTTGATGACTATGATTACAAGGACTCAAACCCGATTGAGAGCTATAAGATTTCCTACAAACAATCTCCCATTTTGGGTAATCCAATACGTTTTGATCACCTTTTATCATAGCAATCTTTCTTCTAGTTACTTCAATGTTATTATCAAGCGTAACAAGAAGAATCCTAAGTTGATCGACAGATAAACTGTTGAGACGATCGTCCCAGCAACTCGAGAATTTGGATTCCAAATTTGACCTGCGCACTTTATTCACCTTATCATCCACTTTACGCTTTCGCTCATTGAAGAAATCGAAGAGGCTATATGCTTTTACTCCACGTGATGAGAAGTCCCTGTCTCTGTACAAGTTGACAACTTCCATGAACTCACTTGCTTCTTTTGGCCAGACGTCCACTTCCAGCGGCTGGTTCTTCAGCTTTGGGTCGTAGATGATCATGCAGGTGGGGACACCACAGAGAGTGGCAAACTCTTTCGCCTTCTTTTTCAGTCCTTTTTTTCGTTTTTGGTACGTGGTCATTCGACACTTCTCGTTTTCAATTAGTTTCAAAACCAGCTTTCCTCTCCCCGTCTTTTTATCTATCAATTAAAAAATAAAAAACAAAAAACAAAAACCAAAACAAAAGTTTGATTCTAATTTTTTTTTTTATAATGTTACAAACACTTAGTGAATAAGCAATTAATAAAGCTAAATACAATCACAAGCGAGATTCATGTACATATGTATTTGAAGTGATACTGCATTTAACATTCCTGGAACGAAAATCGAAGCAAAATAATGAAAGAAAAGTTCGAAAGAATATTAAATCATTGCTATAAAGAGAATAATAATAAAGGAGAAGAGAAAGAAGAGTAGAGCAATAATGGAAAAAGTAGAGTACCTTAAGGCTTGGACGTTAATGGCTTCTCAAGAACGCCTTCTCTAATCTAAAACAAGAATCGTATAATAACAAAGTAATTTTCAGGACCTTTATAGAAAGAAGGATTGAGTTGTTATGAATTCGATATCATGATTGAACCTTCCATTATTGATTACCAAAAAAAAAGAGGAAATTTTTGTTTTGATGGTTATAGAAATTAAATTCAAAATTACTGATTTTTTGTAATTAATTAGGTAGCTAGGAAGTCAATTATGTATATTAGGTAAAATAATTCACACATTAATACATTATACTAGCAATAAAAAGGAGAATATGAATGGACTATTACCTAGCTTGTTCTTTGCTTTTCAAAAATGTCATGAAATCATTATTATTTATTTCTTCCTTAGTGAAAGGTTCGTTTGAATCATGTGGTTTCCTTTTCTTCCTCGACAAGGGATCAGTCCACGGGCTTGCAAGAAACCTTTACCACTTTCGACTCCTCTTCTTGCTGTTATCCTTGTATTCCGACATTAGGGTCTATCGCATCAAGAGCTACCACACTCTAGCAAGTGTTTGGACCAAAAACGTTCACAATCAAGGATGGGTAATCATCCACAACTACGGTTTGCTGAAAAAACTTCTCCAGAACCTTTGAAATTTTTTTCAAAGGTTTCGAATGTTGAACCAACTTTTCCTCAGTGCAGAGCTATATACAATGGTTGATCTCCTTCATCTCATTTTCGTCAAGGATAGTTTTGTAGTCAACATCCTAAATTTACAAAGATATTTAGTCACTCGAATACATTTGATATACATACAAAAACTTGATTACAATACATGCCTCAACTATTTCCGAATTGACTGCAACATCCCCATCAGTTTGATCATTACTCCCTTTCATTTCCAAATTGACTGCAAAATCTCCATCAGCTTGATCATCACTCTTTTTCATTTTTGAATAGACTTCAACATCCCCCATCAACTTCATCATCACTCTCTTTCATTTTTGAATTGACTGCAACATCAGCTTGAACATCACTATCAACATGGTTCTTTTCCACTTCTTCACACAAACTCTTACCATCGAGATCCTATAATGACAAGAATATTTAGTAAGAACTAAAGTATCATAAACAGAAAATAAATATTAGAATAATACACAGTTAAGGGGATTCACATCAAGCTTACCGGCTCAAAAATATTCTCATACTTTTCCGTCAATCCATCCTTCCTCATCAAATTTTGTTTGCTTGCTGCTAATTTTTCCTATGTTGATTTTTCAGCAGGTGCATCTCCAACCTTGATTTCTTCTCTAATCTTTGCAAATTCTACTCTACAAAAAGAAAGCATATGTTCCTCACTTTCCTTAATCATATTCTTAATCATATTTGTAATAGCTGATTGGCTTTCCTTAATCAGTTGAGCAGTATTTGAATCGTTTTCCTTAATCAATACAGCAATAGCTAAATAGAGGTCAACGATAGTGGATGGCATCGAAGTCTGAAATCTAGACTACAAACTGAAAAATACAAGTGTCAAAAATTATAATACATCACGCGTAAATTTTAAGGACCATAAAGCATACTACCGAACAAATCATACAATTCTAAGGAATAATAGATACAACACCGAAAGCCATGCTGATAATTATCATGTCAAGATGTTCTTCCATTAATTAATACATTAAAGAATGGACAAAAAAAAGTTGCACATGCATGATATCTAATACACAAAATATAAAAATTATGTTGCATTACAACATAACTCATATAATTAAGCTAACCTATACTTAATATTCTCATAAAATAAAATCGTACCTTAGGAGTTTGAAAATCTCCAGCAGGGAAGAGTTGCTTCTTAGATGGGGGATCATCTGAAAATGAGGTTTTGGATCTCTCGAAGGATGAAGTTGTATGGTGGTTGTAAAAAGAAGTATCTCCCACATCAATTTCATTGCCTCGAACTTCCAGTTTGTCATCGTGGCTATCATCAGAACCAACATTCTCTTCATCTTTAAATGGACTTTCAACCGGCTTCACCAACTTCTTCCCCTTGTGTATCAGTGGGCCACACATACAGTTTGGCTTCAAGGAGTTATAGTAATCTATCCCCTTTTCGTAACTGTGAACCTCCCAAAGAAACAATGACATATGCATATAAAGAACAACCAATGTTACAGTCTTCCTACAAGTCGGTATTAATATAGAACTAAAAATAGGAAAACTAATGAAATACACACCCTTGATATGAACCTGGATTCCATATAGATAACCTTTGTACCGAAATCCCATCTCAAGAACCTTGGAAACCAGGTTCCAATTTCTCAGCTGACAACATCTGTCAAACGAGCAATTCTCTCCATGGCTTATACCTATACAAGTAAATATCAAACAATGTTATTCTGTACAGTATTAAATTTCAAACAATGTTATTAAATATCAAACAATGATAGTCATACTTAAAATGCTAAAGAAAACCCGAATAAATAGAATGTATAGTACTTGCTTTTCTTCTTCTTCTCTTACATCCCCTTATAGCGCTGCTTTTTCTTCTTCTTCCTCCTCCTCCTCTTCTTCTTCTTCTACTACCTCTTCTTCATCGTCTCCTTTGATATATTTTTTTCCATTTTCACTGCCTTCTTCTTCTTCTCTTGCTTCTATTCTTCTTTCTTCTTTTCCTTCTACTCTTCCTTCTTCTTTCCACCTCTCAGTTCACAAAGGTGTCCTAAGTTGAACACTTAAGCCAAAACAATGTAATACTGTAGATGTAAGACCCCCATAGAAATTTTTTAAAGGCTTCTTCGTCCTCAACTAATGCGAACAACCATCCAGGTATGGTTGTCCATCCATCATCTATGCTAAAGAACTGGTTAACCATAAAGATGTATGCCATCTTTAATGCATCGTCACCCTCGATGGCCGTGAGTTTCTTAAAAGTGGCATTGAGGAGTTCAACTATCGACTTTTTTTCTTTGAAATATCTTTTCAACATGGGACCCTCTTCGACTTGTTTATTGTTCCAGAACCCTTGAGGCAGCGAGCCCATTTTCAGCCCATTACAAAGACAAAACTCCTTAGTCCTAAAATGAGCCTCCGACCTCCCCAAACCGAACCACATTTCATCGTCTCTTTGTCCGCAAGGAAGAATAATCTCCCTTTTTAAAAGGTTGTAAATTAGCATTCCTTGAATCTTCAAGGGTTGGGTCAAATCCAAGTAACACCTGAAGGGCCTTCCCTAAATCTTTACAGCATGCCAAAATTACTTAGGACCTCCGTAAGATCTCTAATTAGATAACACTTGCTTTGAGAGTTTATTCTGACGTTAATCCACTCTCTATGGTTCGAGAATCGCCATAATTTTTCGTTTGGATTTGTAGGCATCTTGTTAACCATGAAACAAAAATGAATACTTAGGGTCACTGCAAAATAGCAAAAACAAATAAATATAAACAAAGATTCAACTGAGCAAATTAAAACAAAATACAACATTAGAAGCCCGGGAAAGGCATGTGAAGTCGGGGTATATGATGTTATGCTCAGGAAATTCGGGTGAAGCTCGGGCATTTGGTGTGAAGCCAGGGTATGTGATGTGAGGCCCGGAAAATTCAGGTGAAGCCCGGGCATCCGGTGTGAGGCCCGGGATATTCAAATGAGGTCTGGGCATCTGGTGTGAAACCCAGAAATTCAGGTGAGGCCAGGGAAATTCATGTTAAACCTAGGCATTTGGTGTGAAGCCGGGTATGTAATGTGAGGCTCGAAAACTTCAGGTGAAGCTTGGGCATTTGGTTTGAAGCCTAGGATATTCAGGTGAGGCCTGGGCATCGTGTGTGAAGCTCGAGAAATGGATATAAAGCCCAGGACTGTGATGTGAAGTAGGGGAATAATAACACAAATCCAGCATAACAAGCCTAGAATGGCATGTGAAGCCCAACCATGGGATAATAAAGCCCGGGACAAGGATTCGAAATACAGGCTTGTAATGTGAAAAAATGGGGGAAATCAAGAAAAACAAACAAACAACATAAAAGAAGTTCAAATTAAGCAACAAAAGATGTCCGAGAAATGTATGTGAAGCCTAGGAATAACATGACAAACGAACTATCTACTATATACAAGTAAGTTTGGTGAAAAACAAACAAATTTCATACCTGTTTGTGTGGCCTTAGGGTTGCTATTTACATACAAATCCAGCTACTACAACAAGGGTCCCATACTTCCATTGACTTGTAAGACAATACAAAAGAGGGAGAGGAGGGCTTAATCCCAAACAAGATGTAGCTCAAACACATACATAGAAGTTCCAGAGTCCAACATTCAACAAAACTCAGACTAAGAACACTTTTGACTAGTATAACATAAATTATAGGGATAGCTAGCATACAGCATCGATGATGAACTCTAAAAAAGGAAACTCAAAACATCCTAATCAAGTCCTAAATTGAAGAAGAAACAACTTTTTTCAACAGGTAATTTAACATAGAAAAGAACATCCATCCTCTAAATGGTCATAAGAGAGATTGGAACTGAAACAGGAGCAACATGAGTGAAAGTTGTTAATTCACTTTGAGCCAAAACATTCCAACATGACTTCATATAACCTAAGCTAGGAAACTAATTCCTTCAATGATAATTATCAAACAATACAACACAACAACACAAATATATTTTAGTTATCGCAACACCTGAATTCTACTACTCATAAATGTTTCATCAACAAAGTAATCTTGAATTACTAAACTCAAATGAATAGATTAAATAACAAATCTGAGCCTAATCCCTCAATTTGGATATTGCAACTTATATTCACACACGATATTCTAATCACGAGCAACAAATTGAAAACCCTAACACATCAAACCAACAAATAAAGATCAAATTAACGACAATAGCAAAGTTGCAGATGAGAAAGTATGTGCATGGGTATGGGAGAGAGGGAGAGAGAGAGAGAGACGATACATCACATGCAAACAAAAAAAATAAAAAACAAAAACAATGCCTACCTATACTCGGTCGAACCAGTGGATGTTGTCTGATGGGTCTTCTCTGGCTTAAAGTCATCGCGACTGTCATCCAATGGGTCTTCTCCGGTGAATGTGTTCTTCGACTTCTCTTCTTCTCTCTCGTTGTCGTCGAAATTGTTCTTCATCTCCTCTGCTTCTCAACACCCGACACCATCTTCTTCTCTCCCTGTCGTTTGCTTTTCCATTTTTTTTCTTTTTTTCTTTCTTTTCTTTCGTTTTTGAATTTTGGGATCTTTCGTTGTCGTTCCAGGGGTTTGGGGAATATTTAAGGAGGGCAATTTGGTAATGTTGCATTAAATGATTTAATTTAAAGAAAAAAAATCCCCCTAAAGGGTAATCTGGTGAAATCAACTCTAAAAAGAACAAAAATGCAAAAAAAATTAGGAGTTGACATTTTTGCTCTTGCTCTTTGAAACATGGGAAAGGCCATTTACTTAAATCCTCCTTTAAAACCTTTCTATTGAAATCTAAATACTAAAAATTATACTATAATAGTTGAACCCATATAATATTAAATTTTTACATTTGAGTTTGTATTTTTTTAATATATATTACACTATTCTAGTTTGGAACCCACAATCTCATAACGTAGATGTGAAGCCATTGTGCTAACCTCATCTTGTCACATTGGAGTTTGAGTTTTTTTTATAATTTAAGGGATATTATCATTTTCCCCCCTGATAGTAAACTATTAGAAAGGTTAATGTTTCCCATATTGGCCGGTCTCCCCCCTAACTTCAAAATATTGTTAGAAGACCCCCTTCTGCTAGCTTTTTCAATAGAAAAGTGAACTCTAACGCTAGTCAGTGGGTTAAAAGATGAAACTGCCCTTATATCCTTTAAATATTGATTACTCTATTTCTACACATAGTGTAGCCCCAATTCCACATCATTTTGTGTCTGTTTCTCGGGTAAAACTGGGGTTTTAATCGGTTTAAATAAGTGTTTCAGGTATTTTTGGAGTTTAGGGGCATTGGAGTAATTTTGAAGAATCAGGGGTAAAAGTGTAAAATTGGAGAAACTATTGAAGATTCTGTAATTAAAGGAGAGGTAAGGGGTCCTAATTGTAATTCGCCAGGTAGCGCGCCACGTGGCTTAAGTGAAACGGGGCGTTTTGGCCTTGGGCCTGACCCGACCCGGACCAGATCCGGCTCGCCCAAACAGACCAGGTGCAATTGCTGATTGCACCCTAGCTCAATTCTTAGCACGCCCCGCCACATCAGCGTGACGTCACGTCGTCTTCAAGCTGTAGCGACCCGGTCGGGTCTGCACCGGGTCGACCCGACCGACCCGACCCGACCCGGTTCTTGACCCAAACTTCGACCCGGTCATCCCGATCGGTTTCTGGCACCGTTTCCGACCGTTTTTCGTCCAGATCGCTGGCCGGTCATCCTCATGTCCGTTTGGTACCAGTTTCGAGGCCCCATGCACACTTTTTCTCTCACCTCCAAGTTTCCCAAGCTTCCATGGCTTCCAAGCTCTTCCAAGCTTGGAAGAGCTTGAATGGAGATTTCTGTGGCTCGGATGCTGCTTCCAACCGCAGCAATCGAGCGACAGCGATTTTTTCGAGCTTGCGGTGGTCCAACCGCCGCGGTCTTCAACCGCGGAAACCCCAGACCGTGGTAGTCCGTCTTGGACTCGTTTTGGACGAGATTCTTGCCCTATTTTGAGCCCATATAAAAACATCTTATGTTCTTTTCATGAAGGGAGAGAGCCACACACACAAATCCGAAAATTTACTCCAACTCTCTCAAAAACTCTCTCTTTTCACCATCTCTTCCACACACCATCACTTCTCACATCTTCCATCTTACCTCATCCACCATCACTCCATCTTTTTGGGCAAGAGAGAGTTGAAGAGAGATAGAAGGAGAAAAAGATCCAAAGAATAAGAGAAAGCTCTCCATTTAGTTTTCTCTAATCTCTTTCTCTTTTATTTCTTTATTGTAGCCATGTACTCACTTGAATTTATTTATTGTATGGCTATTATGTGTAATATGATGAGCTAAATATATATTGCTAGGATTTGATGAAACCCCACCCATGACTATATATTTATATTGATTCTTGTTTATCCATTTATGTGCAAAGTGTGGTTTGTATGGGTATTTTTGTATGCTTAAAGCTTTCAAGTGATTGATCTTCATTTGATTGATTTATTGTGGTGTGTTACGTACCGACCAGAGATGCACACCACGTGTTCGTTATTACACTTGAGTTTATTTTAGTGTTATTTTATTTCTTGCATTAGCATTAGTCCTTAGATTAAATTAGTTTAATTTACTTAGTTTAAATATCCTTTTTCGCTTGTTTGAATAGCATCTAGGCTAATCAATTTTGGTAATCGATCACTCGATCCCTGTGGGAACGAATCTTATTCACTGTTATGCTACTCTCCGACCTCGTCCTATTGCAAGTGTCGCTCACTAAAAAGAGACTAGCCAAATACAAACCAACTAACTATTTTAACCTTCAATATAATCAGGAAATGACCATTTAACTCTCAAAATATTTATTTAAATTTTTTTTTTAAAACAGCAGTATTATTAAAGAGCCAGGCAAGGCTCCAAATAGCTACAGAGAGATAAAAATGAAACAGAGGCCAAAACCCCACCCAGAGTCCAAGGACAAAACAGAGGCTTCAGAGACCAAAAAAACCCCCATACACCTAACCAAACAACAACCAAGAAAAAGAAAATAGAAAACAAAAAGCTAAAACTAAGTCACAGGTTGCTCCAATGATCTGCAACACCAACCATCATAGAGCCCATATTGACCAAAAATCAGAAAAGGAAAAGGAACCTCATGAGCTGAAAGAAACCCCCATGACACCAAAGCACAAGTAGCAAAAACCCAATAGATTATACATGGCTTGTAGCAACAGCAAAAACCCAATAGAAGCAACAACAAAAACCTAACAATAGAAAAACACAGGCAGCAGCACCATAGCAGCAAGAAGGACACCACGACCCAAGCAAGAAACTCAAGAAAACTTCCACACCAGCTTGTCTTCCCCTGAAGTAGACCCACACCAAAGCAGAAAAAAAAAAAAAAAAAAAACAAAAAAAAAACAAAACCAAAGATTAACCCCAAACTAAAGCCTCAAGACCCAATAACCTTATGTTTAACCACCAGACTTTTCACAAACTCACGAAACCTGCTGTCCCTCCTAGCAATTATCTATGTAATCTCTTTCTTTCTTCCATTGAAATCAAAACCATGGGCCATACCTCTTTCAATCACCTTCACTATCTCTTCCTCAAGGTTCCACATCTCTTTTTCCTTTACCTCTAGCATCTGATGCAGCTTTGTATCACAAGCACTACTGCTCCTAGTTTTCATGATATGATTCCTCACTAAGTGGGAGCTTTTCCTCGCTCTTCTTTTCTTCGAGATGCTTGGAGAAGCCACTGCTAAACCTTTGCCCAGGACATTGAAAGACAAAGGAACCACCTCTAATTTTTGAAACAACTCCTCACCACTATAACCACCAGCATTGATCATCTTCTCACCATTCCAAAACACAACAGGAGAGTCTGATGGGCCACTGAAAGCACCCCTTATCAAAGCCAGAATCACTACCCATCAGGCTACTGTTCCTTAAAGCAATTCTTCCAACTTAAGGAAGGTCTAGTAGGCCTCTCAAAATACCCTTTTCGAGAGTAGAAGCTCTATGATGTGTAAAATCGTGTTATAAAAACCTAAGTCACAAGTGCACGAATCGTGAGATAAATACAGCGACAAGTAGGGATTGTTCCCACAAGGAAAAGCGATTTACTGATTAAACTAGTTCTAATTAAAGTTAAGCAATTAACAGTATCCAGAGATTTTGATTGATTGATTGAATGATTGGTTTAGAACAAAATTATCTAAGAAAACAATTAACAATAATATATGAATGTGATCAAAAGGTGAGAGAACTAGGTCATCAATGCTCCCCAACTACGTTTACTCAATGTTACAAATTGACTTTGATAAAATATGTTAGTCAAGTTAAGGGTTCGTTCTTAAATTAGATATGATTGTTACCGTATGATCCTGGGATGAATCAAGTGTTCTCAATTATAATTTACCCATAAATCAATGGCTCAAACTACAACCAAGAACCCATTAAGTGCAAGAACCAATGAACCAAAACCTACTTGCATAAATCAATGCTAAGATCAGTTTTACCCATTCAATTGAATATTAATTAAGGTTACGTGTAAATCAACACTCCAAACTTAATTGTTTAATTACCAAAACCCTAAATTTATGTCAGCGTATGACCATGCATTAACACAAATAAAGAATTAAGACTTAGAATGAATTAAGTGAATCAAAACTTGAATTATCAAAGCCAGAATCACTACCCATCAGGCTACTATTCCTTAAAGCAATTCTTCCAACTTGAGGAAGGTCTGGTAGGCCTCTCAAAATACCCTTTTCGAGAGTAGAAGCTCTATGATGTGTAAAATCGTGTTATAAAAACCTAACTCGCAAGTGCACGAATCGTGAGATAAATACAGCGACAAGTAGGGATTGTTCCCACAAGGAAAAGCGATTTACTGATTAAACTAGTTCTAATTAAAGTTAAGCAATTAACAGTATCCAGAGATTTTGATTGATTGATTGAATGATTGGTTTAGAACAAAATTATCTAAGAAAACAATTAACAAGAATATATGAATGTGATCAAGAGGTGAGTGGACTAGGTCATCAATGCTCCCCAACTACGTTTACTCAATGTTTCAAATTGACTTTGATAAAATATGTTAATCAAGTTAAGGGTTCGTTCTTAAATTAGATATGATTGTTACCGTATGATCCTGGGATGAATCAAGTGTTCTCAATTATAATTTACCCATAAATCAATGGCGCAAACTACAACCGAGAACCCATTAAGTGCAAGAACCAATGAACCAAAACCTACTTGCATAAATCAATGCTAAGATCAGTTTTACTCATTCAATTGAATATTAATTAAGGTTACGTGTAAATCAACACTCCAAACTTAATTGTTTAATTATCAAAACCCTAAATTCATGTCAGCGTATGACCATGCATTAACACAAATAAAGAATTAAGACTTAGAATGAATTAAGTGAATCAAAACTTGAATTAAGAAAATATAGTCAATTCTAACAAAGAGTAATCATAGAGGTTCACATTGACTCCCTAGTATGGAGTTAGTTACACATATTAGAAACAAAAAGACAAGAGAAAGAAAAGATAAAACCCATTGAAAAGCTTCAACAAATTCTTCAAATCTTCGATGTTGGAATCTCCTTCGTCTTCGAATCTTCTATTTGTAAGATGAATGATAGAACTGTGTGATGAGATGTTGTGTGTTCCAGAAGATAAGCTTGTATCTGAAAGAGAGCGAGAGAGTGCCAGCCAGAGCCAAAACCTATTAATCTCTCAATATATATAGGCTCCTAGATCCCAGAAGTGAAAAGACGCCTTATGTTAGACAGAGTAGCCAAACCGCTGCCATTACCGCTGCCAAAGCCTCAGCGGTATAAGCAGCGATCTTCACGCTTGACGGACAAACGCTGCCGCTTTGAGAGCTGTCCTGCAACGGTCAAGGCAGCGAACACTACTGATGTTGGAATGCTGCTGACCCGCTGTCAATTAATTAGGAGTGGCTTTGACAGCACTTTTTGGCCTTTTGCTAGAAAGTCCCTGGAATCTTCTAAAATAGCACTTTTTGCTTGATATTCTTCAAATAACTCAACTGAATCCAAAATCCTGAAAATGCTCACACACATACATTAAATCCCAAAAAAACCCGAGAAACAAGCAATTGATTGGATGAATGGGGATCATGTAGGGAAAAATACCTGTAGTACACGCAGCGGAAGCGAGACTAAAAATAGATTTAGTATGTTTTAAAATTTTTCCTTTTTATGAACCTTAACCCTTTAATTAATTAACAATACATATCAAGTAACAAAAGTAGAATACCTTTTGTCGCGTGATCCGATTGACTTACGTCGATGGTAATCCGCAAGATCTTCAATCCTAGCACGAACGTGAATCACCTAGGAGCGTGGTCTCCCTTTTCTTTGAATTGCAAACCTGAGAATGGACAAACAAACTTTTCTCTTTCTTTTGTTAGTCACAAAACAATCAAAAGAATACAAAGATTATTCCGGTCACTTTTGAGTTCTCAATCTAATGATCGAAACTCGCGTGAACCTAATTCGATGTTGTACACACAAGCTTATTGATGAACAAGCAATTAGTGTACCATCAAAAGAATAATCTCTTCTCTCTTTTTGTCTTAGTAGAATAATCAAATACTTGTCTATGAGTTTAGAAGAAGAAGAAAATTGAATCCATCAACCATTAGAGGTGGCCGAACCCTATCATATGAAATATATAGGGTGGCCGAATTTTGCTTCCTCTTTTATTTAGGGTTGCTGAAATCTTCCTATAATGCTATTAGGGTTGCCGCAAATCCCATACAAAAAAAGGTTTGTGTTGCACCCTAATACACATCAACTTTTAGACTTTTAACCCTAATCCAACTCATAAGTATTTTTATTCTTTTATTGACAAAATAAAAAGACTTCTTATTTGATTAAATAAATAAACTTTAATTATTTATTTTCTTATCAAACAAGTCTTTTACTTTTAGTATACTACTACCAATAGTATAACTCTAGGAAATATATTTCCTGATCAGAAAAAGATTTGTTTCTTAATTAAACAATTAATTAATAAATTAATTAATTCTTATTTAATTAAACAATGAAACAAAATAATATATTAGGTTAATAGTTTAACCTTGCCGCCCCACATGTATAAAATGGGCCATATATTATTTTCTTATTTCATTTAATCCATTGGACTTTAAATAAAAATCCCACATGTGAACCAGACCCATTCTTACTAAAAGAAACAAGCCCACATGCCTTTCATTAATATATTAATATAATTGAGCGGCCCATTAAATAAATAATGTGCAAATTATATTCTTAATATATTAAATGCAATTCTAGATGGACCCATAAATTGGTCCGGTAGAATATATCAAGTGATCCATGCAAGTCCGTGTGGATTGGGGATCTTGGCGGACTATCTAAATTTAAACTTCAATAGACATAACCTAATCACAATCAACAAATGATTCACTTAGGTCCGATCCATTCATTTTAACTCATTCCACTAAAAAGCTAAAATTGAACTCTTAAATAAAGATAGAATAAGAAGATGTTCCTCATTCATACCCTAGACAATCATGTTGGAGATAGTGTATCCTCGTGATTAATATCAGTAATCGCCAAGAGTTCATAGACCGCCTATAACTCTCCAAGTTACCATATTTACTCATATGACCACGTTTTGAACTTGGATATTTTGACTTGTCCAGAAGCCATGTTTTCAATAGACACTATCGAAAACTCAACGTTGAGATTTAATATCCAATTACCTCAAAACATCCATATGATGATATTATACTCTCATTTAATAATTGAAGCCACGATGTCCATATCTATAAATGAAGTCCTCTATCGATTAACAAATGAATATCACCAAACTATCGAGGATAGACTATGCTATATAATCGTACTCATTGATAACTCAAATGATATCACTTGCAACCATAAGTCCATCATTTATCTCAGGATTAAGATAGACTCTCCGATTGTCCTGATAATGAAAAGACTATTATATATTGACGGTTCTAGATAAAGCTTTTCATTGTGATCCAGTTCAATGCACCTAGTACACTAGATTCTTTTAGTCGAAGACACTCCAATGATTTTAGACTCATCATATCTCATTTGATCCCACTCAAATGCTAGCAAAAGAATTCTACAACTTTAACAAGATAAAGGTGCCCAACCTTTAACTTAAGTTGTGAACATTATTCAAGACTAACTAAAGAATTGTGTCTACCTCATACATATCCAGATGTATGAACAATTCTTCTTTTCTCATAATCTTTAGACTTTATGATTATTTACTTTGACAATTATAATATTAAACTATAAATGCTATAAGATTTGTTAAACCAGAAATCACTTTATTAATATGAAAAAAATTGTCAATTACAACATTACACTCTTGCTATTGAGCATAATCCTAACAGATCAAAAACATATACAATAACTGACTGATCAAATACCCTCAAACCTATCATTTGCTAGCCCTCGAGCAAAACTAAGAAAACAAAACCTAAAAACTAAACTAGAAAAATACAAAACCTAACAAATCCACTTTCGTAGGGAACACGATAGCATTGAGCGCATGCTACAAGCCTTTAAACCTCTAGGTGTCCCTAGAGGATGAGTTTCGTCTCTTGAGGGTTTACAGCTATGACACCCACAAACATATCCTGCGACAACCGGTCATCCAAAATACAACAATACGTGCCCATGTTAAGACAATGCATGCATAAGCCAATAAGTAAAGACTAATATTTAGTCACAAATCTGAAAACATTGCTCAATTTTTAGCGAAAAGCCTAAGCTCAAAACATTCTAGCTTCTAGGACATATCATCAAAAAGCCATAGATATAATTCGCCTCGACTCTAATTCTCACAAGATATCTCTCATTAGTTCACACAGAACCTAGGCAAATACACTCATCAAGCATATGCGATTGGAAGTTATGCACAAGAAAAATTCAAATTATTATCGCATATAGATATATCAATGAAAGAACGCTTGATATGGAAGCAAAAGATCTCATGAAAAGAATCAAACATTATGAGCAAGATAATCACATATCAAAATTCTACTATCATAGCAAGGATAACCAGCAGATCAAATAGACTTCATTCAGGTTGTAATGGGGTCATTGGGTAAAGGTTAAGAAAACAAACGGAAAATTGGAATTCAAAAACCTAAGATCATACCATGAGAGTCTTCTATTACCTTTTCGGCTTCGCACAAGTCTCTTGGTTCCCTTTTCAAGTGGAATATCACCACTTATTAAGAATTCTCCTTTCTCCCTTTTTGTCAACTTCTTTGAATAGATTCAAACTTGCAGTCTTCATTTGACTTTGTTGCACCCCTTTACATTACCATTTTTTTTTTTTTGAATTGAATCAGGGATTACATCTATTGTATTACTTTTAGCTTTAGAACTTTTGGATTGAATGCAGCTCTTCGTTTCCTTGATTTTAGCAGCAATTTATGCACACAGTCACGTGCAAAAATAGTACATCCTCTTCACTCTTCTCAAAGTATGATCCCAAGCTATAAGGTATGGCTAAATCATTGGCATATTTGGGTTACATTTAATGTGGTGAAGAAAGAAAAGGGCAATCAGTTTTTGGCTTCAAACAGGGCTATGGAGCACACACATATAGGTAGGAAATATTTAAGGCCTTTTAAGTAGCTAAAACACACATAGTCTATATCACTTCCACTGGTTCATCTTACTCAAGATCAAAATGCAACATGCGAAATCTTTTATGATGATCATTCTATAATGCTCAATGTACAACCTATAGAGATCGAATCTAATGCTAAGAACCTACCGAGTGTTTAAAGAGTAGAAACAACAGGACCCTCATAGTATGTCATTTATGAACGCTTTTTGGTTTAGTGAACTCACAAGGGTAGTCTCCACTATTAATCATGGCAATTCAACTCAGCATTCTATCCATTATCATATCAAGAGCATGTCATAATTTTTGAAAAATGCAATGTATTACCCTAAATGGCAAGATGTTAGTGTAAACTCATTGATTAATGCACATTATCTCTAAGGCACACATCGTAGTGTCTCGTCTCAAAAGATGCAGGAACAACAAACTCTAAAAACAAAACAAAAAATTTGACTCAAAAACAAACTATCACACCCCCAAACCTAAATCCAACATTGTCCTCAATGTTACGAAATCAAAGCACACGACAAATAGGAAAAGGCCAAGGTAGAGCAATAAAGACCAAAATAAAACAGCAGAAAGTAATCATAATAAACTAAATTCACAAAGTAAATCTCGAATATCACAATTTAAAATGAAAGAAAGTAAAGAAAATAAAAGAAAAGAAACGAGAAAAGAAACGAGAAAAGAAACATATCCTTCTGTAGACTCAAGTCCGTCTACAGCGCCTCTAGCAGCCATCATCTCTCTACTGGCTCGGGCCAGGGTCAAGGCTGTCACCTCCACGTAGTGGCTAGGCTAGTCGGACTGTGGCCAGACGGATCAGATCAATCGAAATTTGCATGTTGTCCAAGTGCGAGATCATCTTAGTCCTCAGTCCTGCTACTCATGTATCTACATAGTCCTTCATTGTGGATAGCATGTACTCTACCCACTCAGGTATCTGCTATGATGACCCAGCTCCTGAACCCCATAAGTGTGTTGAGCTGGACCTTGAACCTGCTGCTCCAAAATCTGCTGGTCTGGATCATCCAAGTCATCCTCCTCCCGATGTCTCTTATGCACGGGGAACTCACCAATCGTGGGCAGTCCACGAATGCTAGCCTAGGTGTTCCATGTGACAAGTGTCAGAGGAGTGTCCGGCTCAGTCATCTCATCCCTGTCGTCGTCATCCACCACCAAACCAGCTGCAGCACACATGGCCGTGATCAAGCAAGGAAATACCATACTCGATCTTATCAGTCGCCCACAACCCCGGATCTCCTTCTTGATGAAGCTAGTAACATCATAGTATCTTCCTGTCCTAATTGCATACAACACCTGAGATACCTCCTTGAAAATCTCCCCAGTATGACTCAATAGCTTAAGGGAAGCCGAGATAAACAGGTTCCAAAACGCAGTGTCCAGATGCAAATCTTTCCTCAGTAATTTCTGCCCATTCCATCCAGCTTCACCCTCTCTACGAAGTGCACATCCTAACTCGTACCTGCCTGGGTATGCTACCTCAACAGTCTCATATGGTGGTAGGCCATAATATTCCCTAATCGTCTCCACAGAGACCACTATAGGCACTCCTCTAACCAAGACTACACCATGTGTAGAATACTGTGCGTCCACCATGTTGGCATAGAACTCTCGGGCTAAGGTGATGTTGGCATTACAGGGCTGACGCAAATACCCTGCCCATCCTCTGGTCTCAACAGTAGCAGGTATCGGTGTCTCTCCTAATTCCTCCACAACTATACCCCTTTCTAGAATGAAATTCTGGGTCTTCTTCACCCTATCCTTGTACTCTGAATGACCTTTGAATTGATGTTCAATCGGCCTCTTATCTCATCTCGTCTCGTCTTTGGCTGGGATCTGATGGAACATGACCTCCTTGGACTATCGTCCTCGCCATAACTGGTTAATAAACAAGCAAACAAGCAAGTTACAAACCCGAATGGGACAGTGATATTTAACAAAATTTCAGCAGCATTCCGGTAGTACAAACAATAAACCTTGTGCTTACTTTGCACAACTCCATCTCTTCAGACATTCAAAACAAACAACACATCACAGTTTATAAACTAGCAATTATTGTACAATATCAATTATAAATTCTCATGTAATTGCTAGCTCTATATTTTGAAAATTATTAGCACAAAATCACTTCCACCTATTGCCTACACCCTATGCAATCATCAAAGAACACATGCAATGGACAAATTTGCCCCAAACCCGAAATCCCCAATTTTCGGTCTAGAAAACCCTAACTACATCAAGTGAAGAGAAATATGGGAGAAGGGAATGGGAACACACAATTAATGGCAATATACAACATAAAACCAAAATAGAATAAGATTGAAGTTCATACCTGGTTGATGGAAGCGACCGGAATTAAAGAGAGAAAAAGAGGGAAGAAGAAAATTTTTGAAAAGGAGAAGAGAGACAGCGACAGGCTTCGCTAAAACTGGGCTTTTTATAATTAGGGCACGATCACTGCCATTACCATTGCGAAAGCCGCAGTGGTTTGGGCAGCGGTCCTCTTCTATTGGGTGGCCAACCGTCAGGTGTGGAACGCACCGTTTCACTTTGGTACCCTGTGGCTGGCGTAGCGGTTGTGGCAGCGCTCCCACAGCGGTTTGCCTAGTTGAACCACTCTCAATTAATTCACAGCGGTATGGCAGCGGTTTGAGGATAGTAGGTACCGCTGCCATTACCGCTCCCTTACCCACAGTGCACATGGCAGCGGTTTGCCCAGTGAAATCCGCTGTCCAACCGCTCCTAATTAATTGGCAGCGGTATGGCAGCGGTTCTAGGACAGAAGACACCGCTTCCAATACCACTTCTAGTTACGCTGCGAGCATGACAGCGGTTGGACTTGACTTGCATATTTTTCTATTTATTCAATTTTTTTTTTTTTAAACAACACCCCCAAACTTGCATTTAAGCAAGGGGAACACTAATTTAAGACACGACAAAAGCAAAGTGAAGGAAAAATACCTGGGTGGGTTGCCTCCCACTGAGCGCTTTATTTAACGTCTAGGTAAGACGCACAGGGGTCTTACGGCTCATGAAGCACGGAAGACCCAACGAACATAGCCTCGGACATACTTAGGTAAGGCTTAAGCTTCTGACCATTAACTTTGAAAGTACCACTGTTTCGAAAATTCTAAAGCTCGACGGCCCCATGAGGAAATACCTTAGTTACTCTAAACGAACCAGCCCACTTTGATTTCAGCTTTCCTGGAAACAATCTCAGACGCGATTGATACAACAAAACTAGCATTCCTAGATGAAACTCTTTCCGAAGGATTTTGTTGTCATGTAACTTCTGTTAGGATTATGCTCAATAGCAAGAGTGTAATATTGTAATTAACAATCTTTTTCATATTAATAAAGTGATTTCTGGTTTAACAAATCGTATAGCATTTATAGTTTAACATTATAATTGTCAAAGTAAATAATCATAAGGTCTAAAGACTATGAGAAAAGAAGAATTGTTCGTACATCTGGATATGTATGTGGTAGACACAATTCTTTAGTTAGTCTTGAATAATGTTCACAACTTAAGTTAAAGGTTGGGCACCTTTATCTTGTTAAAGTTGTAGAATTCTTTTGCTAGCATTTGAGTGGGATCAAATGAGATATGATGAGTCTAAAATCATCGGAGTGTCTTCGAGCAAAAGGATCTAGTGCACTGGGTGCATTGAACTGGGTCACAATGAAAAGCTTTATCTAGAACCGTCAATATATAATAGTCTTTTCATTATCAGGACAATCGGAGAGTCTATCTTAATCCTGAGATAAATGATGGACTTATGGTTACAAGTGATATCATTTGAGTTATCAATGAGTACGATTATATCGCATAGTCTATCCTCGATAGTTTGGTGATATTCATTTGTTAATCGATAGAGGACTTCATTTATAGATATGGACATCATGGCTCCATTTAATTAAATGAGAGTATAATATCATCATATGGATGTTTTGAGGTAATTGGATATTAAATCTCAACGTTGAGTTTTCGATAGTGTCTATTGAAAACATGGCTTCTGGACAAGTCAAAATATCCAAGTTCAAAACGTGGTCATATGAGTAAATATGGTAACTTGGAGAGTTATAGGCGGTCTATGAACTCTTGGCGATTACTGATATTAATCACGAGGATACACTTTCTCCAATATGATTGTCTAGGGTATGAATGAGGAGCATCTTCCTTTTCTATCTTTATTTAAGAGTTCAGTTTTAGCTCTTTAGTGGAATGAGTTAAAATTAATAGATCGGACCTAAGTGAATCATTTGTTGGTTGTGATTAGGTTATGTCTATTGAAGCTTAAATTTAGATGGCCCGCCAAGATCCCCAATCCACACGGACTTGCATGGATCACTTGATATATTCTACCGGACCAATTTAGGGTCCATCTAGAATTGCATTTAATATATTAAGAATATAATTTGCACATTATTTATGTAATGGGCTGCTCAATTATATTAATATATTAATGAATGACATGTGGGCTTGTTTCTTTTAGTAAGAATGGGTCTGGTTCACATGTGGACTTTTTATTTAAAGTCCAATGGATTAAATGAAATAAGAAAATAATATATATAGCCCATTTGTTTAAGTGGGGTGGCAAGAAGGTTTTTAACCTAATATATTATTTTGTTTCATTGTTTTAATTGAATAATAATTAATTAATTGTTTAATTAATTGTTTAATTAAGAAACAAATCTTTTCTGAATAGGAAATATATTTCCTAGAGTAATACTATTGGTAGTAGTTTACTAAAACCAAAAGACTTGTTTGAAAAGAAAATAAATAATTAATTTTATTTATTTAATCAAATAAGAAGTCTTTTTTATTTAGTCAAATAAAGGAATAAAAGATTTATGAATTAAATTAGGGTTTGAAGTCTTAAACTAAATAGGAATTAGGGTGCAATACAAACTCTTTTGGGCTTGAGAATTGCGGCAACCCTAGTCCCTTTTAGGTTAGGATTTTCGGCCACCCTAAAGAGAAAGAAGAGAAGAAAATTTGGCAACCTATATATACACTCTTATAGATTTTGGCCAACCTAATGCTTGGTGCTTGAGATTCTATTTTCTTCTTCTTCTAAATTCATAGAGAGATTATTTTATTCTACTAAAACATAAAAGAGTGATAGATTATTCTTTGATGGTATACTATTTGCTTATTCATTAATAAGCTTGTGTGTACAACATCGATCTAGGTTCACGCGAGTTTCGATCATTAGATTGAGAACTCAAAAGTGACCGGAATAATCTTAGTATTCTTTTGATTGTTTTTGTGACTAACAAAGAAAAGAAAAGTTTGTTTTGTCCATTCACAGGTTTGCAATTCAAAGAAAAGGGAGACCACGCTCCTAGGTGATCCACGTTCGTGCTAGGATTGAAGATCTTGCGGATTACCATCGACGTAAGTCAATCGGATCACGTGACAAAAGGTATTATTCTTTTGTTAGATAATATATATGTTTAATTGATTAAAGGGTTTAAGGTTCATAAAAGGAAAAAATTTTAAAAGTCACTAAATCTATTTTTTAGTCTCGCTTCCGCTGCGTGTACTACGGTATTTTTCCCTACAACTTCTTCGTTCTTTCTTTGTATATCTTCGCGTTCTCATATGCATTGTTCCGGAACTCTTCAAGTTCACTCATTTGCAAGCTTCTTTCCTCCCCCGCCTTATCTAAATTGAAGTTCAGTTTCTTCAGAGCCCAATAGGCGTTGTGTTCCAGCTTTACTGGTAGATGACATGCTTTGCCAAAGACTATCCTATACGAGCTCATACCTATCGGGGTTTTGTAGGCAGTTCTGTATGCCCACAAAGCATCATTCAGCTTGATTGACTAATCCTTTCGATTTGGTTGCACTGTCTTCTCTAATATTTGCTTAATCTGCCTGTTGCTTACTTCAACTTGTCCTAAAGTCTGCGGATGGTACGGGGTTGCCACTTTGTGTTTGACACTATACTTCTTCATTAACGAGGCAAATACCTTGTTACAAAAATGGCTTCCACCGTCACTTATGATTGCACGATGCGTACCGAATCTGGTGAATATATTCTCCTTGACAAACTTCACCACCACCTGACTATCATTTGTCTTGGTTGCGATTGCTTCGATCCACTTTGAGACATAATCCACAGCAACCAAGATGTACAAGAACCCGTGTGAGGATGGGAAGGGTCCCATGAAATCTATTCCCCACACATCAAATATCTCGACTACCAACTGGCTTGAAAGAGGCATCTCATCTTTTTTGCCAACGTTCCCCGTTCTCTGGCACCTGTCACAAGAAATACAAAAGGTGTAAGCATCTTTAAATAAAGAGGTCCAGAAGAAATGTGATTGGAGAACTTTCAGAGCAGTCTTCTTGGCACTAAAGTGCCCTCCACAACTAAGGTTATGGCAGAATTTCATCACATATTGTTGTCCTTCTTCAGGGACGCATCTTCGAATGATCTGATCAATGCCATATTTGAACAGGTATGGCTCGTCCCAAAAGTATTGCCTAGTGATGGAGATGAATCTTCTTTTTGCTTGTGAGTTCAGATCAGCTGGTATGATACCATTCGCAAGGTAATTCACGATGTCCGCATACCAAGGATCATTGACTCCCACAGCCATCAGCTGTTCATCTGGAAAATTCTCATTGATTGGCACAAGTTTGGTGCTTTCTTCCACATTCTCATCCTCCACTAATCGAGAAAGGTGATCAACTACCACATTCTCGCTGCCCTTCTTATCCTTGATTTCCAAATCAAACTCTTGCAACAAAAGGATCCACCGGAGTAATCTCGGTTTCACTTCCTTCTTTGTTAGTAAATATTTCAAAGCAGCATGATCAGAATACATAATAACCTTGGATCCAATTAGATATTAACGAAATATTTCCAAGGCACTAACAACAGTAAGCAATTCTTTTTCAGTAGTGGAGTAATTTAATTGTGCATCATTCAAAGTGCAACTAGTGTAGTAAATAACATGTGGAACTTTATCTATCCGCTATCCTAAAACAGCACCTACAGCATAGTCTGATGCATCACACATTAATTCAAATGGAAGAGACCAATTAGAAGGCATGATTACAGGAGTAGATGTTAGTTTATCCTTAAGAGATTCAAAAGCATGCAAACATTCATTATTGAAAACAAATGTAGAATCCTTGGTCAAAAGGTTACATAGGGGACGACTAATTTTTGAAAAATCTTTTATAAAACGCCTATAAAAACCTGCATGACCAAGAAAACTTCTTACACCCTTCACTGAAGTGGGAGGTGGAAGTTTAGCAATTACTTCAATTTTAGCTATATCTACTTCTATGCCTTTATCAGATATCACATGTCTTAGCACTATTCCAGATTTCACCATAAAGTGATTTTTCTCCCAACTAAGAGTTAAATTGGTCTCAGTGCATCTTTTCAAAACACTAGTTAAGTTATCAAGGCAGTGGTCAAAAGAATTACCAAAAACAGAAAAATCATTCATAAATACCTCAATATACTTCTCTAGCATGTCAAAAAAGATTGACATCATGCATCTTTAAAAGGTGGCGGGGGGCGTTGCACAGCCCAAAAGGCATTCTTCGGTAAGTAAAGGTCCCGAAGGGGCATGTGAACGTCGTCTTCTCTTGGTCCTCCAGAGCTATGGCAATTTGATTGTATCTTGAAAACCCATCCAAGAAGCAATAATAAGCATGTCTCGCTAATCGCTCGAGCATCTGATCAATGAACGGCAAAGGAAAGTGATCCTTTTTAGTTGCCGTGTTGAGCTTACGGTAATCTATGCACACTCTCCATCCCGTTGTCTTCCTTGTAGGAATCAACTAATTGTTCTCATTAGCTACCATAGTAATCCCAGATTTCTTTGGCACAACATGGACCGGACTCACCCATTTATTGTCAGATATAGGGTATATGATACCCACCTTAAGTAGCTTTAAGACCTCTTCCTTCACGACCTCTTTCAAGTTCGGGTTAAGTCTTCGTTGATCCTCTTTAGACGGCTTAATACCTTCTTCTAAAAGAATGTGATGCATGCAAGTGGTGGGACTTATTCCCTTAATGTCCGCTATGGTCCATCCAATGCCGGCCTTATGTTCTTGTAGCACTTTCAACAGTCTCTCTTCTTTTTCTGTCTCTAAATCAGAGGCTATAATCACTGGGAAAGTATCATTCGCCCCTAAGAAGGCATATTTGAGGTTAGATGGAAGTTGTTTGAGTTCTAATACAAGGGGAGAACTCATAGATGGGATTAACAACTTATTGATCTCATCTTCTATTTCAGCACTTACTTCCTCAATATCAGATTCTTCTTCTGAAACTTCACCCTGTTGAATTTCTTCATCATCTTCTAGTGCATCACAAACCCAATCTAGTAGTTCTTTAGATATTTCTTCTGTCAACTCATCTTGTACTGTCGAATTCACCACTTCAATTGAACTACACTCAACTGAATAACAATCATATGCTACTTTAGGGAACTTAAGAGACTCAAAGACTTTAAACTCTACCGTTTCATCTAACACAGTCATCATTAGCTTTCCATTCTGGACATCTATAAAAGTCTTTGTAGTTGCCATAAAAGGTCTTCCCAAAAGAATAGGTTTGCAGTTCCTATCTTTAGCTCCTTCATCCATGTCTAGGACAACAAAATCAACAGTAATGATGAGATTATCTACCTGTACTAACACATCTTCAACATAACCCCTAGGGTATCTAACAGAACCATCAGCCAACACAAGTGACATAGTTGTCTTCTTCATGTCATTCAATCCCAGTTGCTTATAGATATAGAAAGGCATTAAATTAATACTGGCTCCTAAATCTAACATGGCTCTCTCCAAAGTTGTACCTCCTATAGTGATGTTGATGCAAAAACTACCTAGATCTTGTAATTTTGGTGGCAACGACTTTTGAAGGACTGCATTGGCACTTCCAGTCATGAATTCTTGATGATTCTCCACAAATCTTGTTTTGTAGGTATGAAGGCTCTTGAAAAACTTTGTACATGCTGGCATCTTTTGAATCATCTCTAGTAAGGGCAAGTTGACATTGACTTTCGAGAGAATGTCATATATGTCTTTGTATGATTTTTCTAACTTGCTCTTTTGCAGTCTTCCTAGGAATGGAATTGGAGGAATATATGGATTGGCTGATTTGTGTAGGAGTGGTGAAACTTTGGATTTTTCCACCACTATTTCTTTCTCCTGGGGTATGCTATTATCTTTAGAAGGACCTGAAACAGTAGCAGATTTATCAGAAAGTTTAGTAGGTCTATTATCAGTTAGAATCTTACCATTCCGAAGAATTGTCATAGCCTTTGCTTGCTCAGTGAAACTTGAAAATTTTCCATGTTCCATCTTTTGTTGAGCCTCTGCTAATTGCCCAACTTGAGTTTCTGTCTTCTTCAATGAAGCATGAATGTTCTGAAATTATACCTCATTACATTGGTTCATTTGCTGCATTTGTTGCATTTGTTACTGAATTTGTTGCTGCATTTGTTGGAGCATCTCTTCTATTGATGGCTTCTTGGGTTAGGATTCAGAGTTCTGTTGGGCACCGGTGTTAAATTGCCTTTGATTGCTATTGTTGTTGTTGGCCTATTGGTTTCCAGTGGCTTGATTATTGTTTCCCCATTGGTTTCCAGCACTCTGATTGTTGTTGGACCACGAAAAATTGGGATGGTTTCTCCAACCTGGATTGTAAGTGTTGGAATATGGATCATTCCGTGGTCTAGAATTATAATTATTCATGGCTTGAACCTCTTCTTCTTCTTCTCTTTCTTTAGGTCCAGGACCTCCTACTTGGTGTTCTCCCATAAACACTTTTTGTTGCCAGCTCTTCATTTGTCCCATATCAATAGTAAGAGTATCCATCTTCTTTATTATTTGTGCCATCTGAATAGAGGTTTCTATGCTAGCATCTACTATATAAATTCCCTTCTTCCTCCTAGAGTTTTTGTGACGAGAATTCTGTGACAGCTTTTCAAAGATAGAGTATACTTCCTCAAGTTGCTTGTCATACATGGATCCTCCACAAGCATTGTTCACCAAAAGACTTGATACTTCAGTCAGACCATCATAAAACCACTGACATAGCTGATTAGTAAGAAATCCGTGCTGAGGACAATCTCTGGTATATTTCTTGAAACGCTCCCATGCCTCATAAAAAGTCTCATTGTCTTGTTAATAGAAACTTGAAATTTTGGCTCAAATCTCACTAGTTTTCTGAGGTGCATAATACTGATCAGTGAGTTTTTCCCTTACTTCATCCCATGTCCTCAAAGATGCTGGAGGCAATGTCAACAACCATGTTTTCGCCTCATCTTTTAATGCATGTGGGATGCATCTCATGCGCAGCTGGTCTTCTGTAATCCTATGATTAGGTAAGGACTGTATTGCTTCGTAGAACTCTTTAAAGAATAGAAGCACATCTTCATCTGGTAAACCTCGGAACACAGCCAGTTGGTTGTAGTGGCTACTTCTCAGTTCATAATTCCTTGCTGCAGGTTCTAGCACAATGCACAAGGGATGGTTGCTCGCAACCGGCCTGCTGTAGTCCTTCATTGTTCTGATAGGCTCTAGTTCTGGCTCATAAACCGGATTTGGAACAAGGTTTGGTATGGGATCAGGATCCTGGTTTAGCCTTTCTTGGTTCTAAAGTTGCTCATCTTCCATTGTTTGATTTTTGATGCAATTAATGTTATCATTCAAAGGTAACAATTCTCCCTGCTGAGATCTTCTACCTTGCATCTACTGTCAGCACCTGAAACAAGAAAAGATAAATAACAAGTAAACTGCGAAAAGAAAGAAAGAAAGAAAAAGAAAAAATCTAAAAAACTAAAAATTAATGACTTGACTACCTACACTTAAGTAAACCTATTAACTAAAACTAAAACTAGAAATAACCAATAAATTCACTAGTCCTCGGCAACAGCGCCAAAAACTTGATGTGTAAAATCGTGTTATAAAAACCTAACTCGCAAGTGCACGAATCGTGAGATAAGTACAGTGACAAGTAGGGATCGTTCCCACGAGGAAAAGCGATTTACTGATTAAACTAGTTCTAATTAAAGTTAAGCAATTAACAGTATCCAGAGATTTTGATTGATTGATTGAATGATTGGTTTAGAACAAAATTATCTAAGAAAGCAATTAACAAGAATATATAAATGTGATCAAGAGGTGAGAGGACTAGGTCATCAATGCTCCCCAACTACGTTTACTTAATGTTTCGAATTGATTTTGATAAAAGATGTTAATCAAGTTAAGGGTTCGTTCTTAAATTAGATATGATTGTTACCGTATGATCCTGGGATGAATCAAGTGTTCTCAATTATAATTTACCCATAAATCAATGGCGCAAACTACAACCGAGAACCCATTAAGTGTAAGAACCAATGAACCAAAACCTACTTCCATAAATCAATGCTAAGATCAGTTTTACCCATTCAATTGAATATTAATTAAGGTTACGTGTAAGTTAACACTCCAAACTTAATTGTTTAATTATCAAAACCCTAAATTCATGTCAGCGTATGACCATGCATTAACACAAATAAAGAATTAAGACTTAGAATGAATTGAATGAATCAAAACTTGAATTAAGAAAATATAGTCAATTCTAACAAAGAGTATTCATAGAGGTTCACATTGACTCCCTAGTATGGAGTTAGTTACACATATTAGAAACAAAAAAACAAGAGAAAGAAAAGATAAAACCCATTGAAAAGCTTCAACAAATTCTTCAAATCTTCGATGTTGGAATCTCCTTCGTCTTCGAATCTTCTATGCGTAAGATGAATGATAGAACTGTGTGATGAGATGTTGTGTGTTCCAAATGATAAGCTTGTATCTGAAAGATAGCGAGAGAGTGCCAGCCAGAGCTGAAACTTGTTAATCTCTCAATATATATAGGCTCCCAGATCCCAGACGTGAAAAGACGCCTTATGTTAGATGGAGTAGCCAAACCGCTGCCATTACCGCTGCCAAAGCTGTAGCGGTATAGACAGCGGTCTTCACGCTTGACGGACAAACGCTGCCGCTTTGAGAGCGATCCTGCAGCAGTCAAGGCAGCGAACACTACTGATGTTGGAATGCTGCTGACCCGCTACCAATTAATTAGGAGCGGTTTTGACAACATTTTTTGGCCTTTTGCTAGAAAGTCCCTGGAATCTTCTGAAATAGCACTTTTTGCCTGATATTCTTCAAATAACTCAGCTGGATCCAAAATCCTGAAAATGCTCACACACACACATTAAATCCCAAAAAGACCCGAGAAACAAGCAATTGATTGGAGGAATGGGGATCAAAAACATATACAATAACTGACTAATCACTTTACCCATCAGCCCTTTAGAATAACTTGAAGTTGTTTCTTCACAAATCATTACACCATCCTTAAAACCCAACTGAGCATCGGAAACATTTTCAGATGGGCTTCCCTTAGTGGCATCCCTTAAAACTCCCTCTTAGCCCAATAATGCATCATCCCCTTTCACCTTATTAGAGATTTCACCCCACAAAAGTTAAGAATTCGAAATCATCCCTTCATTAAAGTTTGTCACAGACAATGAATTGCAGGCCCCTACATCACATGCCAAGCAGATACTATCATCAAGATTGTGCTCATTATGGAAAAAGTTGACACTCTTTTTGCTCCTATCTTCTGCACTTTTCCATTCCTTCAAATTTCCCTGCCTTCCAACTAGCTTTCTTTGTCCCAATTCTCGATCAACAAGCTGAAATCCGACCCCATCACCAGCCTTGTTTGAATTAGTTTGATTTATGATCAAATAAGGGAAATCTCCATCCTTTTTTTCCATTCCTTGACTACCTTTTTCCCGATCTGGAATAACATCCACACATACCTTTGAAGCCACCGTTGTCAACCCCAAGGACCCTACCAACCAAGATTTGTTCACCGGAGACAAATCTTCCTCCACCACAACTGAAAACACATTTTCACCTTCCACTACATTGATCTTGTTTGGAACTTGATGACCAAATGGAATCAACACCATTAATCTACCTTTGTCTAATCTTTTTCTTTGTTTGGTGTCCTCTTCAATTACCACTGGCTCACCTATAATCTCCCCTAGTTTGAAGAAAAAAGCATCATTCTAATAGTTCAAAGGAACTCCCATGATATTAATCCAAGCAAGTCTTGATTTTGATGTGTCCGAAGTTGTCCATTTTCCCATAGAATAGAAACAATCATCCCAATAAAAGCGATTTTTGATAAACCTTGTGCTCTCTTGTTCAGTATCAAAGCTCCATAGAACTTTCATGTCCCCCAATATATGAAGAAGAAAACGAAAAACCTCTGCTGGATAGACAACGGTTCACGCAATAAACATTCATGAACTCCCTTAGAGTTCCTACTGCACATTTTGAAATCCAACTTTCATCAACTTGAGACTTCTCCCGCACCAGCATATTCGTCTCCCTCTCAACATCTTTTGTTTTGTCCGTTTCCTTTTTCAAATCACCTCTGACTGCTTCTGCAAAGGATCTATCATGTTGTTGACTCTCCCTGGAGTTGTATCCTCTTTTATCAACCCGATCTTCCTTGTCAAAAAGCTTCGAACTGCACCCACTTAACCCACTAGACCTCCGGCTGCTCCAGCCATAATTAGCAACTTTCGAGCTAATCTTCCACCCATATATGAACATCCCATCTGTCATCTACACCACTCTTGTAACTTCCGCCATTGAAGCAAAGTGAACAAAAGCAAAACAACTTCTTCTCGAGCTGTTCTTAGACGACAAAAACATATCTCTCACCATCCCAAATGGTTTGAAAATTCCCCATAAAGTCACTAAATCTATTTTAGGATTAAGGTTGTCCACAAAGATTGAAAACAACCTTTCCCTAAAATCTATCATGCCTGCATTGTTTGTGGGGCAGGCATTGATTATAACAGCATAATTAAAGCTTTCAAAAATATTTATTAAATAAAAAATATATTTAAGAAAAAGAAAATGGATCTCCACCGTCCATCTTTGAGATGGATGGTGGAGATATCTTTTATTATTATTTATTTAATTTTAAAAATATAAATAAAATTATTATCTATTTTTTAAAGGAAAAATATAAATTAAATTATTATCTAATTTTTAAAAAGGATTATTAAAATAATTTAATAATTATCTAATAATTTAAGGAGAAAAAAAAACGAATTAACATCATATTCACTAACACCAGATTAATCAATTTAAAGAGCCACCAAAAGAATGAAAAAATATACCTAGAAAAAATTTACAAAAACAAACTGCAGTTGATGAAAGATCAACAATTTTTGTAAAATCAAACAAATACAGCGGAGGACTATAAATCCACGAATTTCCAACCGATAAATAACACCCGAACCTCACAAAAGCATGTCAAATTATTTAATTCATATACACATCAGCAAATTATCAAATTATCATCGTAAATCCAATAAAATGAATCCATTTACTTACAATCCAAACCCACATCATGAAAACCAGTAAGCCTAAAAAACAAAACACACAAACCCACAAAATTCCAGCACAATAATTCAACATATACACAACAATTCCCATAAATATTGATGGATTAACATATCATCATCATCACTAACACTAGATTAATCAATTTTTCTTCTTGCAATATATCAAAACCAACAACAAACAACATTCAACAATTTTCATACAACAATCAACCCAAATTTAAATCAAATCAAAACCGATTCAACACACATACACAACACGCCCATAAGATCAGATTTTATTTTGTTTTTCAATAAAATAAAACAATTTTTTTTTTACAGAAATAAAAAAATAAATAAAAACAACTAACTGGCGGTGGAGTCATTCCAGCGCCATTAGAGGATCGTCTCCTTCATGACAGCTACTTGCGTAGAGGAGCAGATCGATCTTCGAGAGGGAGAAGCCGAACGATTTGCACGTGGGATGGAGGAGCGGGTCAATATGCATGAGGGACAGAGGAGCTGGTCAATCTACGCGAGAACGGAGGAGCCGATCTATCTCCTCCTCGTGCAGTGGAGGATTCTATAATCTTATGGGTGTTGGGAGGTCTGATTTTGATTAGGGATGGTGACTAGTTGATTTTGAATTTGGTTTTTCGATTGGGGGTGGTGGCTAGATTTTGGAGGTGGAGGCTCTGTGTTTGGGTGATTTTTGTGTGGTGGTTGGTGGAGAGAGAAGACAACGATGAATTGATGAGAGAGAGTCTTTTTTTTTATGTTTTGTTTTATTTTTTTTAATTTTTAATATTTATTACCTTCAACACTTATTATATTTACTTTCCCCACCAATGAGATTACGAAATTACCCTCCATCATTAACGGTCAACTTGACTTTTGGATGGAATTCCTAATAAAAGGGTTTCATTGTCCATTAATTCTATTTGTGGGTTAATTAAAGGTCAATATGGGGAAACTTTGTCCTCACCTTTCTAATAGGGCAAAGGTCAGGGGTGAAATGATAATATCCCATAATCTAAACCAAATTTTCATGTAAGATAATTCCTCTTTTAAATAGAAAACCATTTAAATAAAAAAATAAAAAAAACATTACAAACAGAAATGACGAGATTGGGACGAGATTGGGTTAGTCGGATGGTAAATCCCTCATACATGCACTATGAGGTTACAGGTTTAAGTCTTCTCCCCGAGTGGTGCTTCAATACCTCCAGCTTATGAGTTGAGTTCACACCTAACCATTAAAATTTCGCCACATCCTAATATTTTATAAACCCAACATAGAACTGCCTTGTCATAAAAATAAATAATAAATAAATAAATAAATAATGCCATCAACATTGGTCTTTTTCTTTCAAGTTCACGCCTCCATCAGCAAACCTCTCCTGCTCTCCTCTTTTCAATTTCACGGCTCCTCTTCCACTTCCAAATTCCAATTATCTCTTCCACTTCCAATACTCAATACAAATAATAAAAATGGGATCTCTTAAATACAACAAACCCCACATACTTCGTTCTCTTCTTTCTCTTACAAAGAAATTTACTTTCAATCCATTTAGTTTTTTTTTTTTTTTTTTTTCTTATTATTTTAAAATTGAAAAGGCTCATGTGATGAAGCCTGGAGGAACTCAACTTTCCGATCTGGAGGAACTCGACTTCCTCCGATCTGAAGGAAGAACCGCTTCCCCCCTCCGATGATTAATTTTTTTTTTCTTTTTTTTTAAGAAAAAGTTAAGTTTAAATCAAAAACAAAACAGATTTATATAAATGAAAAATCCTAATACCCAAAATATATAGTTTGGTTGGTTTTAAAAATTGGAGATGAAGATCGTAAGAGAAATATTTGTAGATTTGGATAGCAGCCATAAATAGAAGAAAAGAAGAGGACAGCCATAAACATAAGAGAAGAGGTTTGCTGGAAAAAAAAAAATTGTCTGATGTGGTAGTAAAACATTTGAGTGCAACTTTGCTCACCCCTTTAACTAGAGATAAACATTACCCCCTACCTCAGGTGTTGTCACATGTCCCAAACCTGGGGTTAACTTTGGACTTTGGATTAGGGATGGCAAAATTATCCACGGATATGGATATCCGAAAGAATCCGCTCCATTTATAATAGGGATGGATACTATTATTACGGGGATGGAGCGGGGATGGATACGATTCTAATATCCGTTTAATTTTCGGATATGGGGATGGATATCGTCTTTGGATATCCATCCCCATCCAGATCCATTGTATATTTTAATATTTTAATATTTTAATATTTTAAAAATATAAAAAATTATTATATAATTATTAAAAATTTTTTTGAAGGAAATATAATTATTAATTTTAATTATATAAGTTATTATTAATTTTTTTATCATCAAAACCCTAAAAGCTATTTTTCTAAAGTAAGCGGCCGAAAACCTAAAGAGTTGAGACTTCCTTGATTGTCGTATGGACCGTGGTGATGGAAGAATGAGAATATTTATGGTTTTTTATTAAGTTGTTGGAGAAAATTAAATAGTAAAGTTTTATGTGATTTTTTTTTTTTCGTTTGTTGAATTTATGTTATTTGAACTTTATTGGATTGGATGTACTTGTTTCTCCCTTTTAAATAGGATAAAAGGTACCATTATACACATTAGTTACAGTTTTCTTTTATAAATTATAACAATATATATATATATATATATATATATATATATAAATATATATATTTCATTGGATACGGATATAGACGGAGCGGGGATGGATATCGTTATCTAAATTCGCGGATTATCCGAATCCGCCCCGCTCATTTAGATGCGGGGATGGCTGCGGGGATGGATATACATATTTCAAACGGATACGGGGATGGATAATGGGGTATCCATCCCCGATCCGATCCATTGCCATCCCTACTTTGGATTAAGTTTAGGACACATGGCAACACCTGAGGTGGGGGGACCTCTAGTTAATATGGGTGACCAAAATTGAACTCAAAACATTTGTCTGACGTGGCAGTTATCGTGTAGGGCTTTGTCAAATATAATGATGTGGAATAATTTTATTGGCTTTGTATGCCAACTCTACTCTTAAGCCAGAGGTACTGAATCACCTTCCTTCTCCCCTCTCCTAACAAATCCTTGAATTTATATAACAGAGTAATACTTTTAAAAAAACCCTTTTAATTTATTATTAATATTAGTATTTCTTTTTTTTTTTTTTAAATACTAACCCTTTTCATTTTATTGATATGTATCTTTCATTTTATGCTACTATACAAAATTTTAAAATTCTTCAAATAAATGACGAGTTTTAAAAATAAAATTAAAAATAAAAACTAAAAATTCAATGTCCACCTTGTACAAAATCTGTCAAAAAAAAATTTTCAACAAAAAAAAATGTCTTCATAATGTACATCTGTTATTATTTACCACCTTTTAAAAAATAATAATAATAAATGGGGTATATATGTCAATTCAATACAAAACAAATTAGATAAGGCTCAAGATCATCACACTTGATTCTTTAAAAAAAAAAAAAAAAAAAAAAAAAGACCAATAAACTTTCCATAGGGTCAATAGATACGTAGACAAAATGATGCATTTAGTAGAGACAATGTGCTCCATGGTGGTTTATACCCCTACTTGGTCTTCAACAGAAGATTCAACAAAACCCCAACATCAGTGCATCACCAATGAACTCCCCACATACACACTATCTAGTACATTTCAAACAAATATCAACTCTCCCACACAGTTGAAATTGAAACATTTTTGGTGTATTTGTTGAAATTGAAACATTTTTGAACAAATATTTAATCCAACGATCTTCGGTGTATTTGTTTAATGACTAGTGTAAAACGAACATAAACACTTGTCATAAAATGAAAACTATCAGAAAATTCAAAAGTAAACCAGTGTAAGCCTATCATAGCCTATCATTTCGGTTACCAAAAGAATAACATGATTTATATCCTCTTTCAGTCCACAGATCTAGTAACTTCTCCCCCAATAGGTCCACTTCTTCGCAGGCTTCCCAGAGGCAAAGCATATAGTGCCTGTATTAAATTTTGTTTAAAAGAAAGAATTTCAATCTCTAGTAACAAGAGAAATTGTTAATGGAAGTTTAATTTCATGTAAGAACAATAACTGTAAAAAGACTGATGTACCTTCAGGAATTTCTGGCTGTTCCATTGGAGAACAAAGGCTTTTAGCTGCTCCCATCTCTCCCTTTGTCCGCGCCTTCACATCTTTCTCCACCTCCTAGCAAATTACAAGAAGGGAAAAAAAGAAAAATCAATTATGGTTGGCAAAGAATTCTATATCTCAGGAGAGAATATTAAGAATATCTACTATGATTAACAAGGATATAATTTGAAATTAGAATTAAATGGTTCTGCAACAAAAACCAGAGCTGCCCTTTCACAATTTCTGGCAACACAGTAAAGAAAGCACCAGTAAAATTGACATGAAAACCGGTTTCAAAATCTCTCTTTATGGAAAATCTTGATTGACATACCACTTCGTCACACCAGGGAGCTAAGATCATTTTCCTCTGGCCAAGAGCCTCCACAAATTCATCCCAAGTTTTAACAGTTTGAATGCAAGCATCTCGACGTTGTTTGGCAACCTCAAACAAGCTTTCTTGAATTTTATCAAGAATTTCTTTTACTTGCTCAACCAAAGAGGCCCTAGGCAGATCAATTTTTGCTCCACTGTCACGACGAACAGCACGTACCTACAAATGTATATAACCAATGCAAGTCATTACCAATTCACCAATCATACCATTATTATATAAGACAACAAATGCAACAAAACCAGACAATAATAAACATGAAAGAAAGTGAAAGCAACAATACAGAAACAACAAAAGACCTCCTCACCTGATTATTTGCCAAGTCTTTTGGCCCTATTTCAATTCTAAGAGGAACACCTTTCATTTCCCAATGAGAGTACTTCCATCCAGGAGAGTAGTTGTCTCTAAAGTCTGCCTCAGCACGAATACCTGCTTCACTCAAGGTTTCAACAGTGGCATTGCAGGCATCAAAAATTCCTTGAGTATCAGCATCTTTGTAGGGAACAGGGATCACGATAACTTGCACTGATGCCACTTTAGGTGGCAGCACCAATCCTTTGTCATCCCCATGGACCATCACCATTACCCCAATCTATGCAAATATTAAACACATTAGAAAATTACTAGTGTACTAATCTGGGACAGACATGCTTTATAATAACAACTAACGAGCATGTACTATTATCCTACAAACAATATTAAGCAATAAATTTATGATTATAAGGGACATGTATTATTATCCTACAAACAATATTAAACAATAAATTTAATATTACATCACATGCTAGAGTAGCCAGCCATGCAAAAACAAAGAAAATAATGTGGGATATTCAATACGCTTTCTCGAGGTTAAAATTTGACAATCCACCATAAACAAATAAAACAACATAACATAAACTAAAATAATTAAAAACAAAAATCAAATCATATATTTTCTAAAGCATAAAATTGAACTCTAAGATTAAATGACAGTTATTCAACTCAAACAGATAATATAATTCAAAAGCATACTGTTCGTGTAGTATAGGCCCAAGAGTTCTGCCAGGCTTTAGCCTTCTCTCCCTTTTCATTTTCAAAGGTTATATCAAACATGTTTGAGAAGTTTTGGCCCAGACAATGTGAAGTTGCACCTTGTATACCACGTCCAGTGTTTGGAACAAATGCCTGCACATAAGACATGTAGTTGAAACAGGTTCATTATTTAAATGCTATACGATGGAACAATTAAGATGAATTGACCACATTATGACAGAAGATAATATAATCTTGAACAGTAATTAAAAATCACCTCCACGGTAGTGGTGTAAAGTCCACCTGCAAACTTCTCTAGCTCACTTTTCTTGCCCTTAATAACTGGAATGGCCATGAATTCTTCATAAATACGTCTATAGAGTTCCAATATATCAAGGACCTGGAACAAGGCAACAAATAAGGACCACACCAATAAATGTTTCTGTTTCTATGAGAAACTCCAAGAATGGATTGCAAGGACCAAAATCTATTTCAAGTCAAAATTTCAAGTTCAAACTTTCACACCTCTGTGTCTGCTTCTGACTTCGTTGCAAAAGCAGTGTGTCCTTCCTGCCAGAGAAATTCACGACTCCTACAATCAGAAAAATAAACTTGATCAGATTACTTTACCAGATTCTATATATTTTTCAATAACAAAACAGATTCAAAAAAAATTCAATTGAACAGCTTTAAAAGATTCAAAAATAAAAAACATCTATAACGACAAACTAACCTGATAAATGGTGTAGGATTGCTGAACTCCCATCGAACAACATTGCACCACTGGTTAAGTTTCAAAGGTAAGTCTCGGTGTCCCCTAATCCACTTAGAGTAGTAGGGATACATCACTGTTTCACTAGTTGGGCGGATTGCAATAGGAACCTCCAAATCAGATTGCCCTGACTTTGTCACCCAAGCAACCTGGAATATTATTAATGTTTTGTATCAGACACTCCTAGATTTTTCTGAATGCAAGAGTTATTCGTTATCCATGTTAGATTGAATTGAATTTATTTTTTTTACTTAAAATAAAAATCTAAATGACCTTGTAGTTTTACAAGATGAATATGACAAACAAATCACTGATGAGTTTCCCCAAGCTTGTGACCAAAATTTATCTGTTATCCTAGTGTCAAATGAAATCTTACCTCAGGAGCAAAACCCTCAATGTGATCCTTTTCCTTTTCTAGCACACCAGGGGATACAAAAAGAGGAAAGTAACAATTCTTGATTTTCATTTTTTTGATTTCTGCATCAAAGAATGTCTGCAAGTTGACAGCGTAGAGAAGTTCAATCATACAGATAAAAATTTAAAGATTGGGAAGACAAACTAGACACAAAATGGGGACCGAACACATAGCAATGACCAAGGGGAAACATAAAATGGTATAACCAACAAAAAATATGATATACTGATCTGAATAAGAAATTATGAATAAAAGTTGTACCTACATTAAAGATATAACATAAAGCTCTTAAAAAACGGTTTCAAACTCACCTGCATGATCTCCCAGATTGACATTGCCCAAGGCCGGATGATATAACAGCCAGAAATGTCATAATACTCTATCATTTCACCACTGACAACAACCTATTGAAAAGAACATGATAAGATCCCAAGAGATTCGAAATCCATATATATCAAACATTATAATTGCACAAGACTCATTAAGCATCAAAACAATTAACTGAGCAACTCCAATGTCATCCTTGCACGATTAAACATCTGACAGCAGATGTTATAATATCATGCACGACAAGCTTGTTCACCTAAGAATCTTAAGACATGAAATGCAACCTTGCTTAAAAAATATCTTTTAGCGAAGCATGCTTACGATAAATCAAATGAAAAACCATCTTCCAACTAAGATAGAGAAATTCAAACATCTACCGGAGCATGGAATTCTACCTTTACCCCTTTTCCTTTTCACAGGTAGGAGTATGAAATTCCAATCAAGTCATAAGTAATAACCATACTAATTCCAAAAAAAAAAAAATGTAATAAATAGAACGGAATGAATGAAATGAAAAATATGATCTATTTGGAGCTGTTTGATAATAGGATATTCAACACAAACGATATAAAGATAGGCTTGATGTCAGTAATCTCACTACAAAGGGGGACATTTCAGCCACTGAAGCGGATATTGCAAAAGTATTACACAAACGATATAAGAGTTTGCATTGACTATTGAGTACCTATTTCGGCTTTCTAGTTCCATTAACCAAAAGAGTTTCACCTAGAATAACATAAATGACGCGCTATTCTTGTACGTACCAGGATAAGGCAACGCCAAGACATGATTAAACATGTAAGCATACATCAACACAATTACTAAAGGAAAGCAAAACAGATAATTTAACACCTTCAACATACCTCAGAATACCACTCCCCAAAGTTCTCATCTTTCTTAAATGAGAGTCCCAAACCAGTCTCCTTCTTCACCTCCTTCTTCTTCCCTCCTGTAAAGTCAACACCACAAAACACATCCACATCAACCAACAACACATTCCCATCCACACGTACACATAAATAATATATGGAAAATTCCCATATCAATATCATCACGATGCAGGATATTGTCTTATAGTGAACTCAAAAATCCACATCAAAGAGAAAGTAATACTCACCACCGCTCACATTAGCTTTAGGCTTCTTCTCAGCCTTCTTATTGTCACCACCAGCCATTACTTTCAACTTTAACTTTAGCTCTGAACACAACACCTATTAAACAAAGATTAGATAACTTAACTAGATATTATTAAATTACCAAAAAACCAAAATCGAACATGTCAATCAATTATCATCAAACATTGCTACTCAATCAACACATACAAACCACAAACGCCATACACACACACACACACACACACAATATATATATATATATATATATATATATATAAAGAGAGACATCAATTAAATTCAGGAAACGAAACGATAAAATTGAAAAACAGAAGAAAAAATAAAAAGTCAATACGAACACGACACCGAATTTGTGGTGGTAGTGAACCAGTGGTACCTAAAAATTGTAATGAAACCGAGCAAGGAGAGCTACAGCGGAGATCGGCGGCAAGATGAGGCGACGCCGAAGAGGAGGGAGCTGCGGCGGTGGGAGTTTTGAGAGTGAAAGGAAAGGGTAAGGAGATTGATGGTGATTGAAGACAAAAGGAAATTTAGGGTTTAGCCTTCAAAAAGGAATTTGCACAAACACCCGTGAGATTATGCGATATTGTAGTGGGTGGCATCATTTACGAAAACGACACAAACCTTCCCCTTGACTGAGTTGACTAACTGTTGACTTGATGGTGTAGGGGTAAAAACGTCTTTTTAACAATAATAAAAATGAAGAGAATTTCTCCTTATAATCCAAATTTATCTTTTCACACTTCTTTTCTAAATACACTTCATTTTAAAAAGTTAAATTTTTAAAAATACTAAAAACATTTCATTTTATTCTAAAATTATCATTTTTACTTTTTACACTCCATCATGAAAAACTAATTTTTATTTATAAAAAAAAAAAAAACACATTTTGTTTTAAGAAATGTATACAGAATGAATGATTTAAATGATCAAGGCATAAATGCATAAAACGCCACAACATAGTTGTGTTGACCGAACTCGAATGAATTTGAGATAGCAACGTTCACTTCATACTGCTGTTTTTTGTTGGCTACAGTATCAAAGTCAATAGAAGGCTCAAGGTTAAACTAATGCTTGGATACAGGCATGCAGCCATAGTGTGTTTATGGTCTTGAGTCTCTTGATAGTGGCAATGGCTTCCAAACCCTCAGCCGCTCCAAGGCAGTGCCTTATCGTAGACTTGGTGGCATCGCTTTCAATGCATGAAGACACTCCAAGTAAATCAGCTATTGGATCAATCATATAAAACTTTAATGATATTGAAAACAAAATGTTTTAGGGATTTTAAAATGTAAAAAGATAAAAGTCTACCAAAATTGTTTTTATAGTGTATTTAGAAATGTTTTAACCTTTTAGTAATTAATTAGAATAAAATTGTCATATAATTAAAAAATTAAAATGGAGTGTAAAAAGATATTTAGTGGATTATCAATTGCATCTCTATAAAAAGAATTAAAATTATAATAAATTATGAATCAATCCCAACTGTTTTTATAACTACAAATCAATCAAAATAAAAATTATAAAAGGGACCTAAAAGTCTTAAAAATTAATTATGCAAAACCCAAACAAGAACAACTTTCAAAGTTAAGCAGTTAAGCTAACAAGTCAGGGCAATTCTTGGCCAAATATGTTATTTTATTGCAAGCTGATTTTGTATGGTTATAATAAGACTACCCACAATGTTCAAATAATTGGTTCCAAAAGACATTTAGAACATTTTTTAATTAAGTTTGGTTTGCAATGGATTTATATTCCTAATATAACTAAAAAAAATTAAAATGGAATGTAAAAAGATACTTAATCAGTGGATTGTCAATAGCATCTCTATTAAAAGAATTAAAATTATAATAAATTATAAATCAATCCCAACTGTTTTTATAACTACAAATCAATCAAAATAAAAATTAAGGGACGTAAAAGTCATAAAAATTAATTATGCAAAACCCAAACAAGAAGAACTTTCAACGTTAAGCAACTAAGCAGTTAAGCTAACAAGTCAGGGCAATTCTTGGCCAAATATGTTATTTTATTGCAAGCTGATTTTGTTTGGTTATAATAAGACTACCCACAATGTTCAAATAATTGGTTCCAAAAGACATTTAGAACCTTTTTTAATTATGTTTGGTTTGCAAAGAATTTATATTCCTAAAAAAAATCAAGAACCTTCGGGGCTTGTTTGTTATGTCGTACTAGAGAGGACTAGCACACCGTACAATACTAATTTAGTACTGTACGGCGTTTAGTAACATTTTATAGTTATACGATGTATTGATTTAGTACTATCCGAGCTGTATTAAGTTATATAGTGGGAGGAGGTGTTTCTCAACCATACTAGACTTATAAAAAAATTAAAAATAAAATTTTTAAATATATATATATATATATATATATTTAAAAAATTACTTGAGGCCAACAGCCTCCATCGTGGAAGCTACTTGGCCTTATCTACTCAAGAGCCGCCAACCTCCATTCATGGAGTAGACCGTCTGGTGACCCCGTCGTTGAGGTTGCTGGTCGATCCCCTCCACAAATGGAGGCCGGTGGCCTCCTGTCGCAGTCTCCAAGATGGAGATCCATAGAGTGATGGATCTCCATCGCCGATGGAGATTGATCGCTCAAAATATGTATATGTTTTGAGCGCCTAATTCTTCCAATTTGTATCCATTTCTCGAGCGTTTGTGTTGTTTAATTTGCATCTTTGAGTCCTTTTCAGGTATTTTTAGGTTTCAAGGATAAAGTAGGTCTTAATAAAGATTCATGGAGAAAATGAGGCTGAAATTGAAGTTTGGAGAAGATCTGCGAGAGGAATCTCGCAGATCCAAGTCGTAGATGTTTCCTAGAAGAAACTGTGACATCAGCAAGAAGATCCAAGAGGTAGATGTTTCCCAGAGAGAACTGCTAGTTGGAACTGCGAGTTCATTCTCGCAGAACCATCTCGCAAAAATAGTCCAGAGGATTTTACCAAGTCAAACTGCAAGTTCCAGCCAGCAGAAGAAATCTGTGACTTAACACTACGAGATCAAGAACCTTCAGGGCTTATTTGGTACACCGTATTGGACATGACTAGCACACCATACAATACTAATTTAGTACTGTACGGCGTTGGAAACATTTTATAGTTGTACAAAATTGTATGACGTATTGATTTAGTACTATCTAAACCGTAATAAGTTATATAGTGGGAGGAGGTATTTCTCAACCATACTAGACTTATAAAAAAAATTAAAAATAATTTTTTTAAAATATATTTAATAAAAAATACTGGTACACCATATTGGACATGACTAGCACACCATACAGTACTAATTTAGTACTATACGACGTTGGAAACATTTTACAATCGTACAAATTTGTACGACGTATTGATTTAGTACTATCTAAACTGTAATAAGTTATACAGTGGGAGGAGGTATTTCTCAACCATACTAGACTTATAAAAAAAATTAATTTTTTAAAAAAAATATATTTATAAATAAAAATACTGGAGGCCAATAGCCTTTATCGTGGAGGCTACCTGGCCTGATCTCTTCAAGAGTTGCCAGCCTCCGTTCGTGGAGGAGACCATCCGACGACCTCATCGTCGAGGTTGTTGGTCGATCCCCTCCATGAATGGAGGCCGGTGGCCTCCCGTCACGGTCTCCATGATGCAGATCCACAGAGGCATCTCTGTCGCCGATAGAGATTGATCGCTCTAAATATGTGTATGTTTTGAGTGCCCAATTCCTCCCATTTGTATTCGTTTCTCGAGCGTTTGTGTCATTTAATTTGCATTTTTGAATCCTTTTAAGGTATTTTTAGGTTTCAAGGATAAAGTAGGACTTAATGAAGATTCATAGAGAAAATGAGGCTGAAATTGAAGTTTGGAGTTGATCTATGAGGGGATCTCGCGGATCCAAGTCGTAGATGCTTACTAGAAGAAACTGCGACATCAACAAAAAGATCCAAGACGCAAATGTTTCCCAGAGAGAACTGCTAGTTGGAACTGCGAGTTCATTGTTGCAGAACCATGTGCAAAAATCGTCCAGAGGATTCTGCCAAGTCAACCTGCGAGTTCTAGCCAGCAAAAGAAATCTACGACTTAACACTACGAGATCAAGAACCTTTAGGGCTTGTTTGGTACGCCGTACTGGATAGGACTAGTACACCATACAGTACTAATTTAGTACTGTACGGTGTTTGGTAACATTTTGTAGTCGTACAAAATTAAACGACATATTGATTTAGTACTATTCAAACCGTATTAAGTTATGCAGTTGGGGGGGGGGGGGGGGGGGGGGGGGAGGAGGTGTTTCTCAACTAAACTAGACTTATTAAAAAATTGAAAATAAAAATTTAAAAAAAAAATATTTATTTTTTTTAAAAAAATGATTGAGGCCAATAGTCTCCATCGTGGAAGTTGCCTAGCCTTATCTCTTCCAAAGTCGATGATCACGCTCCAAATGTTTATATTTAGCGCTCCCTTTTCCTATCTTTTGTGTTCGTTTTCAAGCACTTTTGTGTATATAATATGTGTTTTAGCTATGTGCAGGTAAATGTCCCACAAAGATGGTGTTTGTACCAAATGTGGGCAAAATAGGGCAATTATGTATGAAGAAGACCGCCGCTAGTTTGTTCTGTGAGAAAGTAGCCGCGGACCAGAAGGTATGAAGCCACGGGAAACCCACGCTAGAAAACCACCACGGGAATACCTCTGTGGGAAAGAACCCACGAAGCAGGGGAGCATGAAGTCGCAGAGAAGATCTTACGAGTTTAGTCACCCTGGCTCGTGGGAATGAAGCCTTGAAATGAAGCCGCGGGAATCCCACGTGGGAATACCTCCGCGGGAAAGAAGCCGCGGGAGAGAAGGAATAAAGCTGCGAGGTATTATCTAAGGATCCCGCGAGTTATCACCGTGAGAATGAACTCGCAGAACGAGGGAAAGAACTCACGGGAAAGAAGCCGTAGGACCCCCCCTCATAGTTGAAATGATGATATTTTCAGGGGTATTTTGGTCTCTTCACTCCCCATTCATGCCCCAAACTTGCCCAACTATATATACATCCTTTTGTCTTTCTTTCAAGTGTCCTAGAACCATAACTAATACCTAGAGCGTAGCTCTTACACAACAAAAGAGAGAGAGCAACCTTCAAGCTTCCATGGAGGATTATATATGAAGAGAAGGAGGGCTCGTGTGTCGAGCCATGGAAGTTCATAGATATGGGGAGCTTTTGGAGGACTTGTCTTCGAGGGTTATCTTTTATTTCTCATATCTTTGTATTTTCTTATGATGTGTAACCCATGTGGGATTATTTGTAAACCAACACTTATGTTAATATATGTATGTATTGTTCTTTGATTTGATTTGGTATTGTTCCTTGATTTGATTTGGTATTGTTCCATTCATTGATATGTCTATGATTGATATCTCTTATTGTGATATTCATGTGTATGAAGAATTGTATATTGATATGTATGTATGGATGAGATTAGAAGTAGATTAACTAATGATGTAGGAGTAGTTGTAATCAAATATCTCATTTGTGTATGTATGTTGGTAGATGATTTACTATGTATGTGTTTAGAATGATTAGAGCGATTGAGAGTTGAGCTTGTGCTTGGATAACCATTCCGGGTATGAGCTTGGCTATTAGCTCTATTGAATGGGAAAAGCTTATGCATAACTTGCTAAGATAACTTTGGTTAATGTTCTTGTGCTTAATGGGTCTAAACCTAGACACAATTACTCTTCCGACCTTGGTTGAGTGATGATTTGATTTCGGTAATTCCTTAATCAAGAGAACAAACCCTTTACTTGAATTAAATGGTATTCATATGTTAAACAATCTACATGAATTGCATCTTGTGTTTGGTGAACCAATTTCCCATGTGTGGCTCATATCTTGCATCTCTCCAAGCCACCATTATTTTCATAGCTAGGGTGCCTTGCCTTTAGGAGTAGAATAACATAATTAGGAGTAGACTAATTAGAAAGGCAAGCACCCGATTACATTTCTATCTTAGTTAGTTAGTTTGCATCTCCGCACACACACACACACACATCCGCATTCCATTTACATTGCTTTCATAAACTCTAGAGCTAGATACAGTTAACGGATTCCATCTCTCTGTGGGAAGACCTTTGCTTACTTGCTATACTAGTCCTTTGACTCATTGCATTTGTGAGGTGATTAGAATAAAAATATCTTTTCTGACGGGTGTCAACAACCGCCTGCATCAGCCGACAGCCTCCATTTGTGGAGGAAACCGTCTGGCAACCTTGTGAAAATGCCTACAAGGCTATACTAAACAACCTAGAGGGGGGGGGGGGGGGGGGGGGGTGAATAGGTTGACACACTAGTTTTAAAAACTTTTTCATGACTTATGTCAAAACCTTAGTGAGCATACATATTAACCTTAAACATGATTGTTATGAGAAAACAATTATCACAAGTATGCTCAATTCACCACCCTTAGTCTACAAAACATATATCAATAAACAATGTATCTCTTTTACAAGTATATTCAATAATTAGCAAATTTAAATTCCACAAGTTGTACTTTGAATATTACAATGCAAACTCACCAAGTTAAGCTTTACAACTTGATATAGAATCACTAGATACAATGTTCAAGCACTTACAAGATACAAGAAACAAATGTTGATTCAACCAACAATGTGTGCAACTCTTTCTTTATCAATAACTTGTTTACAAGGATGTAAGGAAATGAAGAGCTTAAACAAGTTATATAGATCATGCATACAAATATAAAGAGATAGAGATAGATGTTAGGATTATGCTCAATAGCAAGAGTGTAATGTTGTAATTGACAATCTTTTTCATATTAATAAAGTGATTTCTGGTTTAACAAATCTTATAGCATTTATAGTTTAATATTATAATTGTCAAAGTAAATAATCATAAGGTCTAAAGACTATGAGAAAAGAAGAATTGTTCGTACATCTAGATATGTATGAGGTAGACACAATTCTTTAGTTAGTCTTGAATAATGTTCACAACTTAAGTTAAAGGTTGGGCACCTTTATCTTGTTAAAGTTGTAGAATTCTTTTGCTAGCATTTGAGTGGGATCAAATGAGATATGATGAGTCTAAAATCATCAGAGTGTCTTCGAGTAAAAGAATCTAGTGCACTGGGTGCATTGAATTGGATCACAATGAAAAGCTTTATCCAGAACCGTCAATAGATAATAGTCTTTTCATTATCAGGACAATCGGAGAGTCTATCTTAATCCTGAGATAAATGATGGACTTATGGTTGCAAGTGATATCATTTGAGTTATCAATAAGTACGATTATATAGCATAGTCTATCCTCGATAGTTTGGTGATATTCATATGTTAATCGATAGAGGACTTCATTTATAGATATGGACATCGTGGCTCCATTTATTAAATGAGAGTATAATATCATCATATGGATGTTTTGAGGTAATTGGATATTAAATCTCAACGTTGAGTTTTTGATAGTGACTATTGAAAACATGGCTTCTGGACAAGTCAAAATATCCAAGTTCAAAACGTGGTCATATGAGTAAATATGGTAACTTGGAGAGTTATAGGCAGTCTATGAACTCCTGGCGATTACTGATATTAATCACGAGGATACGCTATCTCCAACATGATTGTCTAGGGTATGAATGAGGAACATCTTCTTATTCTATCTTTATTTAAAAGTTCAGTTTTAGCTCTTTAGTGGAATGAGTTAAAATTAATGGATCGGACCTAAGTGAATCATTTGTTGATTGTGATTAGGTTATGTCTATTGAAGCTTAAATTTAGATAGCCCGCCAAGATCCCCAATCCACACGGACTTGCATGGATCACTTGATATATTCTACCGAACCAATTTATGGGTCCATCTAGAATTGCATTTAATATATTCATAATATAATTTGCACATTATTTGTTTAATGGGCAGATCAATTATATTAATATATTAATGAAAGGCATGTGGGTTTATTTCTTTTAGTAAGAATGGGTCTGGTTCACATGTGGGCTTTTTATTTAAAGTCCAATGGATTAAATAAAATAAGAAAATAATATTTAGCCCATATTTTTAATGTGGGGCGGCAAGGCTATAATATTAGTCAAAAATATTATTTTATTTTATTGTTTGATTAAATGAGAATTAATTAATTTATTAATTAATTATTTAATTAAGAAACAAAATCTTTTTCTGATTAGGAAATATGTTTCCTAGAATTATACTATTGGTAGTAGTATACTAAAAGTAAAAGACTTGTTTGGTAAGAAAATAAATAATTAAGTTTATTTATTTAATCAAATAAGAAGTCTTTTTATTAAGTTAATAAAAGAATAAAAACACTTATGAATTGAATTAGGGTTAGGAGTCTAAAGTTGATGGGAATTAGGGTAAAGCATAAATAGAGGATTTTCGGCCAACCCTAATAGCATTACAAGGAGATTTCGGCAACCCTAATTAAAAGAGAAGTAAAATTCGGCCACCCTTTATAATACACCTTATAGGGTTCGGCCACCTCTTAGAGTTTACTGGATCAATTTCTTCTTCTTCTCATACTCATAGAAAAGTGTTTGATTATTCTGCCAAGACAAAAAAGAGAGAAGAGATTATTCTTTTGATAGTACACTAATTGCTTATTCATCAATAGGCTTGTGTGTACAATATCGAACTATGTTCACGCGAGTTTCGATTATTAGATTGAGAACTCAAAAGTGACGGGAATAATCTTTATAGTCTTTTGGTTGTTTTGTGACTAACAATAAGAAAAAGAAAGTTTGTTTGTCCATTCTCAGGTACGCAATTCAAAGAAAAGGGAGACCATGCTCCTAGGTGATTCACGTTCGTGTTAGGATTGAAGATCTTGTAGATTACCATCGACGTAAGTCAATCGGATCACGCGACAAAAGGTATTCTACTTTTTGTTACTTTATATGTATGTTTAATTAATTTAAAGGGTTAAGGTTCATCAAAGGAAAAATTTTTAAACATACTAAATCGATTTTAGTCTCGCTTCCGCTGCGTTGACCGGTATTTTTCCCTACAATAGAGACATTTGACATATTGATTTTTACGTGGTGTAAGGTTCACTATTTGTATTGGCTTGATTCCATTGCAAAACACTCTATGATTGTATTAGTTGTTGCTTAGGACATTATTTGAAGAAAGGAAGCTCAAAGAGTGAAGAGCAACATCTCGTGCAAAAGTCGTCTTCAAGAGGTGAAAATCGTCAAAGGTAAAACTTGACTTCCACCCTCTTGCAAGGCGTTAGCGCACACACACACAATTCATACATGTGTGTCCCTGCATCGTGGTTCAAACATTTGGTATAACACATTCACACACTTCATAGCATGCTCATGCATTGATCTTGTATTGACAAACATTGTGAAATTGCATGCTTTGTGACTATCTCTTTGATATGGCATGTTTGTGTGAATATGTGTTTATTTGTTTTCGTATTTTGTGTTTAGGACTTGAACATGTTCTTATTTAATGCCTTATCGAGTTCCGGTCGTTTCGGTTACTCACTCATAAGGTTTCGAGTCCAAACAAGTTGACTATGCTACTTTTCGTTCTCATTTGTTGTGTTGATTTCATCATCGGATTCCGAGATGATTTCTCAACCATTTTTCAAAGTTGAGTAGTCGTAGTCGTGCGTGAGGGAGTCATGGTTTGTAATCCGAAAACGGATTCGAAATTGGAGGTCGGATGCTCAAGATATGGGGCAACGAACCGAGGGAGCGCGCGAGAGGTGGGCAAACCACGTGTGGCCACTTGGCCAGCCCGTGTGGGAGGCCGTGGGCCCCACGGGCAAGGGAGCCTTCTGCTCCCGTGGGCCCCACGCGCCCCCCACGGGGTGCTGACGTGGCACCACGTGATTTTCTCGGAAATCTTCTCCTTTTCCCTCCTTTTAATCAAACCTTCTTCCCTCCATCACTTATGCAATTTTTTTGAAGAACACAAAAAATCCCGCATCAGTTTTTCAACATTTTTTGTTTACTTGTTTTGATCATATCTCTCTCATACAAACTCGAAATCATTCGATTCAAAAACCAAAATTGTTGGTCTCGAAGAGAGCTACAAACCTCAAGCATTTCCAGAGGCAGTTGACTTCGGCATTTTTCTCAGTAGGTCAATTTCCAGTCCGTGGTCAGTACTTGATTTTCAACTTCTTCTTTTTCAATTTCATTTTTGATCAACTATTGATTCTTTTCATTTGATTGATGAAATTTGTTAAGAAGTATGTTAGATCACATGCTAGGGTTATTTGATCATTTGTTAATTGAGTTTTAGCTTTGTAATATGTTTTGAACATATTTGTGCTAAACTTGATTTATCATGAAATTGATTCTAGAAAACATATATGTGATGTGCTTCATGTTATTTTCTATGTTTTATTTCATGATCTAAGAACTAGGTTTTTAGTGTGCTAAATCGAATATTGATACCTTTGTTCTTATTGTTTTGCATGTTTTGATTTCTAGATATCTTTTGTGATTGAGTGTTGAAATCATATTCTAGACTATCATTGAACATGTACATTTTGCTTGATTGATCATCTAGCTTAATTTGTTTGTGCTTGCATCATTTGCATCACTTTAGATCATAGCCTTGCATTAGGTTGAAGTCTCTAGCAAAGTGAGTGAAGCTTTGTGGATAGAGCAAGGGAGCCTTGATTAGAGTCGGGAGGACTCGGATAATCAAGCAAGGAAGTCTTGTCTAGGGTCGGGAGGATCCGGATAGGCAAGCAAGAAATCTTCCTAGAGACGTGAGCGTCTTGGATAGGAAGTTGCTTCCTAGAGGTGTAGGACACATCTCGGATAGGGAGTAGGCTAGGTGGTTCACTAGGCCCGAGGGTAGACTAGGAGTTGATAGCTTGAGCGGATATCATGAGTTGGTAGCTTGAGTGTGTAAGTCCTTTTCATCATAGTGAATTGCTTCGCCGGTGGTTGTGGTATCAACCCGTGGATGTTTCCTCATTGAGGTTTTACCACGTTAAAATCATTGTGTTTAATTTTGCTTTACTTTCCTTTATCTTCCATATATTACATTGATTGCACTTCTTGTAAATTGATTAACTCTTGTCTTAGTTAATTCAATTCATTTGCTAAATCTATTCAAGTGTGCATTTGTCTTGTAATTTTCCGCATTATTTTTAATTGGAAGAATTTGGAGCCTATACCTATTCACCCCCCCTCTAGGTATATTTCACTACTACATTGAGGGAAATTTCACGTGGTAAACCTCCGAAGAGGAAACATCCACGGGTTGAATCCACAACGACCGGCAAAGCAATTCACTATGACGAAAAGGACTTACACACTCAAGGCTATCAACACATGATATCCACCCTAAGCTATCAACTCCTAGTCTACCCTCGGGCCTAGTGAACCACCTAGCCTACTTCCTATCCGAGATGTGTCCTACACCTCTAGAAAGCAACTTCCTATCCAAGACGCTCATGTCTCTAAGAAGATTTCTTGCTTAGCTATCCGAAGTTTCCTACTCCTAGCTAAATCTTCTTGCTTGATTATCCGAGTCCTCCCGACTCTAATCAAGACTTCTTTGCTCTATCTACAAAGCTACTCTCACTTTGCTAGAGACTTCAACCTTTTACAAGGCAATGATCTAAGTGATGCAAATGATGTAAACACATGCAACATAGAATATATGATAAATACATCCTATGGAAACTAGAAATAATCAATGAGCACACAATGTACATTTTTCTAGTTTATGATCCAAAACATGACACCACACAAAATGATGCATGAGCATATGAAATGTATGGATAAGGTACACTTCATGAAGATCTAGACATAGGCAACAAAGTTCATAAAACAAAGTTGTCTAGACCTTAAACATGAACAAAAAATCTGGAGCATGCAAAACTCCAAAAACATGCCAAATCCTAGATTTTATTCATGTTTCTAAAGCTTGAAAACAAAGCATGTCCAATAAGCATATAATCAAAACTTTAGAACACAAACAACAAAAATGCTAGAATCACAAAGTGTATTCAAAGAATATTCTAGCAAGTATTTAGAGAAATGATATAATGAATAATCAATTAAATCTTATTTAGCTCTAAACACCAAATCAAATTTGCTAATCCTAGAATTTATTCAATTAAAGGATCCAAGCACATGCTAAGGTTATTAATCATAAAATGAATCAATCAAGTTACAAATAACCCTAGATATCAAGCTAAGCACAATACAACTCTCAATCATGTGAAAAACTAGAATAATAGAAAACTAGTTCACACTTGTCTCTAATTAGACTTGATTAGCTTTGATTATGAAGCTATCTTTTCAAATAGCATTCATCATACATGCACATACATATAGAAGAAAAAACCCTAAGCAAATTGAAGGTTAAAAAGAAAGAAACCCCATAGATAAGACCAATACCTTGGATTCACGAGCTGGTTCAGATTTCTATGTGGAACCACCAGAAAACTCGATCAAACAGCCACCAAACCACTTGGAAAAGGTAGAGGACTCGATTACGAATGTTCTCCAACTTGAATCACTCAAATCCGACTTCGTATGAAGAAGTTATGGTATTTGGAAGATGAGAAAATTAGGGAGAAAAATCTGACGGGAATTTCAATTTCACTTCTTGAAATGAATTGGAGGGAATGGAGGGAAATAAAAAGGAGGAGAGAGAAGGCAAATATTGGCCAACCACAAGAGGCCACATCAGCCCAGCCCAGCCCCGTGGGGGGCGCGTGGGCCACACGGGGGCAGAGAGCCCCTCTAGCTGTGGGGCCCATGGCTCACCCACGGCGTGGGCCACACGTGGCCTCTTGGCCACTTACACCCTCGCACGCTCCCTCACGTTCTTCAACCGTATCTTGGGCATCTGAACTCTGATTTCGAATCTATTTTCGTATTACAAACCATGACTCTCTTACGCACGACGATGACTACACAACTTTGAAAAATGGTTGAGAAATCATCTCGGAAAACGACGATGAAGTCAACTCAACAAATGAGAACGAAAAGTAGCGTAGCTACATCGTTTGGACTCGAAACTAAATGAATGAGTAACCGAAATGACCGGAACTCAATAAGATATCAAATAAGAACATGTTCAAGTCCAAGTACAAGTACAAAAATACGAAAACATACAAGCACAAATACACACACATATGCTAATTTCTAGAGATAGTCCTAGAAAATGCAATAAACAAAGTTTTACCAACATAGTATGAATGCATGAGCATATTTTGTCAAGTGTGTGAAATTGATACATAAATGATGTTTAATCATGAAGGAACACACAAGGATGCCATGTGTGTGTGTGTGCCTAGCCTTGTAAGAGATATGAGGTCTTATATTACCTTTGATGATCAATGAAGCACATATCTCTTTGAAGCCGGCATCTTGCATGAATTGTGGCCAAGACTTTCTTCGTCTTCATAAATCTTCAACATATGGACCACTAAACATTACAAAAGAAACACGTTTTGATATGGAATACATGCCAACACAAACTATAAACCTAACACCTTGTCGTCAAGGTTATTGGTCGGTCCCTTCCACAAATGGAGGTCGGTGGCCTCTCTTCATAGTCTTCGTAATAGAGATCCACAGAGGGATCTCCATCACCGATGGAGATTGATCACTCTAACTATGTATATGAAACTATATAATATGTTTCTAAATTGTTAGGTTTTTGGTTTGTCTTGGCATTTATTCGATATCAAAATGGTGTTTATCTTGTATTGATTAGTGGTCGTTGACATGATGATTCAAAGCTTCAAAGAAAGACTCAGCTACGGTTCATGCAAGATGGTGTCTTGTAAAGGGGAATAAGCTTCATTGCTCAACAAATGTATAATTGACCTCATTCCTTTTACAAGGCATAGGCACACACACACAATTCATTCATAAGTGTCCCTACATCGTTGTACACTATTTATAACACATTCACATGTTTTAGTATGCTCATGCATTGAACTCATATTGACATAAATTGTAGAATTGCATGTTCTAAGACTATGTTTAGGAAATGACATACTTGTGTGATCTTGTGTTTATTTATTTGTGTTTTATTGTATTTGGACTTGAACATGATCTCATTTGATTCCTTATTAAGTCCCGATCATTTCGGTTACTCATTCATTAGGTTTTGAGTCCAAATGATGTAGCTACGCTACTTTGCGTTCTCATTTGTTGAGTTGTCTTCGTCATCGTATTCCAAGATGAATTCTCAACCTTTTGTCAAAGTTTCATAGTCATTGTTGTTGTACATGAGGGAGTCATGATTCATAATCCGAAAATGGATTTAAAATCAGAGTTCTCATAGTCATGGCACGCTCCCATTTGCACATTCTTTCCCTCTCTCCAATTCATTTAAATCACCTACATTCCCTTCGATTTCATTCCAAGAAGAAAAATTAGAAAAGCTCAAGTGCAAAATTTTCTCTCAACTTTTTCTCACCTTCCAAACACCATAACTTTCTCATACAAAGTCGAATTAGAGTGATTCAAGTTGGAGATTGTTCGTAATCAAGTCCTCTACCTTTTCCAAGTGGTCTTGTGGTTGTTTGATCACGTTTTCTAGTGGCTTCACCTTCAAAAATGAGCCAGCTCGTGAATTTGAGGTAGTTGTCATATCTTTGAGTTTTCTTCTTTTATAACCTTCAATTTTCTTAGGGTTTCTTCTTCTATATGTATGTGTATGTATGGTGAATGCTATTGAGGAAGATAGCTTCATAAACAAACCTAATCAAAAGTCTAATTAGAGACATATGTGAACTAGTTTCTAGGATTCTAGGTTTTTCACATGATTGAGAGTTGTATTGTGATTAGTTTGATATCTAGGGTTATTTGTGGATTGATTGATGTATTTTATGATTAATAACCTTCACATGTGCTTTGATCCTCTAATTGAGCAAATCTAGGATTAGCACTTGTGTATTTGTATTTAGAGCCTAATATGATTTAATTGATTATTCATTATATCCTTGCTCTAATCGTTGGCTAGAATATTCATTGAACACATTTTGTGATTTGTGTATGTTTTTTAACATCTTGAATTTGTGCTTTATGTATATGATTTATTCAAGTGTTATTTGTGTGAATGAAACTTGGAGTTATATGTGTTAGTTGTTTTCATATGCTCTAGGTTTAATTCATGTTTTACATCTAGACTATTTTTGACTTGTGTTCTCACATGTTTTTAAGTCTAGTTTCCATGGAATGTATTGATCACATGTTCTATGTTGAATTGCTTATTTGCATCATTTGCATTCATTTGATCACACTAGGAAGTCCTTGTAAAAGGCATGAAGTCTTGACTAGGACAAGGTGTCCGAATAATCAAGCAAGGAAGTCTTGGTTAAGACAAGAGGTCCGGATAACCAAGCAAGAAGTCATGGCTAGGATCGGGAAGGTCCGAATAACTATGCATTTGAGGCTCTCTAGAGGCATGAGTGCCTTGGATAAGGAGTTGGCTACATTATTGGTAGGCTCGGGAGTTTGGTTAGACATAGACTCCAATAGAGGGTAATACATGGGATGTGTATGCACGCTTGAGGAATTTCTAATCTTCCAACGATATTGGTTTGGTATGGACTCCAATATATGGTGGCTTCACATCATTGAGGGTTTTTGTATCTTCCAATAGGGAATGGGTAGACATAGACTCCAATAGGAAGTAGATCAAGGTTGGTCACTTTTGAGGAATTTCTAATCTATCATCCAATATATATAGTACCCAATGGTTGTAGTTCAACCCGTGGATGTTTCCTCCTTTGAGGTTTTATCACGTTAACAAAAATCTCATGTGTCAATTCTTTCTATCTCTCTTTTTCTTATTTGTTTATGTGTATGTTTTAATCTTGTTGCATATTATTCACATGTGATGTATATTAGAACAAGATTTTGTAAAGTATTATTTATAAACAAATTCATTTTGATCATATTTGTAAATATAATTCTTTTGTATATTGTTATCTTTGTGTATAGTTATATTTGGTTATACTTGTAATACATTGAACACTATTGAAATACAAGTACTCTTTGTTGTTGATATTTTATGTTATTCTTCCTCATGCAACTCATTGATATATATAGACAATGTTTAAATGATCACATGTTTATCTTGTCTATGTATGAATGTGTGGTTTATGTGTTTTATGTAAAGCTACCTTGAGAGACAAACATGAGTTTGTTTCAAGGGATTGAAAAAAGCGTAAAAACCTATTCACCCCCCCCCCCCCCTCTAGGTATACTTTAAGCAATTTAACTACGTTTGTATACTTTTATAAATTAACCTAAAGGGGGGAGGGGTGAATAGGTTTTAATCAAGTTAATTACCAAGTTTTCTTGATTAGTCAATATTCGAAAATAACCAAAAATGAACAAATACAATCAACGTAATTTAAATGCGGAAAACAATAAATTACACGTTGATTGATTTACGTGAGAAACCCTCCAACTAAGCAAAACTCACGAGCTATTATGCTAGCCACACACGGTCTTCAAATCCATTACTTGAATGAAAGTTTACAACCTAGGTTGTCCTCAAGTCAAACCATACTTGGTCACTAACCCTTCCACTCTACACAATGGGCCTTTAATAGTGATCCTAGGCCAACTTGCTTGTGCATTAAACCACTTAGTCACAAGGCTTAACTCTCAAAGAAGAGAACACAACCTAAGTGAATATAAAATGCATAAATGCTAGGTTATCACATTTAATGCTTATCTAATAATGGATGAACATGTCAAGCACTCCTAGATATCATGTTGCTACATGTTATATATAAAACTTAGCTATATAAAATAAATGCAATCTTAGATGCAATAGCTATCACAATACAACAACCCAACAATCAACACAAAAATCTAAACTTGTATATTAAAATTTAAAAACTTAATCCAAATGCAAACAAATCCTAAAAGAGATTTCTTGATAAGTAAGAACACAACAATGGATGAAAAATGGTGTTCTACTTACCAAGTCATGTGTGTTGAAGAAAACCCATGCAAGAACACATCCTAGATGGAGCTAGATGATGCTAGATGATGTTTGATGCACATGGAAATGGGTTTGGATGAGTAAAAATGAGTTCTTGGGAGTTTTTCTTTCTTGGGAAATACTCTCTCTTTCAAAGATTTGTAAATGCCTCACTTTTTGATTGGCTTATTTCATTGACAAAATCACAAGGGGTTCAAATATGTAAGGGCAGTTTAGGATTGAAGAATCATCCTCAAATGCCAAAGGACCTCATTGTGGACTTCAAGTGCCTCAAGGAAGGTAGCTTACTTGTCTTGACTCTCAATTGAATAGATTTAGGTTGTACACACACACATCTTATACATTTACATGTTTTGAATATCCTTGTGTGTTTCTTGTTTGATTCTTATGCATGTCATTCACTCACCTCACACTTGCACAACATGCATATAGACTAGGTGTGATTTATTGCCTTGAAAAGAGAAGTCTTTCTCTTACTGCGGTTGGTACCACCCATAGTGAACGAACCAAAATTTGTATGATTCTGGCCCTTATTTCCTTCTCTTTTTGCTTGATTTTCGAGCAATATCCCATGATTTAATTATGCGAATTAAGTGTTTTTAGGTATTTATAAAGTTCAGGGGCATTGGAGTAATATTGGTCAATTAAGGGCAAAAGTGTAATTATTGAAGAAAGATTGAAGTTATTGTGATTTTATAAGAGATAAGGGGGCTGAATTGTAATTGGCAACACAAAACAGCCCACGCCACATTAGTTAGTAAAACAGTGTGTTTCAATGAGATAGGCAATCAGGCGTGGCCCAAGCGATTCAAAGAGAAACCTAAATGCGCCCCGGCCCTATTCTAAGCACACCTCATCATCTTGATTCATCGTCTTCCTCACAAGTCACGACCGGGCAACCATGGATGACAGCAAACCCTAGCTTTTACGGTCACCGGAAAGCAGCCATTTACGCCTTATTTCCGATCAATTTTCGGTCCAGAAGACAGTTGAGCTCATGGCGAGTCTAATGGGGTCCTTCTCGGCTCACCAAACCTCACCGTGATCCTTCCATGAATTTCAGTCCAACCGTTGGCATCACCTCTACTGTCGGCTCCTTTCTGATAGTGAAATCATCGCGAAACGAGCCCAGAGATTGCCGCAATTAGCCTTTTACCGTCGCCTCAGCGATAGAGAACCAATTTTGCACCTGACAACGTCGCCCCCAAATGTCACCGTTAAAGTCACCACGAAACACAGTAGCTACTAATTCTGATTAGTTAGAAATTTACAGAAAGGCCCCATTTGAGTGGTCAAATGGTAATTTACCATGTCAGGGGGTGTTTTGGTAATTAACCACTCATGACCTAATTTGAAAACACTATAAATTCATCATAGTTTTCCATTTGAAAGCGTCCTCTTTTCAACCTAGGATCATCCATAATTCCCCTCTCAGATTCCTCCATTTTTATACTTTCACTCATCTCCTTCATCCCAAACTTACTTTCACTCAATCATTCTTCTCTACCCATCTTCTACACTATTTCCTTTGTCACTACCCATTAGACATCCACCCATCTAGACACATCCTCTTCTACCATTCTTTACACAAGGAGCATCAAAAGCAATGAAGGATCAAGCACTACAAAAGGTGGCACAAGGGTGATTTCCTATTCTCTTACTTGCCTTCCCTTTGATTGTAATTATGTGTAACTAAATCCCCATTCTAGGGGATTGATGTGAGGAACATTTGGATTTGGGTTTTGCTTAAGCTATATGTATTTTGAACCTTTATTTGTGTTCTATTCATTTGATAACTAGATCTTATTCATTATATAATTGGCATTGTATACCCACTAGTTGATTATACTCTTGTTTAGGATAATTTGTTATAGAATCAATATGGGATTGACACCTTTGATGGATTAAGAACATAGTGAATAGAATAGATTGTCGGAGGGTATATCAACCGCGATAATCTAAACCTTTATTTGTAATAAACCGATCCCACCTTTACCCCCTTTCCTTAATCAGTTAGGCATTTTAGTGGGAAGTTGTTTAGGGTTCATATTGATGGTCTAAACACATCTAAGACTACAAATGGTTAACATATATGAGATTGGTTCATTAAAGTAGCTAGAAAAGCATTGCCCATAATCCACTTGCAACTCCATCCTTTCCCTAGCAATTCTCTCAATTGATACATTCTATATTCTTATCTAAGATTGTTGAGCATTCTATTTTCCCTATCACCTTTTGGTTACATTTATTTTATATGCACGTTTTCTCAAACCATACTCTATCCACCTACTATGGTTTGCTTTATTGCACTTAAGACTTGTTAATTAATTTAACTAATTACTCTAATTCCGTGGAACGAATCCTTGCTTACCGTTTTACTAATTTTACATTCTAAGTGGATTTTCAAGTGGTGAAATTTGGTTTTCAAAATGAACACATAAAAACGTATTTTGTTGAGTACAAAACGACATCATCACCTGGTAACATTGCTAGTGCCATGCTTGGACCACGGTGCATGAAAGATGTCACTGCTAATATGTTTCGCCGTACATACCGCGGTGGGTGCACCATGCCACTAGAGCGGTCCCCACCGCGATAGTTCTCAGCGCCTTCATTCTTGGCGTACCGCGGCACGGACACCTTGTCTGTACCGCGGTACAAGCAGGGATTGAGATGACCTTTGATTTTCCAATTGCAAAAACGACATCACTTCATTTTGGGGCCTCTATAAATATGTTGTTTTCTCTTCTTTGATAATCTAGAGCTCATAATTTGTGTTTCTTGAAAGCTAGAGAGTGACTTGCAAGGAAAGTAAACAAGACTTGATTTTTATCAACCAGAACACAAACGCCCTTAATCCTTTCATGTTTCATGCATCATCTAGCATCTTCTAGGTATGATTCTTCATGGGTTTTCTTTATTGCTCACATGACTTGTAAGTAGAACTGTAGGGAAAAATACCGTAGTACACGCAGCAGAAGCGAGACTAAAAATAGATTTAGTATGTTTTAAAATTTTTCCTTTGATGAACCTTAACCCTTTAAATTAATTAACCATACATATAAAGTAACAAAAAGTATAATACCTTTTGTCGCGTGATCTGATTGACTTACGTCGATGGTAATCCGCAAGATCTTCAATCCTAGCATGAACGTGAATCACCTAGGAGCGTGGTCTCCCTTTTCCTTGAATTGCGAACCTGTGAATGGACAAACAAACTTTCTTTTTCTTTTTGTTAGTCACAAAACAATCAAAAACCTACAAAGATTATTCCGGTCACTTTTGAGTTCTCAATCTAATGATCGAAACTTGCGTGAACCTAATTCGATATTGTACACACAAACCTATTGATGAATAAGCAAATAGTGTACTATCAAAAGAATAATCTCTTCTCACTTTTTTGTCTTGGCAGAATAATCTGTTAGGATTCCCGTTGTGTTTAATTGGCTTATTTCGTGATCAAACCACATGTGGGGATGCTTTGTAAGGGTAGCTTAGATGTTGTGTTATTGCTTAGGCCCTTTTGAAGACCTCACCATTGACAAGCACCAAAGGTAATATTCTAAGTGCTTACTTGTCTTGAAGAGATAGATGCACACACTCACAACTCATGCATATGTTTAATCCTTATATGTTGTGTGTTTTTTATGTGTGCCTTAATGCTCATGAACATCTCTTCTTGCATGTTAGTTTGATTGCATCTTGCATATCCAATTGCCTTGTCATGCTTAGACTTAGGATTGCATTTTTGCACTGGGCGCCCCCAAAAGCGCTGTTCAGAAGCGCTGTACGAACAGCGCCCATTGAGCGCTGTTCAGACCTGATCGATTTAATCGGTCGCTGTTGGGTCGCTGTTGGGGCGCTGTACGTGGCGCTGTACAAAGCGCTGTACGAACAGCGCCACTCTGTTTCCTCGTGAAAACAGAGCAAGGGCGCTGTACAGGCGCTGTACAAGGGCGCCCTACGTACAGCGCCCATGGCAAATAGTGGGCAAACTTATCAAAACGACCACACTTTGTTTTGGCCCCCTATATATATGCCACTTTGACTTTAGGTCAATTACAAGAGTTCATATTCAGATTTCATACTTAGGATATTTTTCAAAGAGAAGAAAAATTCCAAGAACTCATTTTTAATTACTCAAACACCTTTTCCATGATCATCAATCATCATCTAGCATCATCTTAGATCATCTAGATGACATCTTGCATGGATTCTTCATCATACTTTGCTTGGTAAGCTTTTCACTAATATCTTACATATTTTGTGTTTCTCTTATCTAGCAATCTCAATTTAATTACTTGTATGTGATTTTATATTTGTTGAATACAAGATTGAGATTAGTATGATGTATGTTTGAGAAGTTGTATTGTGCTAGCATATTAGGTTTTTGTGCTTGATATTGATTAGCTAAACTAATTGACATGTCATTTAGTTTTGATATCTAGGATTGTTCTTAATTGCATATTAATCATCTTAGATAAGCATATAGGGTTTCCCTTGCTCTATGTTGCATTTTGGATATTTTCATATATTCACTTAGGGTTGTATTCTCTTCAAGAGAAGCTAAGTCTTGTGTGTAGCAATCGGGATTAGGTTGCTTAGATCGCAAGCAAATTGGACTAGGTTCACTCATACCGGGATTAGGTAGGTGTGTGATTACTTCCGGGATTAGGTTGTAATCGTTTGCACATTTAGTGGATTCGAGGTTCGAGTGTGGCTTACTTACATAGCCCGTGGTTTTTCCCGTGAGGGTTTCCACGTAAAAATCAAGTGTTGATTTATATTTCCGCACCATATTACACTTGCTTGTTTATATTATCTTGAGGGTAAATTCGTAATTTTGACTAACACGAAAAATTGGGTAAAAAGCTTAAAATCTATTCACCCCCCCCCCCCTCTAGATAGCTTTATACACACCGTGCATTAATTAGTTTCAATTGGTATCAGAGCGGGTTCCTAGACATACATAGGTGATCCTTGCTTATTTTGGTGTGTTTTGCATTTTGTGTGATTTTTGATTATTCATACATTTGCATTCATTTCATTCATTCATAAACACTATGAGTGGAAACGGTGGAAATGGTGGTGGCCACGAAGGAGCTTCTAGCACAAGGCCTCCACTTCTTACCGGCTTGAACTATTCCCAATGGAAAGGGAAGATGGAATCCTACATATGCCAAATTCATGACCGTGCATGGATGGCGGTGGAAGACGGATATGATCTCCCTATGATGACTCCCGCGGGTGGAGGACAAGATGTTTTGAAGCCTAAGGCGCAATGGAACGCGCAAGAGTTTGAGGCTTCTAAGTGGAATAGGAAGGCGATGCATGCCATTATGTGTGCCATGGATGAGAATCAATACAAGCTTATTCAGAATACTCAAATTGCCAAAGTGGCATGGGACATCCTTCAAGTTGCACATGAGGGAACCGAGGTGGTGAAGGAGTCCAAGCTTCAAGTCCTCCAAACTCAATTTGAGTTACTTAGGATGGGAGAGGATGAATGCTTCAACGACTTCGAAATCAAATTGATGGACATAGTAAATCAAAGCCATCAACTCGGTGACCCGTATTCGGATAGGAGAGTCAAGCAAAAAATTATGAGATCTCTCCCCGATAGGTTTGAATCAAAGGTGACGGCCATAGAAGAAAATAGTGGCTACATGGATATGAAGCCAAGTGAGGTAATTGGGCGTCTCCTTGCATATGAGTCTAGGAAGGCTCCTAGCAACACTACTCCTCCTAAGAAGTCTAAAGGAATAGCTTTGAAAGCATCTAAGGATGCAAAGGAGGCAAAGCATGAATCGGATGAAGACCTTGCCTTATTTGTGAAACGGTTCAACAAGGTTATGGGGTTCAAGAAGAAGAAGGGATTTGGGTCAAGAGGACAAGATTTGAAGAAAAAGAGTTCCTTCAAGAAGTTTGAGCCTAGACAAGAGAGGACCGAAAGGAAAGGGGTTCGATGCTTTGAGTGTGGTGGGATCGGTCACTTTGCCCCCGAATGTGCGAATCACAATGAGAGGAAGAAGGGTAAAGTGATGGCCGCCACATGGAGTGGGAGTAGTGATGACTCCAATGAGGAGGATGAGTCTTCAAGTGAGGAAGAACTCATGGCTAACTTCCTAGCTTTTGCATCTTCTCACAAGAGCAAAAGTGCTAGTGAAAAGGAAGATTTGAGTCAAGAGGAAATTGACTCTAGTGAAGAAGAAAGTGACTCCTCTTCTAGTTCCAAGAAGAAGTTTGTGGAGCAAAAGGTGCTTGCTAAATACCATGCCGAGTTCAATGATTTAGCACTTAAAAGCACAAGAAAGATTGAGAGGTTGAGAGAAGAAAACCTTGAACTTTCGGCTCACAATGACCACTTAAGTGAACAAGTGGAAAGATTGAAGAGGAGAGAGGATAAGCTAATTGAGGAGTTAGACTTGTCCAAGAGAAGTGAAGAAGGCTTGAAGAGGGAACTTGTAGAAGCTAAAGAGTCCTTGGCTAGGATAGATTCTAGCACCAAGAAGCTTGATCATTTACTTGGTGTTGGAAAGAATCCAAGTGACAAGAGAGGTCTTGGGTATGAAGATGGCAAGAAAATCTCAACCTCTAACAAGACCATATTTGTCAAGAGCTTGAAGAATGAAGAAACTTCATTTGTGCAACCTCCTAGGAAGAAGTTAGAAATAGGACAAAGTTCTAATGCACAAGTGAAAATGGGGCCAAGAAGGAAAACTCAAGCTCAACTTCCTAAGGTTCCTCAAGCCAACACTCCTCCCAAATTGGCTCACAAAGGAAAGAGACCAATCATGCAACCTCAAGCTTGGAAGCAACCAAGACCGGTTCAACAACGAAGATGGATTGAACCCACATATCCACAAAGACATGGACGTACTCAAAGGCGAGGTATGATTCCTTTTTTCATTCCTATTTGTCACTTTTGTGGTTGTGATGGTCATATTAGACCAAATTGCTTTCAATATATTAAAATGTGTAGAAAACAAAGCATGATTGAAAAGAGAAAGAATAGAGCCAAGATGCATGTTTCTAGGAAAGAAAATATTGATTTGCATGATCCTAGAAATAGTAGAGCACATGTACCAAAGGCCACTAAGAAAGCTAAAATTGTTGCTAAGTGGATTAGAAAGAATGAAAATGTTTGCCATGTTGCACAAATAGCCTTGAAGGCAAATTCTTCTAATTTTTGGTACTTGGATAGTGGGTGCTCTAGGCACATGACGGGAAACAAGAGTTTCTTCGAGACTCTTGTTATGGAGGAAGGTGGAAATGTCACTTTTGGTGATGGATCCAAAAGAAATGTTATAGGGAAAGGAACCATTTCCGTTCCCGGATTACCCTCCTTATCCAATGCTTTATTTGTTGATGGCTTGAAAGCCAATTTAATTAGCATTTCACATCTTAGTGATGAAGGATATTCCGTCTTGTTCTCTAAAGATTATTGCTCTATCCTTAAACCCGATGGACAAACCTTGTTGAAGGGCATGAGATCTAGCGACAATTGCTATTGTCTTGAAGCTAGAATTGTATCTAATCATGTGTCCATGGATGAGCAAATTGAGTTGTGGCATGAAAGACTTGGCCACATGAACTTTAGGGATCTACGGACCCTTGGAAAGTTCAATTGTGTGCGTGGCCTCCCTAAGCTTGGGAAGAAAGCCAATGGTATTTGTGGACCTTGCCAACAAGGAAAGCAAACCAAAAGCATGCACAAAAAGGGTAAGTATCTCACCACCAAGGAGCCACTTGAGCTTCTCCACATGGACCTCATGGGTCCCATGCAAACCGAAAGTTTGGGTGGAAAGAGATACATTTTTGTTTGTGTTGATGATTTCTCTAGATTTACATGGACATATTTTCTTAGAGAAAAATCCGAAACTTTTGATAAGTTTAAAATGCTTTGTACTAAATTGCAAAATGAAATGAATTCTAACATTAGAAGCATTAAACGGATTAGAAGTGACCATGGGAGAGAATTTGAGAATGCCACCTTTGAAACCTTTTGTAATGGTTTAGGCATCTCCCATGAATTTTCTGCTCCTAGGACACCTCAACAAAATGGAGTTGTTGAGAGGAAGAATAGGGTCCTCCAAGAGATGGCCCGTGTGATGTTGCTTAGCAACAATGTCCCTAGGAACCTATGGGCCGAAGCCATTAACACGGCTTGCTATATAGGAAATAGAGTGTTCCTAAGGCCCGGTACTAGAAACACCTCCTATGAGTTATGGAAAGGCAAGAGGCCAAATGTTAGCTACTTCCACACTTTTGGAAGCAAATGCTACATTTTGAATGACCGTGATCAACTTGGCAAGTTTGATGCTAAGAGTGATGAGGGTATTTTTATTGGCTATGCCTTAAATAGTAGAGCCTATAGAGTTTTCAATTTAAAGACTCTAAGTGTTATGGAATCATCCAATGTCGTATTTGATGACACTAGGCTCAAGTCTAATGATCATGATGAGGAGGTTATTTTTAGTGATGATTCTCCTTTGGAGAAGGTTGTGGTGTCGCCTAATGTTGGGACATCTAATGTCAACAATGATGGCACACAACCTATTGATAGAGTTCCTCTCTTGGACTCTAAAGAACCCGCTCCATGGGTTAGGAAACTCCATGATAAAGAAGATATCATTGGAGAGGTAAATGAGGGTGTTAGGACTAGACGCCAACTTGCTAATCTTATTAGCTATACATGTTACACCTCTCAAATTGAACCCAAAAAGGTTGAAGAAGCCTTAAATGATGAATTTTGGGTTCTTGCCATGCAAGAAGAGCTAAGCCAATTCGAAAGGAATGAGGTTTGGACTCTAGTTCCTAGGCCTAAGACCACTAATGTCATAGGCACCAAATGGATATTTAGGAACAAATCCGATGAGGATGGCAACATAGTGCGGAACAAGGCTAGACTTGTAGCACAAGGGTACTCTCAAATTGAGGGTATCGACTTTGAGGAGACTTTTGCTCCCGTTGCCCGCTTAGAGTCCATTAGGCTTCTCTTGTCCATCTCTTGTGTGCACAAGTTCAAATTGCACCAAATGGACGTCAAGAGTGCCTTCCTCAATGGCTTCTTGCAAGAGGAAGTGTTTGTTGAACAACCTAAGGGGTTTGTGGATGCTCACCACCCCAATCATGTCTATCGCCTCAAGAAGGCACTTTATGGGTTGAAACAAGCACCGAGGGCTTGGTATGAGCGCCTCACTCAATTTCTTGTTGACAACAACTACACAAGAGGTAGTGTTGACAAGACACTATTCATCAAGAGAGACAATGATGAGCTTTTCATAGCTCAAATATATGTTGATGATATAGTTTTTGGCTCCACCAACAACACCAAAGTCCAACAATTTGTTGATGTCATGTCTCTTGAATTTGAGATGAGTCTTGTTGGTGAGCTTAGTTACTTCCTAGGTTTGCAAATTAGGCAAATGCATGATGGGATTTTCATAACCCAAGCCAAATATGCTAAGAACCTAGTGAAGAAGTTTGGTTTAGAGAAAGCCAAACATTGTGATACACCCATGAGTACAACTTTGAAGCTAAGCAAGGATGCTAGTGGTAAAAGTGTGGACCAAACTCTATATCGTGGCATGATAGGTAGCTTGCTTTACTTGACCGCAAGTAGGCCCGATATATCTTTTAGTGTGGGTGTGTGTGCTAGGTACCAAGCGGATCCTAAGGAGTCCCACCTCTCTTGTGTGAAGAGGATCATTCGCTATGTGAATGGGACATCCAACTATGGGATTTGGTACTCTTTTGACACTAATGCTAGTCTAGTTGGCTTTAGTGATGCGGATTGGGCAGGAAATTGTGATGATAGGAAGAGCACATCGGGCGGTTGCTTCTTTCTAGGCAACAACTTGGTGTCTTGGTTTTGCAAGAAGCAAAACTCGATTTCCTTGTCCACGGCCGAGGCCGAGTACATAGCCGCGGGGAGTGGATGCACACAACTCCTATGGATGAAACAAATGCTTGTAGACTACGGATTCAACCAAGGTACTCTCACTCTCTTTTGTGATAACATGAGTGCTATTAATATTTCCAAGAATCCGGTTCAACATTCTAGAACTAAGCATATTGACATCCGCCATCACTTCATTAGAGAGCTTGTTGAAAATAAATGCATAGTACTTGAACATGTAGGTACTAATGATCAACTTGCGGACTTATTTACTAAACCCTTAGATGCTACTCGATTTAAAACTCTTAGTAGATCTATTGGGATATGTCTTGTGGAGTGATGTTTTATGATTGACCCCATATGGGGAACTCAAGCAAAGAGAGCTATTTTGCATTCTTGTATCTTGCAAAAAATTTGAAATAACTTATGCCTCTTCTTTTGATTGCTTGAGTAAGCTTGGTTGTACATATGTATATATGCTTTCAAATTCTATAAGTGTGAACCTTGCTTGTCTACAATCCATGTCATATTTATGTTCAAACATGCATTTTTGGACTAGGAGATTTACATAGGAAGTATGATGTGAATGACCTATAGTTATCTCCATGACATGATGTTTCTTAAATAACATGCTTATGCTAAATAAATAAATAAATAAAAAAAAAAAAAAAAAAAAAAAAAAAAAAAAAAAAAAAAAAAAAAAAAAAGCATGAAATTCATACAACATGCTCACATGAAAAGCATGAATTGATGATTGCATATTCTTAAAAATGCAAAACTTGTGTGAAAGCTAATGAGACTCAAAATGAATAAAGGATCTTGTATCCGTTCAAAGGAATTACATTCCAAATGTCTCTCTTTCTTTATTAGTTGAACATGGTTACTATCATACGGATTTCTTATCCGGAAAAATCAAATAGGGTGCAAAGTCGCTCATGCCATGTTTCGCTTATAAAGTTGGATATAGTTGCTCTTAAAATTGAAATCAATAATCTCTATATCCTTGCTTTTCCCATGACATTGGTGAAATTGGTTTGAATTCAAATTAGAAACCTTTGTCATTTGCTTTGCCAAATACCATTGTATTTTGGACTTGAATGCTATATGTCTTGTATGCAAAGCATGGTGGATTCACATATTTTCTCAAATAAATCTCCTTGTTTCTCTCAAATTAATTGAAGTGCATAAAGTGACTTATATGTATATGCATATCTTGCATGCTTCTATCTCTCGTTGCTTTGAGTGACCCGGTTGGGGACTACTCCTTTGCCTATATCATGACAAAAAGGGGGAGTAGGAAATGGTAAGGGGAGTTGCAAAATATAGAAGCTTTTGTGCATTTTGGGGAGAACATACATTGAGGGGGAGTAACCCTTTGAGGGGGAGCATTGCATTTATCATTCATTGCATACATTTGCTAATGTTGCGCCTAAATTCTAAAAATGCAAATGCTTGGTATTGTTCTCACATGATTAATCTCACACTTTACTTGTATTGGAAATGCTAGAAACTTTATTTTCAGGACTTGATTGTTCTACAAGAGATTGAAGACTTGAAGTTTTTACTTTCTTATCTCTTTGTAATGTAGATAATCATTGTAGTCCCGTAGTTTCTAATTCTATGTGAGGAATCAATGTGAGTGGTGGTTTTGTCACGAAATAGCCAAAGGGGGAGATTGTTAGGATTCCCGTTGTGTTTAATTGGCTTATTTCGTGATCAAACCACATGTGGGGATGCTTTGTAAGGGTAGCTTAGATGTTGTGTTATTGCTTAGGCCCTTTTGAAGACCTCACCATTGACAAGCACCAAAGGTAATATTCTAAGTGCTTACTTGTCTTGAAGAGATAGATGCACACACTCACAACTCATGCATATGTTTAATCCTTATATGTTGTGTGTTTTTTATGTGTGCCTTAATGCTCATGAACATCTCTTCTTGCATGTTAGTTTGATTGCATCTTGCATATCCAATTGCCTTGTCATGCTTAGACTTAGGATTGCATTTTTGCACTGGGCGCCCCCAAAAGCGCTGTTCAGAAGCGCTGTACGAACAGCGCCCATTGAGCGCTGTTCAGACCTGATCGATTTAATCGGTCGCTGTTGGGTCGCTGTTGGGGCGCTGTACGTGGCGCTGTACAAAGCGCTGTACGAACAGCGCCACTCTGTTTCCTCGTGAAAACAGAGCAAGGGCGCTGTACAGGCGCTGTACAAGGGCGCCCTACGTACAGCGCCCATGGCAAATAGTGGGCAAACTTATCAAAACGACCACACTTTGTTTTGGCCCCCTATATATATGCCACTTTGACTTTAGGTCAATTACAAGAGTTCATATTCAGATTTCATACTTAGGATATTTTTCAAAGAGAAGAAAAATTCCAAGAACTCATTTTTAATTACTCAAACACCTTTTCCATGATCATCAATCATCATCTAGCATCATCTTAGATCATCTAGATGACATCTTGCATGGATTCTTCATCATACTTTGCTTGGTAAGCTTTTCACTAATATCTTACATATTTTGTGTTTCTCTTATCTAGCAATCTCAATTTAATTACTTGTATGTGATTTTATATTTGTTGAATACAAGATTGAGATTAGTATGATGTATGTTTGAGAAGTTGTATTGTGCTAGCATATTAGGTTTTTGTGCTTGATATTGATTAGCTAAACTAATTGACATGTCATTTAGTTTTGATATCTAGGATTGTTCTTAATTGCATATTAATCATCTTAGATAAGCATATAGGGTTTCCCTTGCTCTATGTTGCATTTTGGATATTTTCATATATTCACTTAGGGTTGTATTCTCTTCAAGAGAAGCTAAGTCTTGTGTGTAGCAATCGGGATTAGGTTGTTTAGATCGCAAGCAAATTGGACTAGGTTCACTCATACCGGGATTAGGTAGGTGTGTGATTACTTCCGGGATTAGGTTGTAATCGTTTGCACATTTAGTGGATTCGAGGTTCGAGTGTGGCTTACTTACATAGCCCGTGGTTTTTCCCGTGAGGGTTTCCACGTAAAAATCAAGTGTTGATTTATATTTCCGCACCATATTACACTTGCTTGTTTATATTATCTTGAGGGTAAATTCGTAATTTTGACTAACACGAAAAATTGGGTAAAAAGCTTAAAATCTATTCACCCCCCCCCCCCCCCCCTCTAGATAGCTTTATACACACCGTGCATTAATTAGTTTCAATAATCAAACAATTTTCTATGAGTTGAGAAGAAGAAGAAATTGATTCAGTAAAACACTTAAGGTGGCCGAACCCTATAAGGTGTATTATATAGGGTGGCCGAATTTCTCTCTCTTTTTACTTTAGGGTTGCCAAAATCTACTTGTTGTTGTATATTAGGGTTGGCCGAATTTCATCACCTCACTTATATAGGGTGACCGAAATTCAACCCTAATTCCCATCAACTTTTAGACTCCTAACCCTAATTTAACTCATAAGTATTTTTATTCTTTTTATTGACTTAATTAAAAGACTTCTTATTTGATTAAATAAATAAACTTTAATTATTTATTTTCTTACCAAACAAGTCTTTTACTTTTGGTATATTACTACCAATAGTATAATTCTAGGAAACATATTTCCTGATCAGAAAAAGATTTTGTTTCTTAATTAAATAATTAATTAATTAATTAATTAATTCTCATTTAATTAAACAATAAAATAAAATAATATTTTTGACTAAAAACTTAGCCTTGCCACCCCACATGGAATATATGGGCCAAATATTATTTTCTTATTTTATTTAATCCATTGGACTTTAAATAAAAAGCCCACATGTGAACCAGACCCATTCTTACTAAAAGAAACAAGCCCACATGCCTTTCATTAATATATTAATATAATTGATCAGCCCATTAAATAAATAATGTGCAAATTATATTCTTAATATATTAAATGCAATTCTAGGTGGACCCACAAATTGGTCCGGTAGAATATATCAAGTGATCCATGTAAGTCCGTGTGGATTGGGGATCTTGGCGGGCTATCTAAATTTAAGCTTCAATAGACATAACCTAATCACAATCAACAAATGATTCACTTAGGTCCGATCCATTAATTTTAACTCATTCCACTAAAAAGCTAAAATTGAACTCTTAAATAAAGATAGAATAAGAAGATGTTCCTCATTCATACCTTAGACAATCACGTTGGAGATAGTGTATTCTCGTGATTAATATCAGTAATCGCCAAGAGTTCATAGACCGCCTATAACTCTCCAAGTTACCATATTTACTCATATGACCACGTTTTGAACTTGGATATTTTGACTTGTCCGGAAGCCATGTTTTCAATAGTCACTATCGAAAACTCAACGTTGAGATTTAATATCCAATTACCTCAAAACATCCATATGATGATATTATACTCTCATTTAATAAATGGAGCCACGATGTCCATATCTATAAATAAAGTCCTTTATTGATTAACAAATGAATATCACCAAACTATCGAGGATAGACTATGCTATATAATCGTACTCATTGATAACTCAAATGATATCACTTGCAACCATAAGTATATCATTTATCTCAGGATTAAGATAGACTCTCTGATTGTCCTGATAATGAAAAGACTATTATCTATTGACGGTTCTAGATAAAGCTTTTTATTGTGATCCAGTTCAACGCACCCAGTGCATTAGATTCTTTTACTCGAAGACACTCCGATGATTTTAGACTCATCATATCTCATTTGATCCCACTCAAATGCTAGCAAAAGAATTCTACAACTTTAACAAGATAAAGGTGCCCAACCTTTAACTTAAGTTGTGAACATTATTCAAGACTAACTAAAGAATTGTGTCTACCTCATACATATCCAGATGTATGAACAATTCTTCTTTTCTCATAGTCTTTAGACCTTATGATTATTTACTTTGACAATTATAATATTAAACTATAAATGCTATACGATTTGTTAAACCAGAAATCACTTTATTAATATGAAAAAGATTGTTAATTAAAATATTACACTCTTGCTATTGAGCATAATCCTAACAATCTCCCACTTGCGCTATAGCAAATGTGTCATATCTCTCTTGCCCATGTTCTCTAGATGCCCATCGAAACTCTTCTGAGGTAGAGCCTTTGTGAAGGGATCTGCTAGATTTTCTGCTGACGTGATTTTGGTAATCGTCACGTCACCTCTTTGAACAATCTCACTTAAAAGATGATACTTTCTTTCAATGTGTTTTCCTCTCTTGTGACTTCTTGGTTCTTTCGAATTAGCCACTGCTCTACTATTGTCACAGTAGATAGTGATCTGCTTATTCGCACTAGGAACCACTTCCAAGTCAATCAAGAATTGGCGGAGCCAAACAGCCTCTTTGGCAGCCTCGCATGCAGCAACATACTCAGCTTCCATGGTGGAATTAGCAATACAAGATTGCTTGATACTCCTCCATATGATTGCTCCTCCTCCAATAGTAAACACAGCCCCTGATGTGGATTTTCTGGAGTCAGAATCTGATTGGAAATCAGAATCTGTATACCCAACGGGAATCAAATCCCCTCCAGAGTATACAAGCATATTATCTCTCGTTCTCTTGAGATACTTGAAAATATGCTTGACTACCGTCCAGTGATCAGGACCAGGTTTCGATTGAAACCTGCTAACTATGCCAACAGCAAAACAAATATCTGGTCTAGTGCAGAGCATTGCATACATGAGACTTCCAACTGCCGAGGCATATGGAACTCTACTCATGAATTGCTTTTCATGCTCGTTCTTAGGAACTTGTTCCTTAGAAAGTTTGATTCCATGTCTGAAAGGTAACATACCTTTCTTGGAATCCTACATGGAAAACCTAGACAAGATCTTGTCTATGTATGAAGCTTGGGATAATGCAATCATTTTATTCTTTCTATCCCTTATTACTTGGATACCTAGAATAAAACTTGCTTCTTCTAAGTTCTTCATATCAAATTGTTTTGCTAACCATTCTTTTACTGATGTCAATACACCTACATCATTTCCAATGAGTAGTATATCATCAACATAAAGAATCAGGAAAACCACCTTGTTGCCCTTAATCCTTTTTGTAGGGAAAAATACCGTAGTACACAGGGGAAGCGAGACTAAAAATAGATTTAGTAGTTTTAAAAAATTTTCCTTTTTGTGAACCTTAACCCTTTAATTAATTAAACATACATATAATCAACAAAAGAAGAATACCTTTTGTCGTGTGATCCGATTGACTTATGTCAATGGTAATCCGTAAGATCTTCAATCCTAGCACGAACGTGAATCACCTAGGAGCGTGGTCTCCCTTTTCTTTGAATTGCAAACCTGAGAATGGACAAACAAACTTTTCTTTTCTTTTGTTAGTCACAAAACAATCAAAAGAAGACTAAGATTATTCCGGTCACTTTTGAGTTTTCAATCTAATGATCGAAACTCGCGTGAACCTAAATCGATGTTGTACACACAAGCTTATTGATGAACAAGCAATTAGTGTACCATCAAAGAATAATCTATTCACTCTTTTTTGTTTTTAGTAGAATAAAAATACTTTCTATGAATTGAGAAGAAGAAGAAGAAAATTGTATCTATGAAACTCTCAGGTGGCCGAACCCTATAGCAAGTATTATATAGGTGGCCAAATTTCTTTCCTCTTTTCTTTTAGGGTTGCCGAAAATCCTTCTCTAAAAACAACTAGGGTTGCCGCAAATCACATGCCAAAATAGGCTTGTGTTGCACCCTAATTTCCATCAAAGAATAGACTTCAAAACCTAATCCAACTCATAGATATTTTATTCTTTTTATTGACTAAATTAAAAGACTTCTTATTTGATTAAATAAATAAAATTAATTATTTATTTTCTTATCAAACAAGTCTTTTATTTTTAGTATACTACTATTAGATAGTATAGCTTTAGGAAATATATTTCCTTATCAGAAAAAGATTTGTTTCTTAATTAAACAATTAATTAATAAATTAATTAATTCTTATTTAATTAAACAATGAAACAAAATAATATATTAGGTTAATTTATTCACCTTTGCTACCCCACTTAAAATAAATGGGCCATATATTATTTTTTTATTTCATTTAATCCATTGGACTTTAAATAAAAAGCCCACATGTTAACCAGACCCATTCTTACTAAAAGAAACAAGCCCACATGTCTTTCGTTAATATATTAATACAATTGTGCAGCCCATTAAATAAATAATGTGCAAATTATATTCTTAATATATTAAATGCAATTCTAAATGGACCCATAAATTGGTCCGGTAGAATATATCAAGTGATCCATGCAAGTCCGTGTGGATTGGGGATCTTGGCGGGCTATCTAAATTTAAGCTTCAATAGACATAACCTAATCACAATCAACAAATGATTAACTTAGGTCCGATCCATTAATTTTAACTCATTCCACTAAAGAGCTAAAATTGAACTCTTAAATAAAGATAGAATAAGAAGATGTTCCTCATTCATACCCTAGACAATCATGTTGGAGATAGTGTATCCTTGTGATTAATATTAGTAATCGCCAAGAGTTCATAGATCGCCTATAACTCTCCAAGTTACCATATTTACTCATATGACCACGTTTTGAACTTGGATATTTTGACTTGTCCAGAAGCCATGTTTTCAATAGACACTATCGAAAACTCAACGTTGAGATTTAATATCCAATTACCTCAAAACATCCATACGATGATATTATACTCTCATTTAATAAATGGAGCCACGATGTCCATATCTATAAATGAAGTCCTCTATCGATTAACAAATGAATATCACCAAACTATCGAGGATAGACTATGCTATATAATCGTACTCATTGATAACTCAAATGATATCACTTGCAACCATAAGTCCATCATTTATCTCAGGATTGAGATAGACTCTCCGATTGTCCTGATAATGAAAAGATTATTATCTATTGACGGTTCTAGATAAAGCTTTTCATTGTGATCCAGTTCAATGCACCCAGTGCACTAGATTCTTTTGCTCGAAGACACTCCGATGATTTTAGACTCATCATATCTCATTTGATACCACTCAAATGTTAGCAAAAGAATTCTACAACTTTAACAAGATAAAGGTGCCCAACCTTTAACTTAAGTTGTGAACATTATTCAAGACTAACTAAAGAATTGTGTCTACCACATACATATCTAGATATACGAACAATTCTTCTTTTCTCATAGTCTTTAGACCTTATGATTATTTACTTTGACAATTATAATATTAAACTATAAATGCTATACGATTTGTTAAACCAGAAATCACTTTATTAATATGAAAAAGATTGTTAATTACAATATTACACTCTTGCTATTGAGCATAATCCTAACAATCTCCCACTTGCGCTATAGCAAATGTGTCATATCTCTCATGCCCATGTTCTCTAGATGCCCATCGAAACTCTTCTGAGGTAGAGCCTTTGTGAAGGGATCCGCTTGATTTTCTGCTGACGCGATTTTGGTAATCGTCACGTCACCTCTTTGAACAATCTCCCTTAAAAGATGATACTTTCTTTCAATGTGTTTTCCTCTATTGTGACTTCTTGGTTCTTTCGAATTAGCCACTGCTCCACTGTTGTCACAGTAGATAGTGATCTGCTTATTCGCACTAGGAACCACTTCCAAGTCAATCAAGAATTGGCGGAGCCAAACAGCCTCTTTGGCAGCCTCGCATGCAGCAACATACTCAGCTTCCATGGTGGAATCAGCAATACAAGATTGCTTGATACTCCTCCATATGACTGCTCCTTCTCCAATAGTAAACACAGCCCCTGATGTGGATTTTCTGGAGTCAGAATCTGATTGGAAATCAGAATCTGTATACCCAACGGGAATCAAATCCCCTCCAGAGTATACAAGCATATTATCTCTCATTCTCTTGAGATACTTGAAAATATGCTTGACTGCCGTCCAGTGATCAGGACCAGGTTTTGATTGAAACCTGCTAACTATGCCAACAGCAAAACAAATATCTGGTCTAGTACAGAGCATTGCATACATGAGACTTCCAACTGCCGAGGCATATGGAACTCTACTCATGAATTGCTCTTCATGCTCATTCTTAGGAACTTGTTCCTTAGAAAGCTTGATTCCATGTCTGAAAGGTAACATACCTTTCTTGGAATCCTGCATGGAAAACCTAGACAAGATCTTGTCTATGTATGAAGCTTGGGATAATGCAATCGTTCTATTCTTTCTATCCCTTATTACTTGGATACTTAGAATAAAACTTGCTTCTCCTAAGTCCTTCATATCAAATTGTTTTGCTAACCATTCTTTTACTGATGTCAATACACCTACATCGTTTCCAATGAGTAGTATATCATCAACATAAAGAATCAGGAAAACCAACTTGTCGCCCTTAATCCTTTTGTATACACAAGGTTCGTCAGGATTCTGAATAAATCCAAAACCTTTGACAGCTTGATCAAACCTTATGTTCCAGGATCTAGATGCTTGCTTTAATCCATATATGGATTTCTGCAACTTGCATACCTTTTCCATTTGGCCCCTTTCAATGAATCCCTCTGGTTGCATCATGTAGATGCTTTCGTCAAGACTTCCATTAAGGAAAGCTGTCTTGACGTCCATTTGCCAAATCTCTAGATCTAAAGATGCTGCAATGGATAAGAGTATCCTAATGGATTTAAGCATGGCCACAGGAGAGAAGGTTTCCTCGTAATCGATACCTTCTTTCTGTGTATACCCTTTAGCTACCAATCTAGCTTTAAAGGTTTCCACCTTTCCATCCATACCTCTTTTCCTCTTGTATACCCACTTGCACCCAATGGGTTTTATCCCTTTAGGCAAGTCTACAAGGGACCAGACTTTGATATCGAACATAGATTCAATCTCAGATTGCATTGCCTTTTGCCAATGGCGACTATCAACATCCTCCATAGCTTCCTTGTACGTATAGGGATCATCGTCGTCCGGGAGATTCTCCACTGATTCTCCCAGATCGATGTATCTTTCGGGTTGTGTTTTAACCCTCCCACTACGACGAGGAATGGTAGGTTGTTGATCTTGTGTTGGATCGGAACTTACAATTGGGTTAGGTTGTGTAACCTCTCGTGGAATTGTATCTCCTGACATCTCATTCAGGACAATTCTACTTCTAGGCACAAAATCATTCATATAGTCCTTTTCCAGAAATTTAGCATTTGTCGAAACAAATACTTTAAGATCTGAAGGACTATAGAAATAATATCCTTTAGTTTCTTTTGGATACCCTACAAATATACATGTTTCCGAACGGGACTCCATCTTTTCTGTCTTTCCTTTTAACATATGCGCAAGACAACCAAATATCCTTAAGTGTTGTAAACTATGCTTGCGCCTAGTCCACTACGCATGCGGTGTTTTAGGAACAAACTTAGATGGTACATCGTTTAGAATGTATATAGCAGTTTGTAAAGCATATCCCCAAAAAGAAATAGGAAGTGTTGAATAACTCAACATAGACCTAACCATATCCAAAAGAGTTCTATTTCTCCTTTCTGCTACCCCATTCTGTTGAGGTGTACCTGGTGTAGAAAACTGAGAAACTATCCCATTATCAATAAGATATTGCTGAAACTATCACAAAGCGCTGTCACTGTACAAAGCGCTGTACAGGGCGCTCTACGTAGAGCACCCTTCTGTTTTCTCGTGAGAACAGAGCAGGGGCGCTGTACAGGCGCTGTACAGAAGCGCCCTACGTACAGCGCCCAAGGCAAATATGAGGCCAACTTATCAAAACGACCACACTTTGATTTGGCCCCCTATATATATGCCACGCTGACTTTAGGTCAATAACAAGAGTTCATATTCAGATTTCATACTTAGGATATTTTTCAAAGAGAAGAAAAATTCCAAGAACTCATTTTTATTAACTCAAACACTTTTTCATGATCATCAATCATCATCTAGCATCATCTTAGATCATCTAGATGTCTTCTTGCATGGATTCTTCATCATACTTTGCTTGGTAAGCTTTTCACTAATATCTTACATATTTTGTGTTTCTCTTAACAAGCAATCTCAATTAATTACTTGTATGTTATTTTCTGTATTTTGGATACAAGATTGAGATTAGTGTGATGTATGTTTGAGAAGTTGTATTGTGATAGCTAATTAGGTTTTGTGCTTAATCTTGATTAGCTAAACTATTTGACATGTCATTTAGTTTTTAATATCTAGGATTGTCCTAATTGCATATTAATCATCTTAGATAAACATATAGGGTTTCCCTTACTCTATGTTGCATTTGGATATTCATATATTCACTTAGGGTATTATTCTCTTCATAGAGAAAGTAAGTCTTGTGTGTAGCATCCGGGATTAGGTTGCTTAGATCGCAAGCAAATTGGACTAGGTTCACTCATACCGGGATTAGGTAGGTGTGTGATTACTTCCGGGATTAGGTTGTAATCGTTTTACACATTTAGTGGATTCGAGGTTCGAGTGTGGCTTACTTACTAGCCCGTGGTTTTTCCCGTGAGGGTTTCCACGTAGAAATCAAGTTTTATTTAATTTTCGCATTTTATACTTGATTTATTGCTTTATCTATTTAGGGGTAATTTCGTAATTTTGACTTAATATGAAAAATTGGGTAATAAGCTTAAAATCTATTCACCCCTCCTCTAGATAGTTTTATACACACCGTGCTATAATTAGTTTCAATTGGTATCAGAGCGGGTTCCTAGACATACATAGGTGATCCTTGCTTATTTTGGTGTGTTTTGCATTTTGTGTGATTTTTGATCATTCATACATTTGCATTCATTTCACTCCTTCATAAACACTATGAGTGGAAACGGTGGAAATGGTGGTGGCAACGAAGGTGCTTCTAGCATAAGGCCTCCACTTCTTACCGGATTGAACTATTCCCAATGGAAAGGGAAGATGGAATCCTACATATGTCAAATTCATGACCGTGCACGGATGGCGGTGGAAGACGGATATGATCTACCCATGATGACTCCCGGTGTTGGAGGAGAAGAAGTTTTGAAGCCTAAGGCGCAATGGATCGCACAAGAGTTTGAGGCTTCAAAGTGGAATAGGAATGCGATGCATGCCATCTTGTGTGCTATGGATGAAAATCAATACAAATTGATTCAAAATACTAGGATAGCTAAGGAGGCATGGGACATCCTAGAGATTGCACATGAGGGAATCGAAGTGGTGAAGGACTCTAAGCTTCAAGTCCTCCAAACTCAATTCGAGATGCTTAAGATGGAGGAGAATGAGTGCTTCAACGACTTCGAGATTAAGTTGATGGACATAGTCAACCAAAGTCATCAACTTGGTGATCCATATTCGGATAGGAGAATCAAGCAAAAAATTATGAGATCTCTACTCGATAGGTTTGAATCGAAGGTGACAGCTTTAGAAGAAAATAGTGGTTATAAGGATATGAAGCCGAGTGAGGTGATTGGGAGACTTCTAGCTTATGAGTCTAGGAAGGGTCCTATCTCCACACCTCCTAAAAAGCAAAAAGGAATTGCTTTGAAGACCTCCAAGGATGAAAATGAGGCAAAGAAGATTGACTCGGATGAAGACCTTGCCTTGTTTGTAAAAAGGTTCAACAAGGTTATGAAGTTTAGAAGAAAGGGCTTTGGATCAAAAGGTCAAGATTTGAAGAAAAAGAGCTCTTTCAAGAAGTTTGAACCTAGGCAAGAAAGGACCGAAAGGAAAGGGGTCCGTTGTTTCGAGTGTGGTGGCATAAGTCATTTTGCCCCCGATTGTGCAAATCATGTTGAGAAGAAAAAGGGGAAAGTGATAGCCGCCACTTGGAGTGGAAGTAGTGATGACTCCTATGAGGGAGATGAGTCTTCGGATGATGAAGAACTCATGGCTAATCTTCTAGCTTTTGCCTCCTCCCATAAAAGCAAAAGTGCTAGTGAGAGAGAGGAAATGAGTGAAGAGGAAAATGACTCAAGTGGAGAAGAAAGTGATTCCTCTTCTAACTCCATAAATGGATTTGTGGAGAAAAATGTGCTTGCTAAATATCATGCCGAGTTTAATGATTTAGCAATCAAGAGCACAAGAAAGATCAAGATGTTGAGAGAAGAAAATCTTGAGCTTGCTTCTCAAAATGACCACTTAAGTGAACAAGTGGAAAGATTCAAGAAGATGGAAGATAAGCTAAGAGAGGAGTTAGTCTTATCTAGGAGGAATGAAGATAGTCTAAAGATGGAGCTTGAAGAAGTTAGACTAGGATGGATTCTAGCACCAAGAAGCTTGACCATATGCTTAGTGTTGGAAAGAGTCCATGTGACAAGAGGGGTCTTGGGTATGAAGATGACAAGAAGATCTCAACCTCTAACAAGACCGTGTTTGTCAAGAGCTTGAAGAACGAAGAAACTTCATTTGTGCAAATTCCTAGGAAGAAGTTAGAAATAGGACAAAGTTCAAATGCTCAAGTGAAGATGGGACCAAGAAGGCAACCTCAAGCTCAACCCCCTAGGGTCCCTCAAGCCAACATTCCTCCACAAATGGCTCACAAAGGAAAGAGACCTATCATGCAACCTCAAGCTAGGAAGCAATCTAGACCGGTTCAACAACAAAGACGGATTGAATCCATTCATCCACAAAGACAAGGACAAGGTATGATTCCTTATTTTACTCCTATTTGTCACTTTTGTGGATTTGATGGACATATTAGACCACATTGCTTTCGATATATTAAAATGTGTAAAACTAGAAGCATGATAGAGAAGAAAAAGAAAAGAGCCATGATGCATGTTCCTAGGAATGATAATATTATTATGCATGATCCTAGAATATCTAGAACCCATGTACCAAAGACCACTAAGAAAACTAAGATTGTTTCTAGGTGGATTAGAAAGAATGAAATTGTTTGCCATGTTGCTCAAATAGCCTTGAAGGCAAATTCTTCTAATTTTTGGTATTTAGATAGTGGGTGCTCTAGGCACATGACGGGAAACAAGAGTTTCTTTGAGACTCTTGTTATGGAGGAAGGAGGATATGTCACTTTTGGTGATGGATCCAAAAAGAAAGTTGTAGGGAAAGGAACCATTTCCGTTCTCGGTTTACCCTCCTTATCCGATGCTTTATTAGTTGATGGCTTGAAAGCCAATTTAATAAGCATTTCACATCTAAGTGATGAAGGATATTCCGTCTTGTTTTGTAAAGATAATTGCTCTATCCTAAAGCCCGATGGACAAACCTTGTTAAAAGGTATGAGATCTAGCGACAATTGCTATTGTCTTGAAGCTAGAATAGTCTCAAACAATGTGTCCATGGATGAGCAAATAGAGTTGTGGCATGAAAGACTTGGCCACATGAACTTTAGGGATTTAAGAACCCTTGGAAAGTTCAACTGTGTGCGTGGCCTCCCTAAGCTTGGGAAGAAAGCCAATGGTATTTGTGGACCTTGCCAACAAGGAAAACAAACCAAAAGCATGCACAAAAAGGGCAAGTATCTCTCCACCAAGGAGCCCCTAGAGCTTCTCCACATGGATCTTATGGGTCCTATGCAAACCGAGAGTTTAGGTGGAAAGAGATACATTTTTGTTTGTGTTGATGATTTTTCTAGATTTACATGGACATATTTTCTTAGAGAAAAATCCGAAACTTTTGATAAGTTTAAAATGCTTTGTACTAAATTACAAAATGAAATGAATTCTAACATTAGAAGCATTAAACGGATTAGAAGTGACCGTGGGAGGGAGTTTGAGAATGCCTCTTTTGAAAGCTATTGTGATAGATTAGACATCTCCCATGAGTTTTTGGCTCCTAGGACACCTCAACAAAATGGAGTTGTTGAGAGGAAGAATAGGGTCCTCCAAAAGATGGCCCGAGTGATGTTGCTTAGCAACAATGTCCCTAGGAACCTATGGGCCGAAGCCGTCAATACGGCTTGCTATATAGGGAATAGAGTTTTCCTAAGGCACGGATCTAGAAACACCTCCTATGAGCTATGGAAAGGTAGGAAGCCAAACGTTAGCTACTTCCACACATTTGGAAGCAAATGCTACATTTTAAATGACCGTGATCAACTTGGCAAGTTTGATGCTAAGAGTGATAAGGGTATCTTTATTGGCTACGCCTTGAATAGTAGAGCCTATAGAGTTTTCAACTTGAAGACTCGAACCGTCATGGAATCATCAAATGTGGTCATTGATGATACAAGGCTCAAGTCTAATGACCATGAGGAGGAGGATGTTTTAGAGGATGACTCTCCTTTAGAGAGGGTTGTGGTGACTCCCAATGTTGGGACGTCCAATGACAATAATGAGGTCACACAACCTAGTACTAGAGTCCCTCTCTTGGACTCTAATGAACCCGCTCCATGGGTTAGAAGACTCCATAACAAAGAGGATGTTATTGGAGATGTTAATGAGGGTGTTAGGACTAGGCGTCAAATAGCTAACCTTATTAGCTTTACATGCTACACCTCTCAAATAGAACCCAAAAAGGTTGCTGAAGCCTTGAATGATGAATTTTGGGTTCTTGCCATGCAAGAAGAGCTAAACCAATTCGAAAGAAATGAGGTTTGGACTCTAGTTCCTAGGCCTAAAAGCTCACATGTGATAGGAACTAAGTGGATTTTTAGGAATAAATCTGATGAGAAGGGCAACATAGTGCGGAACAAGGCTAGACTTGTAGCACAAGGGTACTCTCAAATTGAAGGTATCGACTTTGAGGAGACTTTTGCTCCCGTTGCCCGCTTAGAGTCCATTAGGCTTCTCTTGTCCATTTCTTGCGTGCACAAGTTCAAATTGCACCAAATGGATGTCAAGAGTGCCTTCCTCAATGGCTTCTTGCAAGAGGAAGTGTTTGTTGAACAACCCAAGGGGTTTGTGGATGCACACCACCCCAACCATGTCTATTGCCTCAAGAAGGCACTATATGGGTTGAAACAAGCACCGAGGGCTTGGTATAAGCGCCTCACTCAATTTCTTGTTGACAATAACTACACAAGAGGTAGTGTTGACAAGATGCTATTCATCAAGAGAGACAATGATGAGCTTTTCATAGCTCAAATATATGTTGATGATATAGTTTTTGGCTCCACCAACAACACCAAGGTCCAACAATTTGTTGATGTCATGTCTCATAAATTTGAGATGAGTCTTGTTGGTGAGCTTAGTTACTTCCTAGGTTTGCAAATTAGGCAAATGGATGATGGGATTTTCATAACCCAAGCCAAATATGCTAAGAACCTAGTGAAGAAGTTTGGTTTAGAGAAAACCAAACATTGTGATACACCTATGAGTACCACTTTGAAGCTAAGCAAGGATGCTAGTGGTAAAAGCGTGGAACAAACGTTATATCGTGGCATGATAGGAAGCTTGCTTTATTTGATCACAAGTAGGCCCGATATCTCCTTTAGTGTTAGTGTGGGTGTGTGTGCTAGGTACCAAGCGGATCCTAAGGATTCCCACCTCTCTTCCGTAAAGAGGATCATTCGCTATGTGAATGGGACTTCTAATTATGGGATTTGGTACTCATTTAACACTAATCCTAGTCTTGTAGGATATAGTGATGCGGATTGGGTAGGAAATTGTGATGATTGGAAGAGCATATTGGGCGGTTGCTTCTTTCTAGGCAACAACTTGGTGTCTTGGTTTTGCAAGAAGCAAAACTTGATTTCCTTGTCCACGGCCAAGGCCGAGTACATAGCCGCGGGGAGTGGATGCACACAACTCCTATGGATGGAGCAAATGCTAGTAGACTACGGATTCAACCAAGGTACTCTCACTCTCTTTTGTGGTAACATGAGTGCTATTAATATTTCCAAGAATCCGGTGCAACATTCTAGAACTAAGCATATTGACATCCGCCATCACTTCATTAGAGAGCTTGTTGAAGATAAATGCATAGTACTTGAACATGTAGGTACTAATGATCAACTTGCGGACCTATTTACTAAACCCTTAGATGCTACTCGATTTAAAACTCTTAGTAGATCTATTGGGATATGTCTTGTGGAGTGATGTGTTCTATGATTGACCCCATATAGGGAACTCAAGCAAAGAGAGCTATTTTGCATTCTTGTAACTTGCAAAAAATTTGAAATAACTTATGCCTCTTCTTTTGATTGCTTGAGTAAGCTTGGTTGTACATATGTATATATGATTTCAAATTCTATAAGTGTAACCTTGCTTATTTACAATCCATGTCATATTTATGTTCAAACATGCATTTTTGGACTAGGAGATTTACATAGGAAGTATGAAGTGAATGACCTATAGTTATCTCCATGACATGATGATTCTTTTATAACATGCTATTGTCAAATGAAAAAGCATGAAATTCATATAACATGATCACATGAAAAGCATGAATTGATGATTGCATACTCTTAAAATGCAAAACTTGTGTGAAAGCTTATGAGACTCAAAATGAATAAAGGATCTTGTATCCGTTCAAAGGAATTTATATTCCAAATGTCTCTCTTTCTTTATTAGTTGAACATGGCTACTATCATACGGATATCTTATCCGGAAAAATCAAATAGGGTGCAAAGTCGCTCATGTCATGTTTCGCTTATAAAGTTGGATATAGTTACTCTAAAATTTGAAATCAATAATCTCTATATCCTTGCTTTTCCCATGACATTGGTGAAATTGGTTTGAATTCTTATTAGAAACCTTTGTCATTTGCTTTGCCAAATACCATTGTATTTTGGACTTGAATGCTATATGTCTTGTATGCAAAGCATGTTGGATTCACACATTTTCTACAAATAAATCTCCTTGTTTCTCTCCAATTAATTGAGATGCATAAAGTGACTTATATTGATTATGCAAATATCTTGCATGCTACTATCTCTCGTTGCTATGAGTGACCCGGTTGGGGACTACTCCTTTGCCTATATCATGACAAAAATGGGGAGTAGGATATGGTAAGGGGAGTTGCAAATTGTAGCAGCAATTGTGCTTGTTGGGGAGAATATTCAGTGAGGGGGAGCATTGCATACACATACATTGCATAATGTTGTGCCTATTTTTTTTAAATGCAAATGCTTGTTTTGATATCACATGATTAATCTCACACTTTACTTGTTTTGGAAATGTTAGAAACTTTAATTTCAGGGGTTGATTGTTCTATAAGAGATTGAAGACTTGAAGTTCTATTTTCTTATCTCTTTGTAATGTAGATAATCATTGTAGTCTCGTAGTTTCTATTTTTTGTGAGGAATCATTGTGAGTGGTGGTTTTGTCACGAAATAGTCATAGGGGGAGATTGTAAGGTTCCTAATTGTTGATTGGCTCATTTCGTGGACAAACCACATGTTGGGGATTCTTTGTAAGGGTAGCCTAAGTGTAGGTGTTATTGCTAAGGCCCTTTGAAGACCTCATTCTTGATAAGCACCGAAGGTAAATCTCTATGTGCTTACTTGTCTTGAAGAGATAGTTGCACACACTCACAACTCATGCATATGTTTAATTCTTATATGTTATTTGTCTGATTTGTGTGCTTTAATGTTCATTAACATCTCTTCTTGCATGTTAGTTTGATTGCATCTTGCATATCCAATTGCCTTGTCATGCTTAGACTTAGGATTGCATTTTTGCATTGGGCGCTCCCAAAAGCGCTCTACAAAAGCACTGTACGAACAACCCCCGTTGAGCGCTGTACAGACCTGATCGATTTAATTCGGTCGCTGTACGAGCACTGTACAAAGCGCTGTACAGGGCGCTCTACGTAGAGCACCCCTTTGTTTTCTCGTGAGAACAGAGCAGGGGCGCTATACAGGCACTGTATAGAAGCGCCCTACGTACAGCGCCCAAGGCAAATATGAGGCCAACTTATCAAAACGACCATACTTTGATTTGGCCCCCTATATATATGCCATGTTGACTTTAGGTCAATAACAAGAGTTCATATTCAGATTTCATATTTAGGATTGTTAGGTTGATAATTAGTGTTGGCATTAATTCCATATCAAAACATGTTTTACTTGTAATGTTTAGTGGTTAGTAAATGAAGGATTTCGAAGACGAAGGACGTCTCAACCATTATTCGTTCAAGTTGCCGGCTTTTAAGAGTTTCGGACATTATCGGTCTACAAAGGTATACAAAGACCTCTTATCTCTTACAAGGCTAGGCACACACTCACACATATCATTCTTGTGTGTCCCTTCATGATTTTATTTCATTTACATTTCACTTTCACACACTTGGCAAAATATGCTCATGCATTCACATTTAGTTAATAAACTTTGTGTTTTGCATTTTCTAGGACTATGTCCGGAAACTAGCATATGTGTGTGTATTTGTATTTGTATGTTTCCGTATTTTATGTTTAGGACTTGAACATGTTCTTATTCAATGCCTTATTGAGTTCCGGTCGTTTCGGTTACTCATTCATAAGGTTTCGAGTCCAAACGTGTTGACTATGCCACTTTACGTTCTCTTACGTTGTGTTGACTTCATCGATGATTTCCGAGATGATTTCTCAACCGTTTTTCAAAGTTGTATAGTCGTTTTCGTGCGTGAGAGAGTCACGGTTTGTAATCCGAAAACGGATTTGAATTCGGAGTTCGAACGCCCGAGATACGGGCCGACGAACCGAGGGAGCACGGGAGAGGACAGCCCAGGCCGTGGGCCCCACGGCCTGGAGCACCCTCTGCTCCCGTGTGGGCCACGCGCCCTCCACGGCCTGGGGGTGATGTGGCACCACGTGATTGGTCGAAAATCTTCTTCTCTCTCCTCCTATTTCTTCCCTCTCTCTCTCATTTTGAATTTTTCAAGAAGAAAAAATCAGTTTTCCCGTCAGCCCTCTCCTCTGAATTTTCAGATTTTCGAAACACCATATCTTCCTCATCCGGAGTCGGATTTGAGTGATTCAAGTTGGAGAGTGTTCGTATTTGAGTCCTCTAACATCTCCAAGTGGTTTGGTAGCTGTTTGATCGTGATTTCCAGTGGTTGATCACTGAATTCCGAACCAGCTTCAAAATCCGAGGTAATGGTCTCATCTTAGGGATTTCTTGTTATTTGACCTTCCAAATGCTTGGGGTTTCTTCTTCTATATCTATGTTATTTTTTTATGAAAGATATTTGAAAAGGTAGCTTGATTATCATTCCAATTGAAACTCAATTTGTGGACTTATGTTGACTAGATTTTATGATTCTAGGTTTTACATTTGTTTGTGAGTTGTATTGTGATTAGAATGGCATCTTAGGTTGTTTGATACTTAATTGAATTAATTTTGTGTTAAAATGACTTTGAGATTTGATTTGGTCCTTTGATTGAAGAAATCAAGGATTTGTGTATTTGTTTGTGATTTAGAGAATATAGGTTTTGATTGATGTAAATCTCAAAACCTTGCTCTATATTTTTGTCTAGTATATTGATTGATTTTAATCTCATATATCTAGCCTTTGATTGTATATTGATAGCATCTTGAATTAGGACTTAATGAACATTTTGTGATTCAAGTGTTATGTGTGTGAATGAGACTTTGAGTGTATGTGTTAGGTGTTTCACATGCTTAGGTTTCTATTCATGTATTTTTGCATCTAGACTTGATTAATTGTGTTTTCACATGTTTAGGTCTATTTGTGCCATAGAATGTATTGATCACATGTTCTATGTTGAAATGAATGTTTGCATCATTTGCATTCACATGATCACACTAGGAAGTCCTTGTAAAAGGCATGAAGTCTTGGTTAGAGTCGGGATGACTCGGATAGCCAAGCAAGAAGACTTGCCTAGAGTCGGGATGACTCGGATAGGTAAGCAAGGAGTCATGGCTAGAGTCGGGAGGACTCGGATAGTCATGCATGGGAGGCTCCCTAGAGGCAAGAGTGCCTTGGATAGGGAGTTGGCTAATATATTGGTAGGCCTAGGCGTATGGTTAGACATAGACTCCGATAGAGCGGGGTACACGGGATGTGTATGCACTCTTGAGGAATTTCTAATCTTCCATCGATGTTGGTTGAGTGTGTTGTCCAATATATGGTGGTTCCGCATCATTGAGGGATTTCATACTTTCCAATAGGGTTGGGTAGGCTTAGACTTCACTAGGTTGGGTGAGCTAAAGATTGGTCACTTTGTGAATGTTCTATGTTTACTTTCCAATAATATAGTACCCAATGGTTGTAGTTCAACCCGTGGATGTTTCCTCCTTGGAGGTTTTACCACGTTAAAAAATCCCTTGTGTTAATTCTTTCTATCTCTTCTCTTATATTTTAATTGTATATTTTATTGTCTTGATTCATAATATTCACTTGTGATGTATTGTGAACCAAGTCTTTGTATAGTGTGATTAGTGTATTCATTCTATAGATCAATTTGTATCTTTGATTCTTTTGTATATTGTAATATTTGTTTAGTGACATTTTGCTCACTCTTGTAACACATTGAACATCTTATGAAATACAAGCTTATTTTGTTGTTATGTTTATTTGATATTTTACCTCACATGACTTGTTGATATACTTAGACATTTCTCTTATGATTGTGTCATCGTACTGTCTATGTATGTCTACCTTGGCTTATTGTGTTGTGTGTAAGGCTACCTTGAGGGACAAACGGATGTTTGTTCAAGGGTTTGAAAAAAGGTGTAAAAACCTATTCACCCCCCCTCTAGGTATGCTTTAAGCAATTTAACTTCGTTTGTGTACATTCAATTGGTATCAGAGCGGGTCGTCGGACGGCACTCGACGAGATCCGGTTTATACTTACGTGTAAATTGTTTAGGTTTTTGTGTCATGATTGTCCTCCTATATTTGTTGTGGAAAAGGTTCTTCTTATTTTTCATTGCATTTGTCTACTAACAAATTTGTTGATAAGCTTGAAAGAGTGTTAGTTACAAAAGCAAAGAAGAAGATGTTCTTGTGTTCCAAAGGTTGATCAATTTAGGTTTGATCACTTCTCAAGCAACATAATGAAGAAATCCACATGGAATGATTATGTCTGTAGTGATGAGGAGAGCTCAAGTGATGAGTCTTCTAGTGAAGAAGAGTTGGCAAGCAACTTTGTTGCATTCATGACCTCTCACTCTATCCTAGAGGATGTATGTCAAGATTCGTTGGATGAGGAGGTTGATCCAAATCATTAAGAGTGCTTAAGATGATTTGATCAAGCTACAAGTGGATGAGTTTGTCTCAACAACTCGGAGGCTCTTAGGTGAAAAGAATGCTCTTGCCAAGAAGCTTAGAGAAGTTGAAGGGTTTGTTCTTGAAAGGGATAGGATCATCTCTAGTTTGACTCTAGGTGGCTCAAGCGACTTGGTAGTTGAGGAGAAGCTCATAGTAGCATCACTTCCTACAAGCAAGGTCGTTGTTGATAAGAAAGCTCCTAAGAAGAGATGTTCCAATACCAAGAACAAGTTGAAGAATAAGGTACTCCTTGAAACTCCCATTTGTCCTCCACCACCACCGGAAGGTAAAATCTCTTCTTTTATTCCCATATGTCATTTTTGCAATACCTTAGGCCATATCAAGCCCAAGTGCTATAAATTCATTGAATATTGCAACTTAGAAAATGCATCTAGGAATAGAGAGATTGGACCTAATTCTATGCATGCTAAAGCTTTTGAATATAGAAAGCATGATAATTTGTCAAAGCATGTTAAGAATGTCCGGAAGGTGAAAAATGCATATCCTACAAAGTTTGACCATGCATGTGTTGCTAACAATGTTGAGAAGAAGAGTATTAATGATATTATTGTGAATCAAGTTGTGGAAGAACTTTACTCTAGGTTCAACATTGTGGTCAAAGAGAATCTTGATGATGTTCGTGTTTGTCCACCCAAGACAAAATTTGTCAAGGGTGAGTGCTCTTACCATTAGTGTAAGTTGCACATGTGAGTTAGCTTTAAGATTAGTGTCGTTGATAAGAAGCTTAGCTTTTTGCTTTGTATCTTTACAACTTGACATGAACTTAGCTATCTCACTTTGTTTGTTTTGATAGTCAAAATTTGTTGATTAACTTTTGAGAAGTTTTTTTTTTGGAATCTATTTGATAACATTATTGTTATGGCTTTTAGAGAAAGCCAATTTTTTTTTGTTTTAGTTGGATTACATTGCCTTTAGTCTCTTGGAATCGACACACCTATAACTTGTAGTCATGAGGACTCACAAGCCAAGAGGACTCATAAAAAGGGTGAAGGCTTTGTATTTGGTGAAAATAGCTTGCGAAGGTATCTTATATCATATTGCTTGCTTACTTGATTTTTCATCTATCAACTCATTGTTTGTATCACTTTCATGAAGCATGTCATAATTGAGAACTAATATAGTGTTTATATGGTACTCTTTGACATTTGCTAGTTTAAGATCTTTTGGTGATAAGTGTTCACATTGATCTTATTTCATGAAGCGTGTTGTTATTTGTATGATTGTTGAGTGGCTAATTTTTGAATAATGTGAGCTTCATATTCTTTGATAGCTACTCTCTTGAGAAGTAGAGATCTTAAGTAAGTCTCTTTACTTGCTTTTAGATCATGTGCTTTTAAGCCTTGAAATTGGTTTCAAAAATGCACTTTGCTTCTCTTGTATGTTTTGTTAAGTATGTTGAGCTTGATTGATGTTCGCTTTGGATACACCTTGAAGTCCTAAGGACTAGTACATTTAAAAATGACCAATGGTTGGTATCCATTTGCTTCGGCAACATAGAACTCAACGAGCACCCTCATGGAAAGGGCTACACACCTTGGTTGTGAAGCCACCCAATGTTGGAAAGGGCTACGTCATTGTGATGAGTGAAAGCCGCCATGAGGTGTATATGTTTATGTTAGAAAAATCAAAGAAGTGTTGAATTGAATCATAAAAAAAAAAAAAATTCTTTGATTCAAGCCTTAATAAAAAAAAAATAAAAAAAAATAAAAATAAAAGGCTTTTGGAGTATAGTTGAATAATCAAATGAGCTCGGGTTGACAAATAGAAATGGGTTGACAAGCCACATGCACACACACGCTCACATGTTGAAATCTATTCTCTTTATAAGCAAAATTTCGGATGATAACCGGTTTGACCTTTTTATGGAAAGGCCTAAGATGAATAGATGTTGAAATTGTATGCATGCTTGATTATCAAACTACTTCTTTTCATATACTTGAAGCAAAATCTTCACACACTCACTTTTGCTTAATTAGTATTTGTGATACTTTAGCAATTTTTGATGACAAATGAGAGTGATTGAAAATCTTGATGTAACTCTCTTAGATATGTGAAGCTTATTTGCAAATCTAATAAAAATTGCTTGTGATGTGATTGTGTGGTGATTTTTGTGAACATTTGTCTATCTTGATTTTAGATGAGGCACTTGTCAAGGGGGAGCATAATATGCTAAATTCTTGTTCTCTTTTATGACATGTTCACATGTTCTTCAAGGTTGTTAATTGTTGGCATTATTCTTATTTTTGATAAATCATGAAGATGCTATGATAAATTCTTACTTGCATGGTGATTTATTAAATATAGTGTTTTGCCTTTGTATATGTTTATTGGTTTCTTATTTGTTTCTTTGTTTCCTCTCACTTTGTTTTTAGTTTGTTTTGTGTTGCAAGATCATGGGTAAAGCAAAGAAGGTTGGTGGAAACACTTCTTCATCTCCCATTGCCAAGTCCAAACCTACCATGTCTTCCAAAATTTCCAAAGGTAACAAAGTTGATGAATTGGGAATTTTTGGGTGTAAAAAGATAATTCAAGAAAGGGGTATTGACTTGGACTCTTGTATTGGATCATATGTCTATGATGTGCTTAAGAGTAGGAATTGGATTTCATGGGTCAACATGTTAGGAGTATCTAATGAGACCATTGTTAGAGAATTTTATAATGCTTACAAATCCGGTTCTACTGTGACTAGTGCTACTCTTAGCATAAGGAAAGTTGTCTTTAGAGTTTGCCCTAGGAAGGTTAATGAATTTCTTAACTTGTCCGATGACATTGAATCGGATTTCCTTGATGTTGATGTCTTGGAAAACCTTGATTTAATGGGTAAGACTCTTTGTGATGATGATGATTTTGTGTGGGGGAAACGTGCTTTTATTAGGCAAGGTGAGCTAACAAAAATTAGTGCATTTTGGCATTTATTTGTATGCTCCAATCTTATTGTTTCTACTAATGCTTCGGAGCTTAATAGAGACAAGATTAAGATTGTGTATGCCTTGGTTACTAACCAACCTATAAACCTTGGTGAATTGCTTGTGGAGCAAATTCAAAGTGCGGCTTGTACTAGTCGTTTGGACAAGAAATTGGCTTTTCCGGGGTTTATAACTCAATTGTGCTTAGCTAAAGGTGTGAGGAATCTTGATGGTGATGTTATGCTTCCTCCCTTAGAGAAGTTGAGTGAGAAACGTATGGCAACCATGTCATACAAGGACAAGGGAAAGTCTAATGATGTACTTAGGCTTTTTGGTGATTCTCTTGATTCTAACCATGTCCCTAACTCACCCGCTCTTCCTAGTTGGGCTTTAAAATTGAGGAAAGAGGTTGAAGAATCTCATAGGTTGATTGAGGCGTCACAAAGGAAGATTGAAGACCTTAGTGCAAAGCTTGTTGCTCAAGATGAGAGGATCAAAGAGTTGGAAGGAAAATCAACTCCAACAAGGCAATATGTGAGATCCGCACACCGTTCTTTTTTCCTTGGTGGCACAAGTGGCTAGAGAGCTTCATGAGGTATAATTTCTTACTCTTTCCCTTTGGCTTCATATCATGTCAAAAAGGGGGAGAAATATGAGAAACACATGGGAGATATCTAGCTTACTTAGCCTTATGTTAGTTGTTTTTATATTTTTGTATATTTGGTATCTAGCTTGAACTATATGGCATGTAATATTTTTGTTGAATCTTGGCTTAGAATATATTGATGGATAGTATGTATTAAGGGGGAGCATACTTGATCCATTTGAACTTATATGTTATTATTTTCTTGCCTATGATTGGATACTTGGATATTGCCATACTTGTTGTCTCTTGGATATTCTTGTGCTTTCAAGTTCTTTTTTAGGTGATATCAAGAGAAGACCAAGATGAAGTTCAAGACTTGATTTATAATTTGTGTCTATATGTGTAACTCATTGTACTCATTGTGACCAAATTTTCTTTGTAATTGTTTTAGTGTTTGTTTAGGGGTTTTGTCATGGAATTTGCCAAAGGGGGAGATTGTTAGGTTGATAATTAGTGTTGGCATTAATTCCATATCAAAACGTGTTTTACTTGTAATGTTTAGTGGTTAATAAATGAAGGATTTCGAAGACGAAGGACGTCTCAACCATTATTCGTTCAAGTTGCCGGCTTTTAAGAGTTTCGGACATTATCGGTCTACAAAGGTATACAAAGACCTCTTATCTCTTACAAGGCTAGGCACACACTCGCACATATCATTCTTGTGTGTCCCTTCATGATTTTATTTCATTTACATTTCACTTTCACACACTTGGCAAAATATGCTCATGCATTCACATTTAGTTAATAAACTTTGTGTTTTGCATTTTCTAAGACTATGTCCGGAAACTAGCATATGTGTGTGTATTTGTGTTTGTATGTTTCCGTATTTTGTGTTTAGGACTTGAACATGTTCTTATTCAATGCCTTATTGAGTTCCGGTCGTTTCGGTTACTCATTCATAAGGTTTCGAGTCCAAACGTGTTGACTATGCCACTTTACGTTCTCTTACGTTGTGTTGACTTCATCGATGATTTCCGAGATGATTTCTCAACCGTTTTTCAAAGTTGTATAGTCGTTTTCGTGCGTGAGAGAGTCACGGTTTGTAATCCGAAAACGGATTTGAATTCGGAGTTCGAACGCCCGAGATACGGGCCGACGAACCGAGGGAGCACGGGAGAGGACAGCCCAGGCCGTGGGCCACATGGGCTGGCCGTGGTTGAGGCCGTGGGCCCCACGGCCTGGAGCACCCTCTGCTCCCGTGTGGGCCACGCGCCCTCCACGGCCTGGGGGTGATGTGGCACCACGTGATTGGTCGAAAATCTTCTTCTCTCTCCTCCTATTTCTTCCCTCTCTCTCTCATTTTGAATTTTCAAGAAGAAAAAATCAGTTTTCCCGTCAGCCCTCTCCTCTGAATTTTCAGATTTTCGAAACACCATATCTTCCTCATCCGGAGTCGGATTTGAGTGATTCAAGTTGGAGAGTGTTCGTATTTGAGTCCTCTAACATCTCCAAGTGGTTTGGTAGCTGTTTGATCGTGATTTCCAGTGGTTGATCACTGAATTCCGAACCAGCTTCAAAATCCGAGGTAATGGTCTCATCTTAGGGATTTCTTGTTATTTGACCTTCCAAATGCTTGGGGTTTCTTCTTCTATATCTATGTTATTTTTTTATGAAAGATATTTGAAAAGGTAGCTTGATTATCATTCCAATTGAAACTCAATTTGTGGACTTATGTTGACTAGATTTTATGATTCTAGGTTTTACATTTGTTTGTGAGTTGTATTGTGATTAGAATGGCATCTTAGGTTGTTTGATACTTAATTGAATTAATTTTGTGTTAAAATGACTTTGAGATTTGATTTGGTCCTTTGATTGAAGAAATCAAGGATTTGTGTATTTGTTTGTGATTTAGAGAATATAGGTTTTGATTGATGTAAATCTCAAAACCTTGCTCTATATTTTTGTCTAGTATATTGATTGATTTTAATCTCATATATCTAGCCTTTGATTGTATATTGATAGCATCTTGAATTAGGACTTAATGAACATTTTGTGATTCAAGTGTTATGTGTGTGAATGAGACTTTGAGTGTATGTGTTAGGTGTTTCACATGCTTAGGTTTCTATTCATGTATTTTTGCATCTAGACTTGATTAATTGTGTTTTCACATGTTTAGGTCTATTTGTGCCATAGAATGTATTGATCACATGTTCTATGTTGAAATGAATGTTTGCATCATTTGCATTCACATGATCACACTAGGAAGTCCTTGTAAAAGGCATGAAGTCTTGGTTAGAGTCGGGATGACTCGGATAGCCAAGCAAGAAGACTTGCCTAGAGTCGGGATGACTCGGATAGGTAAGCAAGGAGTCATGGCTAGAGTCGGGAGGACTCGGATAGTCATGCATGGGAGGCTCCCTAGAGGCAAGAGTGCCTTGGATAGGGAGTTGGCTAATATATTGGTAGGCCTAGGCGTATGGTTAGACATAGACTCCGATAGAGCGGGGTACACGGGATGTGTATGCACTCTTGAGGAATTTCTAATCTTCCATCGATGTTGGTTGAGTGTGTTGTCCAATATATGGTGGTTCCGCATCATTGAGGGATTTCATACTTTCCAATAGGGTTGGGTAGGCTTAGACTTCACTAGGTTGGGTGAGCTAAAGATTGGTCACTTTGTGAATGTTCTATGTTTACTTTCCAATAATATAGTACCCAATGGTTGTAGTTCAACCCGTGGATGTTTCCTCCTTAGAGGTTTTACCACGTTAAAAAATCCCTTGTGTTAATTCTTTCTATCTCTTCTCTTATATTTTAATTGTATATTTTATTGTCTTGATTCATAATATTCACTTGTGATGTATTGTGAACCAAGTCTTTGTATAGTGTGATTAGTGTATTCATTCTATAGATCAATTTGTATCTTTGATTCTTTTGTATATTGTAATATTTGTTTAGTGACATTTTGCTCACTCTTGTAACACATTGAACATCTTATGAAATACAAGCTTATTTTGTTGTTATGTTTATTTGATATTTTACCTCACATGACTTGTTGATATACTTAGACATTTCTCTTATGATTGTGTCATCGTACTGTCTATGTATGTCTACCTTGGCTTATTGTGTTGTGTGTAAGGCTACCTTGAGGGACAAACGGATGTTTGTTCAAGGGTTTGAAAAAAGGTGTAAAAACCTATTCACCCCCCCTCTTGGTATGCTTTAAGCAATTTAACTTCGTTTGTGTACATTCAAGGATATTTTTCAAAGAGAAGAAAAATTCCAAGAACTCATTTTTATTAACTTAAACACTTTTTCATGATCATCAATCATCATCTAGCATCATCTTAGATCATCTAGATGTCTTCTTGCATGGATTCTTCATCATACTTTGCTTGGTAAGCTTTTCACTAATATCTTACATATTTTGTGTTTCTCTTAACAAGCAATCTCAATTAATTACTTGTATGTTATTTTCTATATTTTGGATACAAGATTGAGATTAGTGTGATGTATGTTTGAGAAGTTGTATTGTGATAGCTAATTAGGTTTTGTGCTTAATCTTGATTAGCTAAACTATTTGACATGTCATTTAGCTTTTAATATCTAGGATTGTCCTAATTGCATATTAATCATCTTAGATAAGCATATAGGGTTTCCCTTGCTCTATGTTGCATTTGGATATTCATATATTCACTTAGGGTGTTATTCTCTTCATAGAGAAAGTAAGTCTTGTGGGTAGCATCCGGGATTAGGTTGCTTAGATCGTAAGCAAATTGGACTAGATTCACTCATACCGGGATTAGGTAGGTGTGTGATTACTTCCGGGATTACTTCCGGGATTAGGTTGTAATCGTTTTACACATTTAGTGGATTCGAGGTTCGAGTGTGGCTTACTTACTAGCCCGTGGTTTTTCCCGTGAGGGTTTCCAAGTAAAAATCAAGTCTTATTTAATTTCCGCATTTTATACTTGATTTATTGCTTTATCTATTTATGGGTAATTTCGTAATTTTGACTTAATACGAAAAATTGGGTAATAAGCTTAAAATCTATTCACCCCCCCTCTAGATAGTTTTATACACACCGTGCTATAATTAGTTTCACTTTGAACATGTCAAAAGCATCCGACTTATGTCGCATGAGATACACATAACCAAATCTCGAGTAATCATCTGTGAAGGTGATGAAGTACTCATATCCACCTCTAGCTTGAATGCTCATTAGACCACATACATCACTGTGTATCAATCTTAAACATTCAGTGGCTCTTGCGCCTTTGGCCGAGAACGACCTTTTGGTCATTTTACCTTCCAAACAAGATTCACAAGTTGGTAGATCATCGACCTTTAAGTCATTTAAATTGGTAGATGCCAATTTAGATACCTAAATCATTCAATGCATGTTCATACCAAAAGAGATATATGAGTGGCACTCCTATTCTATATGACATGTTATCATACAATAACAAATATAGTAATATTTATGCAAAAAATAAATAGCAACAATTTTGGTCCATCCTAGAAAAACAAGTAAATTACATTTGTTTGAAATATATAAACCCTAACTTGGCGATCAAGTATTCAAGCGGCCATCACTCGCGTGTACCTTGGCTGCCCACCCATGGGCGTGCCGCAACCACCCAGCCCCCATGGGCAGCCGTGCGCCCCATACCACAACAAAAATGCAGTTGCTTGCTTTTATGCTCGCAGCTTGTTTGTTTTGGTGTGCACGGTGTAGGTTTGGTTCCGGTTGCTTCCTTTTTCTGCTTCCAATTCTTCAACTCTTCGAATCTTCGAAACTTGAATATATTACAGCAGGTATTACACAATAAACTACTGCAGTAATTTTTTTTTTTTTAAACACTGCAGTAAATTTAATACAATAAAAAACTGCACTGTTACATTACAAAAAAAAATCTGCAGTATTTTAATACAATAAAAAAAAACTGCAGTAATATTGATACAATAAAAAGAAACCTAGCAACTACCAAGAAGGAACTTATGGCGATAATAGGCCACCCTTCTTGTTACAATTCCGAAACAAAAATTACATTGAAAATCTAGGACCAAAATCGAGCAATAACAATCCACATTGAAACTAATTATAGCACGGTGTGTATAAAACTATCTACCCAATTTTTCGTATTAAGTCAAAATTACGAATCTATCCCTAAATAGATAAAGCAATAAATCAAGTATAAAATGCGGAAATTAAATAAGACTTGATTTTTACGTGGAAACCCTCACGGGAAAAACCACGGGCTAGTAAGTAAGCCACACTCGAACCTCGAATCCACTAAATGTGTAAAACGATTACAACCTAATCCCGGAAGTAATTACACACCTACCTAATCCCGGTATGAGTGAACCTAGTCCAATTTGCTTGCGATCTAAGCAACCTAATCCCGGATGCTACACACAAGACTTACTTTCTCTATGAAGAGAATAACAACCCTAAGTGAATATATGAATATCCAAATGCAATATAGAGCAAGGGAAACCCTATATGCTTATATAAGATGATTAATATGCAATTAGAACAATCCTAGATATCAAAACTAAATGACATGTCAAATAGTTTAGCTAATCAAGATTAAGCACAAAACCTAATTAGCTATCACAATACAACTTCTCAAACATACATCATACTAATCTCAAACTTGTATTCAAAGTATATAAAATAACATACAAGTAATTAATTGAGATTGCTTGTTAAGAGAAACACAAAATATGTAAGATATTAGTGAAAAGCTTACCAAGCAAAGTATGATGAAGAATCCATACAAGATGACATCTAGATGATCAAAGATGATGCTAGATGATGATTGATGATCATGAAAAAGTGTTTGAGTTAATAAAAATGAGTTCTTGAAATTTTTCTACTTTTTGAAAAATATCCTAAGTATGAAATCTGAATATGAACTCTTGTAATTGACCTAAAGTCAAAGTGGCATATATATAGGGGGCCAAAACAAAGTGAGGTCGTTTTGATAAGTTGGCCTAATATTTGCCTTGGGCGCTGTACGTAGGGCGCTTCTGTACAACGCCTGTACAGCGCCCCTGCTCTGTTCTCACGGGAAAACAGAGGGGCGCTCTACGTAGAGCGCCCTGTATATCGCTTTGTACAGTGCTCGTACAGCGACCGAATTAAATCGATCAGGTCTGTATAGCGCTCAAAGGGGGCTGTTCGTACAGCGCTTCTGTAGAGCGCTTTTGGGAGCGCCCAATGCAAAAATGCAATCCTAAGTCTAAGCATGACAAGGCAATTGGATATGCAAGATGCAATCAAACTAACATGCAAGAAGAGATGTTAATGAACATTAAAGCACACAAATAAGACACACAACATACAAGGATTAAACATATGCATAAGTTGTGAGTGTGTGCAACTATCTCTTCAAGACAAGTAAGCACATAGAGATTTACCTTTGGTGCTTATCAAGAATGAGGTCTTCAAAGGGCCTTAGCAATAACACCTACACTTAAGCTACCCTTACAAGAATCCCCAACATGTGGTTTGTCCACGAAATGAGCCAATCAACAAATGGGAACCTTACAATCTCCCCATTCGGCTATTTCGTGACAAAACCACCACTCACATTGATTCCTCACAAAAAATAGAAACAACGGGACTGCAATGATTATCTACATTAAAAAGAGATAAGAAAATAAAACTTCTAGTCTTTAATCTCTTGTAGAACAATCAACCCCTGAAAATAAGATTTCTATATTTTCCAATTCAAGTAAAGTGTGAGATTAATCAAGTGAGAACAATAACAAGCATTTGCATTTAAAAAAAAGGCACAACATTATGCAATGTATGTGTATGCAATGCTCCCCCTCAACGGGTTACTCCCCTTCAATGTATGTTCTCCCCAATATGCACAATTGCCTCTATATTTTGCAACTCTCTTAACTACATACTACTCCCCCTTTTTGTCATGATATAGGCAAAGGAGTAGTCCCCAACCGGGTCACTCATAGCAACGAGAGATAGAAGCATGCACGATATTTGCATAATCAATATAAGTCACTTTATGCATCTCAATTAATTGGAGAGAAACAAGGAGATTTATTTGTAGAAAATGTGTGAATCCAACATGCTTTGCATACAAGACATATAGCATTCAAGTCCAAAATACAATGGTATTTGGCAAAGCAAATGACAAAGGTTTCTAATAAGAATTCAAACCAATTTCACCAATGTCATGGGAAATGCAAGGATATAGAGATTATTGATTTCAATTTTAGAGTAACTATATCCAACTTTATAAGCGAAACATGGCATGAACGACTTTGCACCCTATTTGATTTTTCCGGATAAGATATCCGTATGATAGTAGCCATGTTCAACTAATAAAGAAAGAGAGACATTTGGAATATAAATTCCTTTGAACGGATACAAGATCCTTTATTCATTTTGAGTCTCATAAGCTTTCACACAAGTTTTGCATTTTAAGAGTATGCAATCATCAATTCATGCTTTTCATGTGAGCATGTTATATGAATTTCATGCTTTTTCGTTTGACAGTAGCATGTTATAAAAGAATCATCATGTCATGGAGATAATTATAGGTCATTCACATCATACTTCCTATGTAAATCTCTTAGTCCAAAAATGCATGTTTGAACATAAATATGACATGGATTGTAAACAAGCAAGGTTCACACTTATAGAATTTGAAAACATATATACATATGTACAACCAAGCTTACTCAAGCAATCAAAAGAAGAGGCATAAGTTATTTCAATTTTTTTGCAAGTTACAAGAATGCAAAATAGCTCTCTTTGCTTGAGTTCCCCATATGGGGTTAATCACAAAACACATCACTCCACAAGACATATCCCAATAGATCTACTAAGAGTTTTAAATCGAGTAGCATCTAAGGGTTTAGTAAATAGGTCTGCAAGTTGATCATTAGTACCTACATGTTCAAGTACTATGCATTTATTTTCAACTAGCTCTCTAATGAAGTGATGGCGGATGTCAATATGCTTAGTTCTAGAATGTTGGACCGGATTCTTGGAAATATTAATAGCACTCATGTTATCACAAAAGAGAGTGAGAGTACCTTGGTTGAATCCGTAGTCTACTAGCATTTGCTTCATCCATAGGAGTTGTGTGCATCCACTCCCCGCGGCTATGTACTCGGCCTCGGCCATGGACAAGGAAATCGAGTTTTGCTTCTTGCAAAACTAAGACATCAAGTTGTTGCCTAGAAAGAAGCAACCGCCCGATGTGCTCTTCTTATCATCACAATTTCCTGCCCAATCCGCATCACTAAAGCCTACAAGACTAGCATTAGTGTCAAAAGAGTACCAAATCCCATAGTTGGATGTCCCATTCACATGGCGAATGATTCTCTTTACGGAAGAGAGATGGGACTCCTTAGGATCCGCTTGGTACCTAGCACACACACCCACACTAAAGGAGATATCGGGCCTACTTGCGGTCAAATAAAGCAAGCTTCCTATCATGCCACGATATAACGTTTGTTCCACACTTTTACCACTAGCATCTTTGCTTAGCTTCAAAGTGGTACTCATGGGTGTATCACAATGTTTGGCTTTCTCTAAACCAAACTTCTTCACTAGGTTCTTAGCATATTTGGCTTGGATTATGAAAATCCCATCATTCATTTGCCTAATTTGCAAACCTAGGAAGTAACTAAGCTCACCAACAAGACTCATCTCAAATTCATGAGACATAACATCAACAAATTGTTGGACCTTGGTGTTATTGGTGGAGCCAATCACTATGTCATCAACATATATTTGAGCTATGAAAAGCTCATCATTGTCTTTCTTGATGAATAGTGTCTTGTCAACACTACCCCTAGTGTAGTTGTTGTTAACAAGAAATTGAGTGAGGCGCTCATACCAAGCCCTCGGTGCTTGTTTCAACCCATATAGTGCCTTCTTGAGGCGATAGACATGGTTGGGGTGGTATGCATCCACAAACCCCTTGGGTTGTTCCACAAACACTTCCTCTTGCAAGAAGCCATTGAGGAAGGCACTCTTGACGTCCATTTGGTGCAATTTGAACTTGTGCACACAAGAGATGGACAAGAGAAGCCTAATGGACTCTAAACGGGTAACGGGAGCAAAAGTCTCCTCAAAGTCGATACCCTTAATTTGAGAGTACCCTTGTGTTACAAGTCTAGCCTTGTTCCGCACTATGTTGCCATTCTCATCGGATTTATTCCTATAAATCCACTTAGTTCCTATCACATGTGAGCTTTTAGGCCTAGGAACTAGAGTCCAAACCTCATTCCTTTCGAATTGGTTTAGCTCTTCTTGCATGGCAAGAACCCAAAATTTATCATTCAAGGCTTCATCAACCTTTTTGGGTTCTATTTGAGAGGTGTAGCATGTAAAGCTAATGAGATTAGCTATTTGACGCCTAGTCCTAACACCCTCATTAACATCTTCAATAACATCCTCTTTGTTATGGAGTCTTCTAACCCATGGAGCGGATTCATTAGAGTCCAAGAGAGGGACTCTAGTACTAGGTTGTGTGACTTCATCATTTTCATTAGATGTCCCAACATTGGGAGTCACCACAACCCTCTCCAAAGGAGAGTCATCCTCTAAAAATTCCTCCTCCTCATGGTCATTAGACTTGAGCCTTGTATCATCAATGACAACATTCGATGATTCCATGACGGTTCGAGTCTTCAAGTTGAAAACTCTATAGGCTCTACTATTCAAGGCATATCCAATAAAGATACCCTCATCACTCTTAGCATCAAACTTGCCAAGTTGATCACGGTCATTTAAAATGTAGCATTTGCTCCCAAATGTGTGGAAGTAGCTAATATTTGGCTTCTTACCCTTCCATAACTCATAGGAGGTGTTTCTAGATCCGGGCCTTAGGAACACTCTATTTCCTATGTAGCAAGCCGTATTGACGGCTTCGGCCCATAGGTTCCTAGGGACATTGTTGCTAAGCAACATCACTCGGGCCATCTCTTAGAGGACCCTATTCTTCCTCTCAACAACTCCATTTTGTTGAGGTGTCCTAGGAGCCGAAAACTCATGGGAGATGCCTAAGCTATCACAATAGCTTTCAAAAGAGGCCTTCTCAAACTCTCTCCCATGGTCACTTCTAATCCGTTTAATGCTTTTAATACTAGAATTTATTTCATTTTATAATTTAGTACAAAGCATTTTAAAGTTATCAACAGTTTCAGATTTTTCTCTAAAAAAATATGTCCATGTAAATCTAGAGAAATCATCAACACAAACAAAAATGTATCTCTTTCCACCTAAACTCTCGGTTTGCATAGGACCCATGAGATCCATGTGGAGAAGCTCTAGGGGCTCCTTGGTGAAGAGATACGCCCTTTTTGTGCATGCTTTTGGTTTGTTTTCCTTGTTGGCAAGGTCCACAAATACCATTGGCTTTCTTCCCAAGCTTAGGGAGGCCACGCACACAATTGAACTTTCTAAGGGTTCTTAAATCCCTAAAGTTTATGTGGCCAAGTCTTTCATGCCACAACTCAATTTGCTCAATCATGGACACATTGTTTGAGACTATTCTAGCTTCAAGACAATACCAATTGTCACTAGATCTCATACCTTTCAACAAGGTTTGTCCATCGGGCTTTAGGATAGAGCAATCATTTTTACTAAACAAGACGGAATATCCTTCATCACTTAGATGTGAAATGCTTATTACATTAACTTTCAAGCCATCAACAAATAAAGCATCGGATAAGGAGGGTAATCCGGGAACGGAAATGGTTCCTTTCCCTACAACTTTCTTTTTGGATCCATCACCAAAAGTGACATATCCACCTTCCTCTATAACAAGAGTCTCGAAGAAACTCTTGTTTCCCGTCATGTGCCTAGAGCACCCACTATCTAAATACCAAAAATTAGAAGAATTTGCCTTCAAGGCTATTTGAGCAACATGGCAAACATTTTCATTCTTTCTAATCCACCTAGAAACAATCTTAGCTTTCTTAGTGGTCTTTGGTACATGGGTTCTAGATGTTCTAGGATCATGCATGATAATATTATCATTCCTAGGAACATGCATCATGGCTCTTTTCTTTTTCTTCTCTACCATGCTTCTAGTTTTGCACATTTTAATATATCGAAAGCAATGTGGTCTAATATGACCATCAAATCCACAAAAGTGACATATTGGAGTAAAATAAGGAATTATACCTTGTCCTTGTCTTTGTGGATGAATGGGTTCAATCTGTCTTCGTTGTTGAACCGGTCTAGATTGCTTCCTAGCTTGAGGTTGCATGATAGGTCGCTTTCCTTTGTGAGCCAATTGTGGAAGAATGTTGGCTTGAGGGACCCTAGGAGGTTGAGCTTGAGATTGCCTTCTTGGCCCCATATTCACTTGTGCATTAGAACATTGTCCTACTTCTAACTTCTTCCTAGGAATTTGCACAATTGAAGTTTCTTCGTTCTTCAAGCTCTTGACAAACACGGTCTTGTTAGAGGTTGAGATCTTCTTGCCATCTTCATACCCAAGACCCTTCTTGTCACACGGACTCTTTCCAACACCAAGCATATGGTCAAGCTTCTTGGTGCTAGAATCCATCCTAGTCATAGATTCTTTAACTTCTTCAAGCTCCCTCTTTAGACTATCTTCATTCCTCCTAGATAAGACTAACTCCTCTCTTAGCTTATCTTCCATCTTCTTGAATTTTTCCACTTGTTCACCTAAGTGGTCATTTTGAGATAGAAGTTCAAGATTTTCTTCTCTCAACATCTTGATCTTTCTTGTGCTCTCGATTGCTAAATCATTAAACTCGGCATGGTATTTAGCAAGCACCTTTTTCTCCACAAAACCATTTATGGAGTTAGAAGAGGAATCACTTTCTTCTCCACATGAGTCATTTTCCTCTTGACTCATTTCCTCTCTCTCACTAGCACTTTTGCTTTTATGGGAGGAGGCAAAAGCTAGGAGATTAGCCATGAGCTCTTCATCATCCGAAGACTCATCTCCCTCATAGGAGTCATCACTACTTCCACTCCAAGTGGCGGCCATCACTTTTCCCTTTTTCCTCTCATTGTGATTTGCACATTCGGGGGCAAAGTGACCTATCCCACCACACTCGAAGCATTGGACCCCTTTCCTTTCGGTCTTCTCTTTCCTAGGCTCAACCTTGTTGTAAGAACCCTTTTTCTTGAAATTTTGACTTTTGGAACCAAAGTCCTTTTTCCCGAACTTCATGACCCTTTTGAATCTCTTCACAAATAGTGCAAGGTCTTCGTCCGAGTCATTCTTCTTCACCTCCTTTTCATCCTTGGAGGTTTTTAAAGCAATTCCTTTTTGCTTTTTAGAAGGTGTGGAGATAGGACCCTTTCTAGACTTATAAGCTAGAAGTCTCCCAATCACCTCACTCGGCTTCATATCCTTATAACCACTATTTTCTTCTAAAGCCGTCACCTTCGATTCAAACCTATCGAGTAGAGATCTCATAATTTTTTGCTTGATTCTCCTATCCGAATATGGATCACCAAGTTGATGACTTTGGTTGACTATGTCCATCAACTTAATCTCAAAGTCGTTGAAGCACTCATTCTCCTCCATCTTAAGCATCTCGAATTGAGTTTGGAGGACTTGAAGCTTAGAGTCATTCACCACTTCGGTTCCCTCATATGCAATCTCTAGGATGTCCCATGCCTCCTTAGCTATCCTAGTATTTTGAATCAATTTGTATTGATTTTCGTCCATAGCACACAAGATGGCATGCATCGCCTTCCTATTCCACTTTGAAGCCTCAAACTCTTGCGCGTTCCATTGCGCCTTAGGCTTCAAAACTCCTTCTCCTCCACCACCGGGAGTCATCATGGGTAGATCATATCCGTCTTCCACCGCCATCCATACACGGTCATGAATTTGGCATATGTAGGATTCCATCTTCCCTTTCCATTGGGAATAGTTCAATCCGGTAAGAAGTGGAGGCCTTGTGCTAGAAGCACCTTCGTTGCCACCACCATTTCCACTGTTTCCACTCATAGTGTTTATGAATGAATGAAATGAATGCAAATGTATGAATGATCAAAAATCACACAAAATGCAAAACACACCAAAATAAGCAAAGATCACCTATGTATGTCTAGGAACCCGCTCTGATACCAATTGAAACTAATTATAGCACGGTGTGTATAAAACTATCTAGAGGGGGGGGGGGGGGGGGTGAATAGATTTTAAGCTTATTACCCAATTTTTTGTATTAAGTAAAAATTACGAATCTACCCCTAAATAGATAAAGCAATAAATCAAGTATAAAATGCGGAAATTAAATAAGACTTGATTTTTACGTGGAAACCCTCACGGGAAAAACCACGGGCTAGTAAGTAAGCCACACTCGAACCTCGAATCCACTAAATGTGTAAAACGATTACAACCTAATCCCGGAAGTAATCACACACCTACCTAATCCCGGTATGAGTGAACCTAGTCCAATTTGCTTGCGATCTAAGCAACCTAATCCCGGATGCTACACACAAGACTTACTTTCTCTATGAAGAGAATAACAACTCTAAGTGAATATATGAATATCCAAATGCAACATAGAGCAAGGGAAACCCTATATGCTTATCTAAGATGATTAATATGCAATTAGAACAATCCTAGATATCAAAACTAAATGACATGTCAAATAGTTTAGCTAACCAAGATTAAGCACAAAACCTAATTAGCTATCACAATACAACTTCTCAAACATACATCATACTAATCTCAAACTTGTATTCAAAGTATATAAAATAACATACAAGTAATTAATTGAGATTGCTTGTTAAGAGAAACACAAAATATGTAAGATATTAGTGAAAAGCTTACCAAGCAAAGTATGATGAAGAATCCATGCAAGATGACATCTAGATGATCAAAGATGATGCTAGATGATGATTGATGATCATGAAAAAATGTTTGAGTTAATAAAAATGAGTTCTTGGAATTTTTCTTCTCTTTGACAAATATCTTAAGTATGAAATCTGAATATGAACTCTTGTAATTGACCTAAAGTCAAAGTGGCATATATATAGGGGGCCAAAACAAAGTGAGGTCGTTTTGATAAGTTGGCCTAATATTTGCCTTGGGCACTGTACGTAGGGCGCTTCTGTACAGCGCCTCTGCTCTGTTCTCACGGGAAAACAGAGGGGCGCTCTACGTAGAGCGCCCTGTACAGCGCTCGTACAGCGACCTAATTAAATCGATCAGGTCTGTATAGTGCTCATAGGGGGCTGTTCGTAGAGCGCTTTTGGGAGCGCCCAATGCAAAAATGCAATCCTAAGTCTAAGCATGACAAGGCAATTGGATATGCAAGATGCAATCAAACTAACATGTAAGAAGAGATGCTAATGAACATTAAAGCACACAAATAAGACACACAACATACAAGGATTAAACATATGCATGAGTTGTGAGTGTGGGCAATTATCTCTTCAAGACAAGTAAGCATATAGAGATTTACCTTTGGTGCTTATCAAGAATGAGGTCTTCAAAGGGCCTTAGCAATAACACCTACACTTAAGCTACCCTTACAAGAATCCCCAACATGTGGTTTGTCCACGAAATGAGCCAATCAACAAATGGGAACCTTACACACATAAAAACATATATAAAACCATACATCCACATGTAATTATATATGCAAATACCTAGAGTGCCATCTCTTTCTAAACATGCATAATCACAATAAAAAGAAATAGATTCACGTATATATACGTTAATTAATTAAAAGGGTTCAACCAAGGCTCTGATACCAATTGTAGGGAAAAATACCGTAGTACACGCAACGGAAGCGAGACTAAAAATAGATTTAGTATGTTTTAAAATTTTTCCTTTGATGAACCTTAACCCTTTAAATTAATTAACCATACATATAAAGTAACAAAAAGTATAATACCTTTTGTCGTGTGATCCGATTGACTTACGTCGATGGTAATTCGCAAGATCTTCAATCCTAGCATGAACGTGAATCACTTAGGAGCGTGGTCTCCCTTTTCCTTGAGTTGCGAACCTGTGAAAGGACAAACAAACTTTCTTTTTCTTTTTGTTAGTCACAAAACAATCAAAAGACTACAAAGATTATTCCGGTCACTTTTGAGTTCTCAATCTAATGATCGAAACTCGCGTGAACCTAATTCGATATTGTACACACAAGCCTATTGATGAATAAGCAAATAGTGTACTATCAAAAGAATAATCTCTTCTCACTTTTTTGTCTTGGCAGAATAATCAAACACTTTTCTATGAGTTGAGAAGAAGAAGAAATTGATTTAGTAAAACACTTGAGGTGGCCGAACCCTATAAGGTGTATTATATAGGGTGGCCGAATTTCTTTCTCTTTTTCCTTTAGGGTTGCCGAAATCTACTTGTTGTTGTATATTAGGGTTGGCCGAATTTCATCACCTCACTTATATAGGGTGACCGAAATTGAACCCTAATTCCCATCAAGTTTTAGACTCCTAACCCTAATTTAACTCATAAGTATTTTTTTTTTTTTGACTTAATTAAAAGACTTCTTATTTGATTAAATAAATAAACTTTAATTATTTATTCTCTTACCAAACAAGTCTTTTACTTTTGGTATACTACTACCAATAGTATAATTCTAGGAAACATATTTCCTAATCATAAAAAGATTTTGTTTCTTAATTAAATAATTAATTAATAAATTAATTAATTCTCATTTAATTAAACAATAAAATAAAATAATATTTTTGACTAAAAACTTAGCCTTGCCGCCCCACATGGAATATATGGGCCAAATATTATTTTCTTATTTTATTTAATCCATTGCACTTTAAATAAAAAGCCCACTTGTGAACCAGACTCATTCTTACTAAAAGAAACAAGCCCACATGCCTTTCATTAATATATTAATATAATTGATCAGCCCATTAAATAAATAATGTGCAAATTATATTCTTAATATATTAAATGCAATTCTAGATGGACCCATAAATTGGTCCAGTAGAATATATCAAGTGATTCATGCAAGTCCGTGTGGATTGGGGATCTTGGCGGGCTATCTAAATTTAAGCTTCAATAGACATAACCTAATCACAATCAATAAATGATTCACTTAGGTCCGATCCATTAATTTTAACTCATTCCACTAAAGAGCTAAAATTGAACTCTTAAATAAAGATAGAATAAGAAGATGTTCCTCATTCATACCCTAGACAATCATGTTGGAGATAGTGTATCCTCGTGATTAATATCAGTAACCGCCAAGAGTTCATAGACCGCCTATAACTCTCCAAGTTACCATATTTACTCATATGACCACGTTTTAAACTTGGATATTTTGACTTGTCCAGAAGCCATGTTTTCAATAGTCACTATCGAAAACTCAACGTCGAGATTTAATATCCAATTACCTCAAAACATCCATATGATGATATTATACTCTCATTTAATAAATAGAGCCACGATGTCCATATCTATAAATGAAGTCCTTTATCGATTAACAAATGAATATCACCAAACTATTGAGGATAGACTATGCTATATAATCGTACTCATTGATAACTCAAATGATATCACTTGCAACCATAAGTCTATCTTTTATCTCAGGATTAAGATAGACTCTCCGATTGTCCTGATAATGAAAAGACTATTATCTATTGACGGTTCTAGATAAAGCTTTTCATTGTGATCCAATTCAATGCACCCAGTGCACTAGATTCTTTTACTCGAAGACACTCCGTTGATTTTAGACTCATCATATCTCATTTGATCCCACTCAAATGCTAGCAAAAGAATTCTACAACTTTAACAAGATAAGGTGCCCAACCTTTAACTTGTGAACATTATTCAAGACTAACTAAAGAATTGTGTCTACCTCATACGTATCCAGATGTATGAACAATTCTTCTTTTCTCATAGTCTTTAGACCTTATGATTATTTACTTTGACAATTATAATATTAAACTATAAATGCTATAAGATTTGTTAAACCAGAAATCATTTTATTATATGAAAAAGATTGTTAATTACAATATTACAGTCTTGCTATTGAGCATAATCCTAACAAGAACATTATCTTCATCTTTTCACATGTTCTTGCTTTACAAGATAGCTCCTTTATAACTTGACTAGTGTCAAGATTGGTTTTTATGTTGTGTTTTATGATTTGTTTGTGATAGCTATTGCATCTAGGTTTTTTATTTGCACTTTTAGCTAAGTTGTATGCATGTCATATAGCAACATGATATCTAGGAATGTTTGACATGTTCATCCATGGCTAGATAAGCTTAAATGTTTAACCTTGAATTTATGCACTTTGAATATTGTTCATATTCACTTTAGGTTGCACATCTCTTCTCTTTGAGAGTTAAGTCTTGTATTTACCTTGGATAGTTTACAAGTAAGAGCCTAGAATCACTATTAAAGGTCTGCGGGTAGCTGACTGCTCCTTAGTGACACTCGCAATCATACGAGGTAGGAGAGTAGTACAAGGTTAAATAAAGTTCGTTCCCGACAAAGATCGAGTGATTGATTATCAAAATTGATTAGCCTAATTGCTATTCAAACAAGCAATAAGGGAAGATTTTCATAATTGAATTCTTCAAGCAAGATAAATTAAACTATTAAAAAAGGTTTATGCTATTGCGGTAAGGAAATGCAAGTAATAAAATCAAATGTAATAATAAAGGAAACAATGCTAAGACCATACTTCACCCCACCCTCTCCTAATTCCTCTCTAGACTCACTTGCATACCCAATCTATGCTCATGCAATTTGTAGACTCATGTATCCAATTGTTAACCTCTAATCTCGGTCGAGTAATAAAGGTTACACCCATAACATACCTGAGTCTATCTCTCGATTACCTCAGAATATATGTATGAGTTTAATAAGAACATTGGCACACTAAAAGGAGCCATATACGCTAGCCTCGACTGGTCTACCTTACTAGACATGCATAAAAGACATTTTATCAAACACGATATGTATGTGTCTCCGATCGGTTCATAACACAATCGAAAATCAGTCAATAGGAGATCAATATATTGAAAGCATTAATTACTCTAAAACATCCATACGAACCACAATTGCACATAATCGATAAAACAAAGGTCAATATATATAAAGTCAAGAGTGAGGTTTCATCAAGTCCTAGCAATAAAAATTTAGCTCATATTACAAAAGTAAGCCATACAACATATATGATCAAATGAATACATGGCTATATAATGAAAATGAAAGAGATAAAGTTGTAGAGAAAACTATGTAGAGTAGATCTTCTCTTCTTCCTTTGCTTTTCTTCTCCTCCAAACTCCTTCAATTTCCTATTTCCCAAGAACAAGAAGTGATCATGGATTTGTGTCAAAGTATTAGGTGGATTATGTAGGATTTAGTAATGGTGATGTAGGAAAATGATTAGGTGAATATTCTTAGGTAGGTAATTGGTACTTTTGTAGAAAAATAGCAAATGAATATATAGGGAGATGAATTAGGTCATGGGCAAGGGAGTAATTTCCTTGGGGAAAACAAATTTTGGGCAAAAAGGCGACCATGGGGTGATCTTGGTGAGCTCGCATTGAGGTCGCCTCAAAAAGTGATTGCTGAACCCGAGCCAATAGTGACCTTGGGGCGATCTTGTTGGGCTCGCCTTGAGGTCACCTTCTTGCTCTATTTTAGGGGGGTTAGAGCCGAAAGGTTAGAAATCTTGGGGCAACCTTGTCTGGACTCACCCTAAGGTCGCTTTTGGGCATAGTGTGGAAGGCTGAACTTGAGGCCAAAACAACCTTGGGGCGACCTTGAGTGGGCTCACCTTGGGGTCGCCTTTGAGCTTTACTTGCCTTCTTACTCTTCATTTCAGCTCCACCCCAAACCATTAATCTTCAAAACTAGCTTGACCCTGCATGACTTATTTAAGGCGTTAGAAATACGGTTTTATCCGAGAAACGAACATAAAAAGATACATAAATGGGGCTACAATTGGTGTAGAAGTGAAGCAATCATTGGCAATTAATTTGGTTAAAACCTATTCACCCCCCTAGGTTCATTTAGACACTTTAGTATATATATTTTCAGTTGGTATCAGATTGAGTTCCTTAACATAATTAGGAGATCCTTTGCTCTTGTTAGAGTGTCTTGCATTTGTTTGCATTTTTTTTGTGTGTCTTGTGTGTCTTGCTTGTTTGTTTGCATTCATCTCATTCTCACCCAAACATAAAGAATGGGAACGAAATTGGAAGTGAGGGTGCCTTTAACACAAGACCCCCTTGCTCACCAGGGTGAACTACGCATCATGGAAAGGCAAAATGGAAGCATATGTGTGCCAAATTCATAACCGTGCATGGATGGCAATTGAAGATGGTTACACCCCACCTATGATGACTCCTACAGGAGGTGGAGAGGAAGTCCCCTAGCCGAAGGCACATGGAGTCCCCAAGAGTTCGAGGCCTCCAAGTGGAACAACAAAGCTATGCATGCAATCCTTTGTGCCATGGATGATAACCAATACAAATTGAGTCAAACCACAAGGATTGCAAAGGAAGCTTGGGAGATCCTAGAGACGACTCACGAAGGAACGGAGGTGGTCAAGGACTCCAAACTCCAAGCCCTCCAAACTCAATTTGAGACAACTAGAATGGAAGAGGATGAGTGCTTCAATGACTTCCAAGTGAAGCTTATGGATATAGTGAATCAAAGTCACTGTAAGTTCCTCAAAGTTTGATTGGCTTATTTCGGTGACAAACCACAATCGGGGTTTGAAATGTAAGGGTAGTTTAGGTGATTGGTGATCAAGCTCAAATGCCCTTCTCAAGACCTCAAGTTGATAAGCACTCCAAAGGTATATCTCTTGTGCTTAGTTTTCTTTGAAGAGATTTAGTTACACACATACACTTGTCATGATTGCATATATGTTCTTTGCTATTGTGTGCATTATCTTCACATTCCACACTTGCACTTCTCTGTCATATTGTTTGTGTGTGGTTGTTTATTTTATCCTCCATGCTTGTCCTCATTGAGCTTGTGTTAGAAGTTGTCTTCCAGGAGGATTCGACGCCCTAGTTATGCGGTCAGTGACCACCGAATTAGGCCGCCAAATTGAGACCAAATACCTAGTCGTTTTGGGGCCTTTGATTTGGTGACCATGGTCCGCCAAATAAGGCTGCAAAATTGGGACCAAAATAGGTGGTCCATTCTGCGCCCTTGGCTTCGAATTAGGGGCTGCAAAATAGGGCGTCGAATTTGGTCCAGAATGTCGGCCACAATTCGGCGCCCTTAATTCTTCTGCCATTGGCTGTCGAACTATCTCGATAAGTTGGGGCAGTTTGGTCATTTCGCACCAACCTATTTCACTCTCTATAAATATACCATTATCTCTTGTTCTTTAATTAAGCTCTTCAACATCAAGAATCCTAAAGAGATATTGAGAGAGACTTGAGAGAAAAATCATAAAGATTGCATCTTTAATTCTCTAAACACATTTCCACATGCATAAATCATCATCTAGGATCATCTAGTATGTGCTAGTTCATGGGTCTTCTTCAACACACATGTTATGGTAAGTTAAACACTAATTTCATCTAATCTTAGTGGTTTTACTTAGCAATTTATCTCATTTATTATTTGTATGTTCTTAGATTAATTTCTACTTACAAGATTGAGATTATGTGTTGAATGTTTGAGTGTTGTATTTTGATAGCTATACCTAGGATTGATTTATCTCATATAGCTATGCTTTATGCCATGTCATACAACAATTAATAACTAGGATTGATTTAATTGACATTTTATAATCCTAGATAAGCATTTAATGTAACCTAGCATTAATTGCATATTTGGATATCTTTGCATATCCACTTAGGTTGTTTAATCTCTTCATTGAGAAGTAAGTCTTGTGGCTAAGGTTGCTTAGACCGCAAGCAAATTGATCTATGGTTGCTAATAAAGGCCTACGGGTAGTAGAGGTGGGTTAATGACTGTATAAGGTTTGACGTGGTCAACCTAGGTTGTGGACACCTTTACAAATAGTGATTTCGAGGATTGTGTGTGGCACACATAACAGCCCGTGGTTTTTCCTTGTTGAAGGTTTCCACGTAAAAATCAAGTGTCATTTAAATTCGACACTTTACACTTGATTTATTGCATTGACTAGTTTGGGGTTATTTTCGTAAAATTGACTAATTACAAAAATTTGGTAATAAACACATTAAAATCTATTCACCCCCTTCTATATTGTTTTATACACACCAGCATAATTAGTTTCAATTGGTATCAGAGCGGGTTCCTAGATATATTTAGGTGATCCTTGCTTATTTTGGTATGTTTTGCATTTTGTGTGATTTTTGATCATTCATACATTTGCATTCATTTCATTCTTTCATAAACACTATGAGTGGAAATGGTGGTGGTAACGACGGTGCTTCTAGCACAAGGCCTCTTGTACTCATCGGGTTGAATTATGCCTTGTAAGTTCCTCAAGTTTGATTGGCTTATTTCGGTGACAAACCACATATGGGGTTTGATGTAAGGGTAGCTTAGACTTTTGATGGTTTGTGATTTGCACAACCAATGCCCTTTCAAGACCTCAAGAGAAGAAGCAACAAAGGTATGTTCTTGTGTTTACTTGCTTTGAAGAGATCTAGTTGCACACACACACAACTCATGCATATCTATACTTCTTGTACATTGTGTGTTTTATTTGTGTGCATTCTGATCGCGCTCCAAATGTTCACATTTAGCGCTCCCTTTTCCTATCTTTTGTATTCACTTCCGAGCATTTTTGTGTATTTAATAGGGTGTAAATAAGTGTTTCAGGTAATTAGGGAAGTTCAGAGGCAATTGTGTAATTGTGGAGAAATCAGGGATAAAAGTGCAATATTTGGGACATTATTGAAGATTTCGTGAATAAGGGAAAGATCAGGGGTGCAGATTGTAAAAAGCCAGCCAACGCATAGCATCAGCGCCACGTCACCCTGGAACGACGCCATTTTGGTGCTTGCTGCGTCACGCCTGACGTCAGATCGTCTTCAAGTTCCAACCAGGTTAGCCCGACTCGGTTCAGACCCGATGACCCAGTCGTGACCCGGCCACTTGCCTGATGATTTTTCGCCACTTTCCAACGGTTTTTCTGACCGATTTCAGCCTAGATTGACGGTCACCATCCTCCCGGTCACGATGGACCCACTTTTGGCCTCTCATGCACATGATTTTCCTCCCATCCAAGTCCACCAATTTCCATGGAAATGCAAGCTTCAAGCACACTTCCAGCGGCCTCTTTGTCGCCCAAAGACATCCAAACTCGCCAAGAATCCATGGTTTCATGCTGCTGGAACATTCCCGCAGTCCAAAGGGTCAGAACTCGTGGCCAACTTCCGTAAATCCACCGCGACTTCCGACGGCAGGAATGAACCCGCAAGACAGGGGATCCAAGCCCACCGGGACAACCAACTTATGAGTTTTGCACGTCCAAACTTGCCCAAACCTTCTCTACTATATATATTCATCTTTCCCAACCTTAAACACAATCACTAATGTCCAACTAAATCCCTAAATATCATAGAATAGCTTAGAAACCTTAGTTTAGCTTACAACCCACAACCTCAACACTACATGGTTTCATGTGGATTTCTAGTTTAGAAGAAGGAGGCTTGGTGCTTGATTGAAGACAAGAAGCTTACCAACTTGTGGTTTCTTCTTAATCTTTTACTTCTCTTCTTATTTGTATTTCATGAAACATGTATGTGTAATATACTTTGAATGTTGAGGAATGGATTGTATATGACTTATTTTGTATTTAATTGATCTTATCTTTACCATATTCATCTTGAGTGATTAATTGTTGAATTGAATTAGATTGAATGTATACATGTTGTTAATTGATCACTAGTAACATGTAAACTTTGTTTTACAACATTGATTATCTCTAGTGGAGAGGATTGGGTTAGTATTTGCATGTCCATGCATATTAGCTAGTTCTCATGTTCTAGGATTGTAAACCTCTCTATTATTGTCATTCTATAACTATAGTTGATGGTAATTTGAGTGGTAGGATTATATTGCATATTCCATAGAACAAAAATGTGCTTAATTGAGATCAATTGATATATTCCGTTTCATTTGTATCTTTGCTCTTGCATAATCTTTGCAAGAATTAGTTAGTTAGATTAGTTAATGATAATTTAGTTAGTTGTAGTGATTTAGTGTAACTTAATTGTATTGCATAGTTGTTAATTTACTTATTTGATGTAGTTGCCATCTAATTAGTTTAGGTTAATTATAGTTGTCATTTTAGTGTAGAGATTGCGTATCCGCGATCGTAGGATTCGCATAGCTTTTAATTCTCTGCATTAGTGTAATCACATTAGTTTAGTTGCTAGCTTACTTGCCACCATCCTCATTTACATTTTCATGCATTTGTAATTATTGGAAATATTGTAATTAGCTTAATTATAACATAAGACATAGAACCGACTTTACGTGTACCAACCATCCTCCCTCGTGGGAACGATACCCTTACTTGTAACCACTATACGTGGCCAACGATTCGTATACCTACGAAAAGGGTAGAAATACACTCGCACGCACGTACCATCATTTACCCACAGTTATAGAACTATTGTATCCCGCGTGCACTGATCAAGTTATTGGTGCCACTGGGGATATTTTATTAGAACCATTACGTGCGCATCACATTCATGTTCTTGAATATCTCTTCATGCATGTTTTAATTGATTGCATCTTGTTCATTGAAATGCCATGACATGTTTAGGCATTAGGATGCAAAGCCATGAATATCTCTTCAAGCATGTTTTAATTGATTGCATCTTGTTCATTGACAATGTCATGACATGTTGGCATTATGATGCATTCAATACCCACACGTGCACTTCATATGTGATAGTTTTATATGTGGTGTAATTCGTTTCCCGAAGTATGTTCGGAAACGTCCGTGCATGCACGTTGGAGTGCATGGATTTGCATGAAGATCGCCGTTGAAGAAGCTCTTGTCTTCTCCTTTGGTTTCACCATTTATGGTGAAACGATAGTTGAGATCGGCGGCCAGACCGCGGATTGAAACAGCCCTTTGAGACCTGATTGATTCAATGTATTGAATCCAAATTGGCGGTTATGAAACCGCCAAATGAAAGCGCCATTTGAAACCATCGTTCTCGGGTTTCAATTCAGTGGTTCATATCGGCGGCCTGGCCGCCAATTGAAACCGCCGATCGGTGCGTTTTAGGGGCAATTTTTCAAAACGACGTGCTTCATTTTGTCACCCTATATATATGCCTCTTTGTTATTAGGTTGAGTTAAAGAGTCCAAAATCAGATTTTTCACTTAGGATATTTTTCAAGTGAGAAAAAATTCATAAAGAACTCTCCTTTATCACTCAAAGTATTTTCCTTGTGCATCAAAGATTCATCTTACATCATCTATGACCATATAGGATGTATTCATACACGGGTTTTCTTCAACACATCTTGCTTGGTAAGGTTTTCACTAATTTCATCTAATCTTAGTGTTTTTCTTATCAAGCCTTCTCTTTTATTACTTGTATGCTCTTAGAACATATTCTAGATACAAGATAGAGATTCTTTATGTTGTCTTGATTAAGTGATGTATTTGTGATAGTTATACCTAGGATTGTTTAATCTAAGTTAGCTAAACTTTATGCCATGTCGTATAGCATTTGATATCTAGGATTGTTGTGGCTAAGGTTGCTTAGGCTACAAGCAAATTGGACTAGGTTCACTTTTAAAGGCATGCGGGTAGTAATGGTGGGTTATAGTCCAAGAATGGTTGAGGTCAACCTAGGATGTAAACATTATTACAATTAGTGGATTCGAGGTTCATGTGTGGCACATATAACAGTCTGTGGTTTTTCCCTATTGAAGGTTTCCATATAAAAGTCAAGTGTCTTTTAATTTCCGCACTTTTATGCTTGATTTATTAAATTGATTAGATTTAGGTTATTTTTGTAATATTGACTAAACGCGAAAATTTGGTAAAAAGGGTTAAAATCTATTCACCGCCTCTCTCTCTCTCTCTAGAGTATTTTATTAGAACACACCGTGGATCATTATTTGTTTCATGCCTCTTGGAAAGGCAAGATGGAGTCGTACATTTACCAAATCCATGATAGGGCGTGGATGGCGGTTGAAGACAGTTACGCTCCATTGATGATGACTCCTACATATGGAGGAGAGGATGTACTCAAGCCTAAGGTGCAATGGAACACGCAAGAGTGTGAGGCATCAAAATGGAATAGGAAGGCGATGCATGCCATTCTATATGCAATGGACGAGAATCAATATAAATTGATTCAAAACACTAGGATCGCTAAGCAGGCGTGGGACATCCTAGAAGTTGCACATGAGGGAACCGAAGTGGTTAAGGACTCTAAGCTTCAAGTCCTCAAAACTCAATTTGAGTTGCTTAAAATGGAGGAGAATGAGTGCTTCAACGACTTTGAGGTTAAGTTGATGGACATAGTCAACCAAAGTCATCAACTTAATGACCCTTATTCGGATATGAGGATCAAGCAGAAAATTATGAGATCTCTCCCTGAAAGATTTGAGTCTAAGGTAACGGCTTTAGAAGAGAATAGTGAGTACAAGGATATGAAGCCGAGTGAAGTCATTGGAAGACTTCTAGCCTATGAGTCAAGAAAGGCTACCACCTCACCTCCTAAGAAGAAAAAGAATATTGCTTTGAAGACTTCCAAGCATGACAAGAAGGAGGGTGACTCAGATGAAGACATGGTACTAATTGTTAAGAGATTCAAGAAGTTCTTGAGTCTACAAAAGAATGGATATGGCTCAAAGGGGGATGGCTTTAAGAAGAAGACCAAGGTCAAGAATGACGAGCCAAACCAAGAGATGTCTTCAAGAGAGGGGATTCAATGCTACGAAAGTGGAGGATTTGGGTATATCTCTCCAGAGTGTGGAAACTTGAAGGATAGAAGAAAAGGAAAGGCGATGGCCGCCTCATGGAGTGAGGATGAGAGTGAAGGAAATCCTTCAAGTGATGGAGAGCTTGCCATTAACTACACAGCATTTGGAGTCACTCGTGTAGAAGTTGAAGAAGATGGCTAAGATGCCTTAACTTGTGATCCCAAAGAAAAACTAGATGAAGAAATAGCTAAAGAAGTTGTTGGTGTAGCTACTCATTGGGATATGGCTCTTATAACATCAAGTGACCAAGGTGAAGGTCATGATGAGGAAAATAACTCCATTGGTAAGATGGAAGGTATAGGAGATGACTCAAGTGTTGAGAATTTCTTATCTCTCTCCACAAATGGAAATGTGGAGAGTATGGATCTTCAGGATTGCATAGTCAAGTTTGAAAGCTCAAGGATGAGGAACAAGAAAGTGTAGGGAAAAAATAATAAATAAAAGTGTTACACGCAGCGGAAGCGATACTAAAAACGATTTAGTGACTTTTAAAATTTTTCCTTTATGAACCTTAAACCCTTTTAATCAATAAACATGCATATATATCAACAAAAGTAAATTACCTCTTGTCGCGTGATCCGATTGACTTACGTCGATGGTAATCCGCAAGACCTTCAATCCGAGCACGAACGTGGATCACCTAGGAGCGTGGTCTCCCTTTCCTTTGAATTGCAAACCTGTGAATGGACCAAACAAATACTTTCTTTTCTTTGTTAGTCACAAAAACAATCAAAAGAATGTCAAAATTATTCCGGTCACTTTTGAGTTCTCAATCTTATGATCGAAAATCGCGTGAACCTAGATCGATATCGTATACACAAGCTTATTGATGTTTAAGCAATTGTATACTATCAAAGAATAATTTTTCACTCCTTTTTGTCTCTCTAGAATAAAAACTCTCTTAGAATTAAGAAGAAGAAGAAAGAAAATAAAAACTCAAACACCAATTAATTGATGTGGCCGAACCCTATAAGAACATATATATAGGTTGGCCGAATTTTTCTTCTTTTTCCTTTAGGGTTGCCGAATTCTATGTAGTATATAATTAGGGTTGGCCGAATTTCATCATGTCACTTATATAGGGTGACTAAAATTCAACCCTAATTCTTTTTAACTTTATAGACTTCAAACCCTAATCCAACTCTTTTATTTTTATTCTTTTATTTGACTAAATAAAAAAAAAAGACTCCTTATTTGATTAAATAAATAATACTAATTTATTTATTTACTTATCAAACAAGTCTTTTACTTTTAGGAAAGATTTGTTTCTTTAATTAAACAATTAATCAATAAATCAATTAATTCTTATTTAATTAAAACAAATGAAACAAAATAATATTTTTAGGTCAAAACCTTAACCTAGCCGCCCCACTTATATATAAGATGGGCCTAATATTATTTTCCTATTTCATTTAATCCATTGGACTTTAAATAAAAAGCCCACATGTGAACCAGACCCATTCTTACTAAAAGAAACAAGCCCACATGTCTTTCATTAATATATTAATATAATTGAGCAGCCCATTACTTAAATAATGTGCAAATTATATTCTTAATATATTAAATGCAATTCTAGATGGACCCTTAAATTGGTCCGGTAGAATATATCAAGTGATCCATGCAAGTCCGTGTGGATTGGGGATCTTGGCGGGCCATCTAAATTTAAGCTTCAATAGACATAACCTAATCACAATCAACAAATGATTCACTTAGGTCCGATCCATTAATTTTAACTCATTCCACTAAAGAGCTAAAACTGAACTCTTAAATAAAGATAGAAAAGGAAGATGCTCCTCATTCATACCCTAGACAATCATATTGGAGATAGTGTATCCTCGTGATTAATATCAGTAATCGCCAAGAGTTCATAGACCGCCTATAACTCTCCAAGTTACCATATTTACTCATATGACCACGTTTTGAACTTGGATATTTTGACTTGTCCAGAAGCCATGTTTTCAATAGACACTATTGAAAACTCAACGTTGAGATTTAATATCCAATTACCTCAAAACATCCATATGATGATATTATACTCTCATTTAATTAAATGGAGCCACGATATCCATATCTATAAATGAAGTCCTCTATCGATTAACAAATGAATATCACCAAATTATCGAGGATAGACTATGCGATATAATCGTACTCATTGATAACTCAAATGATATCACTTGCAACCATAAGTCCATCATTTATCTCAGGATTAAGATAGACCCTCCGATTGTCCTGATAATGAAAAGACTATTATCTACTGACGGTTCTAGATAAAGCTTTTCATTGTGATCCAGTTCAATGCACCCAGTGCACTAGATCCTTTTGCTCGAAGACACTCCGATGATTTTAGACTCATCATATCTCATTTGATCCCACTCAAATGCTAGCAAAAGAATTCTACAACTTTAACAAGATAAAGGTGCCCAACCTTTAACTTAAGTTGTGAACATTATTCAAGACTAACTAAAGAATTGTGTCTACCACATACATATCCAGATGTACGAACAATTCTTCTTTTCCCATAGTCTTTAGACCTTATGATTATTTACTTTGACAATTATAATATAAACTATAAATGCTATACGATTTGTTAAACCAGAAATCACTTTATTAATATGAAAAAGATTGTTAATTACAACATTACACTCTTGCTATTGAGCATAATCCTAACAGAAAGAAATTAGAGGATTGAAGGAGGAGAATCTAGAGCTTTCAACGCAAGTTGACCACTTGAGTGGAAAAGTGGTGAGATCCATAAAGGATGAAGATAAGCTAAAAGATGAGTTAGCTTTGTCTAAAAGGAGAGAAGAAGGGTTGAAAAGAGAGCTTGAAGAAGCTAAAGCCTCAACAGCTAAGATGGCTTCAAACATCGAGAAGCTTGACCACATGTTAGGAGTTGGAAAAAGGCCAAATGACAAGAGAGGTCTTGGCTACATTGATGACAAAGAAGCTTCCTCCTCTAGCAAGATAACCTTAGCCAAAAGCATGGACTTCAAGAAGTCTCCTCCTCCTCAACACCCTAGGAAGAAGATTGACCTAGGAGAACGTTCAAGAAATGCCCAAGTAAAGGTGGCACTAAAAGGTCAAGCTCATGCTCAACCAAAAAGGGCTCCTCATACTAATTTCCCTTAACCAAAAATCCATCAAGGGAAGAGACCAACCATGCAAGCTCAACCGAGCAAGCAACCTTATCTTGGTCAACAACAAAGATGGAGAGATCTAATCCAACAACCAAGACAACCACAACGACAAGGGAAAGCACCAAGGCATGCACAAGGGAATGGTATGATTCCTAACTTTATTCCCACTTGTCATTTTTGTGGTATTGATGGTCACATTAGACCAAGTTGCTTTCATTATATCAAAATGTGTAGAGTTGAAAGCATGATTGAAAAGAAAAAGGCTTGAGCTAAGATGCATGTTGCTATGAAGGATAAAACCCATTTACATGATCCTTTGACATCTAGAGCTCATAAACCTTTGACCACTAGGATTGAAAATATGTCACCTAAGTGGATTAGAAAAGATGAACTCGCCTGCTATGATGCTAACTTGTCTCCCATAGGTTCAACTAAGTCCAATGGACTTGGTAGGTCTATAGGACCTCATGCCCTTCATTGATGAGGTGTGGTAATTGACCCCATAAGGGGTACTTAAGTAAAAAGAGCAAATATGCATACTTGTCACATGCAAAAATTTGAAAAATCTTATGCTTCTTTATTAATTGTTTGAGTATCTTGGTTGAACATATGCTTATATGATATTTTCTTCAATAAGTGTGAACCTTGCTTTGATTGCAATCCATGTCATATTTATGTTCAAATATGCATTTTTTGACTAGGAGATTGTTTTATACACACCGGCATAATTAGTTTGGTAATATGCAAAAATTTGGTAATAGCCGCATTAAAATCTATTCACCTGCCTCTAGATTGTTTTATACACACCGGCATAATTAGTTTCAGTCACCAACTTGGTGACACTTACTCGGATAGGAGGATCAAATAAAAGATCATGAGATCGATTCCTGAGAGATTTGAATCCAATGTGACGACTTTAGAAGAAAATAGTGACTACACAAAGATGAAGCCAAGTGAAGTGATTGGAAGGCTCTTGGCCTATGAATCTAGGAAGGTTCCTACTACTGCACCTCCAAAGAAGCAAAAGAGCTTTGCCTTGAAGACCAATAAGGTGGAAAAGGAGGAAGAAGACTCGGATGAAGAAATTGCTTTAATGGCAAAGAAGTTCAAGTCATTTATGAGATTTGAGAAGAAAGGTTTTGGCTCCAAGGGAAATTTTGTGAAGAAAAAGACCCCTTTCAAGAAGGTGAAGTAAACACAAGAAAAGGACCACAATAAGAGTGTTTAATGCTATGAGTGTAATGGCTATGGACACATTACTCCCCAAGTGTGCTAATTTGAAGAAGAAGAAAGGAAAAACGATGGCGGTTACTTGGAGTGATAGTGATGACCTAGAAGAAGAAGATAAGTCTTCGGATGATGATGAAAACCAAGTTGCTAACTTCATTGCCTTCTTATCCTCTCACAATAGTAATGAAGTTATGAGTGACAAAGAAAAAGAAGAGGACAAGCAAGAAGAAGTAAGTGAAAATGACTCAAACGGTGAGAGCAACTCATCCAGGTCCAATTTTGACTTTGGTGAAGAGATGGACTATGATGACTTCATGAGGTTCTTTGAGAACTCTAGATTGAGGAAGAAGAAGGAGATACAAAAGCTAAAAGAGGAGAAGCTTGAATTGACTTCCAAGGTGACTCATTTGAGTGAGGAAATGAGTAGAGTATGAGAAATGGAAGAAGGATTGAAGATGGAGCTAGTCTTGGCCAAAAAGAATGTAGAAAGCTTGAAGAGAGAGCTCATGGAAGCAAAAGGGTTGATTGCTAAGATGACCTCCGAAACCGAAAAGCTTGACAAGATTCTATCATATGGAAAGAGTCCTAGTGATAAGAAGGGGTTAGGATATGTGAAAGACATGGAGACCACATCCTTGACGAAGACAACATTTGTCAAGAATAAAGAGATTGAAGTTAGTGAATGCTCAAAGCATGCTCAAGCAAAGGCTCCAACAAGAGCTCTACCACAACAAGCTAGAGCACCATAACCAAGGATCCCTTAAGCTTAACATAAGGTCATTCATGCTCAACCAAGAAGACATGCAAACTTGGCTCAACCACAAAGAAGAGAGTTGCCTCAACCTTAAAGAACATCTAAAAATAGAAGGAGGCCACAAATGTTTGCACAAGGCTATGGTATGAACTTTTATTTCACTCCTACTTGCTATCATTGTGGAATTAAAGGCCACATTAGGCCTAATTGCTTTAAATATATGAAATTGTATAAAATTGAAAGCATGATTGGGAAAAATATGCTTAGGAGAGGCGAAAAGCATTCACCTAGGAAATTTAGAGCTAATGGACCCATGGCTCCTAGGAATGACCAGGTTGAATAAAAATGATGAGTATTATTACTATGTGGCTCAAGTAGCCTTGAAAGCAAATGCCTCCAACACTTGGTATCTTGATAGTGGGTGTTCTAGGCACATGATCGGAAACAAGAGTTTTTATAAGACTCTTGTGATGGAGGATGTTGGATTTGTCACCTTTGGTGATGGTTCAAAGAAAAAGGTTATAGGGAAAGGTAATATATCTATTCCTGGTTTGCCCTCCTTACCAAATGCTCTTTATGTAGATGGCTTGCAAGTCAATCTCATTAGCATATCATATTTGAATAATGAAGGGCTTTCGATTATGTTTGGTAAAGTTGATTGCTCTATTCTAAAGAAAAACGGGCAAGTTTTATTGAAAGGCAAGAGATTAAGTGACAATTGCTATAGTCTTAAGTCTAATCTCATTTTTTCACTACAAGAAAAATTGTCTTTGTAGACAGTTTTTTCTTGACAGTTCTTAAAAACTGTCAACAAACTTGACAGTTTTTGAGAACTTGCAATTCTTGACAGTTTTTAAGAACTGTCAAGAAAGACAGTTTTTCTTGACAGTTTTTTCAAATTTTTTATTCATCTATAATAATTTTTTTAAAAGTTATACTTCATATTTTCAACACCAAACAAAATCCTAATATGGATTTATTTTACAGTAAGATATCGGTTTTTGGACAAACCGATATTTGTTTACTTTTAAATCATTTACTTTTAAAAAATTCAAAAAAATAATTTAAAAAAAATTGTTTATTTATTTTGCACCATTTTGTTTCATACTAAGAGACCCGTTAATAATTCAATTACCTATATAAATTAGTAATCTGAGTCTTACATTTGTTCATTAAATTGCAAGATGTATGTTGAGAAATATCTCCCATGTAGTGAGAGTTGTATTCCAAATTATTGCTTAGGGTAAATTGCAATAAAGTACCCTCACGTTTGCCTGTACTACTACTAGATCGAACTTTTTGCTTTAATTACATAAAGGTACCTTTAACTGCTTTGACCACCATTAGACTTAATGGTGTACTTCACGGTGCGATTCATACTAGACCACCAATGTTATGTATTTACTGTAAAACAACCATTTTGCCCTTGCACCGTTAAGTACATTGTTAAATCTAATGGTGGTCAAAGCAGTCAAAAGTACTTTTCTGTAATTAAAGGAAAAAGTTCGATCTAGCAGTAGTATAGGCAAACATGAGGGTACTTTATTGCAATTTACCCTTATGCTTATTACAAGTGATGTCACGAGTCTCCTATAGGCCATATTTGGTTGGATGGAATGAAATGGAATGGAAAAAAGTCATTTCATTCGTTTGGTTTGTTAAAATGCAGTGGAATGGAGATGGTAAGGAGTCCTCCACTCCTAACAAGACCGTGTTTGTCAAGAGCTTGAGCTACAAAGAAGCTTCACCGGTGCAAATTCCTAGGAAGAAGATTGATCTAGGACAATGCTCTCATAGTGCACAAGTGAAGGTAGCTCCAAGAAGACAACCTCAAGCTCAACCTACAAGAGTTCCTCATGCTAACTTCCCTCAAACTCAACTCCATCAAGGGAAGAGACCAATCATGCAAACTCAACCAAGGAAGCAACCAAGTCTTGGTCAACAACAAAGAAGGAGAAATCCTATCCAACAACCAAGACAACCACAAAGACATGGGAAGGCTCCTATGCATGCATAAGGACATGGTATGATTCCTAACTTTGTCCCTATATGTCATTTTTGTGGTGTTAATGGTCAAATTAGACAAAAGTGCTTTCGTTACATTAAAATGTGTAGAGTTAAAAGCATGATTGAGAAGAAGAAAGCTAGAGCTAGTATGCATGCTCATAGGAAGGAAGAAATTCATTTACATGATCCTATGACATCTAGATCTCTGGAACTTTTGACCACTAGGAAGAAAATTGTTTCACCTAAGTGGATAAGAAAAGATGAACCCGCTTGCTACAAGACAAACTTGTCTCTAATAGGTTCAACTAAGTCCAATGGACTTAGTAGGTCCATAGGACCTCATGACCTTCAATGATGAAGGATGGTGATGACCTCATATGGGGAACTCAAGCAAAGAGAGCTATTTTGCATTCTTGTCACTTGCAAAAAATTGGAAATATCTTATGCTTCTTTTTTAATTGCTTGAGTAAGCTTGGTTGCACATATGAATATATGTTTTCAATTCAATAAGTGTGAACCATGCTTGTTTACAATCCATGTCATATTTATGTTCAAATATGCATTTTTGGACTAGGAGATCTTCATAAGAAGTATGATTTGAAAAACCTATAGTTATCTCCATGACATGATGATTCTTTTATAACATGCTAATGTCAAATAAAAAAAGCATGAAATTCATATAACATGCTCAAATGAAAAAGTATGAATTGATGATTGCATATTCTTAAAATGCAAAACTTGTGTGAAAAAGCTTATGAGACTCAAAATGAATAAAGGATCTTGTATCCGTTCAAAGGAATTTAAATTCCAAATGTCTCTCTTTCTTTATTAGTTGAACATGGCTACTATCATACGGGTTTCTCACCCGGAAAAATCAAATAGGGTGCAAAGTCGCTCATGCCATGTTTCGCTTATAAAGTTGGATATAGTTGTTCTTAAATTGAAATCAATATATTCTATATCCTTGCTTTACTCATGACATTGGTGAAATTGGTTTGAATTCTTATTAGAAACCTTTGTCATTTGCTTTGCCAAATACCATTGTATTTTGGACTTAAATGCTATATGTCTTGTATGCAAAGCATGTTTGATTCACACATTTTCTTCAAATAAATCTCCTTGTTTCTCTCCAATTAATTGAGATGCATAAAGTGACTTTTATTGATTATGCAAATATCTTGCATGCTACTATCTCTCGTTGCTATGAGTGACCCGGTTGGGGACTACTCCTTTGCCTATATCATGACAAAAAGGGGGAGTAGGATAATGGTAAGGGGAGTTGCAAATTGTAGTAGCAATTGTGCTTGTTGGGGAGAACATTCATTGAGGGGGAGTAACCCATTGAGGGGGAGCATTGCATTCACAGTTATTGCATGATGTTGTAGTTGTACTTAAATTCTTAGAATGCAAATGCTTGTTTTTTATTCTCACTTGATTCATCTCACTTTTCTTGTATTGGAAAGTTTAGAAACTTTGCTTTCAGGGATTGATTGTTCTACAAGAGATCGAAGACTTCAAGATTTTTTAAAGAAAAAATATCTCTTTGTAAAAGTAGAAAATCATTATTGACCCGTAGTTTCTAATTTTTTGTGAGGAATCATTGTGAGTGGTGGTTTTGTCACGAAATAGCCAAAGGGGGAGATTGTAAGGATTCCCATATCTTGATTGGCTTATTTCGTGGACAAACCACGTGTTGGGGATTATATGTAAGGGTAGCTTAAGTGATTCATGATCAAGCTCAAAGACCCTCTCAAGTCCTCAAGGTTGACAAGCACTCCAAAGGTATATCTCTAGTGCTTAGTTTTCATTGAAGAGATTTAGATTGCACACACACACTTAGCATACTTGCATTTGTGTGCATACTCTTCACATGTCACATTACACACAAGCACTTTATTGATATATCTTGTTGTGTGTGTATGTGTCTTGTAATTCGTTTCCTGATATTGATCGGAAACGTCCGCGCTTGCACGATGGTGTGCATGTCTTAGCGCGACGATTGACCACTTGAGAAGGTCTCATTCTTCTCTTGGATAAGTGGTAGTTTTTGGTTTGGTTGTTTGGAGTAAAGTGTCTAGTTTCAAAAGATTGAATTTCAATAATTTATATGTTTTTCAAAACTGACCTTTGTATGGTTTTATGACCATAACTTTTTATAAAAAGATTGAAATTGAGTTTTGTAAAATTTTGGGAAAACTAGACACCCATACCTTTCCAACGGTATATTATTCGTAATATTTCATGACCGTTTGGATTGGTTTTGAAATTTCCAAAGTGACCACTAAAACAGGGCATCACTGCTGTGATCCGAATCTGACCTTTGGTCACTCTATTGACCATAACGTTTTCTATAGACATCGAAATGTCATTCCATAAATTGGAGTAGAAAATAGACTTCCATACCTTTCCAACGATATATCATATGAAAGGTTTCGATATCGTTTGGCATGTTTCGGAGCGCTCAAATATTGAGCTGATGCGCTGTCGCGAGCATTTCCAGTAGGTAGGCGCTGTACGGTCGCTGTACAGAAGCGCTCTACGTAGAGCGCCCACCTGATACTTGATGGGAATTGAGGTTTAGCACTATACAGACTTGATCAATTTTAATCGGTCGCTATACGGTCGCTGTACAAAGGCGCTGTACGTACAGCGCCCAAGGCAAAAACAGGGTTCATTTTTTCAAAACGACTCCACTTCATCATGAGACCCTATATATATGCTCTTTCATTTTAGGTCGTTTTCAAGAGTCCAAAAATCATATTTTTCCCTTAGAACATATTTCAAGAGAAAAAAATTCACAAGAACTCTTCTTTATTCACTCAAAGTCATTCCTTGTTCATCAAAGTTCATCTAGGATCATCCATGATCATATAGGATGCATCCATGCATGGTTTTGCATCATCACATCTTCCTTGGTATGTTTTTCACTAACTTCATCTAATTTTAGTGTTTTTCATATTAAGACTTCTCTTTAATTACTTGTATGTTTTTAGATCATATGCTAAATACAAGATAAAGATTATTTGTGATGTATTGATTGAGTGTTGTATTGTGATAGCTATCTAGGTTTTCATAATCTATGTTTAGCTAATCTATTTGACATGTCATTTAGCTATTGATATCTAGGATTGCATCAATTAACATCTAATCATCCTAGATAAGCATCTAAGGTTTCCTAGCTTTATTTGCTCTTTGAATATTCATACATATTCACATAGGCTCTATTATCTCTTCATTGAGAACTAAGTCTTGTGTTGCTATCGGGATTAGGTAGCTTAAATCACAAGCAATTGGACTAGGTCCACTCATACCGGGATTAGGTAGTTGTGATGATTATTGATCGGGATTAGATCATTTAACCGGGATTAGGTTGTAATCATTTCAATTAGTGGATTCGAGGTTCGTGTGTGGCGCACATAACAGCCCGTGGTTTTTCTCGTGAGGGTTTCCACGTAAATATCAAGTGTTATTTACATTCCGCACCATATTACACTTGATTGTCTTTTTAACTAGTTAGGGGCATTTTTGTAAAATTGACTTGTATGCGAAAATTGGGTAAAATCATTTAAAATCTATTCACCCCCCCTCTAGATAGTTTTATACACACCGTGCTATAATTAGTTTCATTATATTATATATATAATATGGAAAACATTAAATCTATATGGAGACGGTTCAAGGCTCCCTGCCACCCGCTATGGTATCAGATCCTCTAGACCTGGAGTCTAGGATAAGAGTTAGACCGTTTTGAATCAAGTAGAAATAATATTGAAGAGAAGAAATTCCAATGTCATGATAACACCTCCAGATGCTTCGACTGCTTTAGCTTCTGTTAGACTCTTTTCTGCTATTTCTGTTCCTCCTCCTATCAGAAGAACACAATCCTTAAAAATCCAAAACCTTGTAGAATACACCCATATTCCAGATTCTGCATAAATCAACGAAACATCTTTACCTCTGTTAAACCCTTACAATGTTTTCAAAAGAAGCAAATCCCTTGCTAGGCAAGTTACACAACTTGTTCGTCACAAGTCTCCTCCAATCAAGGAATATGTTCAGTCCACAGCTCTTGACAACTGTTTAGTTCCAGCCTCAACTGCTGAGCAGTATATTGATCTTGAGATTGGTCAACCTATGATCAACCAATGGATCAAAGACGGATACTCCCATCTGCATGTTAGTGCTGTTCGCATCATCCTCACTTTGCATGGCGGAAAAGGTTTACCGGTTACTGCCAGAATTGCTCTGCTCAACGCCATTTACAAAAACTATGAGCATGCCGTCATTGGCACCTGTCTGTCCACACTTCATACTGGTAGTATATCACTCACATACTACCCCAACTTCAATATCTCTTTACGAGATGACAATCTCCACAATTGCTCAAGATACAGCTCAAAATCCTGGGAGCACCTATGTTACCAAATTCTTACATGGCCACTCTTCACCATCAGATCGCTTATCTACTCCAAGATCATGCTCTTGATCTTCCTGTCCCCGGCCACTCCGGTGACACGATTTTTAATAAGGCAGAAAGGGAAGATGAGGTTCCCACCATCATCCAAATTCCCAAATAGCTACCTAGAGAAAAGCTCATTGAGATCATGCCTCTCGAATGGATCACCAACTATAAAAAGGCCTTTGAGAATACTACCCCAGTCATTGTTTCTGAATCATCCTATGTCAGAAATTCAGATGGCACTATAAAAACAGTTTTTAAGCCACTCTTAGACGCCTCTACTAGTGATCCTCCTACTCCTCCTATCTTCCAAGCTCTCATGATCAGGCCAATTGCTTCTGAGAACGATATTCCTATCCATAGTTTTGAAGCTGATGGATCTGTAATCTACACCGACAAGATCAATGGCCACTTTATCTGGGATGTTAATCCAAATATGTGTGATACTGATTGCGAATGCAGAAACTGTATGAAAGCCTACCAGTCATCTTGCAAGCCCTCTCGTAAGCCTCGAAGGCCTGACGACCCAGACAGTCCTTGGATAGGTTTGAAACCTATCAAAAACAAGCCACTACCAATTTATGACAGAGCCTTACAAATCTTGAGATCCGAAGGTCTCTTGCCCACGGAACTAGAGAAACTCATTCCACCTTTGCCTCCACCAGTCCCATGTTTTATGGCTTCCAATTATGATCAAGACTTCCCTCCATTGGAACCTTCTTCCAATCCTGAGAAGACTCGTTTTTCTCGACCTTATGTTCAACCGACAGAAGTTCTTCCTAACGGATCCTTGAAACATCCTTCCCAGGCTGAACAGATTCTTAACTGGCAATCCTATAATGCTAGGATACAAAACAGAGTCCTGAACTCTATTGATCAGAAGATTGATCGAGTCACTCACCATGTCTCTCAACATGATCATCATCTCCAGAGCCTAAATGTTGTTTTTAGAGATTTGTTACAGACCTCCAATCCAGAATCTCTAGATTAGATGCTGATCTTCACCGGTATATCAATCATGGATATTTTGGCCCCGAATTTGACCGAAAAGAAAGAGAAATCAGACGACTTAGAGAACAGTTGGATCAAATGAACAGAGACCACCTGAACACTGCACCGCCCCCTTATGTGCCAAAGTCATATACGCAGTCCCTGTTCTTCTTCACCTCTCCTCCATATTCTCCTTCTAATAAACTTCCTGATTCACACTACTTCAAATCCACAGGTGAAATTTTCCGAAAGTATCCTTCTCTTTCCTTTCCTCCCAAGCAGCACACGAAGAAAGCTTCTTTATCTCGAAAGGACAAACAACCTTTTCATTATGAACACTATAAACCAGCCCTGTCCACTTCCAGACAACACTTATCCTCCTCAGAAACTGATACAGAGTCAATATCCGAGGATTCCTCCTCCCAGTCCTCTTGGGATACAGTCCCGATTACTTCTCCTCACCAATCACTTTCTGATGAAAAGGCAGACCTTACCTAGATCTTCATGGCATCTCGTACAAATCCTCAACCATCCACTCAAACTTATGACTCCCCCAATGAATGGTCATCTGGCCCGGCGCCTTTTGATAAAGAACCCCAAGAAGGTAATCTTCCTGGCAGATCTCAACCTCCCAAACCTACTAATGGTCCTTGGTTTCAGCTAGACGATGCTTCTCCAGACTCTTGGAGAAAAAAGATTTCTGAAATGAGTGCATGGCTTGACCTCCAAATGGCCAAATCTGAACAAAATCTAGAAGCCATTTTATGAGAATTTGCTTCCCGACTGACAAGTTCCCTACGAGATTAGTACCGAGCTCTAGGAGAATATCGGCAGTTACAATTTGTCAGAGCACCCTCTGCCTCTCAGGCTATGGGTGTCATTTTTAGAGAATTTCTTGGCGACCCAAATCATTTTTATAAACAAGCGCGTCAAGAGTTCTTTGAAATGCGCTGCTGTTCTCTTCGGAAAAAGGATATTGAATTCCATTACAAGCGAATGTCCAACCGATACCACATTCTTGGTGGTATCAATGATCAAAGTCTTAAACATGTTTACATGTCCTCTCTTCCTATAGGGCTTCAAGATGAGCTACAAAGGAAAATTGATACCTCAGGTAGACCCCTACATGACACTACCTTAGGCGAAATCCACATGTATACCTTGAGTGCCCTGGAAAAGCTTTGTGCCATGCAGAAGGTATTCTAAAAAATGTTGAAAGAAGGAAAACGGTATGATTCATAGTGCAGATAACCCTCATTGTAAATCAAATGCAAGTCTACAAAAATGTGTACCTACAAACCCAAGAAAAGACATCACTTCCACAAACACAAACATAGCAAGCACAACAACAAGAAGTTCAAATACTTCAAAAAGAAAGCCCACAGAGCATGGAACAAATCCCAACGGTGTTACATTTGTGGTCAAAAGGGACATTATGCCAAGAAATGTCCCAACAAGAATGTAAAATTAGCCAAGTTGGTTCAACAACTCAAGCAGATTGTGGATGAAGTCCCCTCTGATGCAGATATAGAATCCATTTTCTCAAAACAAGAAGGTGTTGACAACAACACAACTTTCATCCTCTAAGACACAAATTCTACATCCATTTCAGAATACTCTGATTCCTCAGATTCAGAAGCCATTCAGGACTCCTATCAGGCAGCACATCTGGATCCCCAGTCAGGACCTCAGGTCCCTATCCAAATACTGCCTGAAAAATACTCAAAGCCTGTTGATGCCATTGCCTACTTCGACACTGGTTCTCATAATACTATGATGAACCCCAAGATACTTCCTCCTGATGCTTGGAAATCCCATGTTTGGTATTTCAAAGCAGCCGATGGACAAATATTCACCACCAATCTGATTTCCAAAAATAAGATCGGCATCAAGATCTTTCCATCCTACACCTTTTGGGCCTGTGTCATAGGTACTCCTCTTCCTGATAAAGATATCCTCATTGGCTGGGATGTCTATTGTCAATGTAAATCTCTTCACATCCTTCCTACTGGAATCAGATACAAAAGAGATTTTAAACCTTTCTCCAGCATCCCAAAGATCTTCTCCTTATCTGAGATTCAACCCTCATTCCAGCATGTACAACAAAAGTTGCTTGGATTCTGTGCCAATAGTCATGATGACTTTAACCGTCCCTCTCATTTGTGGAAAAATCCATATTTCTTCATTCAGCTCCCTTTCAAGCTTAACGAAGATGCTAATCCTACTAAGGCCACCCATACTGGAATGTTTCCCTCAGACCTTCAATTGGCCAATGCTGAATGTGATGATCTACTTCGCCAAGGCTTACTTGAGCCTACCTCTTCTCCATGGGCATGCCAAGCCTTTTATGTTGAAAAACACTCCGAGCAAGTCAGAGGAAAGAAGAGGCTAGTCATTGACTACGAACCTCTCAATCTCTTCCTCCAAGATGATAAGTTCCTAGTTCCAAGAACACCCACATTGTTTCCCCAACTTCCTAGAGCTACCATTTTCTCCAAGTTTGATCTGAAAGGGGCATTCTGGTAAATTGGCATCCATCCTGATGACAGATACAAAACGGCTTTTTGCCTCCCAAACGCCCAATACCAATGGACAATTTTGCCTTTTGGTTCAAAAACAGCCCCCTCACTGTTCCAAAAGGCCATTACCAGAATCTTTCATCCTATCCTACACTCAGCATTACTCTACATTGATGACATCCTGCTCTTTTCTCCTGATGAAGTCTCCCACAACAAGCTTCTCCAGCAATTCCATGAACTGGTCAACAAATATGGCATCATGCTTTCTGAAAAGAAAAGTGTGATTGGTCGTATAGAAATCGATTTCCTTGGAATGCATGTTTCAAATGGTCAATACCATCCTGGTCCTCACTTAGCTACATAGCTACTAAGTTTTCCTGATTCCCATTTGTCCCATAAACAAGTCCAACAATTCCTTGGGATTGTCAATTTTATCAGAGAATTTATTCCCCGAGTCAGTCACTATACTTCAGTCCTCTTTACTCTCTTGAAGAAAAATCCTCCTTCATGGAATCCATCTCATACCGATGTTATTGTCAAATTAAAACAAGTGGCATAATCTCCACCGGCCCTCACCATTCCATCCACCGGTCAACTCATTCTTCAAACCAATGCTAGTGACACCTTTTGAGGTGCAATCCTCATTAAGGATAAACACGGACAAAGAAGGTACTGTGGTCAAGCAAGCAAAAAATTCAAAGATGCTCAACAACATTACCACACTATCTACAAAGAGATTCTTGCAGTCAAAAATGGAATCCAAAAGTTTGATTTCCACCTCAGGACAAAGAACTTTATTGTAGAAATGGACAACTCATCTTTCCCAAAGATCATCGATTTTCGCAGTAAGATTCCTCTCAATCCACGGCTCTTGAGACTAAAAGATTGGTTTTCCAGATATGACTTCACTATTAAACACGTGAAAGGACAACACAATATAATCGCAGATATGCTTACTAGGCCACCTCCAGCCCATCTCATTACATCCATCGGAAGGGTCCCTCTTATCTGCATGGCAACCTCAGCATCATCTTCTTCCTCATCCCAACCACCTACTCCTACTCTCACTTATCCTTCAAAGCTACTTCAGTCACTTTCAGATCAACAGCCTACTCTCGCTCAGATTCAAGAGTTCACCAAATCTCACCTTCCTGTTTATCTATCTCAACTTCAAGCTCAAGGATGCAAACATACTCTCATCAACCCTACCAGGCCATTCCTAGATCCTTTTCTCATGCCCCCATTTTACTATTTCTCACTGCAAGTTCTGTGGTTTCTATGGTGTTTATCAGTTCTTCACCACCACACCATTGTTTTCCCTTTACAGGCCTTATATGTTCACCTCCATGATTCCACTCAACATGCCTCTCTTTTATGGATCTTTCTCAAGTGGTTTGACTCTTTGACAAGCTGGAAAAATGAGCTTACCAAGCTCATGGGCCATTACAACCTATGGAAGCTTGACTTTGAGTCTACTTCCTTGGTTTCATGTATTTGGATACTTCACAGGCCATACCGTTACAACCCCCCATGAAAGACCTCTTTGGACTTCGAACACCCATTATGAATGGCACACCACGTATGACTACCATAAGACTTACCCAAATAACCTCTAGATCTCTCTCCTCAATTTCCTTTGTGACGTCAATGGTATTTCCACGGATGAGTATTTCATCCTCCCAGACATACCCAGAGACTCCTCTCACAGCTGGCATCCATTCCAAGATTCCGTCCCTTTGGACTCTCAAGACCCTATGGCTCTTGACACCTGGCCCTACATTATTTGTGGAGCCCAGGACTCTGATGATAAAGATCATGCTAACTGTAATTTGAACAATCCTTGAGTTCGCTCTTATCATGTTCCTGTATACTTCCATGATTGTGTGCGTTAATAATTTCCGTTGTAATAATTATATTATTTCGGCCACCTGTTAGGCCTATCTTCTGCTTTTACTTTTCTTTTGTCTGCCACAATGATGGCCTGTCTCTGTTCACTGCTTGGATGTATCCTCTCTCTCCCTCTATATAAGGAGAGTTCGTTCATTGTAAAAGAGATCAGAACATCAATAAATATTAAGCTTGTGTTTTATAACTCTCATGGCATTCTAAGTTTTTCTTTTTCTCCTTCAATACTTCTCTACAAGAGGATTAATAGTCTGTAATAATCTAAGTATGCTCTATGCTTGCCTCTAGTTAAGGATCCTGTACATTAGAAAATGGATTTTGAATCTATGGCTTAAGGTCCTTGTCTGTCTCTAGAAGGTTATCCTGTGAGTACCCTGCTTAGGCCGTTGAGTTGAGGCCGCTCTATGGGGAAAACATTAAACCTGTATGGAGACGGTTCAAGGCTCCCTGCCACCTATATATAATATAATATAATATAATATAATATATATTATATATTATATATTATGTTATATATAATACATATAATACATATAATAATATATATATTATATACATATATATATTATATTATTATATATATATAATAATATATATATATTATATAAATATATTATTATTATATATTATATATTAATATATTAAATAATATATATTATAAATTTATATTATATAAATATATTATTATATATATTGTATAATATAATATAATATATATATATATTATAAATTATATATATTATTATATATTATATATTTTATATATATTATATTATTATATTAAATAATATATAATTATACATATATAATATACTTTTATATTTTATTATTATTATCCATAATATATCATATTATTATGAATGTTTTATAATTAGGGGTATTTTGGTCAAAATACAATTAACTCCATTCCATTCCGTTGTTAACCAAGCAAAATAATACAAATTCAGAAACTAATTCTAAAGTTCCAACCGAACAAAAAACTTAGTATTCCTTTCTTTTCCATTCTCATTCTCATTCCCATTACCATTCCACCATGTAACCAAACGTGACTATAGAGTATTGACCAATAACTCGACTATATATGTTTTAAAAAATATAATTTTATTAAAAGTTTCAATAAATATTTTTTAATATATGTCTATCGTAGAAATTAGAATTTGATTAGTTGAATAAATTTAAATTTATCTAACAAGGTTTTTCTTTTTTGTTATTTCTAACAACTCATAGGTTATATATAAATATTGTTCTATTGTTAACACATCAAATCTTGTAGTCAAGTGGTAAAGACTTACAACTTTTGACTTGAGATCTCAAGTTCAATTCCTAATATCATAAGTGTGCAGGGCGGTGGCCGAAGGTGACGGCAATGGCAACAGTGGGTTGCCGAACAGTCGGAGGCAACAGCGGCGTGCGGATTATTTTTAATAATTAAATATTGTAAACATTTCTTAACAGTTAAAAACTGTCAAGAAAAAAAACTATCATTACTTTTCTTGACACTAGCATTGTTGACAGTTTTTAAAACTGTCAAAAAAACCTTTCTTGACAGTTAAAAGATGTCAACAAAACTAGTATTTTCTTGTAGTGCTTGTAACTTGTCTACTTGTGAGCAAGTTGAATTGTGGCATCAAAAATTTGGGCACATGAATTATAGGGATTTGAAAGTCCTTAATAGGTTGAATGTAGTGAGAGGCCTTCCCAAGCTTGGGAAAAAGGTTGAGGGAGTTTATAAACCTTGTCAATAAGGGAAGCAAACCAAGAGTGTGCATAAGAAAGACAAATATCTTTCCACCAAAGAGCCATTGGAGCTCCTCCATATAGATCTCATGGGTCCCATCCAAATTGAAAGCTTAGGTGGTAGAATGTACATTCTTATGGTAGTTGATGACTTCTCTAGGTTCACTTAGACTTACTTTCTTCGAGAGAAGTCCGAAGCCTTTGAGAAATTCAAAATGCTTTGTGTTAAAATTCAAAATGAGAAATCTTCTCACATTAAAACCATTAAAAAAATTAGAAGTGATCATGGGAAAGAGTTTGAAAATGCTAGCTTTGAAAGTTTTTGTGATAGCTTAGACATTTCCCATGAGTTTTCGGCTCCTAGGACATCTCAACAAAATGGTGTTGTTGAGAGGAAGAATAGGGTTCTCCAAGAGATGGCCCGTGTGATGTTGCTTAGCAACAAAATCCCTAGGAACTTTTGGGCCGAAGCCATCAATACAGCTTGCTATATAGGGAATAAAGTTTTCTTTAGGCTTGGGACTAAACAAACATCCTATAAATTATAGAAGGGTAGGAAACCCAATGTTATCTACTTCCACATCGTTAGGAGCAAGTGCTATATACTTAATGACCGAGATTAACTTGGCAAGTTTGATTCCAAGAGTGATGAGGGTATTTTCATTGCATATGCACTTAATAGCAAGGCCTATAGAGTTTTCAATTTAAAAACTCGAAGTGTTATGGAATCATCAAATGTTGTCTTTGATGATTGTAGGCCTAAACATGATGACCATGAGGAGAATGATTGTGAGATAGATGACCTTCCTTTGATGGAGTGTGGTGAGACTTCAAGTGGTGTGAAGTTAAACCAAAATGAAGAGGATGATCTACCTCTTAATAGAGGTCCACCTTTGGACTCTAGTGAATCTACTCCTTGGGTAAGGAAACTCCATGATAAAGATGATATCATTGGAGATGCTAATAAGGGTGTTAAGACTAGGTGTCAAATAGCTAATCAAATTAGCTATACTTGCTACACCTCTCAAATAGAACACAAGAAAGTTGATGAAGCCTTGGATGATGAGTTTTGGATTCTTGCCATGCAAGAAGAGCTAAACCAATTCGAAATAAATGAGGTTTGGACTCTAGTTCCTAGACCTAGAAGCACCAATGTCATAGGCACCAAATGGGTGTTTAGGAACAAATCCGATGAGGATGGCAACATTGTGCGAAACAAATCTAGGCTTGTTGCACAAGGATTCTCTCAAATTGAGGGTATTGACTTTGAGGAGACTTTTGCTCCCGTTGCCCGTCTTGAGTTCATAAGGCTTCTCTTGTCCATTTCTTGTGTGTACAAGTTCAAATTACACCAAATGGATGTCAAGAGTGCCTTCTGATCGAACCAAAATTGGTATGATTTTGGCCCTTACTTCCTTCTTCTTTTGCTTGATTCTTGGGCATTATCCCGTGATTTAATGGTGTAAATTAAGTGTTTTCAGTTATTTACAAAGTTCAGGGGCATTGAGGTAAATTTGGAGAAATAGGGGTAAAAATGTAATTATTGAAGGAAAATTGAAGTTATTGCAGATATGGAAGAGATTAGCGGCCAAATTGCAATTCGCCATGCAAAGCAGGTGAGCGCGCCACGTCACCGCTAGTGATCCGGTGCGTTTTGGCTAAGTGAAGGGTATTAGGCTTCTAAATTGCACCCAACCCATTTCTTAACGCACCCCACATGCAGCCCACGTTGCCCTTTACTGAAATGGTGTGTTTAAGAGGCAAGCTAGGCCTCTAAACGCACCTTAGCTTCCTGCTAATTGCACCCCCATGAGACAAAAGGGTTGGCGTCTAAGCGCACCCCACACATCTGTTAAATGCACCCCACCTTCACTATTCACCTTCTTTTTCCTCTCACGTGAACCAGCCAAGGCGTCCCTCCAAACCCTAATTCACGTCGCCACCTCGGTGGCCACCTTACTCGACCTACCGTCGGTCGAAACCAGCCCCACATCAATTGTGAACCAACCGACAGCCCAGTTGTACACTTTTCGGTGCCCCAATTGGTCGGAATCATGCCACGCCAAATCACACCTCCCCATCTCTCCTTTGGTCGCCATGTGTCCCTCTCTTGTCGCCACTTGGTCTTTCGATGTCGTCATGGCGATAAGAGGTTGATTTCCACACCTGATGATGTTGCCATTTGGGTCGCCACTCTCGTCGCCATTTGAAGAAGTAGCGACATCTCTGCGTTCACGCCTAATTGGCTGAATTTTGGTGGCAAATTACAAGAAGGCCCCCTAGAGGGGCCAAAATGGAAATATTGCAAAGTCTAGGGGTATTTTGGTAATTAACCACCCGTGACCTATTTTGAAAATCCTATAAATTCATCACTATTTTACAACTCTTGGCCATTCTTGAAACCCAAGAAACCTCCTTTCTACCATTCCTAATCCCTCCACTTCTCCTCTACCTAATCTAAATATCTAGATTACCTTCCCCAAATCATTCCTAATCTTCCCATCTTCTCCACAAATCTCCTTAGTCACTTTCCCATTTGACTCCACCTATCTAGACATATCCTCACCATCCACTCTTTACACAAGGAGCATCAAAGGCAAGGAAATGATCAAACTTACAAAAGGAGACCTAAGGGTGATTTCCTAATCTTTTACTTGCCTTCCTTTTGGTTGTAATATGTGTAATTAAACCCCCTTTCTAGGGATTTTTATGTGAGAACATTTGGATTGGGTTTTGCTTAAGCTTTAATATATATTTAATCTCTATTTGTGTTCTATTCATTTTTTAACTAGATTCTATGCATTATATGATTGACATGTATATCCACTAGTTGATTATACTCTTACTTAGGATAATTTGTTATGTGATTGGATTGACAACCTTTATGGATTGAGAACATAATGACTAGGATAGATTGTTGGAGGGTATATCTACCGCGATTATCTAAATCATTAATTGTAACAAACCGATCCCGCCGTGACCCCCTCTCTTTAATCGGTTAGGCATTGCAGTGGGAAGTTGTTTAGAGTTCATAGTAATGGTCTAAACACATACTAGAAATCAATTGGTTAACATTTGTGAGATTGGTTCGTTAAGGTAGCTTGAGAAGCACTTCTCGTAATCCACTTGTGATCCCATTAATTCCCTAGCAAATCCCTTAATTGTTTATCCCATATATCTCTTATCTAGATTTCTATCTTATTTATTAGGTTTATTTAACATGTATGTTTGATGGCTTGACAAACCATACAACCATCCATTGTTTATGTTTTATTTTATCGTATTTATGAATTGTTAATTTATTCAATAATTACTCTAATTCCCTATGGAACGAATCCTACTTGCCACTTTACTAATTTTACTTCTAAGTGGTGAAATCGGTTTTCAACACGAACACATTTTAAAATATCATTTTGTTGAGTACCAATGATGGCTCATCACCTTCTTCAATGACTTCTTGAATGAGAAAGTGTTTGTTAAACAACCTAAGGGGTTTGTGGATCCAAACCACCCCTCTCATGTCTATCGCCTTATGAAGACTTTATATGGGTTGAAACAAGCACCAAGGGCTTGGTATGAGCGCCTCACTCTTTATCTTGTTGACAATGGCTACTTTAGAGGTAGTGTTGACAAGACCTTGTTCATTAAGTGCAATAAAGATGAGCTATTCATAGCTCAAATTTATATTGATGACATTGTGTTTGGTTCCACTAACAAGTCTAAAGTGCAAAAATTTGTTGATGTCATTTCTCATGAATTTGAGATAAGCATGGTTGGTGAACTAAATTACTTCATAAGCTTGCAAATTAAGCAAATGCATGATGGGATCTTCATATCCCAAGCTAAATATGCAAAGAACCTAGTGAAGAAGTTTGGCCTTGGGAATGCTAAACATTGTGACACACCCATGAGCACTACCTTGAAGCTAAGCAAAGATGCTAGTTGAAAGAGTGTTAAGCAAAGCTTATATCGGGGTATGATAGGTAGCTTGCTTTACTTGGCCGCAAGTAGACTCGATATTTCATTTAGTGTGAGTGTTTGTGCTAGATACCAAGCTAATCCCAAAGAATCTCACCTTGTTGAGGTGAAGAGGATCATTCGGTTTGTGAATGGTACCTCAAACCATAGGATTTGATACTCTTTTAACACTAATCCAAGCCTTATTGAATTTAGTGATGCTGATTGGGTGGGAAATTGTTGTTAACCACAAAAATTGGCGGAGGTTCAAAGAAGAATTTTCCATCCAGATTCAAGGTTAAAAGAATTACTAAGGCAGAATCTAGCTACCTCCTATAAAGAATCCAGACCAAAATACTCAGGTACACCTTTGGACTATCCAGACTAAGATTAAGGACGCCAGGATTCCCAAGTAGCGGGCAACATAAAAAACAAGGTCCTAAAGTACCCCGCTACCATGCAGACCAAGTATCTTGATACTTTGTTGTTTTGATACCTCGTTACAACATCAGCCGGGGTCCAGATACCCAAATGTACTGATACCTCGATCCTATAAAGGGGTAAGCTATCTTGATCCTTCCTTGAATCGGCTAGCCAGATAGTTAAAGCACCAGGAAGAACATATTGTAAAGGTAAGTCTAGCACGCTCAAAAGACAGTTTAAAGCGATAATAAAACGTCATCGTTCAAGACAAATAAAGAGGTATATTCATTCCCGCCACCAAGAGTTCTATTTGAATTGGAAGTCAACTCCCACACAATCTGCTAAAGAAAGAATCGCTTGATTCTAGGGATCAAATCCCACGACAATCTCGCTTATCTCCAAGGAAAGTCCTGTAATTGCAAAAACCCTAGACCGAAACTATATGAGTGCATGGCAAGAAATAAGACCTATATATACAACATGATATCAAACAGAAAAAGGACGGAAACTCGGCAATCCTAATACTGAGATTCAGAAACCCTAGAGATTTCCACTTATCGACTCGCACGAAAGCTCCATCGCCAACTGTGTCAGACTTTGCCTATGGTTACCTATCAAGACCTATCAACCATATCGCCATCAAAATAGACCTACCAAGAATCATCTCTAAGTTGTATTTTATGCCTTGATAGTAGAGTGATTTGTATTTTTCTCTTATCATAGTATAATAAAATTATTTGTCCTTTTTTCCACCACTGTTACATTAAGTTATTTTCAGAGATTTGCATAGGTATCAAACTACGTGATACCCTTCTGGACCGTGGTCTGTTACAATCATGGTCCCTTGAAAGTTGTTAATTGAAGTTTCACCCTAGTGACAATTTTTAGTTAACAATTGTGATGATAGGAAGAGTACATCGGGCGATTGCTTCTTCCTTGGGAACAATTTTGTGTATTGGTTTTGCAAAAAGCAAAACTCAATTTATCTATCCACAGCCGAGGCGGAATACATTGCCGTTGGAAGTGCTTGTACTCTATTATTATGGATGAAACAAATGCTAGCAGATTATGGCTTAGAGCAAGGTACTTTTACATTGTTTTGTGATAACATAAGTGCCAGTAACATTTTTAAGAATCCCATCTAACATTCTAGGACAAAACACATTGACATTATACACCATTTCATAAGAGAGCTAGTTGAGAGCAAAACCATTGCATTAGAATATGTGGGAACAAATGACTAACTAGCGGATTTGTTCGCAAAACCCTTAGACACTCTTAGATTTGGGAACCTTAGCAAGTCTATTGGAATTTGTCATTTGGGTTGAAATGGTATGTCTTGACCCTTTATTGGGAGCTCAAGCAAAAAGAGCAAAATTGATGATCATGCATTGTGCTACATTGATAAATTTTATGCCTCTTTTTTAATTGTTTGAGATGGTTGGTTGTACATACTTATATGTCTTTTTCTTAATACGTGTGCTACATTACTTTGCTTGCAATCCATGTCATATTTATGCTCAAACATGCATTTTTGGACTAGGAGATTTACTTTGGAAGTACTTTTTGAATGACCTATAATTAATCTCAATGACATGATGATTCTTTCTAATGACAAGCTTAAAATGAAAAGTGTGAAATGATTGATTGCTTTATCTTGAATGCTAATATGTGTGCAAAAGCAATATTTAGACTCAAATAATTAAGGATCTTAAAATCCAAAGTCTCTCTTTCTTTATTAGTTGAACAAGGCTACTATCATACGGGTATCTTGCCCGGAAAAATCAAATAAGGTGTAAAGTCACTCATGTCTTGTTTTGCTTATAAAGTTGGATATAGTTGCTCTTTAAATTCAAATGCTTAAAATCTATATCCTTGCTTTATTCCATGACAAAGGGTGAAATTGGTTTGAATTCTTTGGAAACCTTTGTTGTTTGTTTTGCTAAATACCAATTTTTTTTTTTTTTTTTTTTTTTTTTTGGACTTGAATGCAACATGTCTTGCATGCAAAGCTTCTTTGTCACACATTTTTCTTAAAATAAAACTCCTTGAATCTCTCTTACTTAATTAAGTTGCCTAAAGTTGCTTATATGATTATGCATTTGTGTTTGTGCTACAAGCTCTCCTTACTAATACCTATTAGGGTAGACTCTCTTTGCCTATCTCATGACAAAAGGGGGAGTAGGGTTCTGAGAGATTGTACCATCTTTGGCATCACATTTAGGGAGAGTTGAGAGAGAGTAACCCTTTTTGGGATGTTGCATTTAGGGGGAGTTTCATAGCTGTAAGTTCCTCAAGTTTGATTGGCTTATTTCGGTGACAAACCACATTTGGGGTTTGACATGTAAGGGTAGCTTAGGCATTTAATTTTTGGTGATCAAGCTCAACAAAGGCACTCTCAAGACCTCAAGATGATAAGCACTTTAAAGGTAAAACACTTGTGCTTATTTGCATTGAAGAGACTTAGTTTTACACACACAAAACTCATGCATATATATACCTCTTGTATGTTTCGTGTTTTATATGTGTGCATTCATGTTCTTGAACTCTCTTTATGCATGTTTTAATTGATTTCATCTTGTTTGACAATTGCCATGATAGGATAGGCATTAGGATGCATGTTGGTGTAGGGGTCGCTGTACAAGCATTGTACAAAGCGCTGTACGTACAGTGCCAATTTGAGACCTGGTGCAATTTGGTCTTAGGCGCTATATAGTCACCCTACGTACAGCGCCACACCTGATGCATTTATTCAGGCACTGTACAAAGCGATATGCGTACAGCGCTCGTACATTGACCATCGTAAACCCGAGAAGAACAAAAATCAGTCGTTGTTCGGTCGCTTTACATAGTAACTGTACGTAGAGCGACCATGAGGGTGCGTTTGACACGGACATGGGACAGGACAAGACAGGACAGGTTGTTCTGTATTGTGTTTGGAAGGCCTGGGACAAAACCGTGGATTGTACTATTATGCATTTGGTATGACTGAGATAGGACCGGACAAGAGGTTCAAATGACCGGAGTACCCCTCTTATATATATAACAGCATATATTATAATATTATATAATAATATCAAATAATATATATAATATTTAATAATATATATATAATAATATTAAATAATAAAATATATAATATATATATTAATAATACATATTAATATATATATATCATATATATTATGTGTTAATATATATATATATATATATATATTATAATAATATGTTTATATTATAATAATATATATATATATATATCTTACATATAATAATAATAATGTTTAATATATCATATATATATATATATATAATTTTATTATATTTAATAATATATAATATATTAACGATTATAATATATATATGATATATTGAATATTATTATATATAGGATATATATATATATATATATATATATAGATTATTATATTTAATAATATCTAATATATTAAAGATTATAATATATATATATGATATATTGAATATTATTATATATATAATAATATATTTTTATATATTATATATTATTATATATAATAATATAATATAATATATTATTATATATAATATTATATACGTAATTATAATATATATATAATATATATATAATATAGTAGACATGATTGTAATTGTTTGAAAATTTAAAGGGTAAATTGGTCTTTTTGGCACTTGTCCCAAGTCATGGGACAAGTTGTCCTAGGGTCTTGGGTGGGACAATTTTTTGTGATTTTTGTCCCACCTTGTCCCATCCTGTCCCATGCTAAGGACGCGCCAAACGTGGGACAAGAACAAATGGTTCCACGTTGTCCTGTCCAGTCCCGCGTACCAAACGCACCCTGAAGAACTTGTTCTTCATTTCCAAGTGAGTCGCTGTACAGGCGCTGTACGTACAACACTTTGTACAACGACCAAGGCAAAAAGTGTGTTTTTTTTTTTATCAAAACGATGTAGCGTCATTTAGACGTCATTTAGACATCATATATATATGCCACTTTGTCTTTAGGTCATTTTTAAGAGTTTAAAATCATATTTTTAACTTAGAATATTTTCCAAGAGAGAAAATTACTCAAGAACTCACCTTTGATCACTCAAAATCATTTCCATGTGCATCAAACATCATCTAGCATCATCTAAGATCATCTATGATGTATCTATGCATGGGTCTTCTTCAACACACATGATGTGGTAAGTTGAACACCATCCTCATCCATTTTAGTGTTCATACTTGTCATTTAATCTCTTTAAATTACTTGTATTCATTTAGATTAAGTTCTATCTACAAGATTGAGGTTATTGTGTTGACTGATTGAGTATTGTATTGTGATAGCTCTAGGATTGCTTTATTTAAAATAGCTAAGTTGTATGCCATGTCATATAGCAATATTGATATCTAGAATTGTTATTATTGACATCTTTAATCCTAGATAAACATTTAGTGTAACCTAGCATTACATGCAAATTGAATATCATGATATTCACTTAGGTTGTTGATCTCTTCCTTATGAAGTGAAGCCTTGTGACTAAGTGGTTTAGTGCGCAAGCAAGTAGGTTTAGAATCACTATTAAAGGCCCGTTGGGTAGAGTAGAAGGGTTAGTAACCATGTATGGTTTGACGTGGTCAACTTAGGTTGTAAACTTTCATTCAAGTAGTGAATTTGAGAACTGTGTGTGGCTAGCATAGTAGCCTGTGAGTTTTTCACTGTTAAGGGATTCTCACGTAAATCAATCAACGAGCAATTTATTGTTTTCTACACTTAGAATTAGGTTGATTGATTTTTGACTAGATTGGGATTTTTATTGAATATTAACTAATCAAGAAAAATCGGTAATTAACTTGATTAAAATCTATTCACCCCCTTCTAGATATATTTAACACACCGTTATTTGTTTCAATTGGTATCAGAGCGGGTTCCTAGACATATTTAGGAGATTCGTGATTTTGGTGTGTTTTAGCATTTCGTGTGTTTTTGATTGACTACATACATTTGCATTCATTTCATTCATTCATAAACACTATGAGTGGAAACGGTGGTGGAAACGAGGGTGCTTCGAGCATAAGGCCTCCATTGCTCACCGGGATAAATTATGCCTTTTGGAAATGCAAGATGGAGTCGTACATTTGCCAAATCCATGATAGAGCTTAGATGGCTATTGAAGACGGCTACGCTCCACCAATGATGACTCTTACGGGTGGAGGAGAGGATGTACTCAAGCCTAAGGCACAATGGAATGCTTAAGAGTTTGAGGCATCAAAATGGAATAGAAAGGCGATACATGCCATCATATGTGCTATGGACGAGAATTAATACAAATTGATTTAAAACACTAGGATCGCTAAGGAGGCGTGGGACATCCTAAAGACGGCACATGAGGGAACCAAAGTAGTTAAGGACTTTAAGCTTCAAGTCCTCTAAACTCAATTTGAGTTGCTTAAAATGGAGGAGAATGAGTGCTTCAATGACTTTGAAATTAAGTTGATGGACATAGTCAACCAGAGTCATCAATTTGGTGACCTTTATTCGGATAGGAGAATCAAGCAAAAAATTATGAGATCTCTTCCCGAAAGATTTGAGTCCAAGGTAACAGTTTTAGAGGAGAATAGTGATTATAAGAATATGTGTAAGGTTCACTATTTGTATTGGCTTGATCCCATTGCAAAACACTGTATGATTGTATTAGTTGTTGCTTAGGACATTATTTGAAGAAAGGAAGCTTAAAAAGTGAAGAGCAACGTCTAGTGCTCAAGTCGTCTTCAAGAGGTGAAAAGCGTCAAAGGTATATCTTGACTTCCATCCTCTTGCAAGGCGTTAGCGCACACACACACAATTCATACATGTGTGTCCCTGCATCATGGTTCAAACATTTGGTATAACACATTCACACACTTCATAGCATGCTCATGCATTGATCTTGTATTGACAAACATTGTGGAATTGCATGCTTTGTGACTATCTCTTTGATATGGCATGCTTGTGTGAATATGTGTTTATTTGTTTGTGTATTTTGTGTTTAGGACTTGAACATGTTCTTATTTAATGCCTTATTGAGTTCCGGTCGTTTCGGTTACTCATTCATAAGGTTTCGAGTCCAAACATGTTGACTATGCTACTTTTCGTTCTCATTTGTTGTGTTGACTTCATCGTCAGATTCCGAGATGATTTCTCAACCATTTTTCAAAGTTGTATAGTCATAGTCGTGCGTGAGAGAGTCATGGTTCGTAATCCGAAAACGGATTCGAAATCGGAGTTCGGATGCCCAAGATATGGGCTGAAGAACGGAAGGAGCGCGCGAGAGAAGTCGGGAGCACGTGTGGCCACAAGGCCTGCCCGTGTGGGAGGCCGTGGGCCCCACGGCCAGGGGAGCCCTCTATTCCCGTGTGGCCCACGCGCCCCCCACGGGGAGGTGACATGGCACGCTCCGATTCGCTCGAAAAATCTCTCTCTCTCTTCCTTTTAAACTCCTCTCCTTCCCTCCACACATGTTGAAGAACTTGAAGTGATTTTCACGAAATTCTGCAGTTTTCTTCAAATTTTCTTTTTCTTATTTTGATCATAACTTTCTCATACGAACTCGAAATCAATCGATTCAAAAACAAAAATTGTTGGTCTTGAAGAGAGCTACAAACCCCAAACATTTTCAGAGGCATTTGACTTCTACATTTTTCCCAGCAGTCTCATTTTCAGTACGTGGTCAGGTTGTTTGTTTCAACTTCTTCTTTTTCAATTTCATCTTTGATCATCTCTTGATTCTTACTATTTGATTGATGAAATTTGTTAAGAAGTATGTTAGATCATATGCTAGGGGTGTTTGATCATTAGTTAATTGAGTTTTAGCTTTGTGATTTGTTTTGACATATATGTGCTAAACTTGATTTATCATGAAATTGATTCTAGAAAATGTATGTGTGATGTGCTTCTTGTTATTTTCTATGTTTAATTTCATGATCTAAGAACTAGGTTTTTAGTGTGATATATTGAATATTCATACCTTGTTCTTATTGATTTACATGTCTTGATTTCTAGATAATCTTTGTGATTGTGTGTTGGAAGTATATTCTAGATTGTCATTGAACATGTACATTTTGCTTGATTGATCATCTAGCTTAATTTGATTGTGTTTGCATCACTTGCATCACTTAGATCATAGCCTTGCATTAGGTTGAAGTCTCTAGCAAAGTGAGTGAAGCTTTGTGGATAGAGCAATGGAGTCTTGATTAGAGTCGGGAGGACTCGGATAATCAAGCAAGGAAGACTTGTCTAGGGTCGGGAGGATCCGGATAGGCAAGCAAGAAATCTTCCTAGAGATGTGAGCGTCTTGGATAGGAAGTTGCTTTCTAGAGGTGTAGGATACATCTCGGATAGGAAGTAGGCTTGGTGATTCACTAGCCCGAGGGTAGATTAGGAGTTGATAGCTTGAGCGGATATCATGAGTGATAGCTTGAGTGTGTAAGTCCTTTTTCACATAGTGGATTGCTTTGCCGGTGGTTGTGGTATCAACCCGTGGATGTTTCCTCTTTGAGGTTTTACCACGTAAAAAATACTTGTGTTCATTTTTGTTTTTACTTTTCTTTATCTTCCATATCTTACATTGATTGCATATCTTGTAAATTGATTATCTCTTGTATTAGTGAAATCAATTCATTTGCTAAATCTAATCAAGTGTGCATTTTCTTTGTTATATTCCGCATCATTTTTAAGATTGGAAGAATTTGAGTAAATACCTATTCACCCCCCCTCTAGGTATATTTTACACTATATTGCTTAAGGGAATTTCAATATGAAGTCATGTGAGGTGATTATGAGACTTTTAGCCTATGAGTCTAGGAAGGGTCCTACCTTTACACCTCCTAAGAAGTAAAAGGGAATTGCTTTGAAGGTGTCCAAAGTTTAGAAGGAGGATAATGATAACTCGGATGAAGACATGGCCTTATTGTTGAGAAGGTTCAAGAAGTTTGTCAAATTCGAGAAGAAGAGTTTTGGATCCAAAGGCCAAGACTTGTAGAAAAAGGCTCCCGTCAAGAAGTTTGAGCCAAGGCAAGAGAATAATGAAAGAAAGGGGATCCAATGCTTTGAGTGTGGTGGCATAGGACACATCGCTCCCGATTGTGGAAATTTGAAGAACAAGAAGAAGGGAAAGGTGATGGCCATCACTTAGAGTGGAAGTGATGACTCAGATGAGAGAGATGAATCTTTGGATGGTAAAGATCAAGTCACTAACTTCATAGCCTTTGCTTCCTCCCACAAGAGCAAAGATGTTAGTGAAGAAGAGGAAGAGAGTCAAGAGGAAATTGACTCAAGTGATGATAACTCATCATCTAACTCCACAAATGGAAATATAGAGGAAGGAGGATTTATCCCCTTTGGTGATGGATCTAAAAAGAAAGTTGTAGGGAAATGAACCATTTCCATTCCCGGTTTACCCTTCTTGTCCAATACTTTATATGTAGATGGCTTGAAAGCCAATCTAATAAGCATTTCTCATCTTAGTGATGAAGGACTCTCGGTCATGTTTAGCAAGAATGATTGCTCAATTCTAAAACCCGATGGACAAACCTTGTTGAAAGGAATGACATCTAGCGACAATTGTTATTGTCTTGAAGCTAGAATTGTCTCTTGTAATATGTCCAAGAATAAGCAAATTGAGTTGTGGAATGAAAGACTTGGCCACATGAACTATCGAGATTTACAAATCTTATATAAGTTCAATGTTGTGTGTGGCCTTCTTAAGCTTAGGAAGGAAGTCGACGGTATTTGTGGACTTTGCCAACAAGGGAAACAAACCAAGAGCATCCACAAGAAGGGCAAGTATCTCTCTATCAAGAAGCTCTTAGAGCTTCTGCACATGGATCTTATGGGTTCCATGCAAACCGAGAGTTTAGGTGGAAAGAAATACATTTTTGTTTATGCTGATGATTTCTCTAGGTTCACATGGACATATTTCCTTAGAGAAAAATCCAAAAATTTTGATAAGTTTAGAATGCTTTGCATTAAAATTCAAAATAAAAAGACTCTAACATTAAAAGCATTAAATGGATTAGAAGTGACCATGGGAGGGAGTTTGAGAATGCCTACTTTGAAAGCTATTGCAATAGCTTAGGCATATCCCATGAGTTTTCAACTCCTAAGACACCTCAACAAAATGGAGTTGTTGAGAGGAAAAATAAGGTCCTTTAAGAGATGGTCTGTGTGATGTTGCTTAGCAACAATATCCCTCGGAACCTTAGGGTCGAAGCCATCAATATGACTTGCGATATAGGAAATAGAATCTTTCTAAGGCCCGGTACTAGGCAAACCTCTTATGAGTTGTAGAGAGGTAAAAAGCTAAATGTTAGCTACTTCCACTCTTTTGGAAGCAAATGCTACATTCTAAATAATCGTGGTCAACATGGCAAGTTTGATGCTAAAAGTGATGAGGGTATCTTTATTGGCTATGCCTTGAATAGTAGAGCCTATAGAGTTTTCAACTTGAAGACTCGAAGTGTCATGGGATCATGTAATGTTGTCATAAGTGATTATAGGCTCAAAACTATTAACCATGAGGATGAGGTTGCTATAGTTGATAATTCTCCCTTGGAGAAGGTTGTGGAGACGTCTATTGATGGGAGATCTAACCTTAATGAAGAGGACGTATAACCTCTTGATAGTGTTTCTCTCTTGAACTCTAATGAACCCGCTCCATGAGTTATAAACTCCATGATAAAAATGACATCATTGGAGAAGTAAATGAGGGTGTTAGGACTAGGCGTCAAATAGCTAATCTAATTAGCTACACTTGCTACACCTCTCAAATCGAACCCAAAAAGGTTGATGAGGTCTTAAAAGATGAATATTGGGTTCTTGCCATGCAAGAAGAACTAAACCAATTCGAAAGGAATGATGTTTGGACTCTAGTTCCTAGGCCTAAAAGCATAAATGTCATAGGCACCAAATGGGTGTATAGGAACAAATCCGATGAGGGTGGCAACATTGTGTGTAACAAGGCAAGGCTTATTGCACAAGGGTACTCTCAAATTGAGGGTATTGACTTTGAGGAGACATTTGCTCCTATTGCCCGTCTTGAGTCCATTAGGCTTCTCTTATCCATATATTGTGTGCATAAGTTCAAATTACACCAAATGGATGTGAAGAGTGCCTTCCTCAATGGCTTATTGCAAGAGGAAATGTTTGTTGAGCAACCCAAGGGGTTTGTGGATGTACACCACCCCATCCATGTCTATCACCTCAAGAATGCTTTATATGGGTTAAAACAAGCAACGAAGGCTTGGTATGAGTGCTTCACTCAATTTCTTGTTGACAATAACTACACAAGGGGTAGTGTTGATAACATGACTTTATTTGTGACGTGTTCACAAGATATGTGCATGGTTGTCTTTCCGCAAGTGCACAGATCGTTACGATTGCGTAGCAGCAAGTACGGTTCGTTCCATAGAGAGATGGAATCCGTTAACTGTATCTAGTTCTAGTGTTTATTAAAGCATGTAAATGGATGCATGTGTGAGTGTGTGTACTGTAAACTAACTAACTAGTATAGAAATGTAGCCGGGTGTCTTGGCTATTTAATTAATCTACTCCTAATTAAGTTAATCTACTCATAGAGGCAAGACACCCTAACTATGAAAATAAAGGTGGTTGGGAGATAAGCAAGATATGAAACACATATGGGAGATCGGTTCACCAAACTCAATATGCAATTTATGTCGATTGTTTAACATGTGAATCCAATTAATTCAGTAAAGGGTTCGTTCTCTTGATTAGGGAATAACCGAAATCATGTCATCACTCTCCAAATCGGAAGAATGATTGTGTCAAGGTTTAGACCCATTAAGCATAAGAACATATGAACCAAAGCTATCATGGCATAGTTATGCACAACAAGCTAATTCCATTCCATAGAGCTAATGGCTAAGCTCGTACCAGGAATGGTAATCCAAGCACAAACCTAACTCTCAATCACTCTGATCATTCCAAACATAGCATGTTAAGTCTTTTACCAACATGCATACATAGATGAGATATTTGATTAGAGTTACTCCTACATCATTAGTTAATCTACTCCTAATCCCATCCATACATACATATTAATATCTAACTCTTCATGCTCATGAATATCATAAGAAGAGATTAATAGTGATAGCAATAGAATAGAACAATACTAGAATCAAATCAAATGAACAATACATACATATATTAGCATAAGTGTTGGTTACAAATATTCCCACATGAAGTTACACATCAATAGATTACAAAGAGATGAGAAGTAAAGAAATCACCCTTGAAGATAAGCCTCCAAAAACTCTCCCTATCTAATGAACTCCTATGGCTCGGTTTTGACACACGAGCCTTCCTATCTCTGCATATCTACTCTCCATGGAGGAAAATCCCCCATGGAAGCTTGGAGTTGCTCTCTCTCTTTTGTTGTGTTCAATCCAATAAGGGGTTTCTTGGAGCAATGGGTTGTAGTGTACATTTAAAAGAGAAGCTAAAGAGGTGTATATATAGTTGGGCAAGCTTTGGGCATGAATGGGGTATGAATTGACCAAAATACCCCTGAAAATATCATCATTTCAGCTCGGAGAGGGGCCTGGCGAGTTTGTCCCACGGAGGAATTCTCATGTGGGATTCCCACGGGTTTGGTCCAAGAGTTCTTTTTAGTGGGCCAGAAGGCTTGAACTAGCCGGTCTTCTCCGTAGCTTCATGCTCCCTTGCTTCGCGGGTTCTTTCCCGTGGTGGTTTTCCAGCGTTGGTTCCACGGCTACTTTCCCACGAAACGAACCAGCGGAGGTCTTCTTCATACATATTTGCCCTATTTTGCCCACATTTGGTACAAACACCTTCTATGTGGGACATTTACTTGCACATAGCTAAAACACACATTATATACACAAAAGTGCTCGTAAACGAACATAAAAAAAATAGGAATAAGGAGCGCTAAATATGAACATTTGGAGTGTGATCAAACCCCCAAACCTAACTTTTGCTCGTCCTCGAGCAAAACTAATAATGAAAAACTAACAAATAAACAATTAAACAATAAAGCAAAATCATAGAAATTAATTAGTCCACTGTCGTGGGAGAAACGATGGCACTTAGCACGTGCCACAAGCCTTTTAAACCCCTAGGTGTCCCTAGTAGGAGGAGTGTAGTCTCTTGAGGGTTTACCGCTACGATACCCACAAACGTAACTCTACAAAGCAAAAGGTTGAGATGCAATCCATACATACCAAACAAAAACTACATGCATGCTAGAATTTCTTCATAAAGACTAACAATATGCCATTCAAATCAAAAAAATCACCGTCATGCAAGTATGCCAATACTTAGGATGCTTTCGGTTTACAAAACAACTAACTTGGATGCTTCGGCTAGAATTCACCTCGACTCTAATCCTCACCGGATTTCAGTCATATGTTCACTCAGAACCTAGGCTATCACTCTTTATCTAACATATGCGAATTGGAGTTTATGTATTGAAATCAATTATATATCGCATATGAATATTTTCAAATGAAGCACAATTTCTGAAAATGGATCTCATGGAAGGAATTGAAATACCATGAACGTGAAAAGAGCATGCATAAACTCATATTCCCAATATAGAATTCCTAAGAGATCAAATAGGCTTTCCCTAATTTGTATTGTGACCAAGGGTGATTTTTGGTGTATGGATGTTATGGTAGGAATGGATTGAAAAAACTATTAATCATGTCAAAGTGTTTACACATTAAACTTTTAATATAAGAAGCTCTATGTATTTTTCAAAATACAATTTAAGCGACTAGGCTATAAACTTTAAAGTTCAAAATTTGCTAATATTTGTACTCATATCTTTAAGTAACTTTACATTTGAAGAGATTGAGAGCTTAAGTGTTTTTCATTTAACACTTCTTTTTGAAAGCCCTTTTTCTAGCACTATTTTTACACATTTACCTCAGTACACACTTTTACACAATTTGGAGCTTACAATTGACTTCTATTAAGATATGCACCTTAACATGATTAATAATTAAGGAGTGGTTAAGTGTTTGATATGTGGGTGATGTGTGTAGGTTCAGTGTTTGGTCTCAATTTAAGTAATGAAGTACACAATAGGGACATGGAAGTGTTTAGGCTATATTTGGAGTTTTGCATACACTATAGCCCAAAATCATTTCTAAAAATCCATCTAGCAAGGGAATATGAATTTCAACAAGCAGTCCATATATATGTTATATGGCAATCAATGCAAAATTGATGTACAATGAGATCACTAAAAAATAAGAGAACAAAATTTGAAGAGTGTTTAATGAGCAGAAACAATTACCCTCTCAAATAAAACGTTTATAGGCACAAACTCTCACTCTCACAAAGGTAGTCTCCACTATTCTCCTAAGCTAAACAAGAATAGAGTTCTATCTACCTCAACATCAAAAGATTGGCATTGTACAAGCAAATTAATAGTGATGCAAAGATCATACATGGCATGAATGATAGTCAAGATAGAGACCTAAAAGCATATATGACATATCTCTACCGGCATGCACAAATATTATCTTAACAAAATGAACTTCAATTCCAAAATTTGCAATTTTGACCAATTTGTAGAGATTTGAAAATTATCAATGACAAAACCTAAAAAAAATAAAAAAAATAAAAAAACAACATCATGAAAGTTGTTCACACTCCCAAACCTAAACTTAACATTATCCTCAATGTAGCACAACGAAACCTTTTCCGCACATAAATTGGACAATGCTTAGCAAGATTCGGATATAAGAACAACAAAAATCACAAAGACTAAAAACAACAAAACAAAACAAATCCTAAGATCTAAGCACAAAACAACTCGCACTCTTAGATCTAAACAAAAATAAAATAAATAACAAATATACAAGCAATGCATTTATACTTGAAGCTCAAAGGTGGGAAACTTACCACCATACTACAACGATCCACAAGTAATTACATTAAGCTCAAGGATACCTCTTGTAGCGTGAGTTGTGGTCCATGCGTTGTGCAGTCCATTGACTGTTGGGGCTCGGCACGGGTTCAATCTCGCGGAATGAAGTCGTGGACATCCAGTGAGTTCGTTCTTTCTGGCTGGCGGGCTAGTTCTTGCGGATACGAAATCTCTGACATTCCCCATACAGTCCCGCATGTTCTTCTCTTCTGCTCCACTGGATCATTCCCGTTGATGAGAAGTCGCGGACATTCCTAAAATTCCTCCTGTGAGTTCATGACCTTCTGGTCCACGGGTTCCTTCCCGCAGACTTGTCTCGCTCAAGGCTTCCAGAGGAACTTGAGGCTTTGGGAGCGTGTATTATCCCGCGGACTGAGGTCGCGGAAGGCAAATTTTCTTCTTGAAGCCTTCTTTCTTGATTCCAGACCTCAGAATCCTACACAACACAAACAACTAAAAAAAATCAAATGCATTTGCTTGATATGAAAATAAAAACAAGAAAACAACAAACATAACAAACTACATTATTTGTTAAAACTAAATACATTTAACGAAAACCAATTCCCCGGCAACGGCGCCAAAAACTTGACGCGACTTTATTTGTGACGTGTTCACAACATATGTGTGTGGTTGTCTTTCCGTAAGTGCACGGATCGTTACGATCGCGTAGCAGCAAGTACGGTTTGTTCCACAGAGAGATGGAATCCATTAACTGTATCTAGTTCTAGTGTTTATTAAAGCATGTAAATGGATGCATGTGTGTGTGTGTACTGTAAACTAACTAACTAGGATAGAAATGTAGCCGGGTGTCTTGGGTATCTAATTAATCTACTCTTAATTAAGTTAATCTACTCTTAGAGGCAAGACACCATAACTACGAAAATAAAGGTGGCTGGGAGATAAGCAAGATATGAAACACATATGGGAAATCGGTTCACCAAACACAATATGCAATTTATGTCGATTGTTTAACATGTGAATCCAATTAATTCAGTAAAGGGTTCGTTCTCTTGATTAGGGAATTACTGAAATCATGTCATCACTCTCCAAATCGGAAAAGTGATTGTGTCTAGGTTTAGACCTATTAAGCATAAGAATATATGAACCAAAGCTATCATGACATAGTTATGCACAAAAAGTTAATTCCATTCTATAGAGCTAATAGCTAAGCTCGTACCCTGAATGGTAATCCAAGCACGAACCTAACTCTCAATCACTCTATTCATTCCAAACATAGCATGTTAAGTCTTTTACCAACATGCATACATAGATGAGATATTTGATTAGAGTTACTCCTACATCATTAGTTAATCTACTCCTAATCTCATCCATACATACATATTAATATCTAACTCTTCATGCTCATGAATATCATAAGAAGAGATTAATAGTGATAGCAATAGAATATAACAATACTAGAATCAAATCAAATGAACAATACATACATATATTAGCATAAGTGTTGGTTACAAATATTCCCACATGAAGTTACACATCAATAGATTACAAAGAGATGAGAAGTAAAGAAATCACTCTTGAAGACAAGCCTCCAAAAGCTCTCCCTATCTAATGAACTCCTATGGCTCGGTTTTGACACACGAGCCTTCCTATCTCTGCATATCTACTCTCCATGGAAGGCTTTCCATGGAAGAAAATCCCCTATGGAAGCTTAGAGTTGCTCTCTCTCTTTTGTTGTGTTCAATCCAAGAAGGGGTTTCTTGGAGCAATGGGTTGTAGTGTACATTTGAAAGTATATAAACGTAGTTAAATAGCTTAAAGCATACCTAGAGTGGGGGTGATTAGGTTTTTACACCTTTTTCAATCCCTTGAACAAACTTTCGTTTGTCCCTCAAGGTAGCCTTACATACAACACATAAACTATAAATCCATACATGGACAAGATAATCATATGATCATATAAGCATAGTCTATGTATATCAATTAGTTGTATGAGGTATAAGGACACATAAACTCAACAATAAAGAATACTTGTATTTCAATATATGTTCAATGTATTACAAGTATACTCAAATAACACTATACACAAGAATTACAATATACAAAAGAATTATATTTACAAATAAGATCAAATGAATAAGTTCACAAATCACACTTTACAAAATCTTGTTTCAATATACATCACAAGTGAATAATATGCAACAAGATAACAACATACACATATACAAATATAAGAGATAGAGATAGGAAGAATTAACACAATAGATTTTTTAATGTGGTAAAACCTCCAAGGAGGAAACATCCACGGGTTGAACTACAACCATTGGGTACTATATATATTGGATGGTAAATTAGAAATTCCTCAAAAGTGACCAAAACTTGACCAACTTCCTATTGGAGTCTATGTTTACCCAACCCTATTGGAAAGTACGAAATCCCTCAATGATGCGAAGCCACCATATATTGGACAACATACAAAACCAACATCGATGGTAGATTAGAAATTCCTAAAGAGTGCATATGCATCCCATGTACGCCACTCCTTTGGAGTCTATGTCTATCCATACGCCTAGGCCTACCAATATATAAGCCAACTCCCTATCCAAGGCACTCATGCCTCTAGGGAGCCTCCCATGCATGACTATCCGGACCTTCCCGATCCTAGCCATGACTTCATGCTTGCCTATCCAAGTCCTCCCGACTCTAGACAAGACTTCTGGCTTGGTTATCCGAGTCTTTCCGACTCTAACCAAGACTTCATGCCTTTTACAAGGACTTCATAGTGTGATCATGTGAATGCAAATGATGCAAACAATCAATTCAACATAGAACATGTGATCAATACATTCCATGGAACAACTAGACCTAAACATGTGATAACACAAGTAATAAAAGTCTAGATGCAAAACTTGAATAAAAACCTAGAGCATGTGAAAAACACCTAACACATAAAACTCATAGTTTCATTCACACAAATAGACTTGAACAATTCATATACATGAAGCACAAATTCAAGATGTTACAAACATACACAAAAATGCTAGAATCACAAAATATATTCAATGAATATTCTAGCCAACAATTAGAGCAAGGATATATTGAATAATCAATTAAATCATATTTGTCTCTAATTACACATACAATTGAATTAATCCTAGATTTTATCAATCAAAGGATCAAAACACATTTCAAGGATTATTAACCATAAAATGATTCAATCAAGTTACAAATAATCCTAGATATCAATCTAATCACAATACAACTCTCAAACATGTGAAAAACCTAGAATCTAAGAAACTAGTTCACATATGTCTCTAATTAGACTTTTGATTAAGATTGATTATGAAGCTATCTTTCTCAATAGCATTCACCATACATATACATACATATAGAAGAAGAAACTCCAAGCAAATTAAAGGTTATAAAAGAAGAAATCTCAAAGATATGAACACTACCTTGCAATCACGAGCTGTTTCGTTTTTCTGTGTAAAACCACCATGAAAATCGATCAAATGGTTGCAAGACCATTGGAAAAGGTAGAGGACTTGATTATGAACAATCTCCAACTTGAATCACTCGATTTCAACTTCGTATGAGAAAGTTATGGTGTTTGGAAGATGAGAAAAGTTGAGAGAAAATTTCAGCAGAAGAGATTCTAACTTTTTCTTCTTGGAATGAATTGGAAATATTTAAAAGGAAGAAAGAGAGGGAAGAAGCCAACCAATGGAGCCGTGCCATGTCAGCACACCGTGTGGGACGCGTGTGGCACACATGGACAGAGGGCTGTCCAGCCCGTGTGTTACACGTGGCCCACACTTGGACAACATGGCTTGGCCTTTGGCCAAGCAATCTCCTCCCGCGCTTCGATAGCGTTCTTCGGCCATATCCGAGCCTCCGAACTTTGATTTTGAATCTATCTTCGGATTACGAATCGTGACTCCCTTACGCACAACGATAACTATGAAACTTTGACAAAAGGTTGAGAAATCATCTCAGAATACGACGACGAAAACAACTCAATGAATGAGAACAATAAGTAGCGTAGCTACATCGTTTGGACACGAAACCTAATGAATGAGCAACCGAAATGACCGGGACTCAATAAGGAATCATAAGAGATCATGTTCAAGTTCAAAACAAAAAATACAGAAACATATAAACACAAAATCACACATATATGCCATTTCCTAGACATAGTCCTAGAACATGCAAATTACAATGTTTATCAAAATTAAATCTAATGCATGAGCATACATTACCAAGTGTGTGAAAGTGATATATAAATGTTGTTCAACCATGCAAGGACACATATGAATGCCATGTGTGTGTGCCTAGCCTTGTAAGAGAAATGAGGTCTTATATACCTTTGTAGACCGATGAAGCACATTTCTCTTTGAAGCCGACATCTTGCATGAGTTATGGCCAAGTCTTTCTTTGACTCCTTGAATCTTCAATACTTAGACCACTAAACATTACAAGACAACATCGTTTTGATATGGAATACATGCCAAGACAAACCAAAAACCTAACAACATTTAAAAGAGAAGCTAAAGAGGTGTATATATAGTTGGGCAAGCTTTGGGTATGAATGGGGTGTGAAGAGACCAAAATACCCCTGAAAATATAATCATTTTAGCTCGAAGGGGGGCCTAGCGAGTTTGTCTCGTGGCTTCTTTCCCGTGGAGGAATTCCCGCGGGTTTGGTCCTAGAGTTCTTTCCAGTGGGCCAGAAGGCTTGAACTAGCTGGTCTTCTCCGCAGCTTCATGCTCCCTTGCTTTGCTGGTTCTTTTCTATAGAGGTATTCCCACAGTGGTTTTCTAGCGTGGGTTCCACAGCTTCATTCTTTCTGGTCCGCGGTGTAGGGAAAACCGCATGCACGCAACGAAAGCAAGACTAAAATAAGTTTTAGTATGTTTTAAAAATTTTCCTTAAGATGAACCTTAACACTTTAATTAATTAACATATAACTAAAAGTATCTTACCTTTGTCGTGTGATCTGATTGACGTTGCGTTGATGGTAATCCGTAAGATCTTCCAATCCAATCACGACCGTGAATCACCTAAGAGCGTGGTCTCCCTTTCAATGAATTGTGTACTTGAGGATGGATAACAAAACTTTTTCTTTTTTGTTAGTCACTAAACCTCCAAGAGATAACAAAGAACGTTCTGGTCACTTTTGAATTTGTTAGGATTATGCTCAATAGCAAGAGTGTAATGTTGTAATTAACAATCTTTTTCATATTAATAAAGTGATTTCTGGTTTAACAAATCGTATAGCATTTATAGTTTATATTATAATTGTCAAAGTAAATAATCATAAGGTCTAAAGACTATGGGAAAAGAAGAATTGTTCGTACATCTGGATATGTATGTGGTAGACACAATTCTTTAGTTAGTCTTGAATATTGTTCACAACTTAAGTTAAAGGTTGGGCACCTTTATCTTGTTAAAGTTGTAGAATTCTTTTGCTAGCATTTGAGTGGGATCAAATGAGATATGATGAGTCTAAAATCATCGGAGTGTCTTCGAGCAAAAGGATCTAGTGCACTGGGTGCATTGAACTGGATCACAATGAAAAGCTTTATCTAAAACCGTCAATAGATAATAGTTTTTTCATTATCAGGACAATCGGAGAGTCTATCTTAATCCTGAGATAAATGATGGACTTATGGTTGCAAGTGATATCATTTGAGTTATCAATGAGTACGATTATATCGCATAGTCTATCCTCGATAATTTGGTGATATTCATTTGTTAATCGATAGAGGACTTCATTTATAGATATGGACATCGTGGCTCCATTTAATTAAATGAGAGTATAATATCACCATATGGATGTTTTGAGGTAATTGGATATTAAATCTCAACGTTGAGTTTTCAATAGTGTCTATTGAAAACATGGCTTCTGGACAAGTCAAAATATCCAAGTTCAAAACGTGGTCATATGAGTAAATATGGTAACTTGGAGAGTTATAGGCGGTCTATGAACTCTTGGCGATTACTGATATTAATCACGAGGATACACTATCTCCAATATGATTGTCTAGGGTATGAATGAGGAGCATCTTCCTTTTCTATCTTTATTTAAGAGTTCAGTTTTAGCTCTTTAGTGGAATGAGTTAAAATTAATGGATCGGACCTAAGTGAATCATTTGTTGATTGTGATTAGGTTATGTCTATTGAAGCTTAAATTTAGATGGCCCGCCAAGATCCCCAATCCACACGGACTTGCATGGATCACTTGATATATTCTACCGGACCAATTTAAGGGTCCATCTAGAATTGCATTTAATATATTAAGAATATAATTTGCACATTATTTAAGTAATGGGCTGCTCAATTATATTAATATATTAATGAAAGACATGTGGGCTTGTTTCTTTTAGTAAGAATGGGTCTGGTTCACATGTGGGCTTTTTATTTAAAGTCCAATGGATTAAATGAAATAAGAAAATAATGTTAGGCCCAACCTTATACAAGTGGGGCGGCTAGGTTAAGGTTTTAACCTAAAAATATTATTTTGTTTCATTTGTTTTAATTAAATAAGAATTAATTGATTTATTGATTAATTGTTTAATTAAAGAAACAAATCTTTCCTAAAAGTAAAAGACTTGTTTGATAAGTAAATAAATAAATTAGTATTATTTATTTAATCAAATAAGGAGTTTTTTTTTTTTTATTTAGTCAAATAAAAGAATAAAAATAAAAGAGTTGGATTAGGGTTTGAAGTCTATAAAGTTAAAAAGAATTAGGGTTGAATTTTAGTCACCCTATATAAGTGACATGATGAAATTCGGCCAACCCTAATCATATACTACATAGAATTCGGCAACCCTAAAGGAAAAAGAAGAAAAATTCGGCCAACCTATATATATGTTCTTATAGGGTTCGGCCACATCAATTAATTGGTGCTTGATTTTTTATTTTTTTCTTCTTCTTCTTAATTCTAAGAGAGTTTTTATTCTAGAGAGACAAAAAGGAGTGAAAAATTATTCTTTGATAGTATACAATTGCTTAAACATCAATAAGCTTGTGTATACGATATCGATCTAGGTTCACGCGAGTTTCGATCATAAGATTGAGAACTCAAAAGTGACCGGAATAATTTTGACATTCTTTTGATTGTTTTGTGACTAACAAAGAAAAGAAAGTATTTGTTTGGTCCATTCACAGGTTTGCAATTCAAAGGAAAGGGAGACCACGCTCCTAGGTGATCCACGTTCGTGCTCGGATTGAAGGTCTTGCGGATTACCATCGACGTAAGTCAATCGGATCACGCGACAAGAGGTAATTTACTTTTGTTGATATATATGCATGTTTATTGATTAAAAGGGTTTAAGGTTCATAAAGGAAAAATTTTAAAAGTCACTAAATCGTCTTTAGTATCGCTTCCGCTGCGTGTAACACTTTTATTTATTATTTTTTTCCCTACAATTGGTATCAGAGCCTAGGTTGAACCCTTTTAATTAATTAACGTATATATACGTGGATCTATTTCTTTTTATTGTGATTATGCATGTTTAGAAAGAGATGGCACTCTAGGTATTCAAATATATAATTACATGTGATGTATGGATTTATATATATTTTATGTGGTTTGTTATTGCTCGATTTTGGCCCTAGATTTTCAATGTAATTTTTGTTTCGGAGTTGTAACAAGAAGGGTGGTCTATTATCGCCATAATTCCTTCTTGGTAGATTGCTAGGTTTTATTTTTTTTTATATGTGCAGTATTTTTTTAGGGTTACTGCAGTTTTTTTTTATTTATTTTTAGTATGTGCAGTTTTTGGTTTGTAAAAATACTGCAGTGAATAAAAAAAAAAAAAAAAAAAATTAATACTGCAGTATTTATTATATATATACTGCTGTAATATATTTAGGTCTTGGAGATTCGAAGACACGAAGCAAAACGAAGCAACCGGAACCAAGTACGAGCACCGTGCGCACCCTAGGAGTGGATTGGGCTGCGCATGACAAGCCCAAACTTTGGTGGGCTGCGCATGGCAGCCTTGTGTGGCCTTATGGGCTGCGCAAGGCAGCCCCTTTGTGGGGTTGTGGGCTGCGCACGCCCATGGGAGAAGGCCGAAGGATAAGCGTATGGTTGATGGGCCACCTGAAGATCTTGTATTCCTGACAAATTGTAATTTACTTGTTTTTCTAGGATGGGCCAAAGTTGTTGCTATTTAATTTATGCTTAAATATTACAATATTTGTTATTGTATGATAACATGACATATAGAATAGGAGTGCCACGCATATATCTCTTTTGGTATGAACATGCATTGAATGATTTAGGTATCTAAATTGGCATCTAGATAACTCGGTAAATCATTCTATGGGATTTAATCACACGCCTTAAATAATTGAGTGGGAGAAGGTGTTTTTGTAACACCTATGGCCTCCAAGGTTAGTTGAGCTTTATTATTTATTGGTAATCCCCCCAAGGGGCGTCCATGAATGGAATTTAGCAACATACTTCCTTACAAGGATAGACTAGACAATGGACTCAAACGAGATCTACTCCCCAAGGAGGGATTTTCGTGAGAGAAAATTGATGGTCGATATCTTGGTAACACACTCAATGTAATTTTATTGATATCCTCCCAAGAGTTCTTGTTAATAAAATTGCAAGGCTAAAATTGAAAACGCTGGTTGTTATGTTAACAATTAGGTGGGACCTAGTCTAACTAGTAAATGGTGCGAACTCCCAAAGGAGGCGTAACATTTATGGGTGTTAGATCACCGTTGAATTTTATGATTGAGTTATTTATTTAATTCAAGATAAATATTTAAAAGTGCTTTATCATGATTATTTACTTATATATGTTTTGTTTTATTCAGAAATCATGACCCCATCACTTATGAACATCCTGAAAGATAACACTTTAACTGGAGATAATTATGTCACATGGAAAAGGAAAATTGGGTTGTTGCTGCAAAGTGAAAAACATAAGTTTGTTCTAACTACTCCTAAACCACCTGCTCCTAATAATGAATCTAGCATAATGTGTAGAGATGAGTATGAGCAGTGGAAGACTTCAGATGATATGGCAAAATGTTACATTATGGCCAATATCTCCGACGTGTTGTAACAGCAGCATGAAGGAATGGAGTCCGCTGCTGATATAATGATGTCTCTAGAGGAAATGTTTGCTATGAAGTCTAGGACGACTAAGAGAGAGGCAGTGACTGCTTTTATGAATCTTAGGATGAAACCTGGACAGGCTGTGAAAGATCACATGATGAAAGTCATAGCACATCTCAACATTGCTGAACTGCATGGCGCTGAGATAGATGGTGAGACAAAGATTGATATGGTTGTCAATTCATTGTCAGATTCCTTTGATCAGTTCAAATTGGACTACACTTTGAACAAAAAGGAATACACCTTACAAGGCCTGATGCAAGATGTTCAAAGTGCTGAAAAGATCCTTGTGAAAGGCAAAGGTCAAGAGATTCATATGGTTGGTAAAGTTGCTACTGTTAAGGCCCGTCAAAAGGTCAAGAAACAACAGAAGAAAAAGCAACTTGGGCCTATCAAGAAGGAGACCAAGAAAGTAACCAAGATCAAAGGGAAATGCTTCCTTTGTGGTGAAAAGGGACATTGGAAGAGAAATTGCCCAAAGTCCCAGAACAAGAAGGAAAAAGGTAATTTGAATTATCTAGAAACATGTTTTTTGGCTGATTCTACAGATTCTTGGATCATAGACTCAGGAGCCACTAATCATGTTTGTTATTCCTTGTAGGGGTTTCAAGAAAGGAGAAAGCTGAGTAAGAATGAAATCAATTTACGCTTGGGCAACAGAACGTTAGTGTCTGCAAGTGCAGTGGGAGATATTAGAGTTTATTTGGATTCTAGAAGGCATTTAGATTTAATAGACGTTTATTATGTACCTCAATTCAAGAGGAATTTAATTTCAGTTTCTTGTTTGAATAAATTTGGATATTCGGTTACTTTTAATAAAGTTTTTATTATTAGTAAGAATGACAAAATTATTTGCCAAGGTACATTGGAAAACGGTCTATACTTTTTGCATAGAAATATCTCTCACTCGTTAGACACAGAAATAACGAAACCTAATCATAAAAGAGTAAAATTATCAACAGATGAAACCTACCTTTGGCATTTACGCTTAGGTCATATTAACCTTAATAGGATTAAAAGATTGGTAAGTGACGGACCTTTAAGTGACTTAAAGGTTGATGATCTACCAACTTGTGAATCTTGTTTGGAAGGTAAAATGACCAAAAGGACGTTCTCTGCCAAAGGTGCAAGAGCCACTGAATGTTTAGGATTGATACACACTGATGTATGTGGACCTATGAGCATTCAAGCTAGAGGTGGATATGAGTACTTCATCACCTTCACGGATGATTACTCGAGATTTGGTTATGTGTATCTCATGAGACATAAGTCGGATGCTTTTGACATGTTCAAACCATTCAAAGCTGAAGTGGAAAATCAGCTTGAGAAACACATAAAAATCTTGAGATCTGATCGTGGTGGAGAATATCTATCTGGTGAGTTTCAGCAATATCTTATTGATAATGGGATAGTTTCTCAGTTTTCTGCACCAGGTACACCTCAACAAAATGGGGTAGCAGAAAGGAGAAATAGAACTCTTTTGGATATGGTTAGGTCTATGTTGAGTTATTCAACGCTTCCTATTTCTTTTTGGGGATATGCTTTACAAACTGCTATATACATTCTAAACGATGTACCATCTAAGTCTGTTCCTAAAACACCGCATGAGTTGTGGACTGGGCGCAAGCCTAGTTTACAACACTTAAGGATATTTGGTTGTCCTGCGCATGTGTTAAAAGGAAAGACAGAAAAGATGGAGTCCCGTTCAGAAACATGTATATTTGTAGGGTATCCAAAAGAAACTAAAGGATATTATTTCTATAGTCCTTCAGATCTTAAAGTATTTGTTTCGACAAATGCTAAATTTCTGGAAAAGGACTATATGAATGATTTTGTGCCTAGAAGTAGAATTGTCCTGAATGAGATGTCAGGAGATACAATTCCACGAGAGGTTACACAACCTAACCCAATTGTAAGTTCCGATCCAACACAAGATCAACAACCTACCATTCCTCGTCGTAGTGGGAGGGTTAGAACACAACCCGAAAGATACATCGGTCTGGGAGAATCAGTGGAGAATCTCCCGGACGACGATGATCCCTATACGTACAAGGAAGCTATGGAGGATGTTGATAGTCGCCATTGGCAAAAGGCAATGCAATCCGAGATTGAATCTATGTTCGATAACAAAGTCTGGTCCCTTGTAGACTTGCCTAAAGGGATAAAACCCATTGGGTGCAAGTGGGTATACAAGAGGAAAAGAGGTATGGATGGAAAGGTGGAAACCTTTAAAGCTAGATTGGTAGCTAAAGGGTATACACAGAAAGAAGGTATCGATTACGAGGAAACCTTCTCTCCTGTGGCCATGCTTAAATCCATTAGGATACTCTTATCCATTGCAGCATCTTTAGATTTAGAGATTTGGCAAATGGACGTCAAGACAGCTTTCCTAAATGGAAGTCTTGACGAAAGCATCTACATGATGCAACCAGAGGGATTCATTGAAAAAGGCCAAGTGGATAAGGTATGCAAGTTGCAGAAATCCATATATGGATTAAAGCAAGCATCCAGATCCTGGAACATAAGGTTTGATCAAGCTGTCAAAGGTTTTGGATTTATTCAAAATCCTGACGAACCTTGTGTATACAAAAGGATTAAAGGCGACAAGTTGGTTTTCCTGATTCTTTATGTTGATGATATACTACTCATTGGAAACGATGTAGGTGTATTGACATCAGTAAAAGAATGGTTAGCAAAACAATTTGATATGAAGGACTTAGGAGAAGCAAGTTTTATTCTAGGTATCCAAGTAATAAGGGATAGAAAGAATAGAACGATTGCATTATCCCAAGCTTCATACATAGACAAAATCTTGTCTAGGTTTTCCATGCAGGATTCCAAGAAAGGTATGTTACCTTTCAGACATGGAATCAAGCTTTCTAAGGAACAAGTTCCTAAGAATGAGCATGAAGAGCAATTCATGAGTAGAGTTCCATATGCCTCGGCAGTTGGAAGTCTCATGTATGCAATGCTCTGTACTAGACCAGATATTTGTTTTGCTGTTGGCATAGTTAGCAGGTTTCAATCGAAACCTGGACCTGATCACTGGACGGCAGTCAAACATATTTTCAAGTATCTTAAGAGAACGAGAGATAATATGCTTGTATACTCTGGAGGGGATTTGGTTCCCGTTGGGTATACAGATTCTGATTTCCAATCAGATTCTGACTCCAGAAAATCCACATAAGGGGCTGTGTTTACTATTGGAGGAGGAGCAGTTATATGGAGGAGTATCAAGCAATCTTGTATTGCTGATTCCACCATGGAAGCTGAGTATGTTGCTGCATGCGAAGCTGCCAAAGAGGCTGTTTGGCTCCGCCAATTCTTGATTGACTTAGAAGTGGTTCCTAGTGCGAATAAGCAGATCACTATCTACTGTGACAACAGTGGAGCAGTGGCTAATTCGAAAGAACCAAGAAGTCACAAGAGAGGTAAACACATTGAAAGAAAGTATCATCTTTTAAGGGAGATTGTTCAAAGAGGTGACGTGACGATTACCAAAATCGCGTCAGCAGAAAATCTAGCGGATCCCTTCACAAAGGCTCTACCTCAGAAGAGTTTCGATGGGCATCTAGAGAATATGGGCTTGAGAGATATGACACATTTGCTATAGCGCAAGTGGGAGATTGTTAGGATTATGCTCAATAGCAAGAGTGTAATGTTGTAATTAACAATCTTTTTCATATTAATAAAGTGATTTCTGGTTTAACAAATCGTATAGCATTTATAGTTTATATTATAATTGTCAAAGTAAATAATCATAAGGTCTAAAGACTATGGGAAAAGAAGAATTGTTCGTACATCTGGATATGTATGTGGTAGACACAATTCTTTAGTTAGTCTTGAATATTGTTCACAACTTAAGTTAAAGGTTGGGCACCTTTATCTTGTTAAAGTTGTAGAATTCTTTTGCTAGCATTTGAGTGGGATCAAATGAGATATGATGAGTCTAAAATCATCGGAGTGTCTTCGAGCAAAAGGATCTAGTGCACTGGGTGCATTGAACTGGATCACAATGAAAAGCTTTATCTAAAACCGTCAATAGATAATAGTTTTTTCATTATCAGGACAATCGGAGAGTCTATCTTAATCCTGAGATAAATGATGGACTTATGGTTGCAAGTGATATCATTTGAGTTATCAATGAGTACGATTATATCGCATAGTCTATCCTCGATAATTTGGTGATATTCATTTGTTAATCGATAGAGGACTTCATTTATAGATATGGACATCGTGGCTCCATTTAATTAAATGAGAGTATAATATCACCATATGGATGTTTTGAGGTAATTGGATATTAAATCTCAACGTTGAGTTTTCAATAGTGTCTATTGAAAACATGGCTTCTGGACAAGTCAAAATATCCAAGTTCAAAACGTGGTCATATGAGTAAATATGGTAACTTGGAGAGTTATAGGCGGTCTATGAACTCTTGGCGATTACTGATATTAATCACGAGGATACACTATCTCCAATATGATTGTCTAGGGTATGAATGAGGAGCATCTTCCTTTTCTATCTTTATTTAAGAGTTCAGTTTTAGCTCTTTAGTGGAATGAGTTAAAATTAATGGATCGGACCTAAGTGAATCATTTGTTGATTGTGATTAGGTTATGTCTATTGAAGCTTAAATTTAGATGGCCCGCCAAGATCCCCAATCCACACGGACTTGCATGGATCACTTGATATATTCTACCGGACCAATTTAAGGGTCCATCTAGAATTGCATTTAATATATTAAGAATATAATTTGCACATTATTTAAGTAATGGGCTGCTCAATTATATTAATATATTAATGAAAGACATGTGGGCTTGTTTCTTTTAGTAAGAATGGGTCTGGTTCACATGTGGGCTTTTTATTTAAAGTCCAATGGATTAAATGAAATAAGAAAATAATGTTAGGCCCAACCTTATACAAGTGGGGCGGCTAGGTTAAGGTTTTAACCTAAAAATATTATTTTGTTTCATTTGTTTTAATTAAATAAGAATTAATTGATTTATTGATTAATTGTTTAATTAAAGAAACAAATCTTTCCTAAAAGTAAAAGACTTGTTTGATAAGTAAATAAATAAATTAGTATTATTTATTTAATCAAATAAGGAGTTTTTTTTTTTTTATTTAGTCAAATAAAAGAATAAAAATAAAAGAGTTGGATTAGGGTTTGAAGTCTATAAAGTTAAAAAGAATTAGGGTTGAATTTTAGTCACCCTATATAAGTGACATGATGAAATTCGGCCAACCCTAATCATATACTACATAGAATTCGGCAACCCTAAAGGAAAAAGAAGAAAAATTCGGCCAACCTATATATATGTTCTTATAGGGTTCGGCCACATCAATTAATTGGTGCTTGATTTTTTATTTTTTTCTTCTTCTTCTTAATTCTAAGAGAGTTTTTATTCTAGAGAGACAAAAAGGAGTGAAAAATTATTCTTTGATAGTATACAATTGCTTAAACATCAATAAGCTTGTGTATACGATATCGATCTAGGTTCACGCGAGTTTCGATCATAAGATTGAGAACTCAAAAGTGACCGGAATAATTTTGACATTCTTTTGATTGTTTTGTGACTAACAAAGAAAAGAAAGTATTTGTTTGGTCCATTCACAGGTTTGCAATTCAAAGGAAAGGGAGACCACGCTCCTAGGTGATCCACGTTCGTGCTCGGATTGAAGGTCTTGCGGATTACCATCGACGTAAGTCAATCGGATCACGCGACAAGAGGTAATTTACTTTTGTTGATATATATGCATGTTTATTGATTAAAAGGGTTTAAGGTTCATAAAGGAAAAATTTTAAAAGTCACTAAATCGTCTTTAGTATCGCTTCCGCTGCGTGTAACACTTTTATTTATTATTTTTTTCCCTACAGAATTCTCAATCTAATGATCGAAACTCGCGTGAACCTTATTCGAAGTTGTGCACAAATCCTATTGATGCATAAGCTACTAGTGCACTATCGAAATAAAATGATCTCTTCTCTTTTTCTCTCTTGGCCGAATTCTCACACTAATCTCTAGAGTTGGATTTTATTTTTCTCAAGCAAAAGAAAATAACTCTCAAGCCTAGCAAGTAAGGTGGCCGAATTCTATATCTTCTAATATATAGGGTGGCCGAATTCCTTGCTCTTTTATTTAGGGTTGGCTGAATTCTCTTGATAGTCTTTTAGGTGGCGACCGAAATCCTCTACCAAAAAAAGATTTGTGTTTCCACAAAAGACTCCTATAAATCTTTTTAGAATTCAAACCCTAATCTAACTATTTAGTGTATTTGTGACTATATCAAAGACTTCCTAATTTGACTAGATTATCTTCTTATCAAACAAAAGTCTTTTATTCTCATTAAACTACCACAATAGTATACTACTAAGAAATATATTTCCTAGTCAGAAAAAGATTTTGAATCTTAATTATCAATTAATTAATTCCCATTTAATTAAATAATAAAAATAAAACAATATAATAGGCTATTATATTTAGCCTTGCCGCCCAAGTCCAGACATGGGCATATATATTGTTTTTCCATTTTATTAAATCCATTGGACCTTAATAAAAGGCTCATATGTGAACTAGGCACATTCTTACTAAAAGAAACAAGTCCACATGCCTTAATATAATTCTAGATGGACCCATAAATTTGTCCGGTAGAATATATCAAGTGATCCATGCAAGTCTGTGTGGATTGGGGATCTTGGCGGGCTATCTAAATTTAAGCTTCAATAGACATAACACAATCACAGTCAACAAATGATTCACTTATGTTCGATCTATTAATTTTAGTTCATTCCACTAAAGAACTAAAATTGCACTCTTAAATAAAGATAGAATAAGTAAAAGTTCCTCATTCATACCCTAGACAATCTTATTGGAGATAGTGAATCCTCGTGAATAATATCAGTAATCGCCAAGAGCTCATAGACCGCCTATAGCTCTCCTAGTTACCATATTTACTCATATAACCACATTTTGAACTTGGATATTCCGACTTGTCCAGAAGCCATGTTTTCAATAGACACTATCGAAAACTCGACGTTGAGATTTAATATCCAATACCTCAAAATATCCATATGATGATATTATACTCTCATTTAATAAATGGAGCCATGATGTCCATATCTATAAATGAAGTTCTCTATCGATTAGCAAATGAATACCACCAAACTATCGAGGATAGACTATACTATATAATCGTACTCATTGATAGCTCAAATGAAAACACTTGTAACCATAAGTCCATCATTTATCTCAGGATTAAGATAGACTCTCCGATTATCCTCTTGTAATGAAAAGACTTTTATCTACTAACGGTTCTAGATAAAGTATTTCATTGTGATCCTATTCAATGCACACAGTTGTAGGGAAAAATACCGTAGTATATGCAGCGGAAGCGAGACTAAAAATAGATTTAGTATGTTTTAAAATTTTTCCTTTTTATGAACCTTAACCCTTTAATTAATTAACTATACATATCAAGTAACAAAAGTAGAATACCTTTTGTCGCGTGATCCGATTGACTTACATCGATGGTAATCCGCAAGATCTTCAATCCTAGCACGAACGTGAATCACCTAGGAGCGTGGTCTCCCTTTTCTTTGAATTGCAAACCTGAGAATGGACAAAATTTTCTTTTTCTTTTGTTAGTCACAAAACAATCAAAAGAATACAAAGATTATTCCGGCCACTTTTGAGTTCTCAATCTAATGATTGAAACTCGCGTGAACCTAATTTGATGTTGTACACACAAGCTTATTGATGAACAAGAAATTAGTGTACCATCAAAAGAATAATCTCTTCTCTCTTTTTGTCTTAGTAGAATAATCAAATACTTGTCTATGAGTTTAGAAGAAGAAGAAAATTGAATCCATCAACCATTAGAGGTGGCCGAACCCTATCATATGAAATATATAGGGTGGCCGAATTTTGCTTCCTCTTTTATTTAGGGTTGCTGAAATCTTCCTATAATGCTATTAGGGTTGCCGCAAATCCCATACAAAAAAAGGTTTGTGTTGCACCCTAATACACATCAACTTTTAGACTTCTAACCCTAATCCAACTCATAAGTATTTTTATTCTTTTATTGACTAAATAAAAGACTTCTTATTTGATTAAATAAATAAACTTTAATTATTTATTTTCTTATCAAACAAGTCTTTTACTTTTAGTATACTACTACCAATAGTATAACTCTAGGAAATATATTTCCTGATCAGAAAAAGATTTGTTTCTTAATTAAACAATTAATTAATAAATTAATTAATTCTTATTTAATTAAACAATGAAACAAAATAATATATTAGGTTAATAGTTTAACCTTGCCGCCCCACATGTATAAAATGGGCCATATATTATTTTCTTATTTCATTTAATCCATTGGACTTTAAATAAAAAGCCCACATGTGAACCAGACCCATTCTTACTAAAAGAAACAAGCCCACATGCCTTTCATTAATATATTAATATAATTAAGCAGCCCATTAAATAAATAATGTGCAAATTATATTCTTAACATATTAAATGCAATTCTAGATGGACCCATAAATTGGTCCGGTAGAATATATCAAGTGATCCATGCAAGTCTGTGTGGATTGGGGATCTTGGCGGGCTATCTAAATTTAAGCTTCAATAGACATAACCTAATCACAATCAACAAATGATTCACTTAGGTAAGATCCATTAATTTTAACTCATTCCACTAATGAGCTAAAATTGAACTCTTAAATAAAGATAGAATAAGAAGATGTTCCTCATTCATACCCTAGACAATCATGTTGGAGATAGTGTATCCTCGTGATTAATATCAGTAATCGCCAAGAGTTCATAGACCGCCTATTACTCTCCAAGTTACCATATTTACTCATATGACCACGTTTTGAACTTGGATATTTTGACTTGTCCAGAAGCCATGTTTTCAATAGTCACTATCGAAAACTCAACGTTGATATTTAATATCCAATTACCTTAAAACATCCATATGATGATATTATACTCTCATTTAATAAATGGAGCCACGATGTCCATATCTATAAATGAAGTCCTCTATCGATTAACAAATGAATATCACCAAACTATCGAGGATAGACTATGCTATATAATCGTACTCATTGATAACTCAAATGATATCAATTGCAACCATAAGTCCATCATTTATCTCAGGATTAAGATAGACTCTCCGATTGTCCTGATAATGAAAAGACTATTATCTATTGACGGTTCTAGATAAAGCTTTTCATTGTGATCCAGTTCAATGCACCCAGTGCACTAGATTCTTTTACTCGAAGACACTCCGATGATTTTAGACTCATCATATCTCATTTGATCCCACTCAAATGCTAGCAAAAGAATCCTACAACCTTAACAAGATAAAGGTGTCCAACCTTTAACTTAAGTTGTGAACATTATTCAAGACTAACTAAAGAATTGTGTCTACCTCATACATATCCAGATGTACGAACAATTCTTCTTTTCTCATAGTCTTTAGACCTTATGATTATTTACTTTGACAATTATAATATTAAACTATAAATGCTATAAGATTTGTTAAACCAGAAATCACTTTATTAATAAGAAAAAGATTGTTAATTACAATATTACACTCTTGCTATTGAGCATAATCCTAACAACATTGCACTAGATTCTTTTACTCAAAACCACTTTGATGATTTAGACTCATCATAACACATTTGATCCCACTCAAATGCTAGCAAAAGAATCTACAACTTTAACAAGATAAAGGTGCCTAACCTTTACCTTAAGTTGTGAACATTTATTTAAGACTAATTAAAGAATTATGTCTACCTCATACATATCTAGATGTACGAACAATTCTTCTTTTCTCATAGTCTTTTGACCTTATGATTATTTACTTTTGACAATTATAATATTTAAACTATAAATGCTATAAGATTTGTTAAAACATAAATCACTTTATTAATATGATAAGATTGTCAAATACAATATTACACTCTTGCTATTGAGCATAATCCTAACAATCTCCCACTTGCGCTATAGCAAATGTGTCATATCTCTCATTTTCATGTTCTCTAGGTGCCCATCAAAACTCTTTTGTGGTAGAGCCTTTGTGAAGGGATCCGCTAGATTTTCCGCTGACGCAATTTTGGTAATCGTCACGTCACCTCTATGCACAATTTCCCTCAAAATATGATATTTCCTTTCAATGTGTTTTCCTCTCTTATGACTTCTTGGTTGTCTCGAATTAGCCACTGCTCCACTGTTGTCACAGTAGATCACGTGATCTGCTTATTCGCACTGGGAACCTGTTCCAAGTTAATCAGGAATTGGCGGAGACAGACAACCTCTTTGGCAGCTTCGCATGCAGCAACATACTCAGCTTCCATGGTGGAATTAGCAATACAAGATTGCTTGATACTCCTCCATATGACTACTCCTGTTCCAAGAGTAAACACAAGTCCTGATGTGGATTTTCTAGAGTCAGAATCCAACTAGAAATCAGAATTTGTATACCCAACGGGAATCAAATCCCCTCCTGAATATACAAGCATATTATCTCTCGTTCTCTTGAGACACTTGATAATATGCTTGACTGTGATCGCGCTTCAAATGTTTACATTTAGTGCCCCTTTTACCTTGTTTTTGTAATCAATTTCTAAGCATTCCATGTGTTTAATTGTGTAAATAAGTATTTTCAGGTAAAACAGGTGTTTCAAGGGCATTTTTGTCTAAAGTGAAGAAATGAGGGCAAATTGGGCAAAGAACAGAAGAAATGCAAGAAGGCTGGTTCGTGCATTCAGGCCGGCGGGTAAGAGGCCGCCGCTCAAAGCCGCCATCATCCAGGCGGGATCTTTCGGTGGGCAAGAAGCCGCTACAGAAGCCGCCGTCGTCAAGGCGGGATCTTGCGGCGGGAATAAAGCCGTCGTGCATGCCCGCCGCCGATTCTGAGAAGCTGCAATTTGGCTGAAGCTCGCCCCAAAAAGTCAAAAAAGGCTGCCCCTTTCTCCACCTATTGTCTTTGGAAGGCCTCCTCTCTCTCATGCATATACGAAGGTGTCAAAACAAAGAAGAGATACTTAGTTTTAGTTAGAGAGAAGAGATAGTTAGTTAGAGAGAAGTTAGAAAAGAGATATTAATTAAAGATATTTTGTTCTTAGGAATCAAGAAAGATAGTATTTTCTTGGCCAATTTCTAGGTAGCCAAACACCACATATTGGTTACTTAGAGTGATCACCTCAAGTTGCCATAGAAGAGTGAATTGCTTGGATTGCAAGGAAGACCATTTCCACTTCGCAAGTTTGTCCATTGGTGATGTTTTCCTTACTTGTATATCTTTGTAATTTTGATACTATGTGTAGCTAATCCCTTTTGTTAAGGAATTAGATGTAGTTCTTGTACTTCCTTGTTATCTAATCAATCATATTTGTATAATCCTCTTAAGTCATGTGTTGTGCATTTATAATTGCATGTGTGGTGGTTGCAACCACCTATCCCCTTATAGTGCAAAACTTGATGAAATTGTATGCATGTACCATTTATTGCATATTAATAGTGAAGCACCTATGAGTAGAAATTACTAACTTGTGATTATCTACTACTCAATCATTAATTTCCCCTTGATCACTCTCTAATCTTAGATTTAATTGTGATTAAGTTGAGAATTAGATGCTTAGAACATTCATATGGATATATGCATGTTAGTAATTGAAGGTTAGGCGTAATGAATGATTGATTAGAAGCTAGAATATTACTTGAATGAATCTAATTCCTTAACAATTTTCAATATAGAATTTAATTCAAGTAGTTGTAATTGCTAATTAGACAACTTCATCTTAGAGTAATTAATTTGTTAATCACTGGTTAATTTAAGTAAAACTTGTTAGAATAATTAGGAAATTGTAGAGTTAATCTAAAGATAGAAAGCTTTTTAGTGCTTACCTAGTGGGAACGATACCCTTACTTGCTCACTACACTAGTTTAACGACTTGTGCACTTGCAATAGGGTCACCAGACTCGCACGTCCCTTTAGCATGACCGTGGTAGATTAAGTTCATTTCCAGTGACATTGGTAGAACTAGTCGGGGCGTGTCAAAATTTATGGCGCCACTGCCGGGGAGCACGGCTTGTTACTTTTTGCCTTATTCTTTTTAGAACATTAGTCAATTTAATTGTTGCATAATCGTAGTGATTTTCTGTTTGAGCACTTAACCTTTTGGTAGTTAGTGTAGTGTACTTTCAGGTTTCTTGTCAAGAATAGATGCACGGAAGACGATCGTTGGGAAGCCCGCTTGAACCTTTTGTTGAAAATATTGATCGCATAGCAAGGCTACCAACAATGACGGACAATCCTAGAGGGCTATCCGACCTTGAGGAAGGGTCAACCTCTTCTAGCAGCACCTCCACTGGTTCAGAACACGGACAGGATCAACGAATGATGAAGGAATTCTCATTGCCTACCGTTGGATCACATCCTTCAGCCATATTGTTAGATGATGCCCAGAGAAATTACGAGCTGAAAAACTTGCACTACAACACACTCCCGCACTTTGGTGGTAACTTGAGTGAAGACTGCCTTCAATTCATGAAGCAATATTATAATGTGGTGACCACTTTTCCACTCAGAAACTTGACGGAGGATCACTTACGCACGCGATGTTTTTTGTATTGCATGAGAGACGACGCCAAGAAATGGCTCATGGCATTACTAGCAAGATCACTTACCACATGGAGCGGTGTTGAACAGAAGTTTTTCGCCAAGTACTTTCCCTCATGGAAGACGAAAGAAATACAAAGTATGATAGCTGATTTCCAGGAAAGGGAAGGGGATGCATTTCATGAATCATGGGGTAGATTCAAGCTACTTTTAGCACAGTGCCCTCACCATGAGTATACTTTAGTATCACAAGTTCAATCTTTCTATGATGGATTGACGGGACTTTCACAAGTGATTGTTGATAACGCATGCGGAGGAGCGATGCGAGAGAAAACGGCACAGTATGTGTTTGATAAGTATGAGATGCTTGAACATAATTCCCAGCAGAGGAACACTCGAGGTAGTCGAGGAGGAGTGAGCAGGGAGATGGCGAGTCAAATGAGTGATATGAGTAAGAACATTGAGACGCTCATGAGCAGGTTCGGTAACCAACCTTTAGCCCTAGATCAGAATTATATCAGGGAAAACCGTGGAATGGACATGAATTCCATAGTTGAGCCAGTGCTACCCAGGAAGGAAGAATTGCAAGTGGTGTATCCGCCACGTTAGTCAAGAGAGTTGGATGATCCTTTCTCCAACACGTACAATCGAGGATGGGCAAGGCATCCTAATCTGAATTACGGGAACAACCATTGTTTGAATCCCCCATTACCTCCACAGAACAACAATAATAACAACTGGTACCCACCTCCATGACACCAATCAAGACCACAGCAAGGTACACAACCATGGAAGGTAAAGGAAAACTTACTGTGGCGCCAACAATGCCAGAGAGACAATAAGTACAGGGCCACTAATCAGTATTACACCAGCGATCCTAATCATATCAGGATTACTTCTATGGAAGGATTTGTCAAGACATTGGAAAGACAAATAGGGGAGTATGCTGAAGTTAGTCAAAAGAAGGAGCCAGGGAAGCTTCCAAGTCAGTCTGAACAAGCCAAGTCGGCTACGGTACTAAGAAGTGGTAAGGTACTTTCTAACCCATATCCACCTGAAATTTCTGATATTCCTGATAATGTTTCAGTGGACAGGGACGTGCCTAACAAGAATGATCTTGATACTCAAGTAGGGATAGGAACGAGTAGAGGTCCGGAGAGAGGACACAAGGATACCTCAAGGATACACAAATCACCTAATCCGTATGTGCCTCCAATCCCATTCCCAGGAAGGCTTCAGAAATCGAAATTGGACCAAGCTTTCAGGGAGATCTATGACATCCTATCAAAGGTGAACGTGAGCCTTCCCCTACTTGAGGTGATTGAGAAAATGCCCGCATACGCCAAGTTCTTCAAGGAACTCAACTCAAAGGCGCGAAAGAAGGAATTTCTGGACAGGATAGTGATCTCCAAGGAAGCAAGTGCAGCCATGGAAACGGCATTGCCACCTAAGATGAAGGATCTAGGAAGTTTCATCATTACTATATCAGTTGGCGAAACTCGAAGGGAGAAGGCAATGTTAGACCTAGGAGCTTCGATCAATTTAATGCCTTATGCATTATTCAAGGATTTAGGATTAGAGGGATTGAAGCCGACCACCATGGAATTGATACTAGCCGACCGCTCAGTACGACATCCAACATGAGTGGTGGAAGATGTGTTAGTAAGGGTGGGCGAATTGATCATCCCAGCTGACTTTGTTATTCTCGAGATGGAGACCGATTCAACCAAGGCAAGAGAGATGCTGATATTGCTAGGGCGACCTTTTATGTCAACTGACAAGGCAATTATCGATGTCCACAAGGGACGGCTCTCCATGACGGTTTTAGGTTAAACATCAGAGTTTGAAGTGTTTGAAAGCATGAAAAACCCGTTGAAGGGTAGTGTTTGTTTTAACATTGCAAGTGCCGAACAAGATGATGAACCTCACTCTACTTTTGGGGAATACGTAGCACTCGCTCATAGCGAGGTGACTAACAAGACCCCGCTTTTGCAGCATGATTCATCAAGTTACGATGACACCATCGCACAGCTCAAGGAAGAAAACCGGGAGTTGGTGGAGAAGAACTTTGAGCTTACCACGAAGCTTGATGAAGCTTTAGAGGAAAATTATGCCCTCCACGACAAAATTGAAGATGATTTCTCCCTAGTGAAAGATGAATTCGAAGAAAGGAATGAGTCTTTGAGTAGGGAATTCGAAGGCAAGATGAAAATCATGGAAGAGGAGATTCATTCTAGGGACAAGGCCCTGGAAATTTTGAGAGTGAAAAATGAGGAGATTCTAGTTGAGATTGCTATGCCAAAGATAGTGAAAATACCTACAAGGTTATACTAAACAACCTAGAGGGGGGGTGAATAGGTTGACGCACTAGTTTTAAAAACTTTTTCGTGACTTATGTCAAAACCTCGGTGAGCATACATATTGACCTTAAACATGATTGTTATGAGAAAACAATTATCACAAGTATGCTCGATTCACCACCCTTAGTCTACAAAACATATATCAATGAACAATGTATCTCTTTTACAAGTATATTCAATAATGAGCAAATTTAAATTCCACAAGTTGTACTTTGAATATTAGAATGCAAACTCACCAAGTTAAGCTTTACAACTTGATATAGAATCACAAGATACAATGTTCAAGCACTTACAAGATACAAGAAACAAATGTAGATTCAACCAACAATGTGCGCAACTCTTTCTTTATCAATAACTTGTATACAAGGATGTGAGGAAATGAAGAGCTTAAACAAGTTATATAAATCATACATACAAATATAAAGAGATAGAGATAGAGACATTTGACACATTGATTTTTACGTGGTAAACCTCCGAAGAGGAAACATCCACGGGTTGAATCCACAACCACCGGCAAAGCAATCCACTATGACGAAAAGGACTTACACACTCAAGCTACCAACTCATGATATCCGCTCAAGCTATCAACTCCTAGTCTACCCTCGGGCCTAGTGAACCACCTAGCCTACTTCCTATCCGAGATGTGTCCTACACCTCTAGGAAGCAACTTCCTATCCAAGACGCTCACGTCTCTAGGAAGATTTCTTGCTTGCCTATCCGGATCCTCCCGACCCTAGACAAGACTTCCTTGCTTGACTATCCGGACCACATGTCCTAGTCAAGGCTTCCTTGCTCTTTCCACAAAGCTTCACTCACTTTGCAAGAGACTTCCACCTTTTACAAGGCAATGATCTAAGTGATGCAAATGATGCAAACACATGCAACATAGAATATATGATCAATACATCCTATGGAAACTAGAAATAATCAATGAGCACACAATGTACATTTTTCTAGTTTATGATCCAAAACATGACACCATACAAAATGATGCATGAGCATATGAAATGTATGGATAAGGTACACTTCATGAAGATCTAGACATAGGCAACAAAGTTCACAAAACAAAGTAGTCTAGATCTTAAACATGAACAAAAATCTAGAGCATGCAAAACACCTAAAACATGCCAAGCCTAGATTCTATTCATGTTTCTAAAGCTTGAAAACAAAGCATGTTCATTAAGCACATAATCAAGACTTTAGAACACTAACAACAAAAAAATGCTAGAATCACAAAATGTATACAATGAATATTCTAGCAAGTATTTAGAGCAAGGATATAATGAATAATCAATTAAATCCTAATTAGCTCTAAATACAAAATCAAATGTGCTAATCTTAGATTTGTTCAATAAGAGGATCTAAGCACATGTGAGGATTATTAATCATAAAATACATCAATCAATCCACAAATAATCCTAGATATCAATCTAATCACAATACAACTCTCAAACATGTGAAAAACCTAGAATCTAAGAAACTAGTTCACATATGTCTCTAATTAGACTTTTGATTAAGATTGATTATGAAGCTATCTTTCTCTATAGCATTCATAATACATAAACATACATATAGAAGAAGAAACCCCAAGCAAATTGAAGGTTATAAAAGAAGAAATCCCAAAGATATGAACACTACCTTGGATTTTCGAGCTGGTTCGGTTTTCTGTGTGCAACCACCAGAAAAGTCGATCAAACAGCTGCCAAATCACTTGGAAAAGGTAGAGGACTCGATTACGAACGTTCTCCAACTTGAATCACTCAAATCCGACTTCGTATGAGAAAGTTATGGTGTTTGGAAGTTGGGAAAATTTGGGAGAAAAATTCTGACGGGAATTCTAACTTTTTCTTCTTGAAAAAAAAATGGAGGGAATGGAGGGGTTTTAAAAAGAGGAGAGAGGAGGCAATTTTTGGCCAATCAAAGAGGGCCACCTCAGCCCAGCCCCGTGGGGGGCGCGTGGGCCACACGGGGGCAGAGAGTCCCTCTGGCCGTGGGGCCCACGGCTCCACCCACGGCGTGGGCCACACGTGGCCTCTTGGCCACTTACGCCCTCGCGCGCTCCTTCGGATCTTCAGCCCATATCTTGAGCATCCGACCTCCGATTTCGAATCCGTTTTCAGATTACGAATCGTGACTCCCTCACACACGATAACGACTATACAACTTTGAAAAATGGTTGAGAAATCATCTCAGAAATCATCGATGAAGTCAACACAACGTAAGAGAACGTAAAGTGGCATAGTCAACATGTTTGGACTCGAAACCTTATGAATGAGTAACCGAAACGACCGGAACTCAATAAGGCATTGAATAAGAACATGTTCAAGTCCTAAACATAAAATACGGAAACATACAAGCACAAATACACACACATATGCTAGTTTCCGGACATAGTCCTAGACAATGCAAAACACAAAGTTTATTAACTAAATGTGAATGCATGAGCATATTTTGCCAAGTGTGTGAAAGTGAAATGTAAATGAAATAAAATCATGAAGGGACACACAAGAATGATATGTGTGAGTGTGTGCCTAGCCTTGTAAGAGATAAGAGGTCTTTGAATACCTTCGTAGACCGATAATGTCCGAAACTCTTAAAAGCCGGCAACTTGAACGAATAATGGTTGAGACGTCCTTCGTCTTCGAAATCCTTCATTTACTAACCACTAAACATTACAAGTAAAACACGTTTTGATATGGAATTAATGCCAACACTAATAATCAACCTTACAGATAGGCACTTCGGTCAAGTCCGAAGGGATGGTTCAGCCACCTTCAAGGAAGACGATGCATGTATCACACGAGGAGTCCACCACTTTTGCTCCAAAACAAAAACCAAGGCGAAAGCCTAGGAGAAAGAATCGCACTCCACCTCCACAATCTATATCAGGAGATACATTTTCTACTTTCACTCTTATATGTCACTATTGCCATCGAATAGGCCATATTAGGCCTAATTGTCCAAACAAAAGACGGCAAGTTAGGAAATATGCAACCCCAATTCCCAAGGTCAATGTCAAATCCATTTGGATAGCAAAATCCAAGTTGGAAGGACTTAGTGGGAAGGGACCCTTGTGGGTCAAAAAGAAAGAAACGGGGTATGTGTTGATTGAACCACCCATTCTAGATGGGGCATGGAGGAGGTGATTGAATTGATGATTGTTCAAGTGTGTAAATATCAAATATCAAGGACACACTTGCCACATAGATGTAGTTGCTTTGTAAATATGTGAGTTTTTGAATGAATTGAATTGTGTTTAGGTGTGATCGGGAAATTGACAACCCCACTCAATCTCTTGTGCACTCACCGAGCTTAAAATTAAATCATTAAGGGTTTGGGTGCACAAAAGAAAGGTTTGGGGGTTTTGAAATCCTTGTTATGAGTTAAGCACGTTCAATTAGCTTAGTTAATGTAGAGAAAATATGTTGCATTTGGTGTGTTTGTTGTGCCATTATGTGTAGGTAACAAGAAATCAAGAGAAGAAATTGAAGAGAGAAAAAGGAGGGCAAAAATCATTTCGGCGGGTTCATTGGGCGGGACATTGCCCGCCTTCCAGAATGATCAAGCCCGCGGAAATGGCCAAGGAGAACAAGCAAAGTTGGCGAGCTCATTAGGCAGGACATTTCCCGCCTTACAGAACGTACAAGCTCGCCAACTATTGAAGTCAGAAACATGGGCGAGCTCATTAGGCGGGACATTGGCCGCCTTCCAGAAGAGATGAACCCGCGGCCACACATGAGAATCACGGCGGGTTTCATCACGGCGGGAATGAGCCCGCCTTCCAGAACGAATGAGCCCGCCAATCTTGAAGGAAAGAAGTCCACGGCGAGCTCATTAGGCGAGACATTGCCCGCCTTCCAGAAAGTACAAGCCCGCCAACATCACTCAGACACGGCGGGTTTGTTAGGCGGGCAACTAGCCGCCGTCAACAAGGTCGCCACACCCCCTAATGACCCAAAACGCTGCCGTTTTGATGCAATATGGACGGTCGGCGGGTTTGTTGGGCGGGCAAGAAGCCGCCCAAACCTAAGTCCTATAAATAGGACCTGTCACTGTCACGACAAACCGTTTGCCCAAATTCAAATCCTTTCCACTTCTCCCGCGTGAATCAACAAAACTTCTTCTCCAATCCTTCCCCAATCTTGTTCGAATTCATTCGAAACTTCAAGGTAAAGGTAAGTACTTTAACTTTAACCTCTTTTGATCACAAATTCATGTCTTACATCATCTTGAAATGTTCTATGATTCGAAAATTAGGGTTCATACATGGTTCTTGATTTTGATTGAGTTATTGGGCATTTGTTGATGAAATTAATGTTAGATATACATGATAGAACCCATTTCGAACCAACTCCTCCTTGTTTGATTCCAATTCGTGATTGTATGATGTTAGGGTTTCTTACTTGGCCGAATTTGGGGGTGAAAATAAATATAAACGTGTCCTAAAGTAATCTAGAGGGGGGTGAATAGATTTTAAACATTTTTACCCAATTTTTCGAGATTAGTCCGAATTACGAAAAAGCCCCAATCTAGTCAATATACAAAGATAAGCATACAAGTGCGGAAATTAAAGGACACATGATATTTACGTGGAAACCCACACGGGGAAAAACCACGGGCTGTTATGTGCGCCACACGATAACCTCGAATCCACTATTTGCAAATATGATTACAAATTAGGTTGACCACATCACACCTAAATTTACTAATCCGTCTTTGCTACCCGCGGGCCTTTAATAGAGACTCTAGTTCCTTGCTTGCAAACTACCTAAGAGGTAAATACAAGACTTGTCTCTAAAGTGAAGAGATAACACAACCTAAGGTGAATATGTGAAATACTCAAGAAGCTAAAAATGTAAGGTTAGACATTTAAGCTTATCTAGGCATGGATGAACATGTTAGACATTCCTAGATATCATATTACTAGATGACATGCATAAATCAACACCAACTAAGCAACCAAAGACCTATATGCATAATCTATCACAAAACAACTCACAAACCACAATAAAACAATCTTGAAGCTAAGTCAAGTCATAAAGATGCAATCTTGAATCAATTCAAGTCATAAAAAGGCTATCTTGTAAAGCAAGAACATGTAGATATGAGAATGATGTTCTAGATACAAGTCATGTGAGCAAAACTAAAAACCCTAAATGAAATCAACCTAGAATCATACTAGATGATGAATGAAAGATGTAAGATGAAGGGTTTTGTGATTTTAAAGGTTAAAGATGAAGTCTTGATACCTTGAAATGGAAGATGCTCAAGAGGCTCTCAAATGTGTAATTTTTGGTGTAAAAAACGAGCCAAGGCTGTCAAGACATATATAAATGGGATCCAAGTGAAGTGAAATCGTTTTGGGAAAGTGGCCTGAAATTGGCTTGGGCGCTGTACAGGTCGCTGTACGTAGGGCGACCTGAACAGCGCTTATAGAAGAAGATGAACGGTCATCTTCATGGGCGCTGTTCAGAAGGGCGCTTTTGAACAGCGCCTGAACAGCACCAAGATTCTGATCTCGCTCGGCCAAGGAAGGGCGCTGTACGTACAGCGCTCGTACAGCGCCTATACAAAAAATGATCAGGTCTGATGCAAAGAAATGACCCATTTTCATCAGGTCTGAAGGGGGCGCTGTTCGTACAGTGCCTTGTAGGGCACTTTGAACAGCGCCCTTTGCAACAATTGTAATCCTAGAACTAATGCATGGCAAGGCTTTGGGAATACAAAATGCAATCATCAAAACATGCAAAATGTGAGTGTGTGCAACTATATCTCTTCAAAATAGAGTTAAGTCAAGAAATCTACCTTCTTTGAAGCTCTTGATCACACAATGAGGTTTTCTTCCATTCTAAGCTACCCTTACATATAGAACCCCATTGTGATTTTGCTAACGAAATACACCAATCAAAAGTGAGGCACTTACAGGGGGGTTTCGAATTTCTTGTCTATATTAATAAATCTTGTGATGTGATTATTGCGTGAAATCATTCCATTTCGTGATTAATGATGTGATTGATGATGTTAGAGTTTATTAGGGTTCATGCATGATAATAGAATGATGGATTGAGAACATGCGTTTTGAGTGATTGTGGTTGATTGTGATTCATTGATGAAGAATTGGATGAATTAGAAGGTATCGATGTGGAATTGTGAATTGGTTGGGTTAAGGGAGTTAAGAAATGTGATATGGGAATATGGAATTTGCAATTCTTGTGCTTGTACAATAACAATCGATGTTGTGTGCCAAATTTAGATCAAGTGAGGTGTGTGCAATTGTGTGCATATGTTAAAGACCAATTGATTGTGAATGTGATCTAAGTTATGTTGGACAACTCGAGTACAATGTGGCACATGTGTGTGTGATTTTAATTGATGAAAATGGTATCTACATTTGCATGGATAAAATGTTATGAAAATGCATATATGTGGCATCTATTATGTAGAAATTTGGCACCAAATTCCATTCCAATATGACTCTATTGATTCTCCTAGCTTGATGGTAGAATGAAACACACACACATGCACATAATTTTAGTAGTACACATAATTATAGTGTTTTGGCTAAGTTTAGTTTGATATTGTTGTCACTAACCCGAAGTCTAATCCATTTGGAGTATTTGTTGTGCTTTTTCCTTGCTCTAACCACAGATGGGACCTAAAAGGAAGGCATCTACAATGGAGAGGGGGGATGCATCCCGAAAGGGAAAGGAGAAGGAAAGATCCTCTCAACCGGAAAGGACAGCTGAGGAGATCTATGAAGAACGACTCCAGAGCACCACTAGAAGACCTATCCTCATCGAGAGAGACATAAGCTTTGAGGAATTAGGGGAGACAGTAATTTTTGATGAGATCCGTCGAAGGAAGTAGGAGGCGTATGTGTCCTTCCCAAAGAGAGCAAATCGAAGGATCGTCCAAGAATTCTATGCTGCCATGGACCCTGATGAATTCGAGAGGGGAGCCCCGGTCATGGTCCGAAGGAAGGCCATCTCTATGACCGCCGAGCAAATCAACGAATACCTCCACACAAAGAGTTATCCTCAGTAGGAGGAGGGGTATGAGCCAAATGCCCTCTTCGAGCATTATGACAAGCAATTTGGCGTCGCACTCACAGGGGACGAGAACATGCATTGGGATGGCAAGGTCTACCAGAGAGATCTAGGCTTCGAGGAGCACTTTTGGAGTGTATACTTCAACTACTCACTCATGCCTAGCGGACACAGAACAGACTTGAAGAAGCAAATTGCCATCATGATCTACCAAATGAAGAATCACTTGGAGTTTGATGTTGGGCACACTATAGTGAAGAGGATAGCAGAGTCTGGAAGGCGGAGCAATCTGAGCCTTTTCTTTCCATGTTTGATCACTCTTTTTGCTCGAAGGGCAAGCCTCCGAGTTGATTTACCTACAGACGGGATTCTGACACCATCAGGTCATGTAGGCAGGAGGGCCTACAACGAGGCAGCTAAGGGAAAGCGGGGATAGAGAAGCTTCTCAGTTTGCGCGAGCAGAGGGATCAGAGATTAGCTCAGCGGAGGTCCATTAAGAGGAGAGAGTTAGAAAGAATAGAAGAGCAAGGATGTGAAGAGTCCGATGTAGGAGTTGACAGAGATTAGTCCGAGGAGACAGAGTTTGAGAGAGAGGTTGAGGCACCAGCATGGGCGAGGGACATGGTGGAGTCCCACAAGAAATTGATAGACTCGAATAATGCTCTATCACGGATAGTTCACCGCCTCGCGAGGCAGGTGAGAGCATTGACAGGAGCTATGGCACGATGTGTGGGGTACCAGGTGAGTGGGTCCAGTGATCACTCGAGTGATCGAGATACAGAGCGCCGTCAGAAGCGCAGACACGACGAGACACCCACAGCACCTGAGACGTCAGCTATTCCACCCGTACCAGAGACAGCTTCTAGAACAGGTGATAGGGAAACCGGAGGTGGAGAGGTACCTACCGGACCAGTTGAGAGAGATGTACACGGAGGGGATGGAGGACCAGAAACCGTTCCAGGAGCAGATGCCTGAGCAGGTGGAACATGTGGCGTACGTGGAGTCGTACGTGGTGGACATCGAGCTTCTTCCGGATGGATACGAAGAGACCACTACTTATCCGGTGGAGATCGTTCCTTTTGTCGAACCACCTCCTCCTGAGCCCATTTTTCGGTACTCCGTCAGAGGAGTACAGTTCACACCCTTAGACTTCAGTGATGATGACTATTTCATGCAGGCGGATTGGTACGCCGCATGAATTTTTGTGGGCGGAGCATTATTCCGCATTTTTGTATACTCGTTACTTTACTTTTTGGGATTATAGTTATTGCCTTTTATTATTATATATCTATATTGCCTACTTGCATATATTTTCTTAGTTAGTAACATGTTAGATCTAAGTGTGGAAATTACTATATGGTTGATTGATAGTGCGTAGGATTTTTGACACTAGTGTGCATAATGGATAGGATATCATGTGTGTTATATATGGATTCCTTTTTGCATTAGATTTGGAAGTAGTTTGTTGGCCAAACAACCAACCCAACATACTCAAGTATTGTCTTCCGTGTGCAAACATTGGGGACAATGTTGAGTTTTGGTTTGGGGGTGTGGGCACTTTAACACTTTGCCAATCTTTCACAGGATTGTACATATGTATATAAGTGTCTTGTATATATTGTTTGCCTTAGTTAATGTAAGGTTTATGATTTGTATTGGCTTGATTCCATTGGAAAACACTCTATGTTTGTATTAGTTGTTGCTTAGGACATTATTTGAAGAAAGGAAGCTTAAAAAGTGAAGAGCAACGTCTAGTGCAAAAGTCGTCTTCAAGAGGTGCAAAGCGTCAAAGGTATATCTTGACTTCCATCCTCTTGCAAGGCGTTAGCGTGCACACACACAATTCATACATGTGTGTCCCTGCATCGTGGTTTAAACATTTTGTATAACACATTCACACACTTCATAGTATGCTCATGCATTGATCTTGTATTGACAAACATTGTGAAATTGCATGCTTTGTGACTATCTCTTTGATATGACATGCTTGTGTGAATTTGTGTTTATTTGTTTGTGTGTTTTATATTTTGGACTTAAATATGTTCTTATGTGATTCCTTATTGAGTTCCGGTCATTTCGGTTACTCATTCATAAGGTTTCGAGTCCAAACGACTTAGCTATGCTACTTTGCGTTCTCATTCGTTGAGTTGACTTCATCGTTATTTTTTGAGATGATTTCTCAACCATTTTTCAAAGTTGTATAGTCGTAGTCGTGCGTGAGGGAGTCACGGTTTGTAATCTAAAAACGGATTCGAAATCGGAGTTCGGACGCCCAAGATATGGCTGACGAACGTGAGGGAGCGCGCGAGAGGCAAGCATGGCCAAAGGCCATGCATTGGTCACCACGTGTGGAGCCCGTGGGACCCACGGCCAGAGCACCCCTCTGGTCCCGTGTGGCCCACGCGCTCCCCACGGGGTGCTGATGTGGCAGCCTCTGATTGGCTCCCGTCATCCTCTCTCTTCTCCATCTCTTTTCCCTCCATTTATATTCGAAATCCCGAGCAGAATTTTTTACAATTTTTGATTTCTTATTTTGATCATATCTCTCTCATTTCAACTCCGAATTGAGTGATTCAAAAGCCAAAATTGTTGGTCTTGAAGAGAGCTACAAACCCCAAGCATTTTCAGAGCCATTTGAGTTCTTCATTTTTCCCAGTGATCTGATTTCAGTACGAGACTCAACTTTTGTATGTGAAACTTCTTCTTCTCACTTCATCTTTTGATCATCTCTTTTAATCTTCCTAATTGATAGATGATATGTGTTTAGAATGTTGTTAGATCATATTCTAGGGGTGGTTGATCTATTGATTGTTGAGTTTTAGCCATTTGATTTCAATTGAACATATATTGCTAAACTTGACCTATCTTGATATTGATTCTAGAAATACTTTTTGTTCTTGAACTTGATTGTTGATTTCTAGGTTTTTGTCACATGTTCATGAACTAGGATTTTTGATTGTGCTATCTATCCTTTAAATCTAGTTCTTGTTTGGATTGAATATGTTGTGGATTTCAAGTGTTAACTTGTTCACTTGATTTCAAAGCTAGTTTTGTGATTTTTATTGAAAACTTGTTACTCTAGCTTTGATTGACATGTTTAGGTTTCTAGATATTTTTGTGAATGACTTTGAATGTCTAATCTAGACTTCTAATCACATGTTCATAAGAATTAGCTAAATTTGCTTGTGAGCTTGATTTGTGCAAATCTAATTCTTCATAGAGTGTGTTTGATCTACTTGCTCTATTTGCTTGTGTTTGCATCATTTGCATCACTTAGATCATTGCCTTGTGAAAGGTTGAAGTCTCTTGCAAAGTGAGTGAAGCTTTGTCTTGAGCAAGAAGTCTTGGCTAGGAAAGTGTTCCGGATAGCCAAGCAAGAAGTCTTGATTAGAGTCGGGAGGACTCGGATAGTCAAGCAAGAAATCTTCCTAGAGACGTGAGCGTCTTGGATAGGAAGTTGCTTTCTAGAGGTGTAGGACACATCTCGGATAGGAAGTAGGCTTAGTGATTCACTAGCCCGAGGGTAGATTAGGAGTTGATAGCTTGAGCGGATATCATGTGTTGATAGCTTGAATGTGTAAGTCCTTTTCATATAGTGGATTGCTTTGCCAGTGGTTGTGGTATCAACCCGTGGATGTTTCCTCTTTGAGGTTTTACCACGTAAAAAATACTTGTGTTCATTTTTGTTTTTACTTTTCTTTATCTTCCATATCTTACATTGATTGCATATCTTGTAAATTGATTAACTCTTGTATTAGCGAAATCAATTCATTTGCTAAATCTAATCAAGTGTGCATTTTCTTTGTTGTATTCCGCATCATTTTTAATATTGGAAGAATTTGAGTAAATACCTATTCACCCCCCCTCTAGGTATATTTTACACTATATTGCTTAAGGGAATTTCAATTGGTATCAGAGCGGGTGTCTAGAAGTAATTAGATAGATCTATATTATAGTGTTTGTGTTTTTGTTTTGTTGTGTTTCTTTTGTGTTTGTTCATTTTTGTAGCTATGGGCGATTCAATGTCGGAAGGTGCTTCTAGTGCTAGACCTCCACTCTTGGATAGTGGTAACTACACCTTTTGGAGAAATACAATGAAAGCCTACATTAGAGCCATCAATGATAAAGCATGGATGAGTGTGAGTGATGTAGTAGAGGAAAAGGAGTCCTTGGATGATCGAGAATCTACTTGCAATCATATTGCTCACGTGGCTATATATGAAGGAAGATTTGAGGATAATAGTGAAGACTCCTCAAGTATTGAGGAAAGTGAAAACTCTTCAAGTAGTGAAGATAGTGAAATCTTCTCCAATGATGAAGAGTTTGAAGTCTCCTCAAATCAAGATTTTATAAGCTTCAATGACAAGATCTTCAACAAAAGAATGAAGAGAACATCAAGTTGAAGTTGATCAATGCCAATTTAGTGGTGATTTTTAAAGCTCTTATCAATGAAAAGAAGATGTCTTTGGAGAAGATGAGCAAGCAAAGTGAAGTCATCAAGGAGCATGAAAAGACCATTGAAAAGAATGTCTCTAAGGTGGAGGAAAGTGCTCAAGAGTTAGATAATTTAAAAGAAGACTTTACTATGAAGTTGTTTGCCATGGAAGGAGAGATTAAGCAAAAAGAGAACTCTTTGTCTATCATGAAGATAAAAGAGTGTGAGCTTATAGATGAAGTCAAAGCTCTCAAAGAGTCTATTAATGGCATGAAAATTGGAGCCATTAAGCTTGATGATGTGATAAAACTTGGAAAGCATCATGGAGATAAAAGTGGCTTGGGTTATGTAGAAGAAGTTAAGAAGACTCCTACAACCAAGAACAAGTCAAGAAAGTCCAAGAAGAATAAAGACTCTAGTACTATTCCTTCCAACATCAAAGACAAAGGGAAGAAGAGCAATGGAACTTCTCAACCGACTTCTCAACCAAAGCATGCACACCCAAGAGGTAATTTTTCTAAATTCATTCCGGTTTGTCATTATTGCAATGTGATTGGTCACATTAGGCCTAAGTGTTATGAATATGCTAGGCAATGCAAACTAGGAAATGTGGAATGTGATAAAAATGTGAAAAAGTTACCTATTCATACTCCTAAGCATGAGTTTAAGTCTAGAGCTAGACGTAACATCTCTAAGTTTATCCCGGTTTGTCATTTTTGCAATGTTGTTGGACATATCAAACCTAAATGCTATGAGTATATTAGACAATGCAAACTAGGGAATGAGATGCATGCTAGTGAGATGAAAAGACTTCCTTTGGTTGTTTCTAAACATGTTAGAGCATTAGAGACCATGCATGAACATGTTAATGAAAAGAAATCAACAAGGAAAGTTTGGGTTAAGAAAAATAATGTGCATTCTTGTGAAATAGATAAATCTTCTTTGAAAGTTTCTAAACATGACAATAGCTTTGATGCTTTGAGAAATGTGCATATTGATCATATTCATGTGAAGAAACCTACCAAGAAAATTTGGATTGAAAAGAATGACATGCATGTTAATAATAATCATGTTAAGAAATATGTTGAGAAGAAGTTGGTTAAGAAGAGTGTTAACCATGATCAGTTGAAGAGTCTTGATGAAATATTTGTGCGTGGCAAAAATGTTGACTTTAATATGAGTGATGTTTTCATGAAGAAGATAGTTGATGATTTATCTTCTAGATTTCATATTGCCATGCGTAATGATCATGATGTTGTTTGTGTTGGTTCACCTAAGACCAATATGGTCAAAGGTGAGTGCTCTCATACTTGATTGAGTAGCACATATGAGAATATTTTTTGTTCTTGTTTGATAAGAGTTCTAAGTTTGATGCTTGACTAAGCTATTTGTAATGTGCTAGGTCTAGCATTCAAACTTGGTGTCTCTAATCAATTCATGAACTTAATATTCTCATAATCACTATGATAGTCAAAATTTGTTGATTAACTTTAAAGAAGTTGAATTTTGAAATCTATATGGTGATTACTTTTGTTAAGACTTTTAGAGAAAGTCATTTTTATGTGTTTATTTGAGTTGAAAGTGTTTGGTCTTTATTTTCTTGGGATGACACACCAACAACTTGTTGTCATGAGGACAAACAAGCCAAGAAAGCTCATAAAAAGAGCGGAGACCTTTCATTGGTGAAAAAACTTGCTAAGGTATTTCTCTACTCTAAAAGCTTGCTTTCTATTTCATCTTTTCAACTTTTTGTATGCATGATATCATTGCACATAGATATTAGGCATCATTTCATTAGAGAACATGTTGAACATTCTATTGTTACTCTAAAGCATGCCTACTAAAAAAATCAACTTGCGGATTTGTTCACTAAGCCCTTGGACATAAGAGGTAAAACTCTTTGAAGATTCATTGGCATGATTTGTGTTGATTATTGTCTATGTGTGATTGTGAGTGGCTTGATGAGCAAAACTTTAATTGAAAATCAATATCTTTGAGAGTTACTCACTTGAGAAGTAATGATCTTAAACAAGTATCTTTTATTGTTTCTAGATCATGCACTTGAGTTTGAAAATCATATTTTTTGAAAAGTGCACTAATGCTTCTTTTATATGTTTTAGTTTTGAGTATATGTGGTTGAATATGTGTAGATAATGGATGCATCTAGAAGTTTATTGTTAAGTACATGATAGATGACCTATGGTATGTATCCATTTTGCTTCGGCACTACATAGTAATCAACGAGCACCCTCATGGAAAGGGCTACAAACCTTGGTTGTGAAGCCACCCAATGTAGGAAAGGGCTACGCCATTGTGATGAGTGAAAGCCGCCATGAGGAGTATATGTTTTTGTTAGTAAAATCAAAGAAGTGTTGAAATGAATCATAAAAAAAAATTCTTTGATTCAAGCCTAAAACAAAACAAAAAGGCTTATGGTGTATAGTTGAGAATTGTGAAAAAGCTCGGGTTGACAAATAGAAACGGGAAAACGAGCCACATGCACACACACGCTCATATGTTGATATCTATTCATTTTAAAAGCAAAAATCCGGATAAATATCGGTTTGACCTATTTTTGGAAAGGCTTTAGATGGATAGGTGTGGATAGAGTTTGCATGTTGATATCATAATTACTCCTACTATATATTTGAGAAGCATTCACACACACACATTTTGCTTATGTGCTTGATTTATTAGCAATGTGAGAATATTTTTGAGAGATTAACGAAAATCTATGATTCTCTCTTGGACTTTGAAAAGTGATGAAATATTTTCTCTTATTGCTTGAATGTGTGAATGTGTGATGTCCCTTGTGAACAAATCTACTTGGTGATAATATGTGGAGCATATGTTAAGGGGGAGCTTTAGTTTATTCAACTTAGCTTTCTATACGATTTGTTTGCTTAATATCTCATTCTTTATCTCTTGTGTCCTTTGTCTATTCCTTGACAAAAAGGGGGAGAAAATGTATACCTCACCATGTTTGATATGGAGGAATCCATGTTTGATATAGGGGAGAAAATTGTATACCTCACACCATGTGTGGAAAAATGTTCCAATTGTGTGAGTCTTGTACCTCTTTGTGCTTTTATGGAGACTTTGTCTTAAGGGGGAGAATTCTTGTCTTAAGGGGGAGAAAAGAATTCTTGCCTAATTGGGTTAAGGATCTTAGGGAGAGCTTTAATGTGAAAACATTCATACACTTGAGATAATGCATTTTTGTATGAGATAAGGGAAATCTTGTTATTTGTTTTTGGTTAATATCTCACCATTCTTCTTTAGAGAAGATCTTTTGTTTGGTTGCTATTTTCTCTCATAGGTACTTTGAAGACCAAAAGAGGAATTCTTGAAGACTTGAAGACTTTTTAGTATAGGAATTTCTTTCTAATGTGAGATTGAGAGTATGCTATCATCTTGAGTTTATTTGAGTGAAACATTGTATGGTGAGGTTGAGGTTTTGCCAATGGAATAGCCAAAGGGGGAGATTGTAAGGTTTATGATTTGTATTGGCTTGATTCCATTGGAAAACACTCTATGTTTGTATTAGTTGTTGCTTAGGACATTATTTGAAGAAAGGAAGCTTAAAAAGTGAAGAGCAACGTCTAGTGCAAAAGTCGTCTTCAAGAGGTGCAAAGCGTCAAAGGTATATCTTGACTTCCATCCTCTTGCAAGGCGTTAGCACGCACACACACAATTCATACATGTGTGTCCCTGCATCGTGGTTTAAACATTTTGTATAACACATTCACACACTTCATAGTATGCTCATGCATTGATCTTGTATTGACAAACATTGTGAAATTGCATGCTTTGTGACTATCTCTTTGATATGACATGCTTGTGTGAATTTGTGTTTATTTGTTTGTCTGTTTTATATTTTGGACTTAAATATGTTCTTATTTGATTCCTTATTGAGTTCCGGTCGTTTCGGTTACTCATTCATAAGGTTTCGAGTCCAAACGACTTAGCTATGCTACTTTGCGTTCTCATTCGTTGAGTTGACTTCATCGTTATTTTTTGAGATGATTTCTCAACCATTTTTCAAAGTTTTATAGTCGTAGTCGTGCGTGAGGGAGTCACGGTTCATAATCTAAAAACGGATTCGAAATCGGAGTTCGGACGCCCAAGATATGGGTGATGAACGTGAGGGAGCGCGCGAGAGGCAAGCATGGCCAAAGGCCATGCATTTGTCACCACGTGTGGAGCCCGTGGGACCCACGGCCAGAGCACCCCTCTGGTCCCGTGTGGCCCACGCGCTCCCCATGGGGTGCTGATGTGGCAGCCTCTGATTGGCTCCCGTCATCCTCTCTCTTCTCCATCTCTTTTCCCTCCATTTATATTCGAAATCCCGAGCAGAAGTTTTTACAATTTTTGATTTCTTATTTTGATCATATCTCTCTCATTTCAACTCCGAATTGAGTGATTCAAAAGCCAAAATTGTTGGTCTTGAAGAGAGCTACAAACCCCAAGCATTTTCAGAGCCATTTCAGTTCTTCATTTTTCCCAGTGATCTGATTTCAGTACGAGACTCAACTTTTGTATGTGAAACTTCTTCTTCTCACTTCATCTTTTGATCATCTCTTTTAATCTTCCTAATTGATAGATGATATGTGTTTAGAATGTTGTTAGATCATATTCTAGGGGTGGTTGATCTATTTATTGTTGAGTTTTAGCCATTTGATTTCAATTGAACATATATTGCTAAACTTGACCTATCTTGATATTGATTCTAGAAATACTTTTTGTTCTTGAACTTGATTGTTGATTTCTAGGTTTTTGTCACATGTTCATGAACTAGGATTTTTGATTGTGCTATCTATCATTTAAATCTAGTTCTTGTTTGGATTGAATATGTTGTGGATTTCAAGTGTTAACTTGTTCACTTGATTTCAAAGCTAGTTTTGTGATTTTTATTGAAAACTTGTTACTCTAGCTTTGATTGACATGTTTAGGTTTCTAGATATTTTTGTGAATGACTTTGAATGTCTAATCTAGACTTCTAATCACATGTTCATAAGAATTAGCTAAATTTGCTTGTGAGCTTGATTTGTGCAAATCTAATTCTTCATAGAGTGTGTTTGATCTACTTGCTCTATTTGCTTGTGTTTGCATCATTTGCATCACTTAGATCATTGCCTTGTGAAAGGTTGAAGTCTCTTGCAAAGTGAGTGAAGCTTTGTCTTGAGCAAGAAGTCTTGGCTAGGAAAGTGTTCCGGATAGCCAAGCAAGAAGTCTTGATTAGAGTCGGGAGGACTCGGATAGTCAAGCAAGAATCTTCCTAGAGACGTGAGCGTCTTGGATAGGAAGTTGCTTTCTAGAGGTGTAGGACACATCTCGGATAGGAAGTAGGCTTAGTGATTCACTAGCCCGAGGGTAGATTAGGAGTTGATAGCTTGAGCGGATATCATGTGTTGATAGCTTGAATGTGTAAGTCCTTTTCATATAGTGGATTGCTTTGCCAGTGGTTGTGGTATCAACCCGTGGATGTTTCCTCTTTGAGGTTTTACCACGTAAAAAATACTTGTGTTCATTTTTGTTTTTACTTTTCTTTATCTTCCATATCTTACATTGATTGCATATCTTGTAAATTGATTAACTCTTGTATTAGCGAAATCAATTCATTTGCTAAATCTAATCAAGTGTGCATTTTCTTTGTTGTATTCCGCATCATTTTTAATATTGGAAGAATTTGAGTAAATACCTATTCACCCCCCCTCTAGGTATATTTTACACTATATTGCTTAAGGGAATTTCAGTTAAAATTTTTGTAAAAATTTTTCAAAAGAATTCCGATTGAGCCAAAGGATCATGTTTAATAAATATGCTAAAAGGTATGTGTTGATTAAGGAAATGTGCATGCATTGATCACTAAATTGTAGCTATCACAATAGCATTTCAAGATAACATTGCACATAGTGTGATAGTCCCTTTCTCTTGTGTCTAGTGAATAGAATTGAGCGCAAAAGATTGCATGAACCAATAGTGGAGACTACCAGTAAGGAACAAAGCCTAAAATTTCACCTTATGAGAATAAATACTTTCCAATTCATACAAGATCTCATATTGCATAATTGAATGCCATGGACAATAAAATTGTGGACTGCTTGTTGAATTTGTATTCCCTAGTCAGACGGACTCCTGGAAATGATTCTAGGCATGTGTGCTTAAGCTACCAAATGCCCAAACACTGTCCATATTGTGATGTGTGCTCCAACTACCACTTTGAGGCCAAACACAAACCTTTCTTTCCATCACACACTAAAAGGTCCTTTTATGTCACTTGGAATGATGTGTATTTTGATCAAAGATATGAAGGTTGTAGATACATTTGTAAAGCTCGAAATTCAATAGATTGTGTGTACTCAGGCGATGATAGAGTTGTAAAAAAAAAAAACAAAAAAATAAAAAAAAAAACATATTATTAGAACACAAATTAGTTATAAGTGTTTAAACCTATATATAAATTAGAACACAAGAAAATAATATCGTAGCCTAGACGCATGTGATTACCTTTTTGAGCTAAGAAGTTAAACTTGAGGTTGTTGATCAAATACTTCAGAATTCCAGTGATTCTTCCATATCACTCTTGGCCCCGTTACAACCATGGAAAGACCTAGTTGATCTTTTAGAAAGTCTGGCGGGGGAATGCGGGTTAAGCATGTTCTTTCCACGTTCTTGGCATTTCAATTCATTCATGAAACAGTTTCCATAAGTTGTGCGTAATTTTAATTACATATGCGTTACATTTGATTCTTGTTAGAAAAATTCTTACTCGCATATGTTATTTGAGAGCAACTTAGGTTCTGAGAGAAAATCAGACTGAAATCCGGTAAGGATAGAGTCAAGGCGAATTGAGTTCTTGTTTTTGAGCGCTTAGTTTTTGAAACTGAACATTTAGAGTGTGGGATGCACCGTGTAGCGTGTTTTTGAGGAATGTGATCGTGCTAGCGTCTTACCAGAGGTTTTCGCATGTTTATTTCTTATCTCATCACATCTTTTAGCATATTTATAATGTGGCTCTCGGAAATGTTTTTGTGTGCATGGTTGATAAATATTGTACATAGTGAAAGTTACGTTTAGTTTGGTTTTTAGTATTTATAGTTTGCTCGAGGACGAGCAAAAGTCAGGTTTGGGGGTCTGATCGCGCTTCAAATGTTTACATTTAGCGCCCCTTTTACCTTGTTTTTGTAATCAATTTCTAAGCATTCCATGTGTTAAATTGTGTAAATAAGTATTTTCAGGTAAAACAAGTGTTTCAAGGGCATTTTTGTCTAAAGTGAAGAAATGAGGGCAAATTGGGCAAAGAATAGAAGAAATGTAAGAAGGCTGGTTCGTGCATTCAGGCCGGCGAGCAAGAGGCCGCCGCTCAAAGCCGCTGTCATCCAGGCGGGATCTTTCGGCGGGCAAGAAGCCGCCGTCGTCAAGGCGGGATCTTGCGGCGGGAATAAAGCCGCCGTGCATGCCCGCCGCCGATTCTGAGAAGCTGCAATTTGGCTAAAGCTCGCCCCAAAAAGTCAAAAAAGGCTGCCCCTTTCTCCACCTATTGTCTTTGGAAGGCCTCCTCTCTCTCATGCATATACGAAGGTGTCAAAACAAAGAAGAGATACTTAGTTTTAGTTAGAGAGAAGAGATAGTTAGTTAGAGAGAAGTTAGAAAAGAGATATTAATTAAAAATATTTTGTTCTTAGGAATCAAGAAAGATAGTATTTTCTTGGCCAATTTCTAGGTAGCCAAACACCACATATTGGTTACTTAGAGTGATCACCTCAAGTTGCCATAGAAGAGTGAATTGCTTGGATTGCAAGGAAGACCATTTCCGCTTCACAAGTTTGTCCATTGGTGATGTTTTCCTTACTTGTATATCTTTGTAATTTTGATACTATGTGTATCTAATCCCTTTTGTTAAGGAATTAGATGTAGTTCTTGTACTTCCTTGTTATCTAATCAATCATATTTGTATAATCCTCTTAAGTCATGTGTTGTGCATTTATAATTGCATGTGTGGTGGTTGCAACCACCTATCCCTTTATAGTGCAAAACTTGATGAAATTGTATGCATGTACCATTTATTGCATATTAATAGTGAAGCACCTATGAGTATCCGAGTCCTCCCGACTCTAGCCATGACTCCTTGCTTACCTATCCGAGTCATTCCGACTTTAGGCAAGACTTCTTGCTTGGCTATCCGAGTCATCCCGACTCTAACCAAGACTTCATGCCTTTTACAAGGACTTCCTAGTGTGATCATGTGAATGCAAGTGATGCAAACATTCAATACAACATAGAACATGTGATCAATACATTCTATGGCACAAATAGACCTAAACATGTGAAATCACAAATAATCAAGTCTAGATGCAAAAATACATGAATAGAAACCTAAGCATGTGAAACACCTAACACATACACTCAAAGTCTCATTCACACACATAACACTTGAATCACAATATGTTCATGAAGTACAAATTCAAGATGCTATCAATATACAATTAAATGCTAGATATATGAGATTAAAATCAATCAATATACTAGACAAAAATATAGAGTAAGGTTTTGAGATTTACATCAATCAAAACCTATATTCTCTAAATCACACACAAATACACAAATCCTAGATTTTATCAATCAAAGGATCAAATCAAATCTCAAAGTCATTTTAACACAAAATTAATTCAATTAAGTATCAAACAACCTAAGATGCCATTCTAATCACAATACAACTCACAAACATATGTAAAACCTAGAATCATAGAATCTAGTCAACATTAGTCCACAAATTGAGTTTCAATTAGAATGATAATCAAGCTATCTTTCCAAATAGCTTTTACCAAACAATAACATAGATTTAGAAGAAGAAACCCCAAGCAAATGGAAGGTCAAATAACAAGAAATCCCAAAGTTGAGACTCATACCTCGGATTCTGCAGCTGGTTCGGAAATCAGTGTTCAACCACTTGAAATCACGATCAAACAGCCACCAAACCACTTGGAGATGTTAGAGGACTCAAATACGAACACTCTCTAACTTGAATCACTCAAATCCAACTCCGGATGAGGAAGATATGGTGTTTTGAAGTTTGGAAAAATTGGAGAGAATGTATTGCGGAAAATCAGAATTTTTCTTCTTGAATTTTTCAAAATGGAGAGAGAGAGGGAAGAAATAGGAGAGAGAGAGGGAGGATTTCGGCCAACCAGGTGGTGCCACATCACCCCCTGACCATGGGGGGCGCGTAGCCCACACAGGAGCAGAGGCTGCTCCAGGCCGTGGGGCCCACGGCCTCAACCACAGCCAGCCCATGTGGCCCACGGCCTGGGCTGTCCTCTCGCGCGCTCCCTCGGTTCGTCGGCCCGTATCTCTGGCGTTCGAACTCTGAATTTGAATCCGTTTTCAGATTACGAACCGTGACTCTCTCACGCACGACGATGACTATACAACTTTGAAAAACGGTTGAGAAATCATCTCGAAAATCATCGATGAAGTCAACTCAACGAAAGAGAACGTAAAGTAGCATAGTCAACTTGTTTGGACTCGAAACCTTATGAATGAGTAACCAAAACGACCGGAACTCAATAAGGCATTGAATAAGAACATGTTCAAGTCCTAAACATAAAATACAGAAACATACAAACACAAAGACACACACATATGCTAGTTTCCGGACATAGTCCTAGAAAATGCAAAACACAAAGTTTATTAACTAAATATGAATGCATGAGCATATTTTGCCAAGTGTGTGAAAGTGAAATGTAAATGAAATTAAATCATGAAGGGAACACACAAGAATGATATGTGTGAGTGTGTGCCTAGCCTTGTAAGAGATAAGAGGACTTTGAATACCTTTGTCGACCGATAATGCCCGAATCTCTTAAAAGCCGGCAACTTGAACGAATTGTGGTTGAGACGTCCTTCGTCTTCGAAATTCTTCAATTACTAACCACTAAACATTACAAGTTAAACACGTTTTGATATGGAATTAATGCCAACACTAATTATCAACCTAACAGTGTTCTTCAAAGGTATGAAAACAAATCTCTTCCTCATATTCGTGTATATACAATAAGGTCCCAAGAAGATGATAGAATTTTTTTGAAAACTATCGTTCTTAAATCTATTGATTTTATTCCCTAATTTTCCGCTGCGCGACTTACACGTTGACATCCCACAAATCACATTTCTAGATTTTCTAGTAGAAGCCTTCCCCCACCTCCAACCCCCCCCCCCCCCCCCCCCCCCCCCCCCCCCCCCGGGGTTGCAACCAACCATTCAATTCTTGATCTTTATTTATAGCACTCTTATTCCTTTGATCTCTATTTACAGTACTGTTCTTCCTTTGCCAACAAACAATCCAAATCCGCTTCAATTTGTCTAACCATCTAACCATCCTCCAAGAACCTGGTCCTGACAAAGCATTCTCCCTTTAAAGCTCTCCTCAAAGATTCACGATATCCTTCTAAAGCCCCACCCGATTCTTCAAATTCCAAACAGAAAGCTAAGTGGTATAATTCCCGATAGCCCCCACCACCTTATCTATCGATCACCCCAACACGACTCAAAGTGAAATCTCCTATGATGACGTCCCTTCACAACCGTCATACTATCAGTTGCAGTTAAAATTTCGACTACAATTGGACGGTGGTTAGAATGCCAGAAATCCAAATGACGAACAACTGAATTTGGAAACAACTGCTGCCATTATTTAATTAATTAAAATAATGATTTAAGTGAACTTAGAAGATTGAACTCCATAAATAATATAAATAAATTATATCATAACAATTCGTCTATTGTTTAATATATTCCCGACCATTTATGTTATCTGTCATTTATGTTATCTGTTATCATGAAACATAATCCATTGCATAACCATTTCTTAGTCAATTAGGAGATCAAATATTATTCAACCTACATTGTTGTATCTTGAACATCACCTAGTTGTGTGGTGAAACATTAAATTTTTTGATTTTTCCTAATTGTGACATTATGATCATAATTATATGTCGATTTGCCTGTCAAAATAACTATTTTTATAGATTCATGATCGTGCAAACATACGATCATCCCTCAAAGGGGAGATTATTTTTGTTTTATGTACAAATGAAATTGGCAAAATTATTTCAAGTATGAATCGTAAGGTTCTAAGGTTTATACTAAAACAAATCTAGGAGGGGATGAATAGGTCTTAGACAAAATATTCACAAAATGAAGACAAACCTAGAGGAGGTGAATAGGTCTTGGACAAAATATTCACGGAATTAAGACAAACCTAAAGGGGTGAATAGGTCTTAGACAAAATATTTGCGAAATTAAATCGAACCTTATATAATATATCATAGTGTAACACAATTTCAACATGATTACTCACATTTATATTAATTGATTAATTTTTATTAAACTTAACTTAACGTTGGTTAAAAGCAAATTACACACAACCTACCTGAGGTTTGGCTTATGACACACAGAAACAACCTTTGGAAAATTTGACAATGACATCCCCTGCTGATATATCAAGTCTGTTAACTTTAACTGATAAAAGGGCAATTTAGTAATTTGATTTTTCATAATGACATGGCAATCTCTCTCGCAAAACCCAAATCTGAAAAGGAAAAATAAAAAACTGACAGATCTGATCAAGTGCAGATTAGCTTCGTTTTTACCATCTTCTTCTTCTTCTTCTTCTCCTTCTCCATATCTCCCTTTTTCTTCATTTTTTATTTTTTATTTTTGCAGATTAGCTTCGTAACTTTGTTCTTGCCTTGGTTCATCAACACAAGTTCCCTCTTCTCCATTTATTTTCTAGATCTTCATCATCAATTAAAATTTCTCAACTTCATGTGAAATTTGGTCTCTCCTCCCTTTAAGATGAGATTTGAAGGTTTCAAAGGGTCAAATCTACCAATATACTCCATTTAACATTCAATGGGTCAAATCCCTTTATAATTCAAATCTAAGTTGAAGTAGCTATCAATTCAGTGAGTAAATGCAAATTTGGTGTGACTTATGGATACAAATGGTGGAGAAGACCATATTGAAAAGTGATAAAAAAAAAAAAAAAAAAAAAATTGGTTTGTGAAGAGACAGAAGGCTACAGAAGAATACAGAAGAAATGGGTCTGCTATGAGAACAAGAAAGCTACCATGGAGCTTGATTTTATGGTGGAGGAGGTTGCGCATCCTCCACCGGCCTTTTATTGTGGAGGAGCTCCTCTCCCCTGTTGACTTTTGTGAAGGCACATGCCTTCTCTGAAATCAGTAGAGGGGACCGTACCTTCAATTTAGTTGTAGAGGCTAGCACCGTCATCGTCGACGCTAGCCACTATTGTGAAGGCCACCTGTAATGGTGACCTCACCTCCATGCTTTTTTTTATTATTATTTTAATTTTTCAATATATTTTTTCAATAAATTAATTTTATTTTTAATATTTATATTAACATTTTAGTATTTTTATTTAGTGAGCTTCTCCTTACAAATTACAATATGCAAATTATTTATTTACACTCCAATTTTATTTTTTTATTAATGACAATTTTAACCTGAATTAGAATTACTAAACAAGACAAAAAAATTCTAAAGACATTCCAAACTAATTAAATTATTAAAAAAAATTATCTCTCCTAAATCATTAAATTAAATATTACGTATTAAACTATCTCTCCTAATTCTATTATTACCATATTAACACTCTCTCCTAATTACTCTCTCTCTCTCTCTCTCTCCATTTTTCAAAAAAAAATCATACCTCCATACTTTCTCAATCAATCTCTAATTAATAGTTAAAGAAAAAAAAACTTATGAATATTTTGGTTTTTTTTACTAACAGTAATATATATATTAAAAAGTCAATTTCAAAAAAAAAAAAAAAAAAAGATATATGAAAACTTGATTTGTTGCAACTAGATTCGATTAAATTCAGAATTTCTAAGACTAATGAAATAATTAAAGTTCTCTAGGCAATTACATACCTACAAAAGTAACAAAAAACATCTTTATATTTTGATTAAAAAAAAAAAAAAAACAAAGTACTTGTTTTTTGAGTTTTTTTTTTAATATATATATATATATATTATATATATATATATATATATATACACGGTTCCTAAAAATCAAACTTATTCGTAAGTTTTTTTTTTCTTAACTGTTAGTCTTGCTTGAAAAAGAATGGAGATAGAAAATTAGAGATATGTATTGGAAGAGAGAGAGTTTAATATGGTAAGTAAAAATTTAGGAGAGATTGTTTAATATGTAATATTTAATCTAATGATTTAGAAGAGATAATTTCTTTTTATAGAATAGGAGTGTCAAAAGATAAAAAAGATAATTTTGGAATAAAAGGAAGTGTCTTTAGAATTTTTTTTAAATTTAAATTTTGAGAATGAAATGTCTTTAGAAAAGAAATGTAAAAAGAAAAAATTGGATTGTCAAAAGAAGCTTTTTTTTGTGTATTATGACAAAGGCAAAATGGACTTTGTATCAGTCAAAAATGGTCCAACGTGAAAACTAACGGAATTTATTAATGGCAAGGGAGGTCATTGTCAATTTTTGTAAATACTGTTTATATGGGGTTGTGTGTAATTTGCTCTCAAAAAATTATTGCATGGCATCCAATTAATCAAAATACATTAAATCCAAACAATGTATAGATGATCTAAACATAACATACTATGTTTAGATCGGATTTGAACATAACATGACAATAGATCAATTATTAGTCAATTCAATCAACAATCACAATCAAGCATGCATGCAACAAATTATGAGCGATAAGTAAATGACATGTAGATTTTTTATGTGGAAACCACTAAGGGAAAATCCATGGGACATTGTCCAACCAAAGCAATACATTATGTAAATCAAGTGTCCAATAATCAAGCATTCGCACTAGTCTTATCGCCAAGTGGTAGTCGGCTAGTCACCCACCTAAGTATCTAAATTCCCAAATTCTTGTACATGGACTTACTTCTCCAAGCTACCCACCTACACAAGGGCATGGTCTTATAGGACTATAGGAGTGCCTAGCTAAGTATCTACCGTGAAAGATCTAAGAAATGATTTTACTTCTCATTGCTTGTATTGGATAGTCGTATCTAACTTCTAAAGCTGTAGGACATGAATTTATTTCTGCAAGCTACCCACCCAGGGGCGGATGGTTGAGAGGGCTGACCTGGGCTATAGCCGGGTCAGCCTTTTGTGTAAGAGAATATAATTAAATTAATAAGCAGGCTATCTGATTATCATAGGTTTAGAGTAGTAAAGGCGTAGTGCTGTAGAATAGTTAAAGTATATGATTGATTCACTTCTCTCAGATGACATCACGTTAATATCCAATATATATATATATATAAAGGACAAGGATCCGATCATCTCCTCACCTCATCCTCACCTCACTTAATCTTATGACACATAAACATTGCAATGAATGAATGATTAAGATGTGATTGACACTTTATTAACAACCAATCACATGCTTTGAAAAGGTGAGGAAAAAGTAAGGAAGAGGTGAGGTGAGGTGAGGAGAGGATTCTGGTCCATACATAAAATCCCAATTTCTCCCTCTCTTTCTCTCTTACATTTTTCAATTCTCTCTCTCCCCAACTAATAATTCTCTACATAACTTTGTTGTTTTCTTTGAAAAAATATTTCGTAAATTTGGGGTTTTTTTAGGGAGACCTCGTGGCGTTGATCCCAAATTTTCTCATATCGTCACTTCATCACTCTATTTTTGTTTTTCGATTAATGAAATTTTCTAGTATCGTTAAAGTTTATATATATATATATATATATATACATACTTCTATTTTAGCCCACCCCATTAGAAAATCCTAGGTACGCCCCTGTACCCACCTATACATGGACTTCCGTAATAACCTAAAAGCTCTATGAAAGTGTGTCAATTTATATTATAGTAAACCTAGAGGGGATGAATATGTTTTTATGATTTTTGTGGAATAATCAAACCTTAAAACTCAATGCACCCAAAAAAACACAATAAAATATTTTTTGAAAGGTAAAAAAGATATAAATATCCCTTTTCCCATTAAGTTTGACTAATGTTAGGGGAGGTTATTGTCAATTAATGGTAAAGTTGTTTTTGGTTGTCAAAGTGCGAACCTTTGGGAGGTTGATTGCAATTTGCTCTATATATAAGAAATTGAGGGCTTGTTTAGCACGTCGTACTGGACAGAATTAGCACACCGTATAGTACTAATTTATTACTGTACTGCGTTTGACAACATTTTACATTTGTGCTAAATTGTATGACGTACTAATTTAGTAATATCTGAACCGTATTAAGTTATACAGTAGGGGGAGGTGTTCTACAATCGGATTAGTATCTGAAAAAAAAAATCAAAATTAAAATTAAAAAATAAAATAAAATCTTTTTAAAAAAATTTAAAAATTACTTGAGGCCAAGCAACCTCTATCGTGGAGGCTGCCTGGCCTTATCTTCAATGGCTGCCGACCTTCGTTTGTGGAGAACATCGGCTGGCGACCTCACTGTAATTTAATACTATCCAGTTCAATCCTATTGAATATAGTACTATACGACGTGCCAAACATGCCTAAAAAACATAACACCGAAACAACGGTTTTTTTTTTATAAATATTTTATGCTCCTATCTCCATCTTTTTAAACTCTAAAACACTACTCTATGTTTCTCTCCATCTCAGCAGAATCAAAATGAAATTTTGAATTCACTACAACTAGTTTTGCAGAAAATTTCCACAAAAGAAATCATTCCTCATTTGTATATGTTCTCTTCTCTCACAAAAACTGTTAGGTTTTGGCTTGTATTCTCAAATGAACCCAATGTTAACTAAACGAGACTCAACTGATGTGGAACTTCCTAGAAACGTGGGAAAACGTTTGGAAGTTAGATATGGTGTTCGGGGGAAGTTTGAAGACCATGATGAACTGAAGAAGTAGTTCGTTTCAGCGTATGGATCGCGGTTTTCTGAACGATGTAATTTCAGGTGACTTGTAATGGTTTATAAAGCGGGCGTACAACCGTGGCCTGAATCGTAGTCAATCATAAGCATGTGTGGAACGAGAAATCTTCAGCAAAAAAGGAAAGTAATTCTTTTGGAAGTTCTTGTTCTTGAAGGAAAAGGATTTCTCTTTACAATAAGACTTGTCATAAAAAAGAAAATAGTATTTACGTGGAACAAGTAAGTTTTGTACATATAGGAGATGGATTTCCTTGTTGGTATTAGCTTCATGTAACTAGTATAAATAGAACCTTGTAATTAGGTTATTTGGGTGGAGCAGAAAGAACACCATGTAACATCAGAGAGAGTGGGTGAGATCCGGGGGAGACTCTAGGGAATATTCGTGGAGGGATCCGGGGAATATCAGTAGATCAAGTTAGAGATTCGTGAGTGATATTCAGGGGAGACCTACGGGATATTGGGGGGTTCTTGGTGAGGATCTTGTGAGCATTGTGAGCTGAGAGTCATGATATAAAGCTCGATTGTGAGCTTGGGAACTTAGTGAGGCTCTATGGTTTGGGGTTGAGGTGTGAGAGAGAATCTTGTAGTATATGATTGTAATAATTTATTATATAATGAAACTTTCTCTGTCGTCCTAACGGCTCGTGGTTTTTTCCCTGATTTAGGGTTTTCCATGTATATCTTGTGTGGTGTAATTGTTTATTCTCTCTCATACCATTTTTTCTGCTATAGACATTAATTGCTATGAGTTATGGGCGGCATGTCGCTTCCGCGTTCATTGGTTCTAATTCCCATCAAAAACTCCAACCTTGACATCAAACACTTTACTTTTCAATTACATGATCGAAACCCTAAATTTGTCTAAAACAGAAGCTCAATCAGTCTCATACTCAACTCCCTTCTCTAACATCAAATCCCTTGAAAACCCACATTCTGTCCACCACTATTTTTGAAGTATTGGATTCTTCGAGACCGATATCCAATTATCAGTCCGTTTCGAACCCAAAATTCTCTCCTCTGATGTGGACAAGTCAGACAAACTGGAGATGGAGTTATTTCAGTTTCTAGGTCTGGTGGGTTCTGATCTGGGTAAGTTAATTTCCAAAAACTCTTTTCTTTTGAGTATTAATTTGGAGAAACAATTGATTCCACGTATCCAACTTCTTAAAAAAATATTGGTAGATGATGGAAATAATGAATATTTGATTGGGGTTATGAGCAAATGCAATTGGATTATCTCAACTAGACCCGAATCGAGATTGTTAAACAACATTGTATTTTTGGAGAGTTGTGGCATTGTTGGGTCTCAGCTCTCATTGCTATTAAAGAGACAACCTAGAGTCTTACATGGAAGATTCCAAAGGCGGCATTGATTGCAGCACCGTGGTGTTTGATGCTCAGTCTTGAAGAATGGGTGATTCCTCAATATAGAGTTATGCAAATTTTATGGTCGAAGAGGTTGTTGAAGAAGAATCCAAGGTTCACTAGTACGCTGAATATTTCTAAGAAGCTATTCATGGAGAGGTATGTGGCAAGGTTTAGAGATGATGCAGAGGAATTGTTGGTATCTTACAAGGGTCATTTGTTAGATTCTTCATCTTAAGAAAGTTAAAGCAAGTTTGAACCTTCATGAAATAAATGCTACAATGAGGGTCTATTGTTGTTTTGACTGGTGCAACTCTCAATTCTGGAAATGCTTCATACCTCAGAGCTTCGACAAAGAAGGATTTGAGTATGGATCAAGGTTGATCTGCAAAAAGGAAAATTCTCATCGATTGGTTTCTGGCCTTATGATTTTGGCGAATTATATTTCATTATTACGAAAATTTTCTTGTGACGAAACAGCTACATTGATTATTTGACAGTTTTTTAGATTGATCTCTACTGAAAGAGGGCATGGCAATTCTTAGTTGTGATTGTGAGATATTCTAGAATAGGAGTAGCTAGCTCACTATTTATTAGACACAGCCTAAAAGAAGGGTATATGTTATTGTTATCACTAATACTAGACAAACCAAAAATTTAACCCAAATTTCAACTTAAATGATGTGGCAAGTGGTTTTTTTCATTAACTAAATCATCTTATGTTGTGTGTGGTGATGACAACTCATTTACTACATCATTTGGATTAAATATTTGGGTTGTATAGCATTACTCGTACGTTATTTGAGCATAATTACTAATGATTGATCAAGAATTCTTTTTGATATTTTTATGAAAATTTGTTTGTAATCTGTATTATTCTTCTTACATATATGTGGGTTATTGAACTAGACAAGCAGGATTAGTTGTGTTAGTTTGGGTAAGTGTTTGTAACTTTGTGACAGGCTCTTTTGGTCAACTTTTGTCTACTAGAAGTTAGACAGGGACCGGCTACCATACGCAGTAAAATATATAGGTATCATACTGAAAGTTCTCAAGGTGTGTTTTCTTTATAAAGCTAGAGGGGGGGGGGGGTGAATAGATTTTATCTAATTATTACCCAATTTTCGTGTGCATGTCAATTTTACAAAAATACCCCTAGCAAGTCAAAAATACATACAAGTGTAATAAGATGCGGAAATTAAATAACACTTGATGTTTACGTGGAAACCCAACCACTGGGAAAAACCACGGGCTGTTTAGTGAGCCACACTCGGACCTCGAAATCCACTAATTGAAATGGAGTTTACAACCTATGTAGACCTCGTCTAACACTCCGGTCAATAACCCCCCACTTCTACCACTCGAGCCTTTAAAAGTGGTTCTAGTCCAATTGCTTATGTGACCACCTATTCCCGGTGTCCGACCTAATCCCGGTCAATCACACAAGACTTAAATCTCTCAAAAGAGATGCACAACCCTATGTGAATATGCAATGATATCCAAATATTACAATAAGAGCTAGGGTACTCTAGATGCTTACCTAGGATTATAAGATGACAATATAATCAATCCTAGATATCACATATAGCTATATGTCATGGCATACAACTTTAGCTAAGTAAAGGATAACCAATCCTAGATACAAAGCTATCACAAATAACCCACAAACATTCAAAAGATTAACTAGTTGATTAAAAAACAATCTATCAACCTAGTTATCAATAAATCACACAAGAATGTTTATGGCATAGCTTTTAGGCAATAATGACCTAATCAAATAAGCTATGAAAAATTAACCCAATCAACACATAATCTCAATCATGTATGTAGAAATTAATCTAAAACATACAAGTAATAAATGAGATAAAATTGACAAGTAGAAACACTAATTATGTAAGATAAAAGTGTTCAACAAATCATACCATGTGTGTTGAAGAAGACCCATGCATTAGCACATGCTAGATGATCCTAGATGATGCTTAGATGATGATTTATGCATGTGGAAATAGGTTTGGATGATCAAAGATGAGTTCTTGATGAAAAAACTCTCTTTGAAAATCCTCTCAATCAAGAATATGAGTTTATTGAGTCATTAAAGTGACCTAAGGTCAAAGAGGCATATATATATGATGTCCAATTGAAGCTGTGTCGTTTTGGAAATTTTCCAAAAAGTTTCCACGCAAACCGCTCTACGTAGGGCGGATTTTGGGTGGGTGTAGGGCGGATTGAAAAATCAATCAGGTGCCCGCTCTACGTAGGGCGGGTGAACAGCGGAATGGGCGCGACAGTGCATCAGCTTCAACTTCAAGTGCCTCAAAACATGACCAAACGACATCGAAACCTTTCATATGATATATCGTTGGAAAGGTATGGATGTCTACTTTCTACTCCAATTTATGGAATGACATTTCGATATATGTAGAAAATGTTATGGTCAATAGAGTGACCAAAGGTCAGAAACGGACAACAACATAGTTGCCCTGTTTTGGTGGTCACTTTGGAGATTTCAAAACCAATCCAAACGGTCATGAAATATTATGAATAATATACCGTTGGAAAGGTATGGGTGTCTAGTTTGTCCAAAATTTTACAAAACTCAATTTAAATCTTTTTATAAAAAGTTATAGTCACAAGACCATACAAAGGTCAGTTTTGAAAAAACATTGAAATTCAATCTTTTGAAACTAGACACATTACTCCAAACAACCAAACCAAAACTACCACTTATCCAAGAGAAGAATGATACCTTCTCAAGTGGTCAACCATCGCGCTAAGACATGCACACCATCGTGCAAGCGCGGACGTTTCCGATCACACAAATGGAAACGAATTACACCACACTTAATACTAATCATGAAGTGCAAGTGTGGGAATTGAATGCATCCTAATGCCTATCATGTCATGGCATTTCATAGAACAAGATGCAATCAATTTAATGCAAGAAGAGATATTGAATAATCAATAAAGCACAATGCACACAAAATATAAACACAATATTCAAGAATAAGAGTTATGCATGTTGTGTGTGTGTGCAACTATATCTCTTCAAGGCAAAGTAAGCACAAGATATATACCTTTGGTGCTTGTCCTCTTGAGGTCTTGGAAAGGGTCTTTGATCTTCAACCTTAAACACCTAGACTACCCTTACAATCAAACCCCAATATGTGGTTTGCCCACGAAATAAGCCAATCAACTAAAGGGAATCCTTACACATACCATACCATCCATCAATTAATTATTACCACTGGATGAAGGAAAAAGTTAATCCAACGGTTAAAAAAATTAATGTATTAAAATACTATTAAAATAGCCAACCCATATAACCGATCACTCTCTCTACTCTATCTCACGATCTAACCCAATTCCCAATTCTCTTTCACTATCTAGTATCTACTCTATCTCTTTCACTCTCTCCTCTGTCACCCCATTGCAGATGGAGCTCAATCTCCTCCACAAGCAATTTTTCAACTTCCTTTTTTTGGGAAACATATTCAAGAGGATTTTGATTGACGAAGGTGTGATTGCATCTCAAATTTTTTTCCAGATTATTATCTTTTTTTTCTTTTCCTGTTTTTGGAATTGTTGGATGATCGATGAAGATGATATGAATTCTTGATCTATGATCTGGCACTCAATCATATGCCTCACTTCATTTTGTTCCATATCCTTCATCTGATTGATGAGATGTGTTTGGAATTTTTTTTCCGGGTCATTGATGAAGATGATATGAATTGGTGGATTTTTTTGGGATTATTGATTTGTGAATTTCTTTTGGAATTGATTGAAGAAGAAAGGAGGAGATATGATTTATTGAATGAGATTTGTGGATTTTGTTTTTCGGATTGATATGTGATTTTCTTTGGAATTGAATTTTTTTTTTTTTTTTTTGGAATTAATGAATGATATGAATTAATCAAGAAAATATGATCTTTTTTATAATTTCGTTTTAGCACTCCTTCCAATGTGACCGGGGAAGAACGCGCCGTCGATCTGGGCGGAAACCCACTGGCACAATGGCCGGAAACCGTGTTGGAACGTCGGGTAGCAAGTCGGGTTGAAGATGGGTCAAACCTGGTCTTATGGTAGGTGGGTCAGGTAGGCTAGTGGAGAAGACGACGTGACATCATCATGACGTCACGCCGATACAAGCAGAATCCAACAAATACGATGCGTTTCATTAATGACATGGCAGGTTTCACTGATTTGACTGGCAAACTACCGTTTGGACCCCTGATGTTTTCAATATTCACAGAATCTTCAATAGTTGCTCCACATTTTCATGTTAGCCCTTATTTCTTTAAAATTACACCAATGCCCCTGAACTTCCTAAATACATGGAATACTCAATTAAGCCATCAAAATTCCGGTTTTACCCGAGAAACAAGCATAAAATAATAGGAAATAATGGAATTAAATAAGAATATTTGTAGCGCGATCAGTCAACGGTTAATGTTAACTATCTTAACCGTGTAAAAGGCCAAAAAAGGGTTATTTATTATTTTGTTTCATTTTTCTATGAATTATTTTATTTATTTTCTAAATTAACCAATTAAAAAGGAAAAAAAAAATAAAGAAACGTGATAACAAAAAAAAATTATATGGAAATCTAAAAAATAAAATATTGTTTAATATACTTGGAGATGTATTATTACCCTTACTATATTTGACTGTTTATTAATTTATTAAAATTTAATTTTTAAGAAGTTTTTAAGTTTATTATTAATTATTTTATAATTGATTTTTGAAATTATTAACGTAAAATTTATATCGATTTGTAATTGGAAATTATTAATACCAAATATCATTTACAAAATTTATATCATTTTAATATATTTTATTTGTAAACCCTCTTAAATTGTTAACACACCCAATTTATATAAAAAAGGGCACTATTACAACCAGTGGAATTTACAACAGAGTTTTATCTTCTTTTTTTTTTCCTTTTTTTTTTTTTTTTTTTGAAGGAGTTGCATCCTTTAGCTACCAAAACTTCAATCAAGTATACACAACACCATTATAAGTCCACATGTCTACACACACAAAAAGAGTCCAAAGTCACACCAAAAGAAATTTCTATAAACACCAAGTTTTTATGATGGTGGAGTGTTCTTGATAGAGAGATGAAGATAATGATGGTGTTCTCGTAATAGGAGATCTGGAAATATTTCCATATATCTTCTCGGTTCCAAAGGTTTTTTTTTTTTTTTTTTTAACTTTGTTTTATTTTTATTTATTTTTTGTTTAAATCTTTTTTTTTTTTAATTTTTCAGAACTCTTCCATATAAAATTTTTTTCTTTTATTTTTTCTTTATCACGTTTCTTATTTTTTTTTTTTCCTTTTTTCATTGGTTAATTTTGAAAATAAATAAAATAAGTCATAGAAAAATGAAACAAAATAATAAATAAGGGCATTTTTGACCTTTTACACAATTAAGAGGGCCGGCGGTTAACATAATAAAGTGGTTTCCATAATGTAAAAGTTGTTCCCTTTGTTAAAGTTGAGTGGTTCCCGGAAACAACTACAACGTTGGTTAGAACGTTAAAATGGTTTCCATCAACGTTGAAGTTGTTTCAAACGAGTAATCGTTCCTGGGAACGAATTTGACGTTGATTGGAACGTTAAAGTGGTTTCCATAACGTAAAAGTTGTTCCCTTTGTTAAAGTTTAGTAGTTCCTGGAAACAACTACAACATTGGTCAGAATGTTAAAGTGGTTTCCATCAACGTTGAAGTTGTTTCAAACGAGTAATCGTTCCCGGGAACTGTTGACGGTGATTTTTCGTAGTCACTCAATCAACAATTTGATCTTAAAGAAGACCTGTGTTTATGGATGAAAGTAATTGAAAATAGAACAAGATGATTAACAATGAGAGAAAGATACGTGGTAAAACTCCAGAATTTGGAGAAACATCCACGGGTTGTTGCTTTTTTGCAACACAGTCGAATCCACTATGAATATTTATTGAATAGATACACACTCTGACCTCTCTCTCTTTCTCTCTAATCTTTTTTTTCGTCTCTCCATATTTGTGTTTTACAAGGGTATTTATACATAGTCATTAGGGTTTATGGGTATCACTAGGGTTTTGTGTCGTGGTGCCCAAGTTCTGGGAGTTTTCTCAATCCTAAAAGGACTTGCTTTCCTATTTGGGTGTAGCATATTTTTTGGCTTGGCTGAGTCCAATTTTGGACAGGATTCTTATTCCTTTATTTACGGGAAACCTGCTTGTTTCCTTACTGGATTCTGAGTAGCTGCACCGTAGCTTATTGTAGAGGTGCTAGTTGCTGATTCTACCCACGTGTTTGGGGAGTGAGTTTCCACGACTATCTTTCTAGTTGAATCCTGATTATGCCCGAGTATGCCCGAGTAGGCTATGTTGCCCGAGCCGATTTCCTTGGTCTGGTTGGGTTGCCTTGGGTTTTTGCCACTCAGGTTGATTTCCCTTAACTTCTGCTTACGTGGCCTCTTATGGTGGTGACGTTCCTTTTACGATGATTTTTACCTATAACAATACCCCCTTAAATATTTTAGCCGACTGTGTCGAATTAGGTCTTCTCGGGACAAATATTTAACTTTCGTATACTCCCTTTTGTTATAACTTGTCTTCGTTCGTCGGGACAAATATGTTTGTATCACCACCATGGAGCGCAATCTTGGTGTTAGTTGATTTGGAGCGGACAGATTGTGGGGTGAAGTCAAACCCTCCGTAGTGGAAAGATCAACTCCTTGCCTTGCTGCGTCAGATATGAGTTACTACAGAGAGGCCCGAAATCGTTGCACGATTTCTTCATTGGTTGGAGGGAAACGCTAGATACCGGCTAGAGCAGTTGATTGGTCTGCCGTCGTTAAGGTTACATCCACAGTATTGAGGGTGGCGTCATCCTCCAACTCGTTAATTGGTAATCCTTGACTGTATCTGGAATCGCTACCGTCTCCTTCGCCGGCCATTGCTTCACAAGTTTTTTATCTCACCTCTCCTTCTAGCGCCAATACAGAAAATGACGAACGAAGACAAGTTATAACAAAAGGGAGTATACATAAGTTAAATATTTGTCCCGAGAAGACCTGATTCGACACAGTCGGCTCAAATATTTAAGGGGGTATTGTTATAGGTAAAAATCATCGTAAAAGGAACGTCACCACCATAAGAGGCCACGTAAGCAGAAGTGAAGGGAAATCAACCTGAGTGGCAAAAACCCAAGGCAACCCAACCAGAACAAGGAAATTGACTCGGGCAACATAGCCTACTCGGGCATACTCGGGGTTCAACAAGAAAGATAGTCATGGAAACTCACTCCCCAAACACGTGGGTAGAATCAGCAACTAGCACCTCTACAATAAGCTACGGTGCAGCTACTCAATATCCAGCAAGGAAACAAGCAGGTTTCCCGTAAATAAAAGAATAAGAATCCTATCCAAAATTGGACTCAGCCAAGCCAAAAAATATGCTACACCCAAATAGGAAAGCAAGACCTTTTAGGACTGAGAAAACTCTCAGAACTTGGGTACCACGACACAAAACCCTAGTGATACCCACAAACCCTAATGACTATATATAAATACCCTTGTAAAACACAAATATGGAGAGACAAAAAAAAAGATTAGAGAGACAGAGAGGTCAGAGTGTGTATCTATTCAATAAATATTCATAGTGGATTCGACTGTGTTGCAAAAAAGCAACAACCCGTGGATGTTTCTCCAAATTCTGGAGTTTTACCACGTATCTTTCTCTCATTGTTAATCATCTTGTTCTATTTTTAATTACTTTCATCCATAAACATAGGTCTTCTTTAAGATCAAATCGTTGATTGAGTGACTACGAAAAATCACCGTCAACAGGAACGAATTTGACATTGATTGGAACGTTAAAGTGGTTTCCATAACGTAAAAGTTGTTCCCTTTGTTAAAGTTTAGTAGTTCCCGGAAACAACTACAACGTTGGTCAGAACGTTAAAGTGGTTTCCATCAACGTTGAAGTTGTTTCAATCGAGTAATCATTTCCGGGAACGAATTTGACATTGATTGGAACGTTAAAGTGGTTTCTATAACGTAAAAGTTGTTCCCTTTGTTAAAGTGGTTTCCATCAACGTTGAAGTTGTTTCAAACGAGTAATCGTTCCCGGGAACGAATTTGACGTTGATTGGAACTTTAAAGTGTTTTCCATAACGTAAAAGTTGTTCCCTTTGTTAAAGTTTAGTAGTTCCCGGAAACAACTACAACATTGGTCAGAACGTTAAAGTGGTTTCCATCAACGTTGAAGTTGTTTCAAACGAGTACTCATTTTCGGGAACGAATTTGACATTGATTGGAACGTTAAAGTGATTTCTATAACGTAAAAGTTGTTCCCTTTGTTAAAGTGGTTTCCATCAACGTTGAAGTTGTTTCAAACAAGTAATCGTTCCTGGGAACGAATTTGACGTTGGTTGGAACTTTAAAGTGGTTTCCATAACGTAAAAGTTGTTCCCTTTGTTAAAGTTGAGTGGTTCCCGGAAACAACTACAACGTTGGTCAGAATGTTAAAGTGGTTTCCATCAACGTTGAAGTTGTTTCAAACGAGTAATCGTTCCCAGGAACGAATTTGACGTTGATTGGAACTTTAAAGTGATTTCCATAACGTAAAAGTTGTTCCCTTTGTTAAAGTTGAGTGGTTCCCGTAAACAACTACAACGTTGGTTATAACGTTAAAGTGGTTTCCATTAACGTTGAAGTTGTTTCAAACGAGTAATCATTTTCGGGAATGAATTTGACGTTGATTGGAATGTTAAAGTGGTTTCTATAACGTAAAAGTTATTCCCTTTGTTAAAGTGGTTTCTATCAACGTTGAAGTTGTTTCAAACGAGTAATCGTTCCCGGGAACGAATTTGACGTTGATTGGAACTTTAAAGTAGTTTCCATAACGTAAAAATTGTTCTCTTTGTTAAAGTTGAGTGGTTCCCGGAAACAACTACAACGTTGGTCAGAATGTTAAAGTGGTTTCCATCAACGTTGAAGTTGTTTCAAACGAGTAATCGTTCCCAGGAACGAATTTGACATTGATTGGAACGTTAAAGTGGTTTCCATAACGTAAAAATTGTTTCTTTTGTTAAAGTTGAGTGGTTCACGGAAACAACTACAACGTTGGTCAGAATGTTAAAGTGGTTTCCATCAACGTTGAAGTTGTTTCAAATGAGTAATCGTTTCCGGGAACGAATTTGACATTGATTGGAACGTTAAAGTGGTTTTCATAACGTAAAAGTTGTTCCCTTTGTTAAAGTTGAGTGGTTCCCGGAAACAACTACAACGTTGATCAGAAGGTTAAAGTGGTTTCCATCAACGTTGAAGTTGTTTCAAATGAGTAATCGTTCTCGGGAACAAATTTGACGTTGATTGGAACATAAAAGTGGTTTCCATAACGTAAAAGTTGTTCCCTTTGTTAAAGTTGAGTGGTTCCCGGAAACAACTACAACGTTGGTTATAACGTTAAAGTGGTTTCCATTAACGTTGAAGTTGTTTCAAACGAGTAATCGTTCCCGGGAACGAATTTGACGTTGATTGGAACGTAAAAGTAGTTTCCATAACGTAAAAGTTGTTCCCTTTGTTAAAGTTGAGTGGTTCCCGGAAACAGCTACAACGTTGGTTAGAACGTTAAAGTGGTTTCCATCAACGTTGAAGTTGTTTCAATCGAGTAATTGTTCCCGGGAACGAATTTTATGTTGATTGGAACGTTAAAGTGGTTCCATAATGTAAAAATTGTTCCCAGAAACAATTTCTCTATTTTTTTTTTTTATTCTTTTCATTATTATTTTTACTTCTCAATTATAAACAATTATATTACTTCTCAATCAAATATAAACAAGTGTGTATATATATATATATATATGTAGAGTATATTCATATTTTTTATACTTAAATTAATATATACATTATCAAACGTATGCAATTTATTAATATGTTTCAAATAATTACTTATTTTCACAATTTTAATTATATTATTTATGATAAATGTTATTTTATTGCATATTAATATCATTTTAATTATATGTTCAAATTTGCAAATTACAAATGTAATAATATTATTTATTAATATTATTCTACATATATTTACAATTCTACATTTTAATATAATTTTTTTATTTATTAACTTTATAATAGTTTTCAATTTTTCTATACTTAATATATTTTTATTATTCAATTAATATATAATAATAATATGTAATTTAATATATTAATACTATATAAAAAAAATTTTAAAAAATTTGAAAAAAAAAAAAAAAAAAACCATTTGTTATTGACTTTTTAGGGAGAAACTAGTTGCAACCGGTTGTCCCAAATCCCAAACTCATTGCCATAATACCTAGCACTTTTATGGGAGGAATACTAGCCAACTCGAGTTAGACAATGAAGATAAATGTAATTGTTTTTATTTATTTATTTATTTATTTATTTTATTTATTGAAGCTTAGTGCAAATTGGTGAACAAATGATCTTTTTTGTCAACCTTTTTTAAAGGTCATGCTACTATTTTGGCTCATTATAAATAAGAGCAATTGATGTTCATTGGACTTCAATAAATCCAATGGTTCAAATAAAAGTGTTTGTTTTAAAAGTTAATAAATAAATAAATAAATAAACAAATCCATTGGGATCTGTCATATGAATCATAAAACCACTCATTTCAACCTTAAATAAATTTAAAGAAAGTAAATACAAAACCTATCAACTCAGTTTAAAAAAAAAATTAAATGTTTTTTGTAAAAAAATATATATATAAAAAAATAAAAAATAAAACCTATCAACTCTTTTTCTAATATTTACATCCTTACAATCATTGTTGTCCAAAGCGCATCGAGCGCACGCTTAGGTGTCGGGCGGTAACAGGCCTCGAGCCGGTGGCAAGTGATGAGGCTCTCAGGCTTGTTTGAATGAAGCAAAGCCATTTTATTTTCCATTTTCAAGGTCGTTAAAGAGATCAGACGGTTGTCGATGGTCGCTAGTGGTGTCTGAGTCCGACCAGTATGTTGTCGGATGATGGATAATGGTTGCATGGTTTTGTGGGATGGTGGGTGGCTGTTAGGGTTTTTATGGGATTGTGGTTGGTTGCTAGGGCTTTTGTGGGATGGTGGTTGTTTGAGTTTCATAAATACACTGTTGTTATTATTATTATTATTATTATTATTATTATTATTATTATTGCCCCCAGGCTCTATTGGCCTGTGGTACCTTGAGACGCATAACGTCTATGACAACTATGTTTACTATTAAAATTGGGGTAAATACACTAAGAACCCCTAAAGTCTTATAAGTGCAACTAATGCGTAAGTATGCATTTATATACTCATATCTCCATTACTTTTTAAAATTGACATTGACTGGAAAATAAAATAACCAAATTTACCACACATACTAAAATTTTAAAAAATGAAGATAATCTTTTTATATAAAAACAACAAAGGCTAGTACAAATAATTTAAACTCTTAGAAACGATTTGTAAAAATAAATAATTTAAAAAATGAAGATAATTTAAATTTTGAAAAATAGTTTTTTATTTTTCCATTTTAAAATTCTTTTTTAATCTATATTCCATTGAAACTTTGGGCCCAGTATTTGTACTAAAATATACTATTTTTTGTTTATGAAAATATTATCTTCATTTTTAAATTTTAATATTTATGGGCCAAGTATTGAATCAATTTTTTTTATAAAAAAAATCTCACACCGAATGGGTCAAGGGTTTACCAGGCCTGAATATCTACTCTCACTACCAATACGGGAAAAAAATTCTCTATACATACGTGTAAATGTGCATACTTCAAGTCATGTTTGTGCAATTTACCCATAATTTAAAGAGCGGCTATATTTACACCCCTCAAAAACGACAAGTACACCTCTCTTATAAGTCGTAAGCCCACTTCGTTCATTTCATTATTATTTTTTTTTTTTGAAAAAATTATAATATGTAATTACAAGTCACTTAATAATTAAAATATATTTTCTTTAGTTTTAGGGTATAACATTATAAATAAACCTCCTTCAAAACTATTTTGCAAACAACTTCACATTTTTTTTTCCGCTCAACATTTATCATTGCAAACTTTGTCATTAGTGTTTATCTTTTTAAAAATCTAACATTTTCGTAAAAAAAGAAAAAAAAAAAGAAAAAAAAATTGAAGTTTTGAATGTGGTTGCTTTTTTTTTTTTTTTTTTTTTTTTAAATTCATAAATTATTTTATAAAAATACAAATAAAATAATTTTTTTTTTTAAAGAAAGGAAAAAAAAAAAAAAAAAAAAGCAATGGTAAACTATTAAATAATAATATAAATGTTGATGGAATAACAAAATAAATGTGAGTGAGGTTTATTTATAGGAATGTAATACAATAAAATTAAATGATACGAGAGTGGTGCACTTTGCACACACATATTTTGATATTTTGAGACTTCTCAAAATAATTTTCCCAATTCTCAGGCCTATTTGTTTACCATATATATATATATATATATATATATATATTTATTTATTAAAATCTTTTCCAAATTAGTAATAATAATATACTTGTTAACTGCCAAAAATGGTAGGGGTTCAAAGAAGAATTTTCCATCCATACTTGGGAATATTTTAGATAGAAAGATATCATAGAAGAGCCTCCTGGTAGCCCGCCACAAAATTGACCGAGTACGCTTTTTGTCCATCCAGATCAAGATCAAGGGTTCCTAGACTCCAAGGTACCAAGAAACAAAGAAGCCAAGTTACTAAGGACACCACTACTATAGAATCCTAGTACCCCGCTACCACACCGACTCGGTATCTCGATACCTCGATACACTGATACCATGATCCAGTAGGAGGTGAGATGCCTATGTACCCTAATCCCTCCTAAAGCTGGCCAACCAAGCAATAAGTGTTAAATGAGCAAACTATCTAGCACCAAAGTAAGATCAGGTACACCGAGATGAAGCTACATAGAAGGACAGTGAGACGATGACATTTTTAATAAACAAGGAGATTGACTCATTCCTGCCACTCAAGAGTTCTATTTGAAAGCAAAGTCAATTCTATCAAATTTCGCCAAAAAAAGGATCGCTTGATTCCTTGAATTAATCCTACGATCTTCTCGCCAATCGCCGTGGAACGTCTCGAAAATCACAAGGTCACTGGACCGAATTTAGAGGAGTGCTCAACAAGCATTGGGACGTATATATACAACATGTTACCATACAAAAAGGGGACCGCAACTTGAATCCAAAACCCTAGAGTATTCTTTTCCACTTGTAAGGTTCCCGTTTGTTGATTGGCTCATTTTGTGGCAAACCACATGTTGGGGATTCATTGTAAGGGTAGCTTAGTTTTTGGTGTTCAAGTTCAATGCCCTTTGAAGACCTCATCTTGATAAGCACCGAAGGTAAAATTCTAAGTGCTTACTTGCCTTAAAGAGATAATTGCACACACTCACAACTCATGCATAGTGTTTAATTCTTGTATGTTGTGTGTCTTATTTTTGTGCATTAATGTTCATTAAACATCTCTTCTTGCATGTAATTTTGATTGCATCTTGTATGTCTAAATGCCATGTCATGCATAGCTTTGGATTTCATTCATTGCAAAGGGCGCTGTTCAAAGCGCTCTACAAAGCGCTATACGAACAGCGCCCATTCAAGACCTGATGAAAATAGTCTTTTAAATGCATCAGGTCTGATGCATTTTGGAGTGGCGCTGTACGGTCGCTGTTCAGAAGCGCTGTACGTACATCGCCTATCCTTGACCCGAGAGAACTGAGAAGTGGCGCTATGTAGGCGCTGTTCAGAAGCATTGTTCGAACAGCACCAATGAAGAACATTCTTCAATTTTCCTAGAAAGGCGCTGTACAAGTCGCTCTACGTACAACGACCTGTACAGCGCCCAAGTCAAAATCAGTGTCACTTTTCAAAACAATGTCACTTCATTTTGACACCCTATATATATGCCTCTTTCATCTTAGGTCATCGTTAGAGAGTTCCAAAGCATATTTTTACTCAGCATATTTTTCCAAGAGAAAATTTTCACTAAAGAACTCACCTTTCTTTACTCAAACACCTTTCCATGATCATCAAACATCATCTAGCATCATCCTTGATCATCTAGATATCATTTTGCATGGATTTTTCAACACACTTTGCTTGGTAAGTTTTTCACTTATATCTTACATATTTTGTGTCTTTCTTCCCAAGCAATCTCATTTATCACTTGTATGTCATTGATTTATATCTTAGATACATGTTTGAGATTAGTGTTTTGAATGTTTGAGAGTTGTATTGTGATAGCTTTCTAGGTTTTCATAATCTTTGTTTAGCTAAGCTTTTTGACATGTCATTTGGCTCTTGATATCTAGGATTGCATTTGTTGTTATAACTTCATCCTAGATAAGCATATAGGGTTACCTAGCTCTTTATTGCATTTTTGAGTATTTCATATATTCACATAGGTTCTTTATCTCTTCATTGAGAAGTAAGACTTGTGTAGCTTCCGGGATTAGGTTGCATAAATCACAAGCAATTAGACTAGGTTCACTAATACTGGGATTAGGTAAGTGTGTGATTACTTACCGGGATTAGGTTGTAATCGGTTTACACATTTAGTGGATTCGAGGTTCGAGTGTGGCTTACTTACTAGCTCGTGGTTTTCCTCGTGAGGGTTTCCATGTAAATATCAAGTGTTATTTAATTTCCGCACCATATTACACTTGCTATATTATATTGTCTATTATGTGCATTTTCATAATCTTGATCATACAAGAAAATTGGGTAAAATTAATTAAAGTCTATTCACCCCCCCTTCTAGATAATATTATACACACCGAGTATTTGTTTCAATTGGTATCAGAGCAGGTTCCTAGATATACTTAGGTGACCCTTTGCTCATTTTGGTGTGTTTTGCATTTTGTGTGTTTTTTGATCATTCATACATTTGCATTCATTTCATTCATTCATAAACACTATGAGTAGAAACGGTTGAAATGGTGGTGGCAACGAGGGTGCTTCCAGCACAAGGCCTCCGCTTCTTATCGGATTGAATTATGCCTCTTGGAAAGGCAAGATGGAGTCGTACATATGTCAAATCCATGACCGGGCTTGGATGGCGGTTGAAGACGGCTACACATCACCCATGATGACTCCTACGGGTGGAGGAGAGGATGTGCTCAAGCCTAAGGCGCAATGGAGCACGCAAGAGTTTGAGTTATTAAAATGGAATAGGAAGGCGATGCATGCCATCCTATGTGCAATGGACGAAAATCAATATAAATTGATTCAAAATACTAGGATAGCTAAGGAGGCATGGGACATCCTAGAGATTGCACATGAGGGAACCAAAGTGGTGAAGGACTCCAAGCTTCAAGTCCTCCAAACTCAATTCGAGATGCATAAGATAGAGGAGAATGAGTGCTTCAACGATTTTGAGATCAAGTTGATGGATATAGTCAACCAAAGTCATCAACTTGTTGACCCTTACTCGGATAGGAGGATCAAACAAAAGATTATGAGATTGCTTCTTGAGAGATTTGAATCAAAGGTGACAGCTTTAGAGGAGAATAGCACATACAAGGATATGAAGCCGAGTGAGGTGATTGGGAGGCTTCTAGCTTATGAGTCTAGGAAGGGTCCTACCTCCACCCCTCCTAAAAAGCAAAAGGGAATTGCATTGAAAGCCTCCAAAGATGAGAAGGAGGAGAATGATGACTCGGACGAAGAAATGGCCTTATTGATGAGAAGGTTCAAGAAATTCTAGAAGTCCGAGAAGAAGGGTTTCGGATCCAAGGGTCAAGACTTCAAGAAAAAGACTCCATTCAAGAAGTTTGAGCCTAGGTAAGAGAAGACCGAAAAGAAAGGGTCTGATGCTTTGAATGTGGTGGCATAGGACACTTTGCCCCCGATTGTGCTAATCATGTTAACAAAAAGAAAAGGAAAGTGATAGTTACCATATGGAGTGGTAGTGATGACTCCAATGAAGGAGATGAGTCTTCAGATGATGAAGAACTCATGGCTAACTTCATAGCCTTTACCTCTTCTCACAAGAGCAAAAGTGCCAGTGAAGAAGAGAATGAGAGTCAAGTGGAAATTGACTCAAGTGATGATTGCTCTTCATCATAATCCACAAATGGTAACGTGGATAGGATGGATCTTAAAGACTACATGGAGAAATTTGAGAGTTCAAGGTTAAAGAACAAGAGGGAAATTAGGAGATTAAAGGAAGAAAACTTAGAGCTCTCACCACAAGTTGACCAATTAAGTGAAGAAGTAGTGAGATCCACAAAGAATGAAGATAAGCTAAGAGAGGAGTTACTCTTATCTAAGAGGAGTGAAGAAGGTTTGAAGAGGGAGCTTGATGAAGCTAAAGAGTCATTATCTAGGATGGCTTCTAGCACCGAGAAGCTTGACCACATGCTTGGTGTTGGAAAGACTCCTAGGAAGAAGATTGATCTAGGACAATGCTCACATAGTGCACAAGTGAAGGTGGCTCCAAGAAGACAACCTCAAGCCAACATTCCTCAATACATGGCTCATAAAGGAAAAGGACCTATCATGCAAACTCATCCAAAGAAGCAAGCAAGACCGGTTCAACAACGAAGATGGATTGAACCCACTCAACCACAAAGACATGGGAAAGCTCCTATGTATGCACAAGGACAAGGTATGATTCATTATTTTATTCCTACATGTCACTTTTGTGGTTTTGATGGTCATATTAGACTAAGATGCTTTCGGTATATTAAAATGTGCAAAACTAGAAGCATGATAGAAAAGAAAAAGAAAAAGAAAAGAGCCATGATGCATGTCCTTAGGAATGATAAAATTGATTTACATGATCCTAGGACTTCTAGAGCCCATGTACCAAAGACCACTAGGAAAGAAAATGTATCACCTAGGTGGATTAGAAAGAATGAAAATGTTTGCCATGTTGCTCAAATTGCCTTGAAGGCAAATTCTTCTAATTTTTGGTATCTAGATAGTGGGTGCTCTAGGCACATGACGGGAAACAAGAGTTTCTTCGAGACTCTTGTCATGGAGGAAGGTGGAAGTGTCACCTTTGGTGATGGATCCAAGAAAAGAGTAAGAGGGAAAAGAACCATTTCCATTCTCGGATTACCTTCCTTGTTTAATGCCTTATTTGTTGATGGCCTAAAAGCCAATTTGATAAGCATTTCACATCTAAGTGATGAAGGACTTTTTGTCTTATTTTCTAAAAATGATTGCTCTATCCTATTGCCCAATGGACAAACCTTGTTGAAAGGTATGAGATCTAGCGACAATTGCTATTGTCTTGAAGCTAATATAGTCTCAAACAATGTGTCCTTGGATGAGCAAATTGAGTTGTGGCATGAAAGACTTGGCCACATGAACTTTTGGGATTTACAAATCCTAGGCAAGTTCGATTGTGTGCGTGGCCTTCCCAAGCTTGGGAAGAAAGCCAATGGTGTTTGTGGACCTTGCCAACAAGGAAAACAAACCAAAGCCATGCACAAAAAGGGCAAGTATCTCTCCACCAAGGAGCCCCTAAAGCTTCTCCACATGGATCTTATGGGTCATATGCAAACCGAGAGTTTAAGTGGAAAGAGATACATTTTTGTTTGTGTAGATGATTTCTCTAGGTTCACATGGACATACATTCTTAGAGAAAAATCCGAAACTTTTGACAAGTTTAAAATGCTTTGTAATAAAATTCAAAATGAGATGAACTCAAACATTAAAAGCATAAAACGGATTAGAAGTGACCATGGGAGGGAATTTGAGAATGCTTCTTTTGAAACCTATTGTGATAGTATAGGCATCTCCCATGATTTTTCAGCTCCTAGGACACCTCAACAAAATAGAGTTGTTGAGAGGAAGAATAGGGTCTTACAAGAGATGGCCCGTGTGATGTTGCTTAGCAACAATGTCCCTAGGAACCTATAGGCTGAAGCCATCGGCTTGCTATATAGGAAATAGAGTTTTCCTAAGGCCCGGTACTTGGCAAACCTCCTATGAGTTATGGAGAGGTAGAAAGCCTAATGTTAGCTACTTCCACACTTTTGGACACAAATGCTACATTCTAAATGACCATGATCAACTTGGCAAATTTGATGCTAAGAGTGATGAGGGTATCTTTATTGGCTATGCCTTGAATAGTAGAGCTTATAGAGTTTTCAACTTGAAGACTCGAACCGTCATGGAATCATCAAATGTTGTCATTGATGATACTAGGCTTAAGTCTAATAACCATGAGGAGGAGGTTGCTTTAGATGATGACTTTCCCTTAGAGAAGGTTGTGGAGACTCCTAATGTATGGACGTCCAACCTTGATAAAAAGGCCACTCAACCTCTTGATAGAGTTCCTCTTGTGGACTCTAATGAACCCGCTCCATGGGTTAGAAGACTCCACAACAAAGAGGATGTTATTGGAGATGTGAATGAGGGTGTAAGGACTAGGCGTCAAATTGCTAATCTCATTAGCTTTACATGCTACACCTCTCAAATTGAACCCAAAAAGGTTGATGAAGCCTTGAATGATGATTTTTGGGTTCTTACCATGCAAGAAGAGCTAAACCAATTCAAAATGAATGAGGTTTGGACTCTAGTTCCTAGGCCTAAAAGCACACATGTCATAGGCACTAAGTGGATTTATAGGAACAAATCCAATGAGGATGGCAACATAGTGCGGAACAAGGCTAGACTTGTAGCACAAGGATATTCTCAAATTGAGGATATCGACTTTGAGGAGACTTTTGCTCCCGTTGCCCGTTTAGAGTCCATTAGGCTTCTCTTGTCCATTTATTGTGTGCACAAGTTCAAATTGCACCAAATGGACGTCAAGAGTTCCTTCCTCAATGGCTTCTTGCAAGAGGAAGTGTTTGTTGAATAACCCAAGGGGTTTGTGGATGCTCACCACCCCAACCAAGTTTATCGCCTCAAGAAGGCTCTATATGGGTTGAAACAAGCACCGAGGGCTTGGTATGAGCGCCTCACTCAATTTCTTATTGACAATAACTACATAAGGGGTAGTGTTGACAAGACTCTATTCATCAAGAAAGACAATGATGAGCTCTTCATAGCTCAAATCTATGTTGATGATATAGTGTTTGGCTCCACCAACAACATCAAAGTTCAACAATTTGTTGATGCTATGTCTCATGAATTTGAGATGAGTCTAGTTGGTGAGCTAAGTTACTTCCTAGGGTTGCAAATTAGGCAAATGAATGATGGGATTTTCAGAACCCAAGCCAAATATGTTAAGAACCTAGTGAAGAAGTTTGGTCTAGAAAATGCCAAACATTGTGATACACCCATGAGTACCACTTTGAAGCTAAGCATGGATGCTAGTGGTAAAAGTGTGGAACAAACGTTATATCAGGACATGATAGGTAGCTTGCTTTACTTAACCGCAAGTAAGCTCGATATCTCTTTTAGTGTGGGTGTGTATGCTAGGTACCAAGCGGATCCTACGGAGTCCCATCTCTTTTCCGTAAAGAGAATCATTCGCTATGTGAATGGGACATCCAACTGTGGGATTTGGTACTCTTTTGACACTAATGCTAGTCTTGTAGGCTTTAGTGATACGGATTGGGCAGGAAATTACGATGATAGGAAGAGTACATCGGGCGGTTGCTTCTTCCTAGGCAACAACTTGGTGTCTTGGTTTTGCAAGAAGCAAAACTCGATTTCCTTGTCCACGGCCGAGGCCGAGTACATAGCCGCAGGGAGTGGATGCACACAACTCCTATGGATGAAGCAAATGCTAGTAGACTACGGAATCAACCAAGGTACACTCACTCTCTTTTGTGATAATATGAGTGCCATTAATATTTCCAAGAATCCGGTGCAACACTTTAGGACTAAGCATATTGACATCTGCCATCATTTCATTAGAGAGCTTGTTGAAAATAAATGCATTGTACTTGAACATGTAGGTACTAATGATCAACTTGCGGACTTATTTACTAAACCCTTAGATGCTACTCGATTTAAAACTCTTAGTAGATTTATTGGGATATGTCTTGTGGAGTGATGTGTTTTGTGATTGACCCCATATGGGGAACTCAAGCAAAGAGAGCTATTTTGCATTCTTGTCACTTACAAAAATTTGAAATATCTTATGCCTCTTATTTTATTTGCTTGAGTAAGCTTGGTTGCACATATGTATGAAACTAAATATAGCACGGTGTGTATAAAGCTATCTAGAGGGGGGGTGAATAGATTTTATGCTTTTTACCCAATTTTTCGTGTTAGTCAAAATTACGAATTTACCTTCAAGATAATATAAACAAGCAAGTGTAATATGGTGCGGAAATTAAATCAACACTTGATTTTTACGTGGAAACCCTCACGGGAAAAACCACGGGCTATGTAAGTAAGCCACACTCGAACGTCGAATCCACTAAATGTGCAAACGATTACAACCTAATCCCGGAAGTAATCACACACCTACCTAATCCCGGTATAAGTGAACCTAGTCCAATTTGCTTGTGATCTAAGCAACCTAATCCCGATTGCTACACACAAGACTTACCTTCTCTAGAAGAGAATACAACCCTAAGTGAATATATGTGAATATTCAAAATGCAACATAGAGCAAAGGAAACCCTATATGCTTGTCTAAGATGATTAATATGCAATTAAGAACAATCCTAGATATCAAAACTAAATGACATGTCAATTAGTTAAGCTAATCAATATTAAGCACAAATCTAATATGCTAGCACAATACAACTTCTCAAACATACATCAAACTAATCTCAATCTTGTATTCAACAAATATAAAATCACATACAAGTAATTAAATTGAGATTGCTAGATAAGAGAAACACAAAATATGTAAGATATTAGTGAAAAGCTTACCAAGCAAAGTATGATGAAGAATCCTTGCTATATGACATCTAGATGATCTAAGATGATGCTAGATGATGATTGATGATCATGGAAATGTGTTTGAGTGATTAAAAATGAGTTCTTTGTGTATTTTTCTTCTCTTGAAAAATATCTTAAGTATGAAGCATGAATAAGAACTTTTGTAAGTGACCTAAAATCAAGTTAGCATATATATAGAGGCCATAAGTGAAGTGAGGTCGTTTTGAAAACGCGCCAGAAAATTGCTCTGTGCGCTGGTGGACCTGCGCTGGACGACAGGCGCAGGACCAGCGCACAAGCACATTTTTGCTTGAGCACTGGACGTCAAGCGCTCACACCAGCGCCAGTCCAGCGGCGCCATACTGGGCGATTGGCGCTGGTGGCCTTGCGCTGGTGTGGACCAGCGCACGTCCAGCGGCGCGCCACTGGGCGTTTTGCGCCGGTGAGCGGCGCTGGACGACCGGCGCTGGTGGACCAGCGCACAGCCACAACTTTGAACCCCACAAGCAATCATGCAAGGGGAACAAAGGCAAACTAAGATGCATCCTAAAAGCCTAAATGCTATGATGCTATAAACACAAGATGCAATCATAATAACAAGCAAGAAGAGATGTAAATAGACATTGATGCACAATAAAAAGAAGCACAACATACAAAGATTAAACATATGCATGAGTTGTGAGTGTGTGCAACTATCTCTTCAAGACAAATAAGCACTTAGAGTATTACCTTTGGTGCTTTTCAATGATGAGGTCTTCAAAGGGCCTAATGCAATAACAACAACATCTAAACTACCCTTACAAAGAATCCCCACTTATGGTTTGATCACGAAATAAGCCAATTAAAAACAACGGGAATCCTTACAATGTATATATATTTTCAATTCAATAAGTGTGAACCTTGCTTGTTTATAATCCATGTCATATTTATGTTCAAACATGCATTTTTGGACTAGGAGATTTACATAGGAAGTATGCTTTGAATGACCTATAATTATCTACATGACATGATGATTCTTAAATAACATGCTAATGAAAATTGAAAAGCATGAAATTCATATAACATGCTCAAATGAAAAGCATGAATTGATGATTGCGTTCTTAAATGCAAAACTTGTGTGAAAAAGCTTATTTATGAGACTCAAAATGAATAAAGGATCTTGTATCCGTTCAAAGGATTTTAAAATCCAAATGTCTCTCTTTCTTTATGGTTTGAACATGGCTACTATCATACGGATATCATATCCGGAAAAATCAAATAGGGTACAAAGTCGCGCATGCCATGTTTCGCTTATAAAGTTGGATATAGTTGCTCTTAAATTGAAATCAATGAAATCTCTATATCCTTACTTTTCTCATGACAATGGTGAAATTGGTTTGAATTCAAAAGAAACCTTTGTCATTTGCTTTGCCAAATACCATTATATTTTGGACTTGAATGCTACATGTCTTGTATGCAAAGCATGTTTGATTCACACATTTTCTTCAAATAAATCTCCTTGTTTCTCTTCAATTATTTGGGATGCATAAAGTGACTTATACGATTATGCAAATATCTTGCATGCTACTATCTCTCTTTGCTAAGAGTAACCCGGTTGGGGACTACTCCTTTGCCTATATCATGACAAAAATGGGGAGTAGAATGTGGTAAGGGGAGTTGCAAATTGTAGTAGCTATCATGCTTGTTGGGGAGAATATTCATTGAGGGGGAGCATTGCATACATACATTGCATGATGTTGTTCTTAAATTCTTAATGCAAATGCATGTTTTATTTTCACTTGATCATCTCACATACACTTGCTTTGGAAGTGTAACCTTTTGTTTTGAAGGGGTGATAGTTCTATAAGAGATTGAAGATTTGAAGATTTGAAGATTTTTACTTTTTAATATCTCTTTGTAATATAGAATATCTTTGTTATCCCGTAGCTTAAATTTTGTTGTGAGGATCAATGTGAGTGGTGGTTTTGTCACGAAATAGCCAAATGGGGAGATTGTAAGGTTCCCGTTTGTTGATTGGCTTATTTCGTGGTCAAACCACATGTTGGGGATTCATTGTAAGGGTAGCTTAGTTTTTGGTGTTCAAGTTCAATGCCCTTTGAAGACCTCATCTTGATAAGCACCGAAGGTAAAATTCTAAGTGCTTACTTGCCTTGAAGAGATAGTTGCACACACTCACAACTCATGCATAGTGTTTAATTCTTGTATGTTGTGTGTCTTATTTTTGTGCATTAATGTTCATTAAACATCTCTTCTTGCATGTAATTTTGATTGCATCTTGTATGTCCAAATGCCATGTCATGCATAGCTTTGGATTTCATTCATTGCAAATGGCGCTCTACAAAGCGCTGTACGAACAACGCCCATTCAAGACCTAATGAAAATGGTCTTTTAAATGCATCAGGTCCGATACATTTTGGAGTGGCGCTGTACGGTCGTTGTTCAGAAGCGCTGTACGTACATCGCCTATCCTTGACTCGAGAGAACTGAGAAGTGGCGCTATTCAGGCGCTGTTCAGAAGCGCTGTTCGAACAGCGCCAATGAAGAACATTCTTCAATTTTCCTAGAAAGGCGCTGTACAAGTCGCTCTACGTACAGCGACTTGTACAGCGCCCAGCGACTTGTACAGCGCCCAAGGCAAAATCAGTGTCACTTTTCAAAACGATGTCACTTCATTTTGACACCCTATATATATGCCTCTTTCATCTTAGGTCATCTTTAGAGAGTTCCAAAGCATATTTTTACTTAGCATATTTTTCCAAGAGAAAAATTTCACCAAAGAACTCACCTTTCTTTACTCAAACACCTTTCCATGATCATCAAACATCATCTAGCATCATCCTTGATCATCTAGATATCATTTTTCATTGATTTTTCAACACACTTTGCTTGGTAAGTTTTTCACTTATATCGTGTCTTTCTTCCCAAGCAATCTCATTTATCACTTGTATGTCATTGATATATATCTTAGATACATGTTTGAGATTAGTGTTTTGAATGTTTGAGAGTTGTATTGTGATAGCTTTCTAGGTTTTCATAATCCTTGTTTAGCTAAGCTTTTTGACATATCATTTGGCTCTTGATATCTAGGATTGCATTTGTTGTTATATCTTCATCCTAGATAAGCATATAGGGTTACCTAGCTCTTTATTGCATTTTTGAGTATTTCATATATTCACATAGGCTCTTTATCTCTTCATTGAGAAGTAAGACTTGTGTAGCTTCCGGGATTAGGTTACGTAAATCACAAGCAATTGGACTAGGTTCACTTATACCGAGATTAGGTAGGTGTGTGATTACTTACCAGGATTAGGTTGTAATCGGTTTACACATTTAGTAGATTCGAGATTCGAGTGTGGCTTACTTACTAGCCCGTGGTTTTTCCCGTGAGGGTTTCCACATAAATATCAAGGGTTATTTAATTTCCGCACCATATTACACTTGCTATATTATATTGTCTATTAGGGGCATTTTCGTAATCTTGACTATACAAGAAAATTGGGTAAAATTAATTAAAATCTATTCACCCCCCCTCTAGATAATATTATACACACCGAGTATTTGTTTCACCACTTATCGCCATCTCCATCGCTAACTGAGTTTTAACCTTTTACCATAGCCACAAAAAGTCTTCATTGTACTTTCACTATGTGTTTATTATCAATAAAAACGTGTTATATGTGATCTTATTGCCATACTGTTTTTGATACATCATCATCATTGCATTTAATTTGCTTTACTAGTAACCATAGGTATCGAACTACTTGATATCTTTCCGACTGTGATCTACCCCGATTTCAGTTATAAGAATTGTTAATTGAAAATTCACCCTAGTGACAATTTTTGGTTAACAATACTTTTCAACTATAATTCCATTTTTTTCATTCTAACCACCAAAAGAACTAATAAGAACTCACTCACCAATAACTTATTCCAAGTTGAAATAACAATAATTTCTAATTTAATAATTGTGGTAGCCAAAAATAACACAACAAATATTAAGACCCAATTTTGGAAATCCAAAATGAAGAGCCAGGCCATTTGCTGATGCAAGCATAGTCAAGCCTAATAAAAGATAGGCCCAACGTGGGTTCAAAATAGATTCAAGTCTTGACCAAGTTTGTAAAGTACTAGGTCAAGTGTGCAACTCAAGAAACTGACCAAGTCAATATAGCTAAAATAGATTTAAAATATTAAGATCCCTAGGATTCTGGAGGATAAAACCACAATCTCAACTCATGATCTCAGGCGAAGATAAGGAGGATCATACAATCAGTTCACTTGGGGAATACTTCTCATGGGCTATAAATATCAGGCTAGGTAGCACGGATACGGATACGGATACGGGATACGGATACGGATACGGGATACGGATACGGATACGGGATACGGATACGGATACGGGATACGGATACGACACGATACGGGGATACGGTAAATCTTCAAAAACTAGGATACGGATATGGATATGGCAGGATACGGCAATTAAAATAATATATATTTATATTTAAAAAAAATATTTAAAAACATATTTGATAATTCATTCAAAATCAAAACATATTCATAATCCAAATAAAACATGTCACATAACTACATAACATAACTAGATTTTCTATTATCAGTTTGTCCTGACAATAAATATATCAGAACGAATAATGTGGACCACTAGATTTACATATTTTGACTCAAAGTGTATGCACTTGTCAAAACTTTTTCGTAATCTGTGGTCAACATTCTTCGTCTTGATATATTTATTGTCAGGATGAACTGACAATAAAAAGACTGATAACACAACTACATAAGTCATAATAATCTAACATATTACAGGATCCAAATAAAACATGTTACATAAGTCGAATATATTACAAAATCCAAGTAAACCATACGTCACATAAACCATAACATATTATAAAATCCAAATAATACATTAAAAAAAAAAACTCATAAAACATATTTTAAATTCCTAATTAACTTCATTGTCATCATTCACATTATTAGATGATCTAAATAATTAGGCATGTAACTCTGGTTCATCAAGAGAAAGGTTTACAATCTCAAGTATCCCGGCATTCTCCATGCCAATGGAATCAAAGACAAAATTTCCTTACAATATCATTTTGACCCCTAATATTTTGAAATTATAATTTGACCCTGTTTTATACTAAAATAATTATAATATTGCCCCAAACGTATCCTCCAAGTATCCCCTAAGTATCCGCCAAATATCCGTCAAGTATCCGCCAAGTATCCGCCAGTCAAACTTGTGAAAAAGTCAACGGATACGCCATTTGGTGTATCGGATACGTATCCTGGAGTATCCGAGGATTATCCGAACTTGATACGAGTTCGATACGAGTTACCTCCACCAAATGGAGTATCCGTGCTTCCTTGATATCAGGCTATTGCTCATTTAGAAGCTCTCCCTTGATTGACGAAAAAAAAAAAAGGAACAATTAATGCAATTCTCTTTCAACTTGTCTAGGTTGATTTATTGCATTATCATCATCACACATTCACACCTGTTCGATACCACCTTCATTCATCACATTCAATATTTCAACATTTCCAAAAGGCCAATATCCAGGTCATGAATCTACCATACTTAAATGATTTTATCCATAAATTCCACGCTCAATCATTCTCCTTTGAATCTATTTTAGCACCAAACCGAGAGCTCTACAAGTCCAACACAAACACATTCAAATCAAGAGCTCTACGGTTTATCAATTGCAATCCTAACTCAATGCTCAGTCCAAGCAAAAATAGGCCAAAAGAACTGCACAATCCAAAACTTAACCAATTTTATTTATGGTTTGCTTTAGATTTTATTCGGTTTAATTTTTAATTTGAATTATCCTACTTGTTGATAAATTGCCTAATTTGAGCGTCGAAGAGTCCCCCACGGGACACCCCCTCTCGCTCCGATTTACCTTCTCATCTTTATAGGATCTCAGAGCGATCAACCTACTATTTTTTGCTCTACCATTTTCAATGCCCGCCTTTCTACAAAATTCAACAGTAGATTTTCAGGCTCTATAGTAATTAGGTGGTAAATATTAAACTAAGACTCTAAAAGAATAGAAGAATCAAATATGCTAGAAGAATAATTTTATTTTTTTATTTTTTTATTTTTTGAAATCCGATGAGAAAAACTTGGGTGCAACCGATGCACCACGCTAGAATCTGATGGTGGTGCATCGGTTCCACTCAGTGAGTAACACGTGTGGATCACTTAAAGTTTTTTTTTTTTTTTTTTCATCTCTGAAGCTCAGTTTCCTTTGTCTCTCTTCGTCCTGACAAGTCACAAGTCACATCTCGACATCAACTTGCCATCTCCCGGTGGGCAATGACTGTCGTCGTTTCAAGCTCTAATTGGAGCTTATCCAAATCAAGATCCATTTATAGCAGTTTGCTCCATATACAGATATGGAGCAATATGGATCAGTCTACCAAGTCGACCGATCCGTTCGTCACAAATCTTGCCAATCTACCCGATTCAAGCCGCGCCACTGCCACCATTTTGTTACCCATTGATAAGATTGATTCCTTTACCAAATTGACTGGTCCTTGCAGCCGATCTAGCATTCATCGGAATCTCACACGTCACATACCGCCAATTCCAACTTTTCTTTGGACAGAGATGCATTTTTTTTTAAAATTTCTTTTTTGTGGAATTGATGAGGTTGGGATGTTTGATGATTAAGGGATTTTGTGAATGGGAATTGTTAAATGAAGATTTGAGATGTAGTCTTGTTTTTGTAAGATGTTTGATGATTGAACATTTTGTTTTCTTCTGATGTATTTAGAGCATCTCCCACCAAAACTCTATCTCTATCTTTAAAATAGAGTTTCAGAAGGGAATATTTCTTCCAAATTCCATCTCTAAAAAAATTTCACTCCCACCACTCTCTCTATCCTTATCTCTATCTCTATCCCTATCCCTATTTCTATTTATATCTTCAAATAACTTATATTTTCATTATTATTTTTTACTTTCTTTAATAAATTATTGTTCAACTAAATTTTAACAAATATTATTTATAATAACATTTGTAATTATTTTTTTACTTTTTCTTAAATATAATGTTTTATTAGTTCATGAATTTATAATAACTAATTTTTAGGTTCTAATGCTTTTAAACTAATTTTCTCAATCTACTTTTTTCTTTTATAACATTTATCAACTAATTTTCCCAACCTACTTATTTCTTTTCTGACTTTTTCAATCTAATTTTTTAATCCAACCTATATGTTTTATTTGTTGCATTATCAAACTTTCTCAACCAAATACACCACTCATCAATTTATTTTCTATAAATAGCTACTCAACACCTCTTACTTCACCTATTAATATCAAATAAGAGATTTTTTTATAACATTAAAAAAAAAAAATTAGATAAAATTATAACAAAGTAATAAAATTAATAACAAATGATAAAGTATGGTAAAAATAATAATAATTAATATTCAATATTGGACTCATTTTAAAGATCTATATGAGACATTTCTAATGGTATAATTTTTATGTTAATAAAATTTATTATACATTAATTGAATTTAATGAAAAAGGTAAAGGGATATAAATGAAATATAAAATGTTAAAAAGTGAGGTAAAAGTATGAGATTTGGTACTCTAAATTTAGAGTATCAATCTTAAAAACTCTAAAAAAAAATCTAGAAACCAGAATTTTAGAGTACAGTGGGAGCAACCCATACTCTATATTTTAGAGTATGGTGGGAGATGCTCTTACATAACCAAACCAAATTCAATCAGGGGTTTTGCTTATTCTCACAATCACACAGAGAAAATAAATCAGGATCCATGAAAGTCCACCCAAATTATGAATAGAAATAATCACTTGAATGAAAATGATAATATGTGGTTGGCCGGACAGTGACACCAACGGTGACCGGTGATCAATTGACCATGGAGATGATGGTTTAGTGAGAAAGAAAAAAAAATGGAGAGACGATGAAATTTGAAGAATGAGAAGACGTCTTCATCCAGTGTTAAAGAACCAGAGAATGACATGTAAAAAGAATCATTTTTTTTAATTTAATACTGCCATGTGTCATTCTATGAGTGGAAACGATGCACCATAGTCAAATTCTAGCGTGGTGCATCGGTTGCACCCAAGTTTTTCTCTGGAAGTACAATATGTTGAAATCTTGTGAGTACAAGCAATGATCGTCATATAACTCCCATTACAAAGGAAAGACCTCCTCACACTTTGCGATCTAATTGATAATTCTGAGACTTGAACCTCTGTCACATACGTGATATGTGCAAAGGGAAGTGTACAAGTGTACAACCATTTTTACTAAGAATAAACATGCAATATGTCATAATAATAATACAAATTTCATAAAAATACTCTTCTAATTCTACCATGACAGAAACCTAAAGATTACTCTGCTCTGCCCACGAATTAGTAACAACTAACAAGTAAGCTCTTCCAGTCATTAAACAGGTCGAGCAAACAAAGAATTGCATTGCTTTTCAGTTCAAAACATTGTAAAATAATCAATGGAGTTATTCCTTTAAAAGAAAATTTTCGGAGAATAATGTTCTGATCAGCCCAAAATCAGAATGCTCGAAACCAATTACTGGGATTTTCCTTTTCTGATCAACTTTGAACCATGATCAAATCCTTCTCCTTCTCCTTCTTCTTTGAAGCTCCTAAAGTATTTCGAAATTGGGAGTTGCATCATTCGAAACAACGATAAACCCTCATTGCAGCGTGGATTTCAGAATGGTTAGACGTTACCCACATAAATGAAAACTTGCATCAAGGCTCTTCCTCCTTAGAAGAAGATTCTAACAAGTGACCTTTGTAAGCTACCAACAATTCCTCCACATCATCTCTAAACTTCCCCACAAACTTCTCCAAGAATTCCTCTTCAGACAAATTCAGCACATTAATGAAACTAGGCTCCTTCTTCAACAACCTCTTCAACTTCAGAATTTGCAAAACTTCATATCGAGGAATCACTCGTTCCTCTATGCTTAGCATCAAACACCACGGCGCTCTAATCAGCATCTCCTTTCCAAACTCAGCCTTGTTCAAGAAAAAGTTCAACCCTGACTTCAACTTCTTTTCGGAGACTCTAGGCAACACGGGCGCCCTCCGAAACATTCTCATGTATTCCTCCTTGGTAAACTCGAAACTCCTAAACAGTTCCAATTTTTTGCTGAATGTTTCCTCACTCAACCCACTAACTGTTTGTAGTCCATGAACAAACATCCTAGAATCAACCGAAAATCCCAAATCCGAAACCCGCGAACCAAGCCTTCTAAGTTTTGATTCTTCCATAATGAAGATTCTAGGCTGCCTCTTCAACAGCATTGAGAGTTGAGAACCAATAATACCACAACTCTCCAAGTACGCAATGTTGCTTAACAATCTCAAATCAGGATGTTTACTAAGAAGCCAACCGCATTTGCTCAAAACCCTAAACAATTCTTCATTATTATTATCATTAACAAATATCTTCCTAAGAATCCGAGTACACGGAATCAATGTTTTGCGCAAACTATAAGTCAAAATTATTGAGTTCCTTGAAATGAACTTACCCAGATCAGAACTCACCAAACCCAGTTCTTGGAAGAATTCGATCTTCGGTTTCAGGGTCTTGTCGACATTGGAGAAGAGAATTTGTGGGGCCCCACGGACCGAGGATTGGATATGGGACTCGGAGAACCCTAGATTCTGGAAATACCGGAGCACGGATTGCGGTTTTTCAGGCGATTTAACGCGGGAAGAGAAGAGGGTGGAGACGGATTGGGCTTTTTTGGGGTGGAAATTTAGGGTTTCGATTAGGAAATTGAGGAGGCTAAAATTCGAGTTTTGGGTTCTGGGAAGTGAAGAGAAGAAGAGAGAGAAAATGGGTTTGACTTTAGTGTGAGAGGTAAGGTTAATGTAATGGAGAATCGGAAGTGAATTTAGGGATTTCATTTCGATTCTGCGAGTGTGTTGAGACTTGAGAGAGAGTGAGAGAGAGAGACGTTAACATTCAAATTAGGGTTTTAAGCGAAAATTACAAATACTCCCGAATATTTAGTGTAATTACACAAGTATGGAAGTTTTGCTTGAAATTACAAAACTTACTCCTTTCGTTAGTTGGGTATTGCCGTATTGATAATGACATGCAATATTTAAAAAATAATAATCACTGTATTGGGAGAGGTGAAGAGACTTTTTAAAATAATAATAAAAATACTATTTTGATATATTATATATTAGTTAAATAATTAAATATTAAAATAATGATAAATATTTTTAAAGGACTATTGACAATTGAATAAAGTCCAAGAATGCTCCATATATGATTGAGAATTTGTTAAATATAAAGTATCGAAAAAATGTTGAAAAATAAGAAATTTATTTTGTAAAAAAAAATATTTGTATTGTTTGAAATTTTTTAAAATTTTGTTTACAAGTACATTACATTGAACTTATCATCCATAATAAAAAAAATCAAATTTATTCAAATGAATGGATTTCATAGAGGTTCTTACTTTATATTAAAATATGGGATCATTTATGTGATAATTATTATATTTAAAAGGATTGTTATTAAAATAATTATCCTTTTCTTTTCTTATTTTACAAAATAAAATAAAAAATTTATTGTTAACCGAAAATCATCACTTGGGGTGATTTTCCAATTAACAACTCTAGTGACTGAAATCGAGGTAGATCTCAGTTGGAGAGATATCAAGTAATTTGATACCTATAGATTTTCGGTAAAGCAAGTTCAATACAATGATAAAGGTGAATAAAAAATAACATAGTAATTGGATCACATATAACTCTTTTTTATTGATAATAAACACGTAATGAGAGTACAATCGATATTTTATATGGCTATGGTGATTGGGTTAGAACTGTGATGGCGATAGAGCTCTCGTGTATGTCGATAAGTGGAAATAACGTAAAGTAGGGTTAAGGACTCAAGTTTGTATGATAACATGATGTATATATACGTCCTAATGCTTTCCCAACACTCCTCTAAATTCGGTCCAATGACCTAGAGATATTCGGGACGTTCCATAACGATTGGCGAGAAGATCGTAGGATTGATTCTAGGAATCAAGCGATCCCTTATTTGGCAGAATTTTGATAGAGTTGACTTCGCTTTCAAATAGAACTCTTGAGTGGCGGGAATAAGTCGATTTCCTTATTATCAAAACGTCGACGTCTTACTGTCCTTCTATGTAGCTTGATCTTCGGCATACCTAATCTTACCTTGATACATGGTAGTCTGTTAATTTGATACTTACTGCTTGGTTGGCTGGCTCTAGGCGGGATCGGGGTACATGGGTGTCCTTCCTCTTACTGGATCACGGTATAAGAGTATCGGGGTATCGGGATACCAGGTTGGTGTGGCGGCGGGGTATTAGGATAATGTAGTAGTGGTGTCCTTAGGAACTTGGCTTCTGTGTTTCCTGGTACCTTGGAGTTTAGGAGCCCTTGATTTTGATCTGAACTAGTAGAAGGTGTACCCGGTCAGTTTAGTAGCGGGGTACCGGGATGCTTTTCTATGATACTTTTCTACCTCTAATATTCTCCAGGGTGGATGGAAAATTCTTCCTTGAACCCCTGCCATTTTTGGCGGTTAACAGAAGTCCCCTCTGACTTGAACACCGGTACCTTGCTGGGGTTGGAGTTAGGATATCAGGATACATGAAGGATTTTCTTCATCCTATCTAGCTGGTTTCCACTGTCTTGGAGGAAATCCTTCTTCAGCACGCTCGTAATAAATGAGCAACCCACGTGTCAAGCCCTGAGTGGTCCGCTTATTTGAATGGGCCGTTATTAGCGCGGTTATCTCAAAACCGCCTCTTGCATGTCTCCGGTAATTAATTACTGTTTCCTTTCCTATCCCAATAATCGCCTACCTTCTTCTATAAATGACCTATCCTTCTTCCTTCTTCTCACGTTGACTTCAAATCTCTAAAACAAAACCTAGCTTTCTCTCTCTCTGAACTCTCTCTTTTTTCTAGTAATCTCTTAGACTTTCTTCTTCTTATTCCATCTTCTGCTATGGCGACCCCACCAAATCTTCCTCCCACTTCACAAGATCCTTCTAACAGCATCGACGATCTTTTCCGTCCAAAAGAAGATGTTTCGACTGAAAGCCATCCTCTAAATCCGAGGAAGAAGAGGGCCCAAGAAGAGAGTGACACTTTTGGAAGCTCTATCCCGATTCAGCGTCGCCGTTCTACGAGGAATCCTAGAATCGGGTCGGGTTTTAATAACAAGCCTGACAACCAAGTCGAAATTGTTGATGAAGATGTAGATGGAGACGATGATGATGACAATAAGTAAGGGAATTCCCTAGTTAGGGGTGGCCAAGCAGAGGTATCTACCTTTCCACTTGAAGATCGGGTTGTCCTTGACTCTGTTTGTACTGAGGACACTCTAGCCCACTTGAGGAGAGAGTACCAGATCCTTAATGCCATTACTCTCACTCTCCCACATTGAGGCTACGACGTGTATACCCCGGCTGATGGCAAAGTCCTCACTCACGTAGCTGCCTTTGAATGTGGAGTTAGACTGCCCCTTCATCCCACTCTTTGTAGGGCACTACTTGCTCTCGGCCTTGCCCCATTGCAGATTTCACCAGGATTCTGGAAACACCTGGTTGGGTTTCTAGTGCTCTGGAAGGAATAGTGATAGATAGACAACCTAGTGAGGGAGCCGGGTTATGATGAAATCCGGTATATCTTCCAAGTAGCGGCCATTAAATTGGGCTCTAAAGGTCAATTTTATTTGAGGGCAAAGAACAAACTGAAGTTCATGGTCCCTAGAGCCACCATAAAGTATCCTCGCCCTTAGCATGATGAGTGGGTCGTGGTAGGAGAAGATTGGGGGCACTTGGTTCACATTGGTGGGACTGAGTATCTAGTTCCTACTTAGTTCAACGATCAGGATAAGTGTGGTAAGAGAAAGCTCTCTGCTGAATTACGGGGTATCTTGGAAAAGATTCAAGCCCGATTTTATACAAACACAAAACATCCCACCTTCGATGCTTTCAATAGTAGCCAGGTAGATCGGTACCTCAAAGTCTCTCTGGCTTATCCGCATAAGTAGTTTCCTGCTTCTTGCTTTTCTTTACTCTGAATGGTTTATCTTGTTTGGTTTACTGATTTGAACTGATAGTTTTTGCAGCTGCTATTCCCACAGCACTTCCAGCTGCACTTCCTATTCCTTTTCATTCTCCTTCTCCTTTTCCTTCTGTTACCAATACTGGTCTCCTACCTAGATCCAGTCAGGCTACAGCTACCTCTCCCCCGTCTCCAGTGAGGCAACAACAAAGTCCTCCTCATGTTGTTTTTCCTAGTCCTCTTACGGCGTGCTCCCTTTTAAGTGAGATGGCTGCTAGGATTCTTAGTTCTTTAGAGGAGACTCCAAAACAGCCGACAGTTACTCCTCCTGCGAGACCTTCCACGGCTAAGCAGGGTCAAAAGCAAATGGCTCCTCCTCTCTTGCCTCATACCGAATCTACCCTACGCCAACCAAGGGTTGATAAGGAGAAGGATGTTAGCATTGTGGCTACTCCTTTTGCCCATTCATGTTCTCAATCGCGGGATAAAAACCTGGAAGAGTTGGTAGCCAGATTCATGAAGGTGTGCCTTAGTGGCAGTATGCAGGCTGAATCCTCCATGCCATGGGAAATCATGGCCTCAAAGGGGGCTTCCCTTCTTGCTGAGGTACAGTTCTCTCCATTTTCTTTCCTTCTTGGTAGGATTCTTAGAAAGAAACTCACTTTCTTTCTTTTTTTGTAGGCGTTTAAGTTCAATATGGAAATGGAAAAGCAGGTGAATGTTTTCCGGGAAGCTGCCATTTATGCCAAGGCAAAGTTGGATGATGCTAAGTAAGAACTAGCTCGGTTTGAGACGAGCATCGTGTTTTTGAACAAGGCTTTGACCGAGGCTGAGAATAGGAAGGATGCTGCCTTGGTGGAATCAGAACGGTTGGCACGGGCTCTAGATATAGAAACCCTTAGGTCACTCCGTCACCGTGCTGAAAGGGAAAGCCTTAGAGAGGATAGAGCCTTAGAGAGGATAGAGCCTTTCTCCGGGATGAGAATCGACTCCTGCGGGTTACTGTGAGGAATTTGGAGGCCAGATTAGACAGTGGCTTTGCTGAGGGATATTTCTACACCTCCTACCAGGTTGCTAAAGCCCTCCCTCCTTTTTATGATTTAAAGGCTGTTTTCGGGTGGGATCGAAAGCAGATTGAAGATCAGGCTCCCAAACTCTCCTCAGTTGCTTCAAGATAGGCTGGTCCTTCTACCTCTGCTGCTATCCCAAGTCCTTTTTTACCTCGGGAGCTCGATCTTCCTACCTCTGGCTAAGTAGAGCCAACTGTTGAGGTGCTCACTGATCCTCCCATTACCCAAGATGATCAAGTAAAGGACGTAGAGAGTCTCACCGAACCTGTAAAGGAGTCTATGAAGGAGATAGAGACCCCTGCTGAATCCAGGATACCAAGAGATGGAGAGGAGCAAGTTGATGTAGGAGCCAAGGTGGCTAAAGAGGTGGATGCAGCTGGCCAGGAGAAGGAGGCAGGGGAGAAGCAGCAAGATGCATGACATTATTTTTACTTTCTTGTCATTATAAATGTGTATATACATATATATATATATATATATATATATTTCCCTCTAGCTTGTAGCCTAGAATTGGGGGTTGGGCACCCTGATGGATTAATGAACTGACCCTAGCTCTTTTTGACAATTTCACTGTCTTACTTGCTCACAACATATCCCGGTAGAAGCTGGTAATTGTATGCGTGCTCACAACCCGAATAAAATGTATTTGTCAATACTTGGTATCTTAATACCCGTTCCCCTAGCCTTGGATAGAACCAGACTTCTAACATCTTTGTAAAATGTTTGGACGGTAGGACCATTGTAAGGCTTGGTAAGGAACTTTGTAAGATTTTTTTTTTTTCTAAGAGTTTGTTGACCTTGACATGAGAAAATCGATCCTAGTAGGTGGCCCAGGTTGCTTGGATATTCAGATCAAGACACTATAAACCAAAACACTTGATACCTCATGTATAGGGAATATTGGTTTCGAACCAGTCTGGGTAGGCAACCAAGGCTACCTCTATCACAAGAGCTTTTACATGTACATATGGTGAAGTAGGGTACCATGTATCCTGACAAGGTATCCTGATCCTTTGGCGATCTGTCCTGGTAGGCAACTAGGGCCACTTTAGCACCAGGTCTTCATATGTAGATATGGCGAAGTAAGGTATCAAGTATCCTGATCCTTTGGTGATCTGTCCTAGTAGGTAACTAGGGCCACTTTAGCACCAGGTCTTCATGTGTAGATATGGTGAAGTAAGGTATCAAGTATCCTAACAAGGTATCTTGATCCTTTGGCGATCTGTCCTAGTAGGTAACTAGGCCACTTTAGCACTAGGTCTTCATGTGTAGATATGGCGAAGTAAGGTATCAGGTATCCTGATCCTTTGGCGATCTGTCCTGGTAGGCAACTATTGCCACTTTAGCACCAGGTCTTCATGTGTAGATATGGCGAAGTAAGGTATCAGGTATCCTGATCCTTTGGCGATCTATTTTAGTAGGCAACTAAGGCCATTTTAGCACCAGGTTTCTTGGAGAAGGGTATTCCCCATCCAAGGCTTTAGGAGGTCCATATAGGCCGTCCTGGTCTTGAGGATGTGGTAGGCAGCTAGGGCCACGAATCCGGATCCTTAGTCTAGTAGGCGACTACGCCACTTAGGCATTTATGCACTAGATCCTTCTTAGAGGAGGGTATACCCCAACCAAGGCAGCAGGAGTGCCATGTGGTTCTTCCTGGTCTTGAGGCGATCAGTAATGGCAAAATTTGCAAGGCGAACTCAAGAGAATCATGTAAGAGAACAAAACTGACTTTTATTGAATTTCTTAAAAAGCGATACAAAGCAAATTTGGGTACACATTTATAAATATACCAACCGAGATAAATCTTTCTTCAAACTCTAAGGGTAGAACCTTTTGAGGTGATCGGCAGTCTAGGTGTGGTTTACCAGGTAACCATCAATATCTTCCAGCTTGTAGGGCCCCCTTCGAACTACCATCTTTATCAGGTAGGGACCTTCCCAGTTGGGAGCTAGTATGCCGTCAGACCTCTTCCGGGTATTTTGGGTTACCTTCCTAAGGACCAAGTCCCCTTCTTTAAAGTTTCGAGTCTTCACCTTTCTATTGAAACATCGGGCTATCTTGCTCTGGTAGGCTGCTACCCGTTCTGCAGCTCTATCCTACTTCTCCTCGAGGAGGTCTAGACTGGCTCTCAACTTCGTTTCAATGTCTTCTAATTAAAAGTGTTGGACCTTGAAAAATGTCAGTCTATGTTCGATAGACGAGACTGCTTCTGTCCCGAAAGCCAATGAGTAAGGAGTTTCCCCAGTAGCAGTCCTCTTGGTAGCTCGATATACCTACAATACATTTGGGAGTTCTTCAACCCACTTCCCTTTCTTCTGTTAAAGCTTCTTGATGGTCTTGTTGGTAACTTTCACTAACCCATTAGTCTAAGGGTGGGCTACCAAGGCAAAATGAAGGTTGATACCCCGCTCTTCACAGAAAAATCTGAAGTTGGCATTGTCAAATTGTTTACCCAGATCAGTTATTATAGCCATCGGGGTACCGAATCGGCAGACAATGTTTTCCTTGACAAAGCTCATGGTGTTTGCCTTAGTTATCTAGGCAAGGGACTTCGCTTCCACCCACCGGGTAAAGTAGTATATGGCCACTACAACATGCTTGGCTTGACCATGAGCAGTAGGAAGTGGCTCGATCAGGTCTAGCCCCCAGATAGCAAATGGGTAAGGCGTGCTGATTAAAGTAAGTCTTTTCGGAGGTAGGTGATAAATGTTTGCTGTCTTCTGACAAGATTCACATGATTGCGTAAATTGCTTGGCATCATGATGCATAGTAGGCCAGAAGTAGCCCATTCTCAGAACTTGGTAAGCTAGGGTCTCACCTGATACATGGTTGCCGCAGTCCCCCGCGTGTACCTCATTCAGCGCCCATTGAGCATCATCTAGATGTAGACATCTTAGCAATGGAAGGGATTTTCCTTTGCAATAGAGGTATCCTTCTACCAGGCAGTACCGGGTAGTGGTCCTTTTGAGCTTACGTGCTTGATCCGGATATTTTGGAAGAGTGTCATTTTTGAGGTAATTAGCTATAGGATCCATCCAGCAAGGAAGTCGTTCTACCGGGTTCACTTCTACTCTCTTGGCTATGCTGGGTTGGGGTATCAATTGGAGTGGTACCCCTCTAGGCAATGCTTGTCCTCCGGTTGCAGCAATCTTGGCCAGGGCATCTGCTCGGTGATTCTTTTCTCGAGGAATTTGTTCCATTTTCATACCTTTGAATCTTGTTGCTGCTTCCTGGACTTTTTTAAGGTATGCTACCATGTTGTCACCCTCACCCTTCGTCTGGTACACACCAGATACTTGGTTGATTACAAGCTGGGAATCACTTCTAACCAAGAGGAAGTCCGCCCCTAATTCTTCAGCAACTTTCATCCCCGCTAACAAGGCTTTACACTCTGCCTCATTATTGGTGGCTCTGAACTTAAACCTGAAACAGTGGTTGCATTCGATCCCTTCTAGATCGATAAGGACGATCCCGGCTCCACAGATTACTTGATTCGACGCTCCATCCGTATATAGTATCCAGACCTTGCAATCAGTGGACCATTCCAGGGATTTTGGATCCGGGCTCACGATCGCAATGGTATCCAGATTGGAGGTCGTGTTGAATTATACTACAAAGTCAACCAAGGCCTGAACCTTGATTGTTGTTCTTGCATGTATTTTATATCATACTGGGTGAGCTCTAGGGCCCATAAAACCAGCCTGCCTGATACGTCTGGCCTCTGGAGGAACTGTCTCAGTGGTTAATCTGTCACTATTGCAACTGTGTGAGCTTGAAAATAAGGCCAGAGCTTTCTGGCTGTAGTCACAAGTGCATAGGCAAGCTTCTCTAGGAGAGTATAATTTTTCTCAAACTTTGTCAGAGCACGGCTCAAAGACTGGAAAGCTCGCTCACTTTCTTTATCCCAGTTTATCTTCTTACCCTACTTAATGATTTTGAAGAAAGGTAAACACTTATTTGTAGATCGGGATATGAAGCGGTTTAATGCTGCTATCATGCCAGTCAATCTTTGTGCCTGCTGGAGGGTAGTGGGGGATTCAAGATCCATGATGGCCTTGATTTTCTCGGGGTTAGCCTCAATTTCTCTCTCGTGTACCATGAACCCAGGAAACTTTCTTGCTGCTACCCCGAAAGCACACTTAGCTGGATTCAATCTCATCTGGTTCTCTCTTATTACTTGGAAGGTCTGGCGTAAATCTTCTGGATGTTGGTCGGTCATCTGAAACTTGGTGATCATGTCGTCAATATATACTTCCATAGACCTTTCTATCTGTTGCTTGAACAGCTTGTTCACCAAACGCTGGTAAGTGGCTCCAGCATTTTTTAGACCGAACGGCATCACCTTGTAGCAGTAAAGGCCTTGCCCAGTGATGAAGCTGGTCTTGTCTTAAACGGCGGGGTGAATCATGATTTAGTTGTACCCCGAAAAAGCATCCATGAAGCTTAAGAGCTTGTTACCTACAGTGGAATCAATCAATTGATATATTTTAGGTAGAAGGAAGCTATCCTTCGGGTAGGCCCAGTTGAGGTCGGTGTAGTCCACGCATATACGCCACTTCCCATTGGATTTGGTTACCATGACCACATTGGTGATCCATTCGGGGTAGCGGGATTCTCTGATGAACCTAGATTTTAGAAGCTTATCTACCTCTTCCTGTACCGCAGCATTCTGCTCGACGTTGAAATGCCTCCGCTTCTATTTGACTGGCTTGAAGGTTACATCTACTGCTAACCTGTGAGCGGCTAAGTTGAGAGGAATACCTAGCATTTCATCATGACTCTGGGCAAAAATATCAATGTATTCTTCAAGAAGCTTTATCAGGTTCTTCCTGACCTCATAATCCAGCACGCCTCCTATCTTCACTACTTTGGTTGGATCGCCCTTTGTAACGGGTATTTCTTCTAACTGCTCCACGGGGTGCCCATTGGTCCATCCCCGTTCTTCCTCTTATGTCTCTTCTACAATCATGTCTGATACCTTTCCTTCTTCCAGGACGTAGTTTCTACCCTGGTACCTCTCGTCTTGGTTCGTTGGTTACATGCGCGCACTGCTTGGCTAGCACGGTAGGGTTGGTGGACACTGCATAACAACTGCGGGCTGCTTGTTGATCCCCTCGGAATTCTCCTACCTTGGTTCCGACTAGGAATTTTAAGACGTTGTGATAAATGGACAACACTCTCCCAATTTTAAGACGTTGTGATAAAAGGCATTCCCATGATCACATTGTAGGCAAACGGGGTATCAACCACAATAAATTATGTCAATATGTTCTGCTGAAGGGGAGCCTCTCCAATTATTACCGGTAGGATATGCGTCCCAATTGGCACCACAGAATCTCCTGTAAAACCATACAAGGGTGTGGTGCAGCTCTTATAGTAGGGATTCTTCAGGTTGAGCTTTTCCAGCGCTCCTTTGAACAGAATGTCAACGCTACTCCCAGAGTGTATCAGGATGCGGTGAACCCGGCAATTAGCTATCTGTACTGTGATCACCATCGGATCATCATATGGTTGACCTGTATTGTATGCATCCTCCTCCGTGAAAATGATCTGGGCAGAGCGAGGATAGTCTTAGGATCCCTTAGAGACCCAGAGTACATCATGACCAATAATAAGCCTCGGGATCTTCCTAGCATGGTTCTTCCTAGCATGGTTAGTGTTGAGCCTCCATTGATGGTGTGAATGACTTGGATTTGCTGCATCATGTCTTTTCCACTATCCTTTCTTCTTTCTTCTTTCTTCTTTCTTCCACATCTCGCATCTTCCCTTACACCTCTTTTCCCACCTTGATGCTATCCCGTACCTGTTGCAAAAATTCAATCAAGAGTCCCCCCTTACCGATCCTTCGATCTGGTTGCGGAGGCTATAGCATTCGGATGTGTTGTGTCCCACATCCTCGTGGAAGTCACAGTACTTGTAGCGATTCCTTTGATCAGTTAGGATCTTTATAGGACCGGGCTTCCTGAGCAAACCCTTGTCGCAGATGGCGAGGTATATGGTCTCTCGGGATGCATTGAGAGGAGTGTATTAGTTGTACCAATCCTCTTTGCTTACTACCTGTGCTATCTCTCTTAGTGGAGGTGTGGTTCTAGAAGGGCTCCTTCTTACCGGATATCTATCCCGATGCTGGGAATGAGGTGGTGGCTGGTAGGTAGACCGGTTTGGAGGATGATTCTGGAACTTCTTTACAAGTGCAGGCTTCGAAGACTCTTTCTTCGGACGCTTGGCTGATCGGGCTTCATCGTGCTCGACCTTGACCTGGAGCTGTTCGTCTATGTCCACTTATTCTAGTGCCTTGTCATAGGCCTCCTGGTAAGTCTTGGGTGGATGTTTGGCAAATAACCGGAACAACCTGCCAGCCCACAGGTTTCTTCTGAAATTAGCCAATGTCTCATTTTCAGTAAACACTCCCATCTAGATCACTTCTTTGTGGAACTTTTCTACATAGGATCTCAGCGTTTCACCCTGCTCTTGGATCACGTATTGGAGTAGGACGGGGTCCTTGGGATGAGGTTTGATCCCCTGAAACTGAGCATAAAAATCTGTAGTAAGCTTTGTAAAAGAATCCACACTACCTAGAGATAACTTTCTGAACCAAGTCTTGGCACAGCCCGTCAGGGTGGAAAGGAACATCCTGCACATCGCTGACCGGATAACATTCTAGACCTCCATCTGGAGGACAAAACTCTCCATGTGGCTCACGACTAGAGGGGCTCTCTGCCCCCGTGTGGCCCACGTGCCCCCCACTGGCTGGGTGATGTGGCCATGCTTGATTGGCTCGCCTTCTCTCTCCTCCATTTAATCCTCTCTCCTTCCCTTCAAACATTTGAAGATTTTCAAGAACACTTTCAAAATTCTGCAGAAATTCTGCAAATTTTAGTTTTAGTATTTTGATCATAACTTTCTCATACGAACTCTAAATCGATTGATTCAAAATCTAAAATTGTTGGCCTTGATGAGAGCTACAAACCCCAAGCATTTCCAGAGGCAGCTGACTTCGCCATTCTTCCCATTTGACTGATCTTCAGTACGTGGTCAAGGTTGCTTTGTTCAACTTCTTCTTTTTCATTTCATCTTTGATCATCTCTTTGATTCTTACTATTTGATTGATGAAGTATGTTGAGAAGGATGTTAGATCATATGCTAGGGGTGTTTGATCATTTGTCAATTGAGTTTTAGCTTTGTGATTTCTCTTGAACATATATGTGCTAAACTTGATTTTGTTTGAAATTGATTCTAGAAAATGTATATATGATGTGTCTCATATTATTTTCTAGGTTTTATTTCATGATCTAAGAACTAGGTTTTTTAAGTGTGATATATTGAATATTCATACCTTGTTCTTGTTGATTTGCATGTTTTGGTTTCTAGATATTTTTGTGTTTTGATTGATAAAAGCATATTCTAGATTATCATTGAACATGTACATTTAGCTTGATTGATCATCTAGCTTAATTTGATTGTGTTTGCATCACTTGCATCACGTAGATCATAGCTTTGCATTAGGTTGAAGTCTCTAGCAAAGTGAGTGAAGCTTTGTGGATAGAGCAAAGAAGTCTTGATTAGAGTCGGGAGGACTCGAATAATCAAGCAAGGAAGACTTGTCTAGGGTCGGGAGGATCCGGATAGGCAAGCAAGAAATCTTCCTAGAGACGTGAGCGTCTTGGATAGGAAGTTGCTTTCTAAAGGTGTAGGATACATCTCAGATAGGAAATAGGCTTGGTGATTCACTAGCCCGAGGGTAGATTAGGAGTTGATAGCTTGAGCGGATATCATGAGTAATAGCTTGAGTGTGTAAGTCCTTTTTTCACATAGTGGATTGCTTTGCCGGTGGTTGTGGTATCAACCCGTGGATGTTTCCTCTTTGAGGTTTTACCACGTTAAAACACTTGTGTTTATTTTTGTTTTTACTTTTCTTTATATTCCATATCTTTCATTGATTGCATATCTTGTAAATTGATTAACTCTTGTATAAGTGAAATCAATTAATTTGTCAAATATAATCAAGTGTGTATTTTCATTGATATATTCCACATTATTTTTTAATTGGAAGAATTTGGAGCCTATACCCATTCACCCCCCCTAGGTATATTTCACTACTACTTAAGGGAAATTTCATCTTCACTTGTCCACTCTTGGACGATTCTCCAAGTTCAATCTTCCTCTTAGGATGTTGTGGAGGTGAAGCTTCCTTGATGCCATTTCACTTGACAAACACGATCTTGCTTGTAGAAGAGATCTCCTTGTCATCTTCAAAGCCAAGAACCCTCTTGTCATTAGGAATCTCCATGTCATTTATCATGGCATCTAGCTTCTCCTTACTCAAGGTCATATTTACAAGAAGACTTCTAGCTTTAGCTACCTTTTCTCTCAAGTTGTCTTCAACCTCCTTGGATCTTACTACTTCCTCACTCAAGTGAATCACCTTGGTTGAAAGCTCAAGATTTTCCTCCTTTAATCTTCGAATCTCCTTTTTATTCTTCATCCTAGAGCTTTCAAATCTCTTAATGTAGTCTTCAAGATCCATATCTTCATCAAATCCTTTGTTAGAGTGAAGAACTCTTATCACTAGAGTCATCTTCTACACTTTACCTCTCACCAACCGAATCAACTTCCTTATCAAGACCTTTGCCTTGGTCATTTGATGTTATACAAGCAACATCCCAATGAATAGCTACATCAACCATATCTCTAGCTAGTTCTTCATCTATTCATCATTTAAGGTCACAATTCAAGGCATCATTGCCTTCCTCTTCAACTTCCACATAAAAGGCTCCAAAAGCCATGAAGTTAAGTGCAAGATCTTCTTCGCTCGATTAATCTTCTTCATTCTCACTCTCACTCCATAAGGTGGCCATCACCTTTCTTTTTTGCTTGTCCTTTAAGTTACCACAATCCGTGGAGATATGCTCGAATCCTCCACATTCAAAGCATTGAATCCCTTTTCTTGAAATCTTCTCTAGGTTTGGCTCGCCATTCTTGAACATGGTCTTCTTCTTGAAGTCATTCCCTCTAGAGCTATAGCCATTCTTTTGTAGTTTCATGAATTTCTTAAATCTCTTCACAATTAGTGCCATGTCTTCATCCGAGTCATCCTCTTCCTTATCATGCTTGGAGGTCTTCAAAGTAATCCCTTTTTGCTTCTTGGGAGGTGTAGAGGTAGGAACCTTTCTTGACTTATAAGCAAAAAGCCTTCCAATTACTTCACTCGGCTTCATCTTCTTATAGTCACTATTCTCTTCAAGCGCCGCCACCTTGGATTCAAATCGATTGGGAAATGACCTTATAATCTTTTGCTTAATCCTCCTATCCGAGTACGGGTCACCTAGTTGATGGCTTTGATTTACGATGTCCATCAACTTCACTTGGAAGTCATTAAAACACTCATACTTCTCCATCCTAATTGTCTCAAATTGTGTTTGAAGGACTTAAAGCTTGGAATCCTTAACCACCTCAGTTCCTTCATGAGCCGTCTCTAGAATCTCCCATGCCTCCTTTACAATCTCAGTAGTTTGGATCAATTTGTATTGATTGTCGTCCATTGCACACAGGATGGCATGCATTCCCTTATTGTTCCACTCGGAGGCTTCGAACTCTTGAGTGCTCTATTGTGACTTAGGCTTGGAGACTTCCTCTCCACCCTCAGAGGTCATGTAGTTGGCAAATGTAGGCATAGTTTTCCCTGGTGAGCAAATGTGGTCTTATGCTCGACGCTCCCTCTTTACTCATCCCAAAATCACTCATAGTGTTTGGGTCAATGAGATGAAGGCAAATGAATGCAACAAACAAAATTCACCCAAATGCAAGACACTAAGGACAAGAGCAAGGGTCACCTAAGTATGTTTAGGAACCCGCTCTAATACCAATTGCAAATATATATTATGTGTCTAAATTAACCTAGATAAGGGATGAATAGGTTTTAACCTAGATAAGGGGTGAATAGGTTTTAATCAAGTTAATTACCAACTTTTCTCGATTATATTAAAAAAATAAACAACCCAAAACAATCAACGTAATTAAAGTGCGGAAAACAAAAAAAAAACACGATGATTGATTTACGTGAGAAACCCTCCAACTAGGTAAAACTCACGGGCTATTGTGCTAGCCACACACGGTCCTCAAATCCACTACATGAATGAAAGTTTACAACCTAGATTGACCTCAAGTCGAACCATTCATGGTCACTAACCCTTCCACTCTACCTAGTGTGCCTTTAATAGTGATCCAAGACCAACTTGCTTGTGCACTAATCCACTTAGTCACAAGGCTCAATTCTCAAAGAAGATATTACAACCTAAGTGAATATCAAATGCATAAATGCTGTGTCAACACATTTAATGATTATCTAGCTGTGAATGAGCATGTCCAACAATCCTAGATATCATGTTGCTATATGTCATACATATAACTTAGCTATATAAAATGAGAGTAAACTAGATGCAATAGCTATCATATTACAACAACCCATAAAAAACACAAAAATCTCAACTTGTAGTTAAGAACTTAATCTAGATGCAAACAAGTCATAAAAGAAATTTCTTGTTAAGCAATAACACTAAGATGAATGAGAATGGTGTTCTAATTACCAAGTCATGTGTGTTGATGAAAACCCATGAGTGAAAACAACCTAGATTATTTTAGATGATGTTGGATTCATGAATGAATGGTGGGTATTTAGGTTTTGGTCAATAAAGATTGAATCTTGATGACTTTCCCTCCAAGGCACTCTCAAGCTATCAAGAAACTCAACATATTAGCTCTCATTCAGCCAAGAGGGGAACATAGAATATATATATATCAAGCCCTAGTCGAAGTGACATCGTTTTGAACAAGGGAGTTAAAATCCCGTCAAAACCGAGGTGCGTGTCACGGTACGGACAAGGTGTCTAGACCGTGGTATACATAGCGTCATACCTCTGGAAGACTTCGCAGTTAAGACCGCTGTAGAGGCAACATGCACCAGCCGCGACATACACGGTGAAACAAAATAGAGGATGCACTAAACAAAACCGCGGTCTAGGCAAGGTGAACCAACCGCGGTATCTAAAGTGGTACGGACCACAGAAAAGAGAAAAAATCTCTTTTCAACTTAACAAAACACACATATCTTATATGAATGTTGTGCAAGTGTGAAGTGAGTAAAGAACATGCATGAGAATAGATATAATCATGAAAGAGTGATCGAATCAAAATTGGTATGATTTTGGCCTTCATTTCCTTCTTTTTATGCATGATTCTCGAGCAATATCCCGTGATTTAATTGTGTAAATTAAGTGTTTTTAGGTAATTACAAAGTTCAGGGGCATTGGAGTAATTTTAGGTGAATTGGGGGCAAAAGTGTAAATTGTGACGAAGGTTTGAAGTTATTGCAATATCAAAGGATAATAGGGGAACTCTCCGTAATTTGCCACGCAAAGCAGGGATGTACGCCACGTCAGTATATGATGTTGTGCATTTTGTGTTGGTTTGGGCTTCTAAACACACCCAGCCCACGTCTAAGCCTACCCACAGGCATTGCCCAATGAAGACAAAAGCCATGCGCCTTAGTGCACCCCAGGCAAGTGCTAAGTGCGCCCCAATGAAGGCAAGGCACTTAAGCCCAAGTGCACCCTAGCCGGTTACTAAGCACACCCACCTATCTTCATCTTCTTCCTCGAGCTGACCTCCATGGACGACCAAACTGAGCTTCAAACCCTAGCCTCTGCCCAGCCACCGGAAGCTCATCTCCCCTGCCTCATCCCGACCTATTTCTAGGCCAAAATAACGAAGAGCTCACCACGAGTCCGGTCGGTAACGAGATAGCTCACCATCGCTACTCCCCAGCCGTGCACGTCCACTCTTCAAGCTCACCAGCATCGCCCCTTCGTCGCCTTCAATCCAAACCATGAACCCACCGAAATAAGTCCAAAAGAAATGTCACAGTTTGCCTTTCAATGTCGCCACAACGACAGGGAGTTGTTTTTGGCACCTGATTACGTCGCCAATTGCGTCGCCAAATGTGTCACCTGAAGACCACCGCGAAGATCACTCTGTTCAATTCTGATTGGTGGGGAAAATTACGGAAAGGTCCCCTTGAGGGGCCAAAATGGCAATTTGATATGTCCAAGGGATGTTTTGGTAATTGACCACCTGAGACCTAATTTGAAAATCCTATAAATTCATCATGGTTTTCAATTGAAAATCCCATCCTAGAATCCTTTCTTCAACCTAGGATCACCATCAATCATCTATCAACATCCTTTATTTCCTTACTTGAACTAATCTCCTCCATCACAAACTCAACACCTAGTCTAGATTACTTTCCCCCAATCATTCCTTTCTTCCCATCTTCTCCACATATCTCCTTAGTCACTTCCCATTTGACTCCACCTATCTAGACACATCCTCATCATCCACTCTTTGCACAAAAAGAATTAAAGGCAAGGAAATGATCAAGCATTACAAAAGGAGGCACAAGGGTGATTTCCTAATCTCTTACTTGCCTTCCCTTTGATTGTAATATGTGTAACTAAACCCCTTTCTAGGGATTTGATGTGAGAACATTTGGATTGGGTTTTGCTTAAGTTTTAATATGTATTGAATCTCTATTTGTGTTCTATTCATTTTATAACTAGATTCTATTCATTATATAATTGACATGTATACACACTAGTTGATTATACTCTTGTTTAGGATAATTTGTTATATAATATTGATTGGATTGACACCCTTGATGGATTGAGAACATAGTGATTATGATAGATTGTCGGAGGGTATATCAACCACGATAATCTAAACCTTTAATTGTAACAAACCGATCCCGCCGTGACCCCCTCTCCTTAATCGGTTAGGCATTGGGGTGGGAAGTTGTTTAGGGTTCATAGTGATGGTCTAAACACATTCAAGACTACAATTGGTTAACATTTGTGAAATTGGTTCACTAAGGTGGCTTAAGAAGTATTGCCCATAATCCACTTGCGACTCCGTCAATTCCCTAGCAATTCTCTTAATTGATAAAATCCATATCTTATCTAGACTTGTTGAGCATTCTATTTTCCCTAACATATTTTATTATTTTATTAGTTTTATTTTACATGTATGTTTGATGGCTCGACAAACCATACAACCATCCATTTCTTATGATTTACTTTATCACATTTAGGAATTGTTAATTTATTCAACTAATTACTCTAATTCCCTGTGGAATGAATCTTAGCTTACCACTTTACTAATTCTACACCCTAAATGGATTTCTAGTGGTGAAAATTGGTTTTCAAAACGAACACATTAAAACATTATTTTATTGTGCAAAAAGACCACATTAAAGAGCACCAAGCATGTAACACACACAAGAATATACAACATATGAAAATGCAAGAGTGTGTGTGTGCAACTAAATCTCTTTAAAGAAGTTTGAGCACAAGTGAAATACCTTTGAAGTGCTCTTGATCTTGAGGTCTTTGAGGAAGCCATGAGCTTGATCATGAACAATGAAGACCTAATCTACCTTTAAACATAAAACCCTAAATGTGGTTTTTTAATGAAATAAGCCAATCAAAATATGAGGACTTTACACTAACCCTAATACACAGAGAGACAGAGAGACAGAGAGACAGAGAGAAAAAGTGCGGCAAAGAGAAGAAAAAGAAAAAATAAATAAACTTCTTTTTTCCTCAAGCTTGGCCGAACCCAAGAAAGAAGATAAGAGGTTGTCTTCTCCATCTCTACAGCCTCCATTCAAGTACTCCCGGAATCCGTGACGTGCCCATACACACAGTTGCTAGATCGCGGGTCATAGCTCAGAAAGCTTAGTGGTGACGGATCGAAAAGAAAGGAAGGAGAAAATCATTAATGTATTCTTGAATCCTTATCTATATTCATGCACATAAAGGTCCGAAAATAAAATTTTAAAAACTATTTTTTCCGCTGCATCGATTTTATGAAAATCACAACTCTGAATTTTTTGATCTTCGGGACGTACAATTGGTATCAGAGCCAATTTTTTTATATACACGAATATAACCTGATTGTATTCAATTTCTTTTCGATATGTTTGATATGTGTAGGCACGATCTAGGGTTGTATGATTTTTATTAGGGGGGTTTTCAAATATAGCCACTGTTAAGATGCTAAAACCACATATAGCCATAAGTTATTAAAAAACCAATTCTGACCACTTTATTGTATTTAAATACCTGATCTTACAATTTTACCCCTATTCAATTCTTCTGACCTGACATCTAATTGTTCTACTAAAAGACTAAATTACCCTTGTTATAGAATCTCCGTTCAAAAGACAAAATGAAAACGGAAAGGCACTGTCTGAGTAACAAAAGCTTGAAAAGTGAGAAAGCCACAGTGAAGAACGATGACCGTAGGCCGCAAGTAAGGGAAAACGGGAAACGGGAAAGCCTTGGAAAGGGAAACGGTAAAGCCACAGTGTGTGGATACTCAGACAAGAACGACGACCGCAGGTGACCACCAAATACCCCGACGACCACCGTGTGTGGAGACGAGGTAGGATTGGATTAGGTGTGTTCTTAATCGGCACAATCCCTAATAATTTCCTTTGATTTGATATCCTCTATCCCTTAATCGGCACGATCCCTAATTACATTTGATTTGATATTAGGGTTTGTTTGGAAATCTGAAATTACTTGAAATTTGGATTTAATCTTGAATTAATTCCAGATTTGGGTCTTGATTTTTACCATGATTTTCCCAAGAGTCATTTAGGACCCAAGACCGGTCTCCATGATTTCGATGGTTCACCAAAAAAAAAAACCCCTTTACATGAAGTTTCCGTGATGTTGCCATATCCCCCTAGACTTTCCATGAAGCTTTCCATGATCTTGATTTCCATGATGTTGCGAAACAAGATGCCATGTCCAAGATTAACGTTCCATGATGCATTCATGATTTTTGACATGGCATTCCATGACGTTTCCATGATGTCATGTCCAAGATTAACGTTCATGATGCATTCATGATTCTTGACATTGCATTTCATGACGTTTCCATGACATTCAATGATGTTAACCATGACATTCGATGATGTTTACATGACATTCAATCATGATGTTTACATGACTTTTCATGACGTTGCAATACTTTCCATGATGTTGTCATGACTTTCTTTCCATGATGTTAACATGACTTTCCATGATGTTAACATGACTTTCTTTCCATGATGCCATGACTTTCTTTCCATGATGCCATGATGAAGGCTAACATTCCATGATGCTTTCGAATCCATGATGTTTATATGACTTTCCATGATGCCACAATCATCTCCCATGGCTTTCAATTACTTTTCATGTTAGCCTCTTATAATTCTGATTTTCTATGCTTTCATGAACTGCCTATGGTTTTTACACGACCTGCCATTATACAACTCATATTCCCCCTATTATTTTTAGATGGCTTTGGACCCAAACGCAAGAACCTTCTTATATCCGGATAACAAGGGATGGATCAATGCAAGGATAAACTCGAAAAGTCGGCAGCACTGTAACATTCTTGTTAACATTGACAAAGTATTAGGAAGATTACACGTTTTAAAGGTGTTTAAGTAAGGACCTTTCGGTCACTACCTTGGTCTGCATTTGCCCATCACTATACATGGAAAGGTTTTGCATTCTATTCTGAAAAGGCAGATCGAATATACCAGTAGGTCTGATAATGCATCACCACCTCGAGATGACGAAATGTGGTTTGGGCTGGGTAGGCAACAACATCGTTTTGGGCAAGTTGAGTTTTACCTATGTTCTGGGCTAAAAATGGGTAAATTTCCAGAAGGATTAATAAGGGCGAAATATACTCCAACGGAAAACAGCCTATACGCAAGACATTTCCAAAACCAACCTACGTACGATTCTTTGTTCCAAACTTTTAAACGACTGACCGACGATCAAGGTGAAGATGGCCTGAAGATGGCAAATCTGTTGGTTATAGGATATATCTTATGCACTCTCGATACACGTGACCGTGTACCGCTATGGATATTTGCATTAGTGGATGAAGACATATCTTTCGAAGGTTTTCCATGGGGTTCATACGTGTATAGTTATACTTTGAACCGGCTAAAAAATGCTATACACAAAAACGTTGACAAGCTGAGACCCAAACCGTCAAACGAAGCAGACAAGAATGAGTCATACTCCAAAACAATTGAATCAGGTGTTGAAGGAGAAGGTAAACAAGAATCACAGGACGTAGGTCCTTCCAAAGGAAATGCAAAAAGAAGAAGAATTAAAAAGACTGAAAGCAAACCCGAAGCAGACAAGAATGAGTCTTACTCCAAAACAATCGAAGCAGGTGTTGAAGGAGAAGGTAAACAAGAATCACAGAACGCAGGTCCTTCCAAAGGAAATGCAAGAAAAAGAATAATAAAAATGATTGAAAGCAAACCCGAACCGAAACCTTCCATCACTTACAACCTTTTCGGGTTTCTTCTCTCTTTTCAGGTATGTACACCAACCACTATGGCTTAAATACTGATTGACTGGATCCATTTCCTAACACATGTTTATAATGCTACTTGATGAAAACGTTAATAGGTTTGGGCTGTTGAAAGATTTCCTTGTCTGACCGGCGTAATTGGCATTCGTCGTGATCGGAGTTATCCACGGTTCAAAAACTGAGAGTTTTTGAACGCTTCGAATGGGTTCGATGAATATTTTTTCGATAGATGCAATGTATGTGTGTATATACATAATTTTCATGTTAGATTTTTATCTCACTTTAACATTAACAGTAATCCTCTGATATGTGCAATTGGTAACAGTGGACATAAAACCTACTCCAGCTGAAATACAGCAAACCTACTTCAAATCAATCGACATGGACTTCGTCTGTGACAGATTTGTTCATATGGGATGCCGTGCCTAGCCGTATCGAACTGAGTCTATTAGTGATGATGAAGCAGGGTGTGAATTGCCTGGTGGTATTCCGGATTTGGAACACCTGGAAACCAAAAACAAAAAGGAACAAATCGATTCCTATCACAAATCGTGTCCTATCACAAATCGTGTCCACCTTCGGTTCAGAGGACACTGTTTGCCAACAACGAATCTTCTGAGACTACACCCAATCCAAACGGCATGGATGACCCTGACCCAAAGGAGGTTACATATAAAAGTATGTGTGGGATGATGACAAAGGTCTTGTTTGACGTTCTTCCCAGGGTGCTTCCTCAGGCAGCAGTGAAGGATGTGTTGCCTAATGAGGTTATGGAAAAAAAATACTTCTGAGGTGATAACAAAGGTGCTGTATGATGTTCTACCCAAGGTGCTTCCTCAAGCACTTAATGATGTGCTCCCTAAGGTCCTCCCTCAGGCACTGAATGACATTCTTCCGAAGTTGATGCCTCCTTATCTGGAGAAGACGATGCATGACAATCTGTACAATGTGCATGGGAATGCCTCCGACTCTGCCAACAAAAAAGACAAAACTGAGGCAAATTATAATAAGGACTCCGAGGGTGCAAAACCGGATGGACATCCTCCCAAAGTCAATGAATCTAAACAAAATCGGTAAAATGTGCATGTCACTGCCTCCGACCCTGCTGAAAAAAAGACAAACTTGAGGAAGTTGATAATAAGATCGCCGAGGCCCCAAAACCGGATGAACATGCTCCCAAAGTCGATGAATTTGAAGTTGCAGTTGAGGTACACATATTCTGATCCAAGTCCTTACATAGTACAATATTATTAAGAGCATCTCCAACCATGCTCCCTAAATTTTAGCTAAATTTTAGCTATTTTAGCTAGAAAGTTATTTTAGGGAGCCACTTTTCATGAAGTCACTCCAACCATGCTCCCTATTATAGCTAATCATTAATATTTTTTTATTTTTTACATTTAAAATATAAATAAATTTATTTTGCTTTAAATTGTATTTAAAATATAAAACAAAAGTTACCGTTTCAAACATGTATAAAAAACTTTTAAAAAAATTATAACGGTTGAAATCTTGCAACGGTCGGTTGAAAATTGCAACGGTTAGCTTAAAAAAAAAAAAAAAAAAAAAAGAAGAAGATAAAATTGCAACGGTTGAATGCATGCAGTATAAATAAATAACCTTCAAACTCTCGTGTAAAAAACAAAGACAACTCTCTGTGTAAAAAACAAAAGCCGTTGACAACTCTCTGTGTAAAAAACAAAAGTTGCCGTTGACAACTCTCCGTGTAGAAATCAGTTGACAAATTGTCAACAACCTTAAAACTTTTAATAAATAAAAATACAAAATTGATTTCATTTTTTTAATAACAAAATGAATTTAAAAATAGTTACGGTTTAGTCACTCTTTGAGGTTCTTTGATCATATAGCAATGGTTCTTTGATCATATAGCAATGCTTTTAATTGCATTAGTTGCATCACAGGCTCGTACAGGGTCGTCTATAGTCTACCAACGTACGATCGATCTTGAACCTTACAGATCTTCGGTTCCCAACTTGAAGGTCCCGACAGTGGAACAAAGTATAACTCTATTGGAAAAAAGACCAGACAACTACCTAGAAAGGGATTTAGAAACCGCGAGGAAGCGGAAGAGATCTAAATTTCTGAACAAACAGTGGATCGATCCCAAGACAAGGAAGAAGCGAAAGCGACGAAAAATGCCACAGCTCCGTAATATCAGTGATGATGACGATTTACTCGACACTCAATATGCCGCTTTCCTGACAAACACCGGCGATAATATTTCGTAAATTTAAACTTTAATTTTTGTAACCTCTTCATCCTCTTATTATCTATCTTTTTTACTTGCATCTAATACGTTTCGTGTTATACCACAGTCTTTACGTGGGTCAAGAAGAGCGATTTACTCGGTAACATTTTCTCGAAATGAGGAGTGTCTCGGTGTCGTTCTCCAACTTGGTAATTATAACTGTTTTTGTACATGCTATTTATCCCTTTATGTTTTGGCCGAACACCTTAAACAATCCTTTTTAGTAAAAACCAAAATTCTATCAGCATATCAACAGCTTTATGGATGTTCTATGGAGGCGACGTTCGTCCAGAGAGGCCGAGTATGCACAGGACATCACAATGGTTGACTGTTCATTATATGTAAGTATACCCGACTAAGTGCGTATCCAACAGTCATTTAATCAGTATAACACATCCCTGTCTCCGAAAAAGTAACACGAATCCTTTAAACAGCTTAACCTTACTAAAAAATGGGAGACGATCAAGCCAACCTTGCAATCGAAGACCTCGGGGGTACGAAAGAGTGGTAGACTGAATCGGGAATCTTGGATTGATAATTTGGACATTGATGTAATGTCCTTCGTCCACGACGAATTTAGTCTGGATGCTGTCAAAGGCGGTGGGTCAATTGTAGTTCAACCCGAGTGGTGGAAAATGAAGTCGGTGGGTTATCTTTCCTGCACTATTTTTCCTTATCACTAACATCTCATGTCATCAATTGCTAAACCCGTTTCTCATCTTTTTCTCACCTCCATAGGTTCTAATCCCCTGTAATGTGGGTAACCACTGGGTTCTCTGCCATCTGTTCCCTGAAGATGGGGCATTCACTTTTTACGACTCAGTGCATGCCAAAAGCGACGCAACGTGGAGGGTAGGGCAAATGCACTGTGTCAGCTACCTAATGCCATCCCTTCTCCACCAGTCTGGGTACTATGAGCATAAGGGGATACAAGTACATACGAAGCCATTGAAGCCTGTTGATTACGCCAGAAAAGATTTGCCAACCCAAAATGATGGGTACGTAATTAATAGTCGTTAATTTCTCGCATAACCCTTTGCAACAGTTGATTTTTTCTTCAGTCTTCATATATGTATTTATTTTCATACTTTCTGTATACGTTTTCACTTTTTAGTATCCAGTGCGGCGTCTACATGTGCCAGTTTGCTGAATTTATATTAGAAAGAAAGAAAGAACCTTGGAATTTCCACTTTTCGGGTGTGCCGTTGGTTAGAGCATGGATGGCACATGAGGTTTACATGAACGCAACAACGGAGTGAGCCAGCACCATAACCGCCCAGCAATCATTATTTACCATTTGCACATGTCCTTACCCAATCACATTACACTGGACATTGCACTCGTGTGCAATATGTACTTTTTCAAAGCATTGTCAACACATCATTCTCACACGATTAAACAACTATTACTCCAACCTAACACGATATAAAATGTGTTGCAATGATTACACGATAATGGTCAATATATACACAGTGGTCTGATTAATCTTTGTATTAATATGATTTTGATTAATACCTCACTAAATAGAAACGGTTGCGTCATATTCATTACGTAAGTGTAAAGTAATCAACAATTAACCTTTACAAACGATTTGACGATTCCTTGGGCAATCCTCTTTGCCATGCATCTCTTTAACATTTAATACCCATATTATACGATAAAAAAATTGTCGCAGATAACACGGTGGCAAGAGATTTCAAATCCACCATGTAAAGCAACCAACAACATTGGACGTAATATATACACGATACAATTGATCACCGTGTCACATATTTTCTGACGATACCTTCCAAAATATAAGACTGAGCTAATTTTGGTGACCCAGTCACCCTCTATCTAAGGGGGTTGAGCATTACCCCTGTCCCCGGTAAGTAATTAACCTTGTTATAACATAACTTTTTGTAATCTAAACATAAGAACACTTGAAAACATACATAAAAAACCCAGAAAATTATCCCAACCGTCCACCTTATAACCACTCAACCCCTTGTTTCTGTAAAATCAAATCAAAAAATAGTAAGATCCCAGTCTCCACCTTACATCTTTTTGGGTTACAATTTCAAACTGATTTTTTTAGTCAATAACAGGTAGGTGGAGGTTCGGATCAAGAATTTTGTATAAATGGCTTCTCCAATCCATGAATCCAAAATTTTGATCGATATAAGGTTCCTCCTTTCTGAACAACTTTAAGTTTAGAAGACAACCAATTTTTATTAGTTTTCATAATGAAACTGATGTACCTTTCTTTGACCCCATTTTATGTCAAATCCAATTCCAAAACCGTAATAATTACAACCAACTCCAAAATAACAATCTCCACACAAAGTCCAATTCCCCGTCTGTTTTTCGATTTGCAGTTGACGTAAAGGAACCAGAAGACGATGACAGAAGATAGTAGGAGATAGGGAGAGAGGAAGTCGGAGATAGGGTGAGAGGAAATCGGGAGACTGAATTAAATCTTTGAATAAAAATTGTTAAAAATTTTACAAAATATTTTTTTAAATTTACCTATTTACCCTTAGTTATAATATAAAACATTAGTTATTACTCCTTACACGATACGTGAAAGATTATTACACGATAATCTCCCAATATCGGAATAACGCCTGGAAAGAGTCACAATAAGAAACCAAGAAGAAGAAGATTGCACAAGATAGTCTGAGGGAGAGAGAGAGAGAGAGACACAATTTTATTTCTGATTGTAGTTTAATTTTTTATTTCTATGTCCAACACTCCACCCGTCAGAATATCCTTCTGTTCCCAACGCAATCTTTTGTCAGGCCATTTAAAACCATTAATTGCCTGAATTTTCCCTGTCAAAATATCCTTCTGATTGATTGATTGCATCGTGATCGGCCCACACGACAGGTGACAACCTATATTATAAAAGATTATCTTATCACAGCAATATCTGTCCATTAGGATTACATTAGGAACTTGAACTCGTGTATTGCTTTCTCTGTAAAGATTCGTGTTATAATTTTAAATGCAAGTGTTATGCGTCAGTGCTACGTCAACTTGAAGCCAATTTCAAAGGCAATCAACAGGGCTTGCAGTATTCGATTGGAGGATTACAGTAATAAAGGTTTTTGTTAGTAGACATAGGAATGAGGTAATGATGAAATTGTATAAAATTGATTTCGGTGATGTCTCGCAATCAATAAAGTGTAGTGTTTTTTATGACTATTACATTCATCGCATCATCCGGATAGGGTTTTCCACCATTGTGAAGTACATTTCATATTGTCATTTTACGATCAACATTAGGATATATATCAATTAGTATATGTTTACTAGACAAAGCTGGGCAGAACTGAAATGATATGATCCATACATCCTTCTCTTCATTAAGGAACACAAAAAAACAAAAAAATCATATACCATACTTTAATATACTATCATCGAACGGTGACGGGAACACAGCCACAATTTGATCATGCAATCGCCATCCACACTATTTTCTTTACTGCAACATACTACCAAATAAAAGCCATATAACTAATAAGACCCCAACAGATTTCCTAATACAACTTTCCATTCCCGTTCTTTTTATTTTTTGTGACTGTCAGTTGCTACATCTGTTCACCTTCTGTAGGTTATTAATAAGTCGTTCCCCATTCCGCTTTATCACCGTATACGTTTTCCTAATCTTATGTATATCCACACTAGACGCAAGAGACGACCCATGGGAAGACATTGACACAAGCTTCCCTTCAAGTAACTTGGAAAAAAACTCGGCTAGTTTGATGTGCCTATGCACCTGGTCCAGTAAGATATTAATAACGTCGTCCTCATTACTGACGGGATCAGCTTCGGTACTCGTCATAAAGAAAAAAGTGATAAGTTGCGTAGTTTTGGAAGGAACGATTTTTTGAGTTTATGAGCTACGTATTTCATTTTAGCACACTAAAATTTTAAAAATAGATAACAGCCTAAAAGACCACCGGTTTGAGAATAGGTTTACTAACCATAAAATTCAAAAAATTTCTTGCACTACCAATAACACATAATCATAACCAAATTCTAAAGTTCAGCATCTAACAAAAAAGAGGCCTATAATTAGCAACAACACACACAATAAAATAGAACCATGGTATAAAGTAATGTGATCAGCATCACACTAAACCATATCATTCAAACGGATCGCGAATTGCACAATCTCTTGTAAAAAAAACCCATTTCTCACTGTTAGGCGAAACAAAAACAAAACAATGAAATTAGCCCTAAAAACATAAATCGTACACAACCAAAAATATTTAGAGCCAACATGCAAAGTACAACAATATCACTGGTTCCAGCAACAAGAAAATTGGGTATAGAATATTCATTGTATGTTCGACACTCCATAGCCAGACTGAAACCCATTACCTATGGATACATACGAAGCCTTAATAATGAAATCGAAACAAACAAAAATATGATCAGAAACAAAATTAGGATCAAAACAAACAACGCCATACCTTCGACTAGAATGGGTGCGCCGTCGATTAAAGAAGTTGTTCCAGGTACGGCATAACAGTCCCTCCTTTGATGCTTACACGGTAGATGTCCTTGAGTAAGTATACACGAATATTCTAAGTCTGTTATATTAGGATTAAAATCGCAAATTGCAACTAAGGACCTTGAGGTTTGCTCTTTAGACAACTACAAATCACTTTTCTGAAAAATAAACAATCGCCTCCCTCCACTAAAAATATGTCAGTTAACTCCAAACATCAACCATATCAAATTTGTATAATGACTCAATTACCCGTTAGTCAGTTCTCACTTCTCAGTTGTGAGCACTTACTTTCCATTATGGAATAATAAACAAAATAATAAAAACATCCTTAAAGTTTAAATAAAATAAATTCCGATTAAAGAAAACTATTTACAAAATCCAATTGACCGTCCGCATTGCCTATAAATATGCATATGCCAGCAGATCAATGGGCAAGAGTTACTTTTGATTAAAAATAAAATATTGCAACAATATTGATTTTATTATATGTAATTATCCAATGCATTACTGTAATGTGTTGATGTGATGTGTACAGGCCACTAATCAAGCTTATTTAACTATCGAAACTCACACATGATCCCTTGCCATAGTGGTGGGCCTTCCTTTGGGAACCCCCCACCACCAAGGTTGAAGACATAGTGTGTGCATAGAATTATGCAAATTTTCCTTGGCCCATTTAAAAACATGGGTGTTGTCCCACTTTGTGTGGGTGGTTGAAAAATCCTTCGTGTGGGTTCTCTCTTCCCGTCTGTGGGAGCTCCAGTCTGGGCTACGCTGAGAAATCGATTCTCGATGGGTCCCAGTTGTTGTAATCATGTAATCATGTTCTGGATCTGTAATCCTGTATTCCTGTATTCTTGTATTCCTGTTGTTGTAGTATTCCAATCAAAAAAATTAAAAAAACTATCGAAACTCCCTTAAACAAGAGTGCAACTTTGCTCACCCATATTAACTAGAGGTAAGCATTACTCCGGACCTCAGGTGTTGCCACGTGTCCTAAACTTAACCCAAAGTCCAAAGTTAACCCAAGGTTTGGGACACCTGGCAACACCTGATGTGGGGGGTAGTGCTTACCTCTAGTTAAATGGGTGAGCAAAATTGCACTCTTGAACAAACGGTCAATACTTTGTTTAACCGTGGTCCGTGGAGCCCACTTATAGGGGTTGAATCCACGAGAAAATATTCAATGCACCCCTTTATTAAGGGATTCAGCACTCAGCATATCAGTGAGCTTAACCAAAACCTTTTTCTAGGCACCTCTTCGATTTGCAAAAATGAAACTCCTCCCTTAATTAAGCAAATGGGTCTCCAGAGGAGACTCTTGGAGATGCTCTCACTCCCGTTTTAGGGCTGTTTGGTGGTCATGTTCGCACTTGGACATGCTCTTTTTTCCTTGACATCCTTTCCTACGTTTTTCATTCACCGAACTCACGCTTCAGAAATTTCAATGTCTCATCACGATTTAATTGTAGCATCAGTTACGATGACGAGGCATTGGAATATCTGAAGTTAGCGTACGGTGAAAGTGTTTACTTTTCCCATTGCGATGCCGTCGTTGATCGTTTATCGTTTTTTGCCTTTAAACCGATTTTGCGACACCCTAATCCGAACCACTTCCACTGTCCAAAACACCTGACGCAACGTATAGAGCATCAAAACATGAAGGTATTGCTTTACCACTCTTTATTGCACAACATATTTTATTTACCAAAAATTGGGGAACATATAGCCGGATATGTTCTATAACCATTTAACTAATTTCCCTTCACGATTATGGTTTTTTTATTTTTTATTTTATTGGAATACAACAACTGGGACCCTACGAGGATATGACACAACTATAAGCACAGCCCAGACAGATGCTCCCACAAACGGGGAGAGAGCACCCACACAAGGGTGGGACAACACCCACAAAGGTAGGACAACATCCAAACTAGGAAGGCCAAAGAAAAATTGCATATATCCATGCATGCCTTGGCACTTGAACCTTGGTGGTGATGGTGGAGGGCTCCAAAGGAGGGTCCAACCATCTTGGTAAGGGGCCATTGGCCCTTCATGAATATGTTGTTCAAAGAAATGTACACAGTAACCACATATTAAGCAAAAGGACACAAATAGTGACGGGTCCTTTTGACCTCTGTTTTGTTTTGTTAATGTACCTAGACTGTTTATTTGGCTTTAGGTTGGATTAATTGTAATCAAACCAGTTGTTTGTCATATTTCGTGTTAGATTGTTTTCCGTTATATAATCTATTTATGCGGTTAGTTTATATAAATATATAACCAATTTTTTTATTATCAGTTTGAACCGAAAAATAAATATCAGTTCCTTGCATGTGGGCCATCGGATTTAAATACTTTGACTTGGTTGCATGCACTTGTCAAAGCATCTTTTAAATCCAATGGCCCACATGCAAGGAACTAATATATTTTGAGTAATGCTAGAGGACCCAAAAAACTAACCCAAATTTTGAACCCAACCCCATGTGGCAACATCACATGGGATCTTTGGGAAGAGTGACGTGGGCCCATGTTGTGTGTGATGTTGCCACATATTTGTTTTCAAAATTTGGGTTAGTTTTTTGGGTCCTCTAGCATTACTCATATATTTTATATCAGTTCGAACCGATAATAGAAAGACCGAAAATATATATATATATATAGAAAAAATTTCATGTCAGTGCATCTTGATATAACTTTATGAGGATATTGAATGTGAGCCACTCGTTTAACATACTTTGACTCAAGTGTGTATGCACTTGTCAAAACTAGTGGCTCACATTCAATATCCTGATAAAGTGTTATCAGGATGCACTGACCAGATTGGGACTGGATATATATATTTACATGAATTTTCAAATGAGGACGTCCACATATAACTCTAGGATATTGAATGTGAACTGCTAGTTTTACATGTTTTGACTCAAGTGTGTGGACACATTCGGTTTTATGTTATTTATATTAGGAGTGCATTTTTCCTCACCCACACTAACTAGGGTGAACCATTACCACCCACTCCAGATGTTGACACATGTCCCAAACTCAACCCTGTAAGGGTCAATATGCATTTAGTACTACATATGGATTAGGGGCATAGGGTACTCAATCTTTATTAGGTGTAATAATGCCTCATCGGTCAGCTCCCAGGCATACTGACCAACTAAAGGTTGGTTGTCACGTAACACAAAGCAAGGATAAAAATCTATAATCAGAAAAGTGTGAGGCACGTGGCAACTCCCCACTGGGTGATCAGTCTGCAACATTTTCGATAACGTATTCGGAAAGAGTATTTATTTAATCGTGTATTCAACTGAATGTTTATTTTATTTATTTTATCGTGTATTACCTTCAACGTTGATTTTCATATCGCATTCGTCTATTACACTAAAGGTTCCTTCCTTTTCATCTGAACGTGTATTTAACTTCATGCTTGATACTTGATATCCATACAATATCGTGTATTTTATTGAAGATTGAATTTCGTCTGCTTGTGTATTAACTTGAAGGTAATCCCAACCTCTGGTTAAAGTAACAGCAATCCATCCCCTTGAAGTATACGCGAATTCACATCTTGCCCCCTTGGCTTTTCTTTTAAAACCCCCTGAACTCTCATTTATTGCTTATGGAATCCAAATCCCGTGGTGTATCGCATCACGTGGCTAGCACATCACGCATGTAAAAACGAGCAAGATCCTTGTAATAACACATTATTCTTCTTCGATTTTGTCATTTCTATTTTCTAATGCGTCTATGCACCCATGACATCAGTAGGCACATCAATTACTCAATTAGGTTGCGTTTGGTGCACAGCATAGGATTGGACTATTTTTAAGACATTATTCGATTAATTTTAGTCTTTCCCGTTGGTGCAATATGGGATTGGCCTAAATAATTGAATATTTAAAATATATATATTAAAAATCAATCATGATATTCGTTAAGATAATGTTTCACTATCCCATTAATTACTGGATTGCGTATTGATTAGCTATAGAATTTTTACATCAAAATTCTATATGCAAATTATAAATTAATTATTACAATTAATAACTACAAAAATTTCAATTTGTATAAAAAAACCAAGAGTCAATCCCATTATTAATGGATAATTAATATAGATGAAGAGCCAACTTCATAAATAAATTATAATTTATAATTCGACTTCTAAACTTACCCGATATTATTATATATATATATATATATATATATCTTAACAATACAATCTTTCTATTGTCAGTTCGTCCTGACAATAAATATATCAGGACGAAAAATGTGGACCATAGATTATGAAGATGTTTTGACAAGTGCATACACTTTGAGTCAAAGTATATAAATCTAGTGGTTCACATTCTTCGTCCTGATATATTTATTGTCAGGACGAACTGATAATAGAAAATCTGCTTAACAATAATAATAAACAATTATAAACAAACAAAAAAAAAAACAATTATAGGATTGGTCAAGGTGAAGAAATATTCCAAGTGTCCACCCTAATATATAGGGCTGGTCCAACCTATTGTACATAACTATATAAGTGCATTGAACACAGAATGGTCACCATGTGGAATCAAAATTATATAACTCTGCAGTCAACCGTTTCTAGATTAATAAATGAAAACTTTACACATAATTGGAATGTCTTGTATTGTTTTTTTTTTTTTTTTTTGGAGGAATACCAAATGAATTTAAAATAATAATGAATTTAATTATATATTTAATTAGTTTCAGAAGAAGAAGTATTCATAGCAATCTTTTTGATTCTCACACCACTCTATTTATCTCTCGGTAACACAAATTTTTTTTAATTAAACCATAAATAAATTGAATTTAAAAAAAAAAAATCAATGAACCAGACCTTTTCGTTTCCCAAAACACACAAGGAGTCCTTTGCAAGTGTTTTTCTAAGGTAAAGTGGGCACCTCCAAAATAATTCCCTTCTCCCCAAAATAAATCCACATCATTTCCCACTATTGTAAGATGAGGGGTTTCTTTATCTATTTTTTTGAGGGGCCTGATTGGCTGAAGGGGTTTGGCGAGTATGCAGAGATTTAAAACACCGCATCGAGCGGGCGTGGATAGTGATATGACCATCGCGTTGGATCATTTATGTGAAATTCCGCCTGAAAACAATTAATACTAAAATGCCAATCGAACCGGTTCTCTTATATATATGTCTCGTACCTCTCTACTGAGTTCCATTGTTCTCGTTTCTCAATTTTAAATTATCAAGTTTTTCTTCACACCACCTCCTCCGTCGCCACCGCCACCACCACCACCACCACCACCACCAGTTGTAAGTTTCATTGCTTTATATTTCTCAAAATGACTATAGCCAGTTCTTCGAATTTTCTGTCATCTTTTGTCAAGGGAAAGGGTCATTATCTTCTACAGATTGGAATGACAATGATCCTTGCTATCTCTCTCTCTTTCTGTCTCTGTCCATTCTTACATAAACATTTAAAAGTAAGTAACTGATAAATTGCTCTCTGTTACAGATGGATAAAGCTCAGAAATCTGGGAAGAAAACCGCTTCCTCTTCACCAAATTCGGGTAGCAAGGAAGTTGTAGAGAAAATCTGCCTTTTGGAGGAACGGATTTATAACTTAGAGCAAATAGGAAAGGTTGTTAAAAATGACGTATCAAGATCTACAAAATACGGACATAAAGCTGTTGAGTCTAGATATAAGGTCGGTTATACTGCTGGCTTCAACCTGATGAGGGAATACGCGAAAAAAGTTTTCCCAGAAGGAAAATGGGAAGAGGTTGATCCCGATATGGCAACAAATGTAGTGGGGCCTTTCTCTGAATAAAATACCCACTACAGAAAGCTTCTTCGTTACTTTCCAGTATTACTTCTTTTCTTTATTTTGTGTGTTTTTATGTCCCACCGTCAGTACAACTTTTAAATATGTCGATTGTTCCCGCTGTGTTTATTAAACTTATATGATTATGAACGTAATTTCCTTTTAAGATTTTTTGTTTGTTTTTTGTCAGACTTTTAACATCTGAAGATAAAAAAGGTAAAAACCAATGAAAATTAAAAGCTAACATTTACGACACTATTTTATACGTATCCCCCAAGCATCCCAGGATCAAGATCCTCTCCTTGGCTTGTTTTTTCTTGACTTTCTATAATCCAGTGACACCTAAGCAAAATATAAAATACATGGTCAAGATTTGTTCACTTTTTTCTCTCTCATGCAACTTGATATTTGAATTACACTTAAAGAATGCCAAGGAAAAACAAGGACCAAGGAGAGGATCCCAATTCCCCCAAGTATCCCATAACTATCCTCCGGTCAAACATATGAAAATGTCAACCGCTACGCCATTGACATCGCGTATCGATATATAAAATAAAATAAAAATAAATAAATAAATAAAAAAACTTCAGACATAACACGTGGCAGCATTGACTGTTTTGTTAGCACTATTTCAATCTAGTCCATTTTTGCTTACCCCCTTACAAGGGGGGTAAACATTACCTCCCTCCCAAAAAGATAACATGTGTCTCTAAAGGTGGGTGAGCAAAAGTGTTTTCATTTCAATCTCAATTTTCCCTACCAAATTTGTTCAATTTTTAGGGCAAGTTACACTTAGTTGGAAATGTTTTGTTATTATACACAAGCACCCCCAATACTTAAATTTGACTTTCAAAATACCTAAAATGCCTCTAGTTATATTATTTTATATTTTATTTTTTTTACCTTTTAATCAAAAACTTTATAAACTTGAATAGAATAAAAAAATTTAAAAAATATAAATTAATAGTTTACAAGAAAATAATAATAAATAAATAAATAAATAATTTAATAAATAAATAAATTTTAAAAATCAAATAAATATATAGTTTTAAAAAATTAAATAAATAAATGGTTTAAATAAATAAATGAAATAAATTAAAATTATTAATTTTTTTTAAAGTAATGGTTACCTCTAGTTAATGGGAGTACAACTTTGCAATCCTCCTTTAACTGGCGGTAACCATTACCCCCCACCCTAAGTGTTAACACGTGGCCCAAACCTTGATTTAACTCTGGACTTTGGGTTCAGTTTGGGAAACGTGTCAACACTTGGGGTGGGGGTGGGGGGTTGTGGTTACCTCCAGTTAAAGGAGGTGAGCAAAATTGCACTCAATGAATGGGGGTGAGCAAAGTTGCTCTCGTCAAAATAGGATACAGGTAATGATGACATCGGTGAAAATTCTAAATTGTACTGGCAGAGTAAACAATATACGAAGAAAAGCTGGATGAAAAATATGGGATTTTAGGTGGGATGTGTAGCATTACTGTTTGAATATAATGGTACGAAAGCCACCTATACATCAAATTGGTCTCATTGCCATACACTCGAAAACCATTGTAAAAAATGACAGTTGATTATAAAATGTGTATCAAAAAATGTGAAGAGGTTAGAATTACACTTTCCGTTGTGTAAAAGTTGTTTAATATTATAAGCCGAGAATACATTTTTATACCCGTGAAATAAAGTTATAAGGCCCTGAACTTATTTGGAAGCCTGGGATGTGATGGTTGTGTTTTTTATTATATTTTATTTTATTTTTATGACCTTTTTAATTATTTGTCCGATAGAAAATGTTGTTTTCCATGACCGGGGAGGTGACCAATCATTGGGTTCGACGTTTGCGATATTAGTGTCCGTGAGCCACTCGGTCTTTACATTTCATTCTTGATGTTAATGTTTTGTTTTTTTACATAGAAAAATTGATTTTTAACATGGAAGGAACTTCCACCACATCAAGCAGCTACATCAATGGTGGTCGGTGGAAATGTGGAATTATCAAATCCAAACACATATAACATACATACCAACAGGGACATAAAATCATCTTCTCAGTGCTTCCATGACATAAAAAGTCACCCAAAATCTATACATTTCAGTATATAAACCTAGTAATTATAAGGGCATATAATTAAGAAGATGGCAATGTTGGGAAGATGAACAGCAGCTAGTCGATAAAAAATGGGAGTATGAATTAGACGTCATTCTTTCACTTGGAATAGATGATGAACCGTTTTTGAAGGCTGTTTGTGCTCTCAACTCTCACTCTGATTCATCAGTAAATGGAAAATATGATTCCATGGTTGAGTGAGTGTTTGTTACTCAGCCAACTCAACCAACACACCTAGTAATAATTATATTACCAGCCATATACTCATCTCCTCTGTGCTTCCATGGAGAAGGCTGATCTCTCCGATTATCAACTAGACGCCATCACCGCCACTGCCTCCTCTACACATTTCCTTATAATTGGACAGAACAATCAGGGTCAAGTCGACTAGTGTCGATGAATTCTTCGATAGTTGGCCAGATATTTCTGTCCTGTCACCCCAAAAAAAAAACCTAGGAATTTGTTAACACCGTCACAAAACAACATAGAACAACATGTAATAATTTATTGAACTTTTTGTTGTAATCTTGAGGAAAAAAAAACATTAATAACATTACAACATAGAGTTAAACTGCTGGTTAGACAACAAGTTCCCTAAAACACGACAAGAACAGAACATGTTCCCACATGTTATTAACCGAGCAGAAATATATTTTGAAACAAAACAAACGAATAGATATAAACAAATGATTCAGTCATTATAAAATCTTCGTTGAATATCAAGCTTTATAGAAAAGGTGTGCCAATAGCACCACTCTTGTAAAAAAATCTATTTATTTTTAAATTTACCTATTTACCCTTATAAATTTACCCTTAGTTCTAATATAAAACATTGGTTACAACTCCTTACACGATAGGTGAAAGATTATAACACGATAATCTACCAACAACCCCTGAAAGGGTCAGATTTATATAGAACCCAAGAAGAAGAAGATGGCAGAAGATAGTCCGAGGGGGAGAGAGAGAGAGAGAGACAAAAATTTTATTTTCGATTGTAGTTTAATTTTTTATTTCTATTAACAACATTTCTCCAAAATTGAGTTGATGCATTGATAAAAGTGATTGCAGTTGATTGTAGTTTCCGTTGTACTATTGAAATTCAATGTAATGGTTTCAATAAATAGCATCAAAGGATGAATGACGAACTTTTATTGATAATGAAAAGGTCACCACTTACTTGGGTACTGACCAGTCAGTACCAAAGGCACTGACCTCGAATGGGGTATTACCACGTAGCTTGAAATTTTAAAAAGCCACGTGGCAACACCCCATTGCAGGGGTCAGTCCCTTGGTTACTGACTGGTCATTAGCCGGCCTACACCATTGCTGTTAAAGATGAATGTATTTGAATCTTGAACTTTAAATTCGTATTGGAATTTTTAAATTACCGTCAATCCAATATTCCAATAAAAAAATATAAATTACTGTTTGTAATATTACTCGAACTCCCGAATGACGTAAATATGCAATGTAGACTTTAGCTAATGAATATACATTAAGTATCTTTATTCATAAACACCTTGCGCAGATCTGGTGCCCAAAAGATCTGGTCAAATTATAATCCATTCGTTTAGAAGAAAGGAAAGTTACTGTTTTGAAATCATCGTATTTTATATGTAATTAACGTATATCATCATAATTAAGTTAATAATTCATTATTTTTTTTCATAATATTAAAATGAACATGTCCAATACTGCAAAACTTGATGGCCGCATGGCCGTTATTATAGTCCCATCGCGTTATCAGACCTATTACCATATGAACAGTTTGGGGGTGGATGAACTGTAGTAGTGCACCGAAGAAATTATTACAAAATATTGCGTTAGGAACATAAAGATTTGCTGACGCAATTTATATTGCGTAACACATATTCAAGATTCAACCGTCAATTCCTGTTTTGCTATGCTACACGAATAGGTAATGAGTACATTTGTGGACTGGCATTTCGCCATTGCGTATCCTCAGAATAGCGTGTCCATTGGTTTTTGGGCTGTGAATATCCCACTGGCCCATCACATCAAACGTCATTACAAGAAGGCAAAATCAATTTTGTCAGCATCAAATTAGATTCGGTACGTTAACCCCTATCTGATTAAGGCACGAACATAGAAAGATTAAAACAAAGCATTAGGATATTACTCGATCGCCCATTGAGATTGAATGAAACAAAATGATTGATGTCGAACATGAAACCGAATTCAACAGATCTGGTTCGAACCTAATCCTAATACTTGATATCTAATGTCTATGTCACCCGGAGAAGATTGGTTACTACTTTACTCTTTTGTACACCCATATCGTGTAATTTGTTGTGGGGTGTGCACATGTTGACGGTACATGTCTACACCATCTGTTAAATATTTAATTGGGTAAATTTTGTAAGAGAATCTAAGAGCATCTCTAATGCAATCCAAAATCATTGTCCCAATGCTATAATTTAGCATAAAATAAAAAAAGCATGCTCCAATGCAATGATAAAATTTGGCATATGCTATAAACTATGTCAAATTTGGGATATGCTATAAATTGTGTCAAATTTGGCACAGTTCATAGCATATGCCAAATTTAACACAACAACATATGTCAAATTTAGCACAACAATAAATGTAACCGTATTTGTTGACATTTTAATTTTAAATAATAAAACTTTAACAAATTTAGTAGGGAAATTAAATTGAAACAATTCTAACTAAATATTCAATGCATTCAGGGGTGAAAAAAAATATGGGTAAAGTTGGTAAAGCTGTCTTTTCATTTTCAATTGTAACGGTGAATGTGATTTTGGAATTTGGATGAAAAAATGAGGGAAGGGGCAAAAGTTTGAGTATTTTGGACCTAAGGGGGAAGACCGGCCATTCCTGTAACTAGAGGGGGCAAAGTCAGAATATGGAAAATTAGAGGGGGCAAAATATTAATATCCCTCAATGAAATGGGATTGTTTGATTTCGGAGGAGTACACTTCGAAGATTTTACAGATTTGGACCTACGAAAATAGAATGGAGGTAATGATGACATCGGCGATAATTGTACTGCTTTAAATAGCGCAATAAAATAAAGGGATACTTGTAATTGTGTGAAATACACGATATGTGCACAGTAAAATAAACAATACACGAAAGTAATGCCTAATGATGGCCACAACTGTATTAATAAAAATTGCCCATTGCTGAAACATGTGTCATCTTCAATATTACTGAACAACCGAAAACCAAATTCGATGCACGTTACAACCAAAATGATCTTGCATGTTTTTTTTTTTTTTTTTTTTTTAAATCACATAATCCATTTCTACCTAAAAACTGCAATTATAACAAACAATGCATGGAGAATACTCTCATGCACATGGGTTACATTGTTTACAAATCCCAAAAGTTAGCACAACAATAATAATTCCTCTGGAAAGTGCCTTTCATTAGTTTTGTTAGACACAGTAATTCATACTTTCGTTCAAGAAGCACAAATCCTAACTCTAATGACGAATTTAATACACTAGGTAGTATCAACAATTCGTCATTGGAGTCAGGATTTGTGCTTCTTGAACGAAAGTTTGAATTACTGTGTCTAACAAAACTAATGAAAGGCACTTTCCAGAGGAATTATTTTTGTTGTGCTAACCTTTGGGAATTGTAAACAATGTAACCCATGTGCAGGAGAGTATTCTCCATGCATTGTTTGTTATAATTGCAGTTTCTAGGTAGAAGTGGATTATGTGATTTAAAAAAAAAAAAAAAAAAAAACATGCAAGATGGTCTCATTTTGGTTGTAACATGAACCGACTTGAGATGCTACCAGAAGGACCCAAAGCCTTCTGGATGGAACCAATTCTTGCCTTTGCAAATCGTATGTTCAAACCTTCTGTCGTTTCTAATTCTGACGTAATTCACCACATCGTCACCTAGGAGTTTCATTAGATATATCAATGTCTCATCCACCGAACATCATAATGATGGATGTCTCTGTTCGCCACTTGAACAAGAAAGAGGTTCGCCTTGAATACGCACTTTTTGCCCATTGTTTCATAGCCTGTTCGCCCCGGAGGTCTTCTTGCTTTCGAATACATAGGAACCGCAGTCTCTTCAAACGACAATTTCTGCTCCATTACCTGTCTAATCGAGGAAACCTAACTCAATATTCAAAGGTAACACAAACAATCTAAATAGGGTGGGAAGAGACAATTTCAAGGGATATTGGGGAGAGATGTTCAAGAAAAAAAATGTACCAGTGTGTGATAGAGTTTGTTTATGAAAGACAGATTGTAAGGTATATGGTATTTGAAAATGTAAATTGATGAGAATAAATATTTCAGGTGTCCACCCTTATATATAAGGTGTCCGGGCGGTGCCATTGAACATAGAACGGTCACCATGTGGAATCAAATTTATAACTCTGCAGGCAATCATTTCATTTTTAATAAATGCAACCTTTTACACCACCTGTAATGTGTTGTATTGTTTTTTCTCGAGGAATACCAAATGAATATAAAATTATTATTAATTTAATTATATATTAAATTAGTTTCAGCAGAAGATACCAAAAAATCTTCACATTAGTCTTTTCGATTCTCACACCACTCTATTCATCTCTTGGTAACACAAAAAATTGTTTTAATACAATGAATTCAAAAACAACTAATTAATGAACCAGACCTTTTCGTTTCACAAAACACACATTTACTTTTCTAACCACTCACTCTAATTAAAGGGGAATGCTATCTACCTTTCCCATTTGCCTTCCCTATTTACCTTTCCCATTCATTGCTTGACACGTGTACACCTTTTCATTTAATAAAAAGCTCTCGCTTTTTGCAATATGTTTACTTTTTTATCCCAGGTGGTTTAATTAAAACAACCCTTTTTCAAACGATACTTTGGGAGAAGAAGAGCTTTATGAATGCTAATTGATTGTTATATTGTTTTTTGTATTTTTTTGGAAAAAATTAAATAAAAAACACGTGGCACATAAAAAATTCCAATTGTCGAAAATCAGGTTAAGATGATAAACTGCCAAGTGTTAAAATAATTCAAATTTTAGACTGTCTCCGGATGAGACACTTCGAGGAACGAATTACAGGAGGGGGAAATAATAAACCTAGTAATTAGTTATTTATATTCATTTTAATTATGCTTTACTTAAACAATATTTTTGTGTTACTAGAGTGGTGTGAGAATCGAAAAGATTGCTATGAAGAGGTGTTGGTATTCTTCTTCGTTAAAATATAATTAAATTAGTAATCTTACGTATTTATTAAATTGGTATTCCTCCAAAAAATAAAAACAACACATTCCAATTTTTTGTAAAAGGTTACATTTATTAAAAATTGAAACGGTTGTCTGCATAGTTATAACTAGTCAGTACCCGTGCTTTGCACGTTGACAAACATATTTCCTCAAACAAATAAAAGATACCAATAGTTTTATAATATTTAAAATTGATTTTTCGTTGTGCCATTAAAAAAAATCTTTGAAAAATGTGCTAAAATTTAGATAGGTGAATTTGTATCTCTATCGAGAATAAAGTTAAAGTGAAAAAGAGTGTGAAATAGCATTGTTTACTTCCTCATTCTACCCACTTACAGTGACCAGTAAATATTGGCTTCAAGTATTATAAGGCAAAATAATTCATGAAGAAATTTGTCATAATAACGTAATACCTCCGTGACAGTATTCCTAAATAATTCTCATTACTTTTTATAAAAAATGGAAAGTCAACACATCATTCAACTATTGAACCTGTCTAATAATTCATAACTAACAATATACCAGAAAGATAGTTTCATTCCAAACAATTCATAACAGAAAACTTAAGAGTTCAAACCAACATTCAACTTTAACCCTGCATTGGCTGTTGCAAAATCTGCATCATTCATAAAAACAATAAAAACAATCTTCAAGTTGACGACATATCAAACCAGGAAACTTACATGTCACCTCAATCTACCCCAAGTAAAACACAACTCGAACATGATAACACATAGAACAATTGAGACATTAATCTCACAAGATTCATGATGTATCACCAGAGATCTGGCCGTTGCATGCCGTCGGAACCCCGACGACAGGGTGTCCTGTTTTTAATTCAACGGCCAATGCCTCCAACACCGAAATCCAACCATCCACCTGGCTATACATCTTCTTCCATCTAGCAACCTCCCTCACCAGATCCTTCCGCTCGTTCTTCAACCGGGCGATCTCATTCTTCATCGTGTTCTCTCTCGCATGATACATGGACTCCACCTTTGCCAGATCAGAATAGCGAGGAGACGTCTGAATCGACCAAAATCCGTTAGTTGTGGTGCTACTGCTTTCTCCTTCGACTTCAACATCCAAACCGACATTATCCTCCATGTCTTTCAATTGAGTCTTTACGAGTTCGTGAATGTATACTTAACCCACCGATCAGTGAACATTTATAACCTGTTGAGGGTCACAGCCGTATCGAATCCCTAAATTAAAGTTTAAACGTTTGATATAGACCAGGCATGTTTTTTTTACTTTTTTACAACAATACCCTTGTGCTTTTCTAACTGGTCACAGAAAGTACTTTAGGTTTGAGTTAAAAATTTGGGTTGGTTTTTTGGGTCCAACAGTTTTACTCTTATAAATGTCTGACTTCAGCCTTTAAAAAACCTTATAATTCTACTCCAACAGTGTGTGATGATGCCACCTCACTTTTGGGTTGGAATGTGGGTGGGATTTTTGAGTGGAGTAGCATAACTCTTCAAAAAAAATCTACGTAGCACAGATACGGATACGGATACGGGTATAGGATACGGATATGGCACGATACGGGGATACGGTAAATCTTCATAAACTAGGATACGGATACGGCCATTAAAATGATATATATTTATATTTTAAAAATAATAATAATATATGAAAACATATTTGATAATTCATTCAAAATAAAAACATATTCGGTATACAACTAAAACATGTCACATAAGTACATAAGTCATAACAATGTAACATATTACAGGATCCAAATAAAACATGGCATACTTGTATCAAGTCTCATACTCTATTTATATTCCATTTATCATCATACTTGTATCACCAATTAATATCATTATTTATTGATTTATTCATGGTCAGGATATTTTAAATTAATTATAAAATATTTTTTTTAAATTATTATTTTTTTATAATATAATATAAAACAATAAAGTCATATAGAAATAACCTAATAGGGAGAGGCGAGTGCATTACCAAACAATGGTTTGAATTAATTAATTATAATACAGTCCAATACAATACGGTCCAATACGGTGCGCCAAACGAGCCTAGCAAGTATAATAATTTGGAAAATAAAAAATTGATTAGCATAAAAATTATCGTGATTGATTTGACTATCCATGTATCGGTTACATCTCCCACCCATTCTCTATCTCTATCTCTAAAATAGAGAACTATAAGGGAATATTCCTCCCATAACTCCATCTCTAAAAAAATTTCACGCCCACCACACTCTCTATCCTTATCTCTATCTCTATCCCTATTTCTTTGTATCTTAAAATAACTTATATTTTCATTATTCTTTATTTTAATGTTTTTATGTTATTGTAATTTTTAATATTAATATTTATCATTTTAATACTATGTTTCGGTTTTTATTTTATTACTAACTTATAATTATCAATTTGTAATAAGAGATTGCCCAAATGATAAAGTATGGTAAATAAAAAATTATTAATTAATATTCAATATTGGACTCATTTTAAAGATCTAGATGAGACATTTCTAATGCTATATTTTTTAGGTTAATAAAATGTATAAATTAAATTTTATTACACATTAATTGAATTTAATGCAAAAGTTAAAAGGATATAATCGGAATAAAAAAATTTAAAAAGTGGTTTAGAGGATGGGAAATGGTTCTCTAAATTCAGAGAATGGATTGGAGGTTCTCCTATTTTTTTCTTCGAAACAACAATTTAGAGGGTGGGTGGGAGCAACTAATCCTCCAAAATCCTCTAAAATTGTCTTGGAAACATGATTTTAGAGGATGGGTGGTACTTAATGACTAGATGGGACGTTTTCAAGTGAGATCCGCCTTTTATTCGTGTATTGCTTACTCTGCCCTGTACAAATCGTGTATTGGAGCAAATTCCAATGTCAATGACGAAAGTTATTTATATGGAAAATAATTGGGTTCTGACCAGTTAATACCAAAGGCACTGACCCCCGAATGGTGTATTACCACATGGCTAGCAATCTTCAACAAAAAGGACACGTGGCAACACCCAAGTGGAGGGGTCACTCCATTGGGTACTGACTGGTCATTAGCTAAGTACACTGTCCTTTTCATTTTTTTAAGACACTTTTCTGAGTTGAACACGTGTTGGAATTGTTGCAACTATAATTTGAACCCCTGAATACAACCGTTGGTCTCCAACGGCTATATTTACGGCACTATAAACCTGGTGTCTGTAAATTGGATGTTCACGTTCTTACACAACTTATATTTTGCTACTCTCCTCAATCGTACATTGTATTGGTTCCCTATCTGTTTCCCATTAAACAATCACACACAATTCTCTTACATTCAACAACCATGGAAGGAAGTTCAGGCTCAGCAAGCAACATTAATGGTGGCTTGGGAATGTTCAGGAACAAATCATGCAGATGTGGGAAGAAGGCTACTGTGAAAATATCTGAATCGAAAGATAATCCAGGTAAGCTGTATTTTATTTGTGCGCAACGATAATGCAAATTTTTTAGTTGGTGGGAGCCTGATTGTGCAAATTTACAGGGACGTTTCCTAAGCACCGCTGAAGGCGGTAGAGATTCTACATCTAACGGTCGACATCCTACATCTACCGACGAAGAAGTGGAAATGCTACATGCAAACATGCACAACATGGAAACATATTTAAATGGACGAATGCAGAATTTGGAAACAAGTGTAAGTGGCATAAAGATGTTGATGCTAGTTAATATGTTATGCTTTGGTGTGTCAATATGTCTGTTTGTTATAACTTTGATGCAAATGGACATGAATATTTCACATAAAGCAGTTGAAGCAATTTACAGAAAATAAGTGGAACTTGCATTATTTCTGAACATGGTGTGGGTATTTGCCTCTTAATAAGTATACTCCCCCCTATTTTAAACACTACAACATTCGTAATCGTTGTACACTCCGATACAGGGCTCCAAACATGGCCACGTCTCAGGGTTTTGAATTGTGACATTGTTTTATAAATAGTATTTGAAATTTCCCTCAATGTAGTAGTGAAATATACCTAGAGGGGGGGTGAATAGGTATAGGCTCCAAATTCTTCCAATTAAAAAATAATGCGGAAAATTACAAGACGAATGCACACTTGAATAGATTTAGCAAATGAATTGAATTAACTAAGACAAGAGTTAATCAATTTACAAGAAGTGCAATCAATGTAATATATGGAAGATAACGGAAAGTAAAGCAAAATTAAACACAATGATTTTAACGTGGTAAAACCTCAATGAGGAAACATCCACGGGTTGATACCACAACCACCGGCGAAGCAATTCACTATGATGAAAAGGACTTACACACTCAAGCTACCAACTCATGATATCCGCTCAAGCTATCAACTCCTAGTCTACCCTCGGGCCTAGTGAACCACCTAGCCTACTTCCTATCCGAGATGTGTCCTACACCTCTAGGAAGCAACTTCCTATCCAAGACGCTCACGTCTCTAGGAAGATTTCTTGCTTGCCTATCCGGATCCTCCCGACCCTAGACAAGACTTCCTTGCTTGATTATCCGAGTCCTCCCGACTCTAATCAAGGCTCCCTTGCTCTATCCACAAAGCTTCACTCACTTTTCTAGAGACTTCAACCTAATGCAAGGCTATGATCTAAAGTGATGCAAATGATGCAAGCACAAACAAATTAAGCTAGATGATCAATCAAGCAAAATGTACATGTTCAATGATAGTCTAGAATATGATTTCAACACTCAATCACAAAAGATATCTAGAAATCAAAACATGCAAAACAATAAGAACAAAGGTATCAATATTCGATTTAGCACACTAAAAACCTAGTTCTTAGATCATAAAATAAAACATAGAAAATAACATGAAGCACATCACATATATGTTTTCTAGAATCAATTTCATGATAAATCAAGTTTAGCACAAATATGTTCAAAACACATTACAAAGCTAAAACTCAATTAACAAATGATCAAATAACCCTAGCATGTGATCTAACATACTTCTTAACAAATTTCATCAATCAAATGGAAAGAATCAATAGTTGATCAAAAATGAAATTGAAAAAGAAGAAGTTGAAAATCAAGTACTGACCACGGACTGGAAATGGACCAGCTGAGAAAAATGCCGAAGTCAACTGCCTCTGGAAATGCTTGGGGTTTGTAGCTCTCTTCGAGGCCAACAATTTTGGTTTTTGAATCAAATGATTTCGAGTTCGTATGAGAGAGATATGATCAAAACAAGTAAATAAAAATTGTTGAAAAACTGATGCGGGATTTCAAGTGTTCTTCAAAAAATTCATAAGTGTGGAGGGAAGGAGGTTTGATTAAAAGGAGGGAAAAGGAGAAGATTTCCGAGCAAATCACGTGCTGCCACGTCAGCACCCTGTGAGGGGCGCGTGGGGCCCACGGGAGCAGAAGGTTCCCTTTCCCGTGGGGCCCACGGCCTCCCACACGGGCTGGCCAAGTGGCCACACGTGATTTGTACACCTCTCGCGCGCTCCCTTGGTTCGTTGCCCCATATCTTGAGCATCCGACCTCCGATTTCAAATCCGTTTTCGGATTACAAACCGTGACTCCCTCACGCATGACTACGACTACTCAACTTTGAAAAATGGTTGAGAAATCATCTCGGACTCCGATGATGAAATCAACACAACAAATGAGAACGAAAAGTAGACTAGTCATCTTGTTTGGACTCGAAACCTTAAGAGTGAGTAACCGAAATGACCGGAACTCGATAAGGCATTAAATAAGAACATGTTCAAGTCCTAAACACAAAATACGAAAACAAATAAACACATATTCACACAAACATGCCATATCAAAGAGATAGTCACAAAGCATGCAATTTCACAATGTTTGTCAATACAAGATCAATGCATGAGCATGCTATGAAGTGTGTGAATGTGTTATACCAAATGTTTGAACCACGATGCAGGGACACACATGTATGAATTGTGTGTGTGTGCGCTAACGCCTTGCAAGAAGGTGGAAGTCAAGTTTTACCTTTGACGATTTTCACCTCTTGAAGACGACTTTTGCACTAGATGTTGCTCTTCACTCTTTGAGCTTCCTTTCTTCAAATAATGTCCTAAGCAACAACTAATACAATCATAGAGTGTTTTGCAATGGAATCAAGCCAATACAAATAGTGAACCTTACAGTATTATACACATAAATCGAAAATGGGGGGTGACCGGCCCAAAACAATGAATTATTTTCTTTGTTAATAGCACATATTAAAAATGCGGATTCAAATAAGCTGTCAAATTTTGGTGTCCCAATTTGTGTCCAACCAAACAATTGGGACATGTGTGCACATATATAGAAGCACTTGAAAAATAATAATTAAATGTGCACACATGTCCCAAATTGTTTGGTTGGACACAAATTGGAACACCAAAATTTAACAGCCGATTTGAGTCCAAAAAATGCAACTGGAACTTCGTGAAACCTGAAAAATCCCCTTTCGATTTTTATGAACCTTTTTATCAACTATCAAGCCTTTTTAGATTTACACATGGTCCCTTGCCATAGTGGTGGGCCTTCATTTGGGAACCCCCCACCACCAAGGTCCAAGACCTAGTGTGTGCATAGAATTATGCAAATTTTCCTTGGCCTATTTAAAAACATGGGTGTTGTCCCACTTTGTGTGGGTGGTTGTCCCTCCTTCGTGTAGGTTCTCTCTACCCGTCCGTGGGACCTCCAGTCTGGGCTGCGCTTGGAAATCGATTCTCAATGGGTCCCGGTTGTTGTAATCATGTAATCATGTTTTGGATCTGTAATCCTGTTGTTGTTGTATTCCAATAAAAAAAAAAAAAGCCTTTTTAGATTTCTTTTCTACGCCAACGTCCATACGCCTACATAATTACGATAGGCAGTTGACGGTTTTCTGTTGTATTTCTCGATGTGTGTAACTATGAATGTTGATTTTGACGGCAAACGTCATGAGCATCTCCAATGCAAATATGCATTTTTGAGTTTCTAAATAGTGCCACTTCAGCATTTCTATTTATTATGGGCCCACTTTTGAAAAAAAATTAGAGAAATGCATATTCACATCTCCAATGCAATTATCTAAAGTCAAATATGCATCCATTTTATATCCAATCATAATAAAAAAATTATTACACTCTCTCTCTTCTTTTATTTTACAATTAAATGAGGTTTAATTATATTGGTGGAAAGAGTTGAAAGCTTTAATCTTATTGGTGGAAAGAGTTGGAAATAGTTAGAAATCCTAGTCAGCATTTCTAGGAGAGTTTCTAGAATTAGAAACCCAACTCCATATTCTCTAACTTTTTTTTGGCCACATCATCTCCATATTCAACTTAGATAATAGCATTGGAGAGAGTTTTTCTAACTTTTTTAATATCTATCCTATGTGGCACTCTATTTTCTCCAAATGCATAATAGCATTGGAGATGCTCACGTTACTATGAATTAAGTACTGTATAGGGAACCCAACCATTGAGTTCATCAACCAACCATTGAGCTCATCAATAACCGTGTTTGGAATGCCAATCTGTAAGTCAGTATTTTGTGGGTAGAATCTTGATAACATAAGGGTGTGAGTGTAATTTACCCTAACACTTAATCACCGCTAATTGTTGCCATCTCAATGATATTTCTTTTACACGTGTACAGGTCAACGATGATACAAAGCACCTTCGCGGACACGAAAAATAGCCTACAAAACGTAACACGATGAGATATCTGACGTCATTGCATCCGAGCACTACGGATACCGATGAAGTTCAACTATGTTGACCTTTTTGAGATTGATGTTATGTTTAAAAGGCTTATCTGGACAACCACTTAGCCGATTTGAATCCTTAATTTAAAAGGTGAGACAAACTCCAGATACACTCAAACAGTCAAAAACCCATTCCAGATATGGCCAAATTTTCCATGACAAATTACCTTATAACCGTTATTCTATTCATTTGCAGCTTGAAAGTCCTTTCTGCTGAGCCAAGTTGTCCTATTGTCCTCAACAGCTTTGATGAAGTTCCAAGGTGCCGGTCCGAAATTTGTTTCTATGGAGCTGCAATGGCTGTCAATGGTGGGTCTTCTGTTCAGCTCACAACCTAGGATCGATCAAGTGCTGGGCGACTGATGTACAAAAAACCCATTAAGCTCGTGGAAGGTAATCCTCCGACATTTCCTTCTTTCTCTACGATTTTCTCTTTTTCAATGTCCAACCAGAGTGGTGATGGTTTGGCTTTTTTTATGGTTTCGAAGGGTTATCCTTTTACCGATGTGGGTAAGAGCTCATTTGGTCTCTCTAAGATGGGTTTGCACAAAACCAAGTTTAGGGTGGTGGTTGTTGAATTTGACACCTCTTTAGATCTCGAGTATGGTGATTTGAATGGAAATCATGTCGGCATTGACGTTGACAGTCTATTATCTGTTAAATTATGCAATATTTCATCTCAGAATATGTTCCTTAATAGTGGTAAGAAATTGGATTCATGGATCGATTATGATGCTAATGCAAAGAGTTTAGAGGTTAGGTTGTGTCATTCTGGTAGTATAAAACATGTGAATCCTCTCCTCTCTTACTCAATTGACTTGTCAAAAATATGGCCTGACACCGATATGTTTGTGGGATTGACCTCTTCAAATGGCAACACTACGCAGACGTGTTCTATCTATTCGTGGACCTTTAAGTCCATGTTTTTGCCACACTGGATGCATTCACAGCCACTGGATCCTAATACATTTTCCACTGACATGAAAACCTCCCAGGTAACATCTCCCAAGCCTACTGATACCATGGGGCTATGGCTTGCCGTACTGTTCGTCGGAACTGTCTGCAGAGCCTTTTTAATAACAGCCATTGGGTTGTATTTGTGGTCCACCTACATGGACAGGTGAAACGTGGTCCAGCAAGAGGGGTGTGTCCATACAGTGGATCGTGTAGAGCACAAGTAGTTCAACTTATATGTATTATATGGATTAGGTTTTTATGAGTTGATCCTTGACTTTCATGTTTTGTGTTGTAATTATGGGTAATTAAGGGTCTTTGTACCAGTTAGCGTAGTGTGTTAATGTTCCGTTGTGTTTTTGCTAGTGATCAGAGCTATGAAAAGTCTGTTTTTCTTTTAATTGCTGATATCACGGTGAATCCCATGCTCTAACTTCTAATTAAGAGTGCATAAAACCCGGCGTCTCCAACCCAGCTGCAACTTTGAGCAAATCATCCAATTTGAGCAACAAAACCTCTCCAACCAGCGGTCCTCCAATGCAGCAAATTGGCTGCATATGAACAGTGTAGTGCAATCCCCTGTGACTAGCGCAACAGTGCTAAAGTAAGCAAACAATTCACAATATGAAAACCCTCAAGTTTAACTGAATCAGAGTTCAACCATTATATTGTACGAAATATTTGTTATCGTATTGTTTTATTGTATCCCTTATTTTATGGTTTTCCGAATTACGAGATATACCCGTAACCAATTAAATGTATTCCAATCGTGTGGTTTTAAATATGAAAGCTTCTTTTTTACTTTTTTTTCATTATTATGTATCCCATATATATATATATCAAAACCTTTTTATTCAACTGGAATTATGTGTATACTACATAACATTTAGAAATTGTTATTTACAGAAAATCACTTAATTGATTACACTAACGGGGTTTGGGGTGTTTGTTAATGAGCAGCTTGATCAATTTCAAACATTTATTAACATGTTGCAATATTATGTATATTATGGGGTCAAATTTTAATTGTTCTGAGACATTTGATAAATAGGAACACAGATAATATTGTAGGGAATATTCAGTTAAGGGTAACATAGGTTTTAATGGGTTGGATTTGGAAAATGAGGTTAGTGTATGCTAATAGTCCCACCAATTTACTTCAAAACTTCCACAAAATTAAGGATTAGGGTTGGAAATGGCTTTGAACCACAAAAGCGTATTTCCCTCCCCTAATTGTTCAACAAAGTAGAGTACGTCAGCAAATAACCCGATGAAATCGTCATAAGCCTTACGGACTTCGACATTGACGGGAAACCCATCCACTCCCATATTGCATGATCATCATTGCTTGTACAATATTGAATAAATTAAAAAGACTTTAATGTGCACACTTTTACACAAATGAGGTCCGTCGTGAGAGGAAATCTGGCATGGGATTGCGACATTAAGAGACCGACCGTGAAACCATCCAATGAGATTGCACCATTTATATGGGGAACATAAAAATAATTATATAATTTTAATTGTTGCAATGTCATTGGATTGTCTCATGTTCTCACCACGTGCCAGTCCCACGCAATATTTTCTCCGGTCCTAGATTTGACAATTAAATATGGGGTTACGAAATCAGATTGTACTATCCATTTTAAGATTTCTATAAGGGAGTTCATGCGAGGAGAAAACCTTGCATGCACGGGGTGCACTGCACTCTAACCAATGTTTGCATGCCACTTAACCGGAAAGAGTATATCTTGCCACATGGCATGTACCCATTGGATGGGTGTAATGCACCGGTTGCATGCATTAATCTCTATCCAATGAGCAACGATATCGTGAATTGACATTGAACCATTACCACTATTTGCGTACCAATATTGACGAATGCTGGACATGGCCGGTCAGATTCCAAATTATACTTAAGATTGTTAATAGTGAAGAAACATCTAATCACCATGGGGAAGGTGAATGAATTATAATTAAAAACCAGTGCATGATATGACCATGGGGCCACCTGTGTGGGGATAGGTGGGGGGCTCAAGCCCACCGTACCCCCCGTTACAAAAAAAATCCACAGGTTAATAAATAATAAAAAAAACACACACACCACCCTAATTTTAATTACAGAAGAATAATTCATGTCTTATTCAATGTAAAAATTCGAACACATTTTACATTGAATAGTTTTTGTAACAGAAGAACATTTATGTCTGTTCATTCTACAAATTTAGTTGAATATTTTAAAAAACATATTCAGCATAATATTATATTATTATGCTTAGGTGATATTTTATGCCTTGAAATTATTTACGTCGTGTTGATATGTTGTGGTTTTAGTTATATTTAGGTAAAGCCGTAAAGGTAAGACTTAGTCGTACATAATGGGATTAAAAAAAGTGTATTTCAGTTTATTAGAACTCAATGTGTGTTCAGACATTGGAAAACACCCAAACAGTTGATACTCTACTCCTTGATAATATTTGCTAAGACTTGATTTTACCGTCATTCCTAATATTTTTACCGCCATTTCATACAATAACACAACCACCGTATCCGGTTAAAGATTTTCCGGTGTGCATACTTGACCGTTTGGATTGTTTCTGAAATGGTTATGTTGATAGTGAACTATGATGGAGTCTGGGAAGATGTTGATTTCAACCCAAAAACTATTTTCTTGTTGGCTGTGACACCGAAGGATACATTGAAAATGTTGTCGGATAAGATATGCGATCGGTTTGGGTTGAACTGCGATGCAGTCGATATGAAGTTCAGTACCTTACTTTCAGGCACCGTTGTTGAAATGAGTTTTGACGCTGATTTTTAAATCTTTATTTCGCATAACAAAAACAATCATAAATGTTATGTTTCGGTGTTTCACAATCCTGTACCAGGACATGTCGTAGAGGTACTCAGCCAGAATAAAGATTCAACTGTAAAACCTCCGGTTGATCAAAATCAACCCAACGGTCGACCTATTTACATCAGCACGCCATTGTCAACAGTGAATTAGTCGGTAACTCCACAGTTAAAGAAGAAGGCAAAATATACAGTTACCCCAAGCGGTTGTTCACCAGTAACATGTATATCCGATTCTCCCAGCATAAATTTTATTCCGGACCAAACACCCGGTGATGAGTCCTTGTCGCCATATATCAATCAAGCGGTTGCTTTTTGACAATATGCCACTGGTCAGAGGTTCCAACACATTTTCAAGCGGAACCAACCGAATGGGTGTTAATGATAGCGTACATCCTTTGGAGTCTTGTGGAGATCGATCTAAAAATAATGCAAAGGATGTTCAGTCCGAGTCAAAGCATTCTACAATCCATGATGTCGATTGTACGAATGTACACACTGCTGAAGATGATGCCATAGCTAGGACTATTTTGTGATTGATAACATCTAGCTAAGTCTACATGATTTCCATGTAGACATTATTGATTAGGGCTCCTTGATTGCATTTGTTAATTGCATATTTATAGTCCTTGCCATGATTATTGACAACATATGTTGATTTGGCTTTGTTTGTTGACAATTAGGTTGTTAGAAATCTCTACAACTAATTGAGACCTCATGTATGGGCATGTAGGCTTTGTTGATAACTAGGATGTTAATTTGCATTATAACATCTAGTTAAGCATATAGTGTTTAGTCTAGCACTCATTGCATTTGTGCATCATTGTGATATACACTTAGACTTTTTATTCTGAAAGTCCTCAAATAAACTAGGTGTGTTATCAATATATTAATCTAGAGCGGGGTGGTGGGTGAATAGATTTTAGCTATTATTACCCAATTTTCGCATGCAAGTCAATTTTACAAAAATGCCCCTACTAGTCAAAAATACAAGCAAGTGTAATATAGTGCGGAATTTAAATAACACTTGATGTATACGTGGAAACCCAACCACTGGGAAAAACCACGGGCTGTTTAGTGCGCCACACTCGAACCTCGAAATCCACTAATTGAAATGGAGTTTACAACCTATGTAGACCTCGTCTAACACTCCGGTCAATAACCCCCCACTTCTACCACGCGGGCCTTTAAAAGTGGCTCTAGTCCAATTGCTTGAGGCTTAAGCAATCTTAGCCTCAAGACTTAATTCTCTAAGAAGAGATTATGCAACCTATGTGAATATGTATGAATATTCAAATAACAAACAAGGCTAGGGAACCTTAGATGCTTATCTAGAATGATGATATATTCAATTAAATCAACCTTAGATATCAAGAGCTAGATGACATGTCAAATAGCTTAGCTAATCAAGATTAGTCAAAAACCTAATTAGCTATCATAATACAACACTCAATCAATTCATCACAATTAATTCTCTATTCTTGTATTTATCATATGATCAAAAACATACAAGTAAATTAAAAGAGAATAGCTTGATAGTAAAAATACTAAAATAAGATAAACTTAATCAAAATCTTACCAAGCAAGTTGTGATGATGCAAACCCAATCATGGATGCATTCTATATAGTAATAGAAGATGCAATATGAAATATGATGCAAAAAGGATTTGATTTGAGTGGTCAAAGGTGAGTTCTTTGTATTTTTCTTTGCTTGAAAAATGTTCTAAGTATGAAATCTGAAAATCAACTCACTTCAATGACCTAAAGTCAAAGTGGCATATATATAGGGTGTCAAACCAAAGTGTGGTCGTTTTGAAAAGTGACACCTATTTTTGCCTTAGGCGCTGTACGTACAGCGCCTCTGTACAGCGCCCCAACTCTGTTCTCTCGGGAAAATAGAGGGGTGCTGTACGAACAACGCTTTGTACAGCGCCACATCAAAATGCATCAGACCTGATGCATTTAAAAGACCATTTTTGCATCAGGTCTTGTGGGCGCTGAGCGCTTTGAACAACGCTTTGTAGAGCGCTTTGAACAGCACCCTTTGCAATGCAAGAATTCCAAGGCTATGCATGACAAGGCAATGGACAAGGCAATAAGCAATCAAACTAACATGTAAGAAGAGATGTTAATGGACATTAATGAGGACATAATGGCAACACATACACAACATACAAGAAAATGAATTAAGCATGAGATGTGAGTGTGTGTGTGCAACTAATCTCTTCAAAGCAAATTAAGCACATAGAAGTTTACCTTTGGTGCTTATCAACCTTGAGGACATGAGAGGGTCTTGAGCTTGAATATCAATCACTTAAGCTACCCTTACATGCAATCCCCAATACGTGGTTTGTCCACGAAATAAGCCAATCAAGATATGGGACTCCTTACATATTCTCTTCATAGAGTCAAAGTCTTGTGGCTTCTAAGTGAAGTTGCACAAGCATTGTACTAGCTCCTCTGTAAAAAGCCTACGGGTAGATCAGAAGGTGCTCACGCCAATAGTAGTGGATCATGGAGATCACTTGAGGGTGTAACCTTCTCTTCATACAGAGGTTGTCTAGGATTGGACTTGGTTCACTTTTAAAGGCCTACGGGTAGTAGTGGTGGGTTATAGACCGTGAGAGGTTGAGTTCAACCTAGGTTGTAAACACCATTGCAATTAGTGGATTCAAGGTTCGTGTGTGGAGCACATAACAGCCCGTGGTTTTTCCCGTGAGGGTTTCCACGTAAATATCAAGTGTCATTTATATTTCCACACTTTACACTTGATTTTCTTTGTTGTGTGTTTGGGTTTTCATATGTTAACTTTGCCTAATCGAAAAATTGGTAATAATCGATTAACAATCCATTCACCCCCCTTTAGGATGTTTAGACACACGCGAGTATATATTTTCACCACTGTAAGGATTCCCGTAGTTTTTAATTGGCTTATTTCGTGATCAAACCATATGTGGGGATCATGTAAGGGTAGCTTAGGAATGTGTTCAAGCTCAAGGCCCTTGCAAGTGTTAAGCACTCCAAAGGTATATGTTTAGTGCTTAATTTTCTATGAAGAGATTTAGTGCACACACTCACTTAGCATACTTGCATTTGTGTGCATTCTCTTCACATGTCACTTATCACACTTGCACTTCTTTGTTATATTTTTATGTGTGGATTTGTCCATAGATAAGTTCTGAGCGATTCGGAGACTTGTCTATATGTTTCGGATGATTTTCGAGACATTTGGGACATTCCGTATTTTTATCGGAAACTGGAATTCAATTTCGAGCTTAAAGTGGAAAGTTATATAATTTTCCATATTTATGATTGAGTCCAGGTTTCTATTCCGAAGACGGAATTGAATTTCGAATTCCGAGTTCAGAACTGGACTGAAGGTTTTGTGTGTCATGATTGCAACACAAAGAGAGGTGGCATGTGATGGCATGTGAGGGGCGTGCAACTCATGGCTAAAATTGCCACACATAGCCCCGTTGGCCACGCCACACCCATGCCCAAAATAACTCTCTGTCCGCGTTACATGCACGGGGTGTCACACGGGCATCTGTTTGCATTTTCTTCTTTGCTTTTATTGTTTGTGTCTTCTGTTTGTTTGTGAGTTAAAAAATATATATATATATATTTATATATAATATCTAACGTGTTAGTATATATAGACACGTCTGCCTTTGCTGTTTGTTAATATAAATATATATTTGTATATTCTATTTTTTGTCTTTAGCTTATATTATATATCTATATATATATTGAAGTGCTTCACGCCTTCACCTAATTTTTTGTTTTTTGCATCTTTTGCATATATTAAATATATATATATATATATATATATATCTATAAAAACGATGGCGTTTTTTTGTTGTCTTTGAAGACCTGATACATGATTTGTATATATATATATTTTCTTCTTCATTTTTTTAAGAGGAGGCAAGTAACACACTTTTGAGAGAGCAAAAAATATCTTCAAGAGAGAAACTCCCAAGAACTTGTCTTTAACTCTCAAAACCCATTTTCATATGCATCAAAATATCATCTAAGCATTTTCTAGCATAGTTAGGATGTTTACTTGCATGGGTCTTGGTCAACACACTTCCCTTGGTATGTTCTTCACTATTATCATTTATAATTAGTGTTTTATTTATCAAGGCATCTCTTTTATTATTTGCTTGTTCTTAGATTAAAATCTAATATTCAAAATAGAGATTGTTGTGTTGACATGATTGAGTGTTGTATTGTGATAGCTAATTAGGTTTTGTGCTTAATCTTGATTAGCTAAACTATTTGATTGAACATGTCATTTAGTTTTTAATATCTAGGATTGTTCTAATTGCATATTAATCATCTTAGATAAGCATATAGGGTTTTCCTTGCTCTATGTTGCATTTTAGATATTCACATATATTCACTTAGGGTTGTATTCTCTTCATAGAGAAAGTAAGTCTTGTGTGTAGCTTCCGGGATTAGGTTGCTTAGATCGCAAGCAAATTGGACTAGGTTCACTCATACCGAGATTAGGTAGGTGTGTGATTACTTCCGGGATTAGGTTGTAATCGTTTACACATTTAGTGGATTCGAGGTTCGAGTGTGGCTTACTTACTAGCCCGTAGTTTTTCCCGTAAGGGTTTCCACGTAAAAATCAAGTGTTATTTAATTTCCGCATATTTTACTTGATTTATTGCTTTATCTATTTAGGGGTAATTTCGTAATTTTGACTAACACGAAAAATTGGGTAAAAAGCGTAAAATCTATTCACCTCCCTCTAGATAGTTTTATACACATCGTGCTATAATTAGTTTCAATTGGTATCAGAGCAGGTTCCTAGACATACATAGGTAATCCTTGCTTATTTTGGTGTGTTTTGCATTTTGTGTGATTTTTGATCATTCATACATTTGCATTCATTTCATTCATTCATAAACACTATGAGTGGAAACGGTGGAAATGGTGGTGGCAACGAAGGTGCTTCTAGCACAAGGCCTCCATTTCTTACCGGATTGAACTATTCCCAATGGAAAGGGAAGATGGAATCCTACATATGCCAAATTCATGACCGTGCATGGATGGCGGTGGAAGACGGATATGATCTCCCTATGATGACTCCCACGGATGGAGGAGAAGATGTTTTGAAGCCTAAGGCGCAATGGAACGCGCAAGAGTTTGAGGCTTCAAAGTGGAATAGGAAGGCTATGCATGGCATCATGTGTGCAATGGATGAGAATCAGTACAAGCTTATTCAGAACACTCAGATTGCAAAAGTGGTATGGGACATCCTTCAAGTTGCACATGAGGGAACCGAGGTGGTGAAGGAGTCCAAGCTTTAAGTCCTCCAAACTCAATTTGAGCTACTTAGGATGGGAGAGGATGAATGCTTCAATGACTTCAAAATCAAATTGATGGACATAGTAAATCAAAGCCATCAACTCGGAGACCCGTATTCTGAGATCTCTCCCCGATAGGTTTGAATCAAAGGTGACGGCCATAGAAGAAAATAGTGGCTACATGGATATGAAGCCAAGTGAGGTGATTGGACGTCTCCTTGCATATGAGTTTAGGAAGGCTCCTAGCACCACTACTCCTCCTAAAAAGTCTAAAGGAATAGCTTTGAAAGCATCTAAGGATGCAAAGGAGCCAAAGCATGAATCGGATGAAGACCTTGCCTTATTCGTGAAAAGGTTTAATAAGGTTATGGGGTTCAAGAAGAAGAAGGGATTTGGGTCAAGAGGACAAGACTTGAAGAAGAAAGGTTCCCTCAAGAAGTTTGAGCCTAGACAAGAGCGGACCGAAAGGAAAGGGGTCCGATGCTTTGAATGTGGTGGGATTGGTCACTTTGCCCCCGAATGTGCTAATCACAATGAAAAGAAGAAGGGCAAAGTGATGGCCGCCACTTGGAGTGGGAGTAGTGATGACTCCAATGAGGAAGATAAGTCTTCAAGTGAAGAAGAGCTCATGGCTAACCTCCTAGCTTTTGCCTCTTCTCACAAGAGCAAAAGTGCTAGTGAAAAAGAGGAGATGAGTCAAGAGGAAATTGACTCTAGTGAAGTAGAAAGTGACTCCTCGTCTATTTCCAAAAAGAAATTTGTGGAGCAAAAGTTGCTTGCTAAATACCATGCCGAGTTCAATGATTTAGCATTTAAAAGCACAAGAAAGATTGAGAGGTTGAGAGAAGAGAACCTTGAACTTTCAGGCTCACAATGACCACTTAAGTGAACAAGTGGAAAGATTGAAGAGGAGAGAGGATAAGTTAATTGAGGAGTTAGACTTATCCAAGAGAAGTGAAGAAGGCTTGAAGAGGGAACTTGTAGAAGTTAAAGGGTCCTTGGCTAGGATAGATTCTAGCACCAAGAAGCTTGATCATTTACTTGGTGTTGGAAAGAGTCCAAGTGACAAGAGAGGTCTTGGGTATGAAGATGGCAAGAAAATCTCAACCTCTAACAAGACCATGTTTGTCAAGAGCTTGAAGAACGAAGAAACTTCAATTGTGCAAATTCCTAGGAAGAAGTTAGAAGTAGGACAATGTTCTAATGCACAAGTGAAAATGGGGTCAAGAAGGCAATCTCAAGCTCAACCCCCTAGGGTCCCTCAAGCCAACATTCCTCCAAAATTGGCTCACAAAGGAAAGAGACCAATCATGCAACCTCAAGCTTGGAAGCAACCTAGACCGGTTCAACAACGAAGATGGATTGAACCCACTTATCCACAAAGACATGGACGAGCTCCCATACGTGCACAAAGACAAGGTATGATTCCTTTTTTCATCCCTATTTGTCACTTTTGTGGTTGTGATGGTCACATTAGACCAAATTGCTTTCAATATATTAAATTGTGTAGAAAACAAAGCATGATTGAAAAGAGAAAGAATAGAGCCAAGATTCATATTTCTAGGAATGATAATATTGATTTGCATGATCCTAGGAATAGTAGAGCACATGTACCAAAGACCACTAAGAAAGCTAAAATTGTTGCTAAGTGGATTAGAAAGAATGAAAATGTTTGCCATGTTGCACAAATAGCCTTGAAGGCAAATTCTTCTAATTTTTGGTATTTGGATAGTGGGTGCTCTAGGCACATGACGGGAAACAAGAGTTTCTTCGAGACTCTTGTTATGGAGGAAGGTGGAAATGTCACTTTTGGTGATGGATCCAAAAGAAATGTTGTAGGGAAAGGAACCATTTCCGTTCCCGGATTACCCTCCTTATCCAATGCTTTATTTGTTGATGGCTTGAAAGCCAATTTAATAAGCATTTCACATCTTAGTGATGAAGGATATTCCGTCTTGTTTTCTAAAGATTATTGCTCTATCCTAAAACCCGATGGACAAACCTTGTTGAAGGGCATGAGATCTAGCGACAATTGTTATTGTCTTGAAGCTAGTATTGTATCTAATCATGTGTCCATGGATGAGCAAATTGAGTTGTGGCATGAAAGACTTGGCCACATGAACTTTAGGGATCTACGGACCCTTGGAAAGTTCAATTGTGTGCGTGGCCTCCCTAAGCTTGGGAAGAAAGCCAATGGTATTTGTGGACCTTGCCAACAAGGAAAGCAAACTAAAAGCATGCACAAAAAGGGTAAGTATCTCACCACCAAGGAGCCTCTTGAGCTTCTCCACATGGACCTCATGGGTCCCATGCAAACCGAAAGTTTGGGTGGAAAGAGATACATTTTTGTTTGTGTTGATGATTTCTCTAGGTTCACATGGACATATTTTCTTAGAGAAAAATCCGAAACTTTTGATAAGTTTAAAATGCTTTGTAATAAAATACAAAATGAAATGAACTCTAATATTAAAAGCATAAAACAGATTAGAAGTGACCATGGGAGGGAATTTGAGAATTCTACTTTTGAAACCTTTTGTAATGGTTTAGGCATCTCCCATGAGTTTTCGGCTCCTAGGACACCTCAACAAAATGGAGTTGTTGAGAGGAAAAATAGGGTCCTTCAAGAGATGGCCCGTGTGATGTTGCTTAGCAACAATGTCCCTAGGAACCTATGGGCCGAAGCCATCAATACGGCTTGCTATATAGGAAATAGAGTTTTCCTAAGGCCTAGTACTAGAAACACCTCCTATGAGTTATGGAAAGGCAAGAGGCCAAATGTTAGCTACTTCCACACTTTTGGAAGCAAATGCTACATTTTAAATGACTGTGATCAACTTGGCAAATTTGATGCTAAGAGTGATGAGGGTATTTTTATTGGCTATGCCTTGAATAGTAGAGCCTATAGAGTTTACAATTTAAAGACTCTAAGTGTTATGGAATCATCCAATGTCGTATTTGATGATACTAGGCTCAAGTCTAATAATCATGAGGAGGAGGTTATTTTTAGTGATGTTTCTCCTTTAGAGGAGGTTGTAGTGTCTCCTAATGTTGGGACATCTAATGTCAACAATGATGACACACAACCTATTGATAGAGTTCCTCCTTTGGACTCTAAAGAACCCGGTCCATAGGGTAGGAAACTCCATGATAAAGAAGATATCATTGGAGAGGTTAATGAGGGTGTTAGGACTAGACGTCAACTTGCTAATCTTATTAGCTACACTTGCTACACCTCTCAAATTGAACCCAAAAAGGTTGAAGAAGCCTTAAATGATGAGTTTTGGGTTCTTGCCATGCAAGAAGAGCTAAACAAATTCGAAAGGAATGAGGTTTGGACTCTAGTTCCTAGGCCTAAGACCACTAACGTCATAGGCACTAAATGGATATTTAGGAACAAATCCGATGAGGATGGCAACATAGTGCGGAACAAGGCTAGACTTGTAGCACAAGGGTACTCTCAAATTGAGGGTATCGACTTTGAGGAGACTTTTGCTCCCGTTGCCCGTTTAGAGTCCATTCGGCTTCTCTTGTCCATTTCTTGTGTGCACAAGTTCAAATTGCACCAAATGGATGTCAAGAGTGCCTTCCTCAATGGCTTCTTGCAAGAGGAAGTGTTTGTTGAACAACCCAAGGGGTTTGTGGATGCTCACCACCCCAACCATGTCTATCGCCTCAAGAAGGCTCTATATGGGTTGAAACAAGCACCAAGGGCTTGGTATGAGCGCCTCACTAAATTTCTTGTTGACAATAACTACACAAGAGGTAGTGTTGACAAGACACTATTCATCAAAAGAGACAATGATGAGCTTTTCATAGCTCAAATATATGTTGATAACATAGTGTTTGGCTCCACCAACAACACCAAGGTCCAACAATTTGTTGATGTCATGTCTCATGAATTTGAGATGAGTCTTGTTGGTGAGCTTAGTTACTTCCTAGGTTTGCAAATTAGGCAACTAGATGATGGGATTTTCATATCCCAAGCCAAATATGCCAAAAAACTAGTGAAGAAGTTTGGTCTTAAAAAAGCCAAACATTGTGATACTCCTTTGAGCACCACTTTGAAGCTAAGCAAGGATGCTAGTTGTAAAAGTGTGGACCAAACCTTATATCGTGGCATGATAGGGAGCTTGCTCTATTTGACCGCAAGTAGGCCTGATATATCATTTAGTGTAGGAGTTTGTGCTAGGTACCAATCCGATCCCAAGGAGTCCCATCTCTCTTCGGTTAAGAGAGTCATTCAATTTGTGAATGTGACTTCTAATTATGGGATTTGGTACTCATTTGACACTAATCCTAGTCTTGTAGGATATAGTGATGCGGATTGGGCAGGAAATTGTGATGATAGGAAGAGCACATCAGGCGGTTGCTTCTTTCTAGGCAACAACTTGGTGTCTTGGTTTTGCAAGAAGCAAAACTCGATTTCCTTGTCCACAGCCGAGGCCGAGTACATAGCCACGGGGAGTGGATGCACTCAACTTATATGGATGAAGCAAATGCTAGTAGACTACGGATTCAACCAAGGTACTCTCACTCTCTTTTGTGATAACATGAGTGCTATTAATATTTCCAAGAATCCGGTTCAACATTCTAGAACTAAGCATATTGACATCCACCATCACTTCATTAGAGAGCTTGTTGAAAATAAATGCATAGTACTTGAACATGTAGGTACAAATGATCAACTTGTGGACCTATTTCCTAAACCCTTAGATGCTACTCGATTTAAAACTCTAAGTAGATCTATTGGGATATGTCTTGTGGAGTGATGTGTTCTATGATTGACCCCTTATGGGGAACTCAAGCAAAGAGAGCTATTTTGCATTCTTGTATCTTGCAAAAAAAATTTGAAATATCTTATGCCTCTTCTTTTGATTGCTTGAGTAAGTTTGGTTGTACATATGTATATATGTTTTCAAATTCTATAAGTGTGAACCTTGCTTGTTTACAATCCATGTCATATTTATGTTCAAACATGCATTTTTGGACTAGGAGATTTACATAGGAAGTATGATGTGAATGACTTATAGTTATCTCCATGACATGATGATTCTTATTAATAACATGCTAATGCCAAATGAAAAAGCATGAAATTCATATAACATGCTCACATGAAAAGCATGAATTGATGATTGCATATTCTTAAAATGCAAAACTTATGTGAAAGCTTATGAGACTCAAAATGAATAAAGGATCTTGTATCCGTTCAAAGGAATTCTTATTCCAAATGTCTCTCTTTCTTTATTGGTTGAACATGGCTACTATCTTACGGATATCTTATCCAGAAAAATCAAATAAGGTGCAAAGTCGCTCATTCCATGTTTCGCTTATAAAGTTGGATATAGTTGCTCATATATTAAAATCAAAAACTCTATATCCTTGCTTTTCTCATGACATTGGTGAAATTGGCTTGAATTCTAATTAGAAACCTTTGTCATTTGCTTTGCCAAATACCATTGTATTTTGGACTTGAATGCTATATGTCTTGTATGCAAAGCATGTTGGATTCACACATTTTCTCAAATAAATCTCCTTGTTTCTCTTCAATTAATTGAAGTGCATAATGTAACTTATATGTATATGCAAATAACTTGCATGCTTCTATCTCTCGTTGCTATGAGTGACCCGGTTGGGGACTACTCCTTTGCCTATATCATGACAAAAAGGGGGAGTAGGATATGGTAAGGGGAGATGCAAATTGGTGTTGCAATTGTGCACTTTGGGGAGATAACGCATTGAGGGGGAGTAACCCTTTGAGGGGGAGTATTGCATTTATCATACATTGCATATATTTTGTAATGTTGTGCCTAAATTCTAAAAATGCAAATGCTTGTTTTGATGTCACTTGATTAATCTCACATGTGCTTTTTGGAAAAATATAGAAACTTTGTTTTGTAGGGTTGGTTGTTCTACAAGAGATTGGAGCATTGAAGATTTTATTTTGTTTATTATCTCTTTGTATTGTAGAAGATCTATGTTATCCCGTTGTTTCTATTTTTATGTGAGGAATCAATGTGAGTGGTGGTTTTGTCACGAAATAGCCAAAGGGGGAGATTGTAAGGATTCCCGTAGTTTTTAATTGGCTTATTTCGTGATCAAACCATATGTGGGGATCATGTAAGGGTAGCTTAGGAATGTGTTCAAGCTCAAGGCCCTTGCAAGTGTTAAGCACTCTAAAGGTATATGTTTAGTGCTTAATTTTCTATGAAGAGATTTAGTGCACACACTCACTTAGCATACTTGCATTTGTGTGCATTCTCTTCACATGTCACTTATCACACTTGCACTTCTTTGTTATATTTTTATGTGTGGATTTGTCTATAGATAAGTTCCGAGCGATTCAGAGACTTTTCTATATGTTTCGGATGATTTCCGAGACATTTGGGACATTTCGTATTTTTATCGAAAACTGGAATTCAATTTCGAGCTTAAAGTGGAAAGTTATATAATTTTCCATATTTATGATTGAGTTCGGGTTTCTATTCCGAAGACGGAATTGAATTCCGAATTCCGAGTTCCGAACTGGACTGAAGGCTTTGTGTTTCATGATTGCAACACAAAGAGAGGTGGCATGTGATGGCATGTGAGGGGCGTGCAACTCATGGCTAAAATTGCCACACATAGCCCCGTTGGCCACGCCACACCCACGCCCAAAATAACTCTCTGTCCGCGTTACATGCACGGGGTGTCACACGGGCATCTGTTTGCATTTTCTTCTTTGCTTTTATTGTTTGTGTCTTCTGTTTGTTTGTGAGTTAAAATATATATATATATATATATATATAATATCTAACGTGTTAGTATATATAGAGACGTCTGCCTTTGCTGTTTGTTAATATAAATATATATTGAAACTAAATATACCACGGTGTGTATAAAGCTATCTAGAGGGGGGGTGAATAGATTTTACGCTTTTTACCCAATTTTTCGTATTAGTCAAAATTACGAAATTGCCCTCAAGATAATATAAACAAGCAAGTGTAATATGGTGCGGAAATTAAATTAACACTTGAATTTTTTACGTGGAAACCCTCACGGGAAAAACCACGGGCTATGTAAGTAAGCCACACTCGAACCTCGAATCCACTAAATGTGCAAACGATTACAACCTAATCCCGGAAGTAATCACACACCTACCTAATCCCGGTATGAATGAACCTAGTCCAATTTGCTTGCGATCTAAGCAACCTAATCCCGATTGCTACACACAAGACTTAGCTTCTCTTGAAGAGAATACAACCCTAAGTGAATATATGAAAATATCCAAAATGCAACATAGAGCAAGGGAAACCCTATATGCTTATCTAAGATGATTAATATGCAATTAAGAACAATCCTAGATATCAAAACTAAATGACATGTCAAATAGTTTAGCTAATCAATATCAAGCACAAAAACCTAATATGCTAGCACAATACAACTTCTCAAACATACATCATACTAATCTCAATCTTGTATTCAACAAATATAAAATCACATACAAGTAATTAAATTGAGATTGCTAGATAAGAGAAACACAAAATATGTAAGATATTAGTGAAAATCTTACCAAGCAAAGTATGATGAAGAATCCATGCAAGATGTCATCTAGATGATCTAAGATGATGCTAGATGATGATTGATGATCATGGAAAAGGTGTTTGAGTAATTAAAAATGAGTTCTTGGAATTTTTCTTCTCTTTGAAAAATATCCTAAGTATGAAATCTGAATATGAACTCTTGTAATTGACCTAAAGTCAAAGTGGCATATATATAGGGGGCCAAAACAAAGTGTGGTCGTTTTGATAAGTTTGCCCACTATTTGCCATGGGCGCTGTACGTAGGGCGCCCTTGTACAGCGCCTGTACAGCGCCCTTGCTCTGTTTTCACGAGGAAACAGAGTGGCGCTGTTCGTACAGCGCTTTGTACAGCGCCACGTACAGCGCCCCAACAGCGACCCAACAGCGACCGATTAAATCGATCAGGTCTGAACAGCGCTCAATGGGCGCTGTTCGTACAGCGCTTCTGTACAGCGCTTTTGGGGGCGCCCAGTGCAAAAATGCAATCCTAAGTCTAAGCATGACAAGGCAATTGGATATGCAAGATGCAATCAAACTAACATGCAAGAAGAGATGTTAATGAGCATTAAGGCACACATAAAAGACACACAACATATAAGGATTAAACATATGCATGAGTTGTGAGTGTGTGCATCTATCTCTTCAAGACAAGTAAGCACTTAGAATATTACCTTTGGTGCTTGTCAATGGTGAGGTCTTCAAAAGGGCCTAAGCAATAACACAACATCTAAGCTACCCTTACAAAGCATCCCCACATGTGGTTTGATCACGAAATAAGCCAATTAAACACAACGGGAATCCTAACAATCTCCCCCTTTGGCTATTTCGTGACAAAACCACCACTCACATTGATTCCTCACATAGAATTAGAAACTACGGGACTACAATGATTATCTACATTACAAAGAGATAAGAAAGTAAAAACTTCAAGTCTTCAATCTCTTGTAGAACAATCAAGTCCTGAAAATAAAGTTTCTAGCATTTCCAATACAAGTAAAGTGTGAGATTAATCATGTGAGAACAATACCAAGCATTTGCATTTTTAGAATTTAGGCACAACATTAGCAAATGTATGCAATGAATGATAAATGCAATGCTCCCCCTCAAAGGGTTACTCCCCCTCAATGTATGTTCTCCCCAAAATGCACAAAAGCTTCTATATTTTGCAACTCCCCTTACCATTTCCTACTCCCCCTTTTTGTCATGATATAGGCAAAGGAGTAGTCCCCAACCGGGTCACTCAAAGCAACGAGAGATAGAAGCATGCAAGATATGCATATACATATAAGTCACTTTATGCACTTCAATTAAATTGAGAGAAACAAGGAGATTTATTTGAGAAAATGTGTGAATCCAACATGCTTTGCATACAAGACATATAGCATTCAAGTCCAAAATACAATGGTATTTGGCAAAGCAAATGACAAAGGTTTCTAATTTGAATTCAAACCAATTTCACCAATGTCATGGGAAAAGCAAGGATATAGAGATTATTGATTTCAATTTTAAGAGCAACTATATCCAACTTTATAAGCGAAACATGGCATGAGCGACTTTGCACCCTATTTGATTTTTCCGGATAAGATATCCGTATGATAGTAACCATGTTCAACTAATAAAGAAAGAGAGACATTTGGAATGTAAATTCCTTTGAACGGATACAAGATCCTTTATTCATTTAGAGTCTCATAAGCTTTCACACAAGTTTTGCATTTTTTAAGAATATGCAATCATCAATTCATGCTTTTCATGTGAGCATGTTGTATGAATTTCATGCTTTTTTTTTTTTTATTTTTTTTATTTAGCATTAGCATGTTATTAAAGAATCATCATGTCATGGAGATAACTATAGGTCATTCACATCATACTTCCTAAGTAAATCTCCTAGTCCAAAAATGCATGTTTGAACATAAATATGACATGGATTGTAGACAAGCAAGGTTCACACTTATAGAATTTGAAAGCATATATACATATGTACAACCAAGCTTACTCAAGCAATCAAAAGAAGAGGCATAAGTTATTTCAAATTTTTTTGCAAGTTACATGAATGCAAAATAGCTCTCTTTGCTTGAGTTCCCCATATGGGGTCAATCATAGAACATCACTCCACAAGACATATCCCAATAGATCTACTAAGAGTTTTAAATCGAGTAGCATCTAAGGGTTTAGTAAATAAGTCCGCAAGTTGATCATTAGTACCTACATGTTCAAGTACTATGCATTTATTTTCAACAAGCTCTCTAATGAAGTGATGGCGGATGTCAATATGCTTAGTTCTAGAATGTTGAACCGGATTCTTGGAAATATTAATAGCACTCATGTTATCACAAAAGAGAGTGAGAGTACCTTGGTTGAATCCGTAGTCTACAAGCATTTGTTTCATCCATAGGAGTTGTGTGCATCCACTCCCCGCGGCTATGTACTCGGCCTCGGCCGTGGACAAGGAAATCGAGTTTTGCTTCTTGCAAAACCAAGACACCAAGTTGTTGCCTAGAAAGAAGCAACCGCCCGATGTGCTCTTCCTATCATCACAATTTCCTGCCCAATCCGCATCACTAAAGCCAACTAGACTAGCATTAGTGTCAAAAGAGTACCAAATCCCATAGTTGGATGTCCCATTCACATAGCGAATGATCCTCTTCACACAAGAGAGGTGGGACTCCTTAGGATCCGCTTGGTACCTAGCACACACACCCACACTAAAAGATATATCGGGCCTACTTGCGGTCAAGTAAAGCAAGCTACCTATCATGCCACGATATAGAGTTTGGTCCACACTTTTACCACTAGCATCCTTGCTTAGCTTCAAAGTTGTACTCATGGGTGTATCACAATGTTTGGCTTTCTCTAAACCAAACTTCTTCACTAGGTTCTTAGCATATTTGGCTTGGGTTATAAAAATCCCATCATGCATTTGCCTAATTTGCAAACCTAGGAAGTAACTTAGCTCACCAACAAGACTCATCTCAAATTCAAGAGACATGACATCAACAAATTGTTGAACTTTGGTGTTGTTGGTGGAGCCAAACACTATGTCATCAACATATATTTGAGCTATGAAAAGCTCATCATTGTCTCTCTTGATGAATAGTGTCTTGTCAACACTACCTCTTGTGTAGTTATTGTCAACAAGAAATTGAGTGAGGCGCTCATACCAAGCCCTCGGTGCTTGTTTCAACCCATAAAGTGCCTTCTTGAGGCGATAGACATGATTGGGGTGGTGTGCATCCACAAACCCCTTAGGTTGTTCAACAAACACTTCCTCTTGCAAGAAGCCATTGAGGAAGGCACTCTTGACGTCCATTTGGTGCAATTTGAACTTGTGCACACAAGAGATGGACAAGAGAAGCCTAATGGACTCTAAGCGGGCAACGGGAGCAAAAGTCTCCTCAAAGTCGATACCCTCAATTTGAGAGTACCCTTGTGCTACAAGTCTAGCCTTGTTCCGCACTATGTTGCCATCCTCATCGGATTTGTTCCTAAATATCCATTTGGTGCCTATGACATTAGTGGTCTTAGGCCTAGGAACTAGAGTCCAAACCTCATTCCTTTCGAATTGGCTTAGCTCTTCTTGCATGGCAAGAACCCAAAATTCATCATTTAAGGCTTCTTCAACCTTTTTGGGTTCAATTTGAGAGGTGTAGCATGTCAAGCTAATTAGATTAGCTATTTGACGCCTAGTTCTAACACCCTCATTAACATCTCCAATAACATCCTCTTTGTTATGGAGTCTTCTAACCCATGGAGCGGGTTCATTAGAGTCCAAGTTAGGAACTCTAGTACTAGGTTGTGTGACTTCATTAGATGTCCCAACATTGGGAGTCACCACAACCCTCTCCAAAGGAGAGTCATCCTCTAAAACATCCTCCTCCTCATCATTTTTGGACTTGAGCCTTGTATCATCAATGACAACATTTGATGATTCCATGACGGTCCGAGTTTTCAAGTTGAAAACTCTATAGGCTCTACTATTCAAGGCATAGCCAATAAAGATACCCTCATCACTCTTAGCATCAAACTTGCCAAGTTGATCACGGTCATTTAAAATGTAGCATTTGCTCCCAAATGTGTGGAAGTAGCTAACATTTGGCCTCTTGCCTTTCCATAATTCATAGGAGGTGTTTCTAGTACCGGGCCTTAGGAACACTCTATTTCCTATATAGCAAGCCGTGTTGATGGCTTCGGCCCATAGGTTCCTAGGGACATTGTTGCTAAGCAACATCACACGGGCCATCTCTTGGAGGACCCTATTCTTCCTCTCAACAACCCCATTTTGTTGAGGTGTCCTAGGAGCGGAAAACTCATGGGAGATGCCTAGGCTATCACAATAGCTTTCAAAAGAGGCATTCTCAAACTCCCTCCCATGGTCACTTCTAATCCGTTTAATGCTTCTAATATTAGAATTCATTTCATTTTGCAATTTAGTACAAAGCATTTTAAACTTATCAAAAGTTTCGGATTTTTCTCTAAGAAAATATGTCCATGTAAATCTAGAGAAATCATCAACACAAACAAAAATGTATCTCTTTCCACCTAAGCTCTCGGTTTGCATAGGACCCATGAGATCCATGTGGAGAAGCTCTAGGGGCTCCTTGGTGGAGAGATACTTGCCCTTTTTGTGCATGCTTTTGGTTTGTTTTCCTTGTTGGCAAGGTCCACAAATACCATTGGCTTTCTTCCCAAGCTTAGGGAGGCCACGCACACACTCGAACTTTCCAAGGGTTCTTAAATCCCTAAAGTTCATGTGGCCAAGTCTTTCATGCCACAACTCAACTTGCTCATCCATGGACACATTGTTTGAGACTATTCTAGCTTCAAGACAATAGCAATTGTCGCTAGATCTCATACCTTTCAATAAGGTTTGTCCATCGGGCTTTAGGATTGAGCAATCATTTTTACTAAACAAGACGGAATATCCTTCATCACTTAGATGTGAAATGCTTATTAAATTGGCTTTCAAGCCATCAACAAATAAAGCATCGGATAAGGAGGGTAAACCGGGAACGGAAATGGATCCTTTCCCTACAACCTTCTTTTTGGATCCATCACCGAAAGTGACATATCCACCTTCCTCCATAACAAGAGTCTCGAAGAAACTCTTGTTTCCCGTCATGTGCCTAGAGCACCCACTATCCAAATACCAAAAATTAGAAGAATTTGCCTTCAAGGCTATTTGTGCAACATGGCAAACATTTTCATTCTTTCTAATCCACTTAGCAACAATTTTGGCTTTCTTAGTGGTCTTTGGTACATGTGCTCTATTATTCCTAGGATCATGCAAATCAATATCATTATTCCTAGGAACATGCATCATGGCTCTTTTCTTTTTCTTCTCTATCATGCTTCTAGTTTTGCACATTTTTATATAGCGAAAGCATTGTGGTCTAATATGACCAACAAATCCACAAAAGTGACAAATAGGAGTAAAATAAGGAATCATACCTTGTCCTTGTCTTTGTGGATGAAGGGGTTCAATGCGTCTTCGTTGTTGAACCGGTCTAGGTTGCTTCCAAGCTTGAGGTTGCATGATAGGCCTCTTTCCTTTGTGAGCCATTTGAGGAGAAATGTTGGCTTGAGGAACCCTAGGGGGTTGAGCTTGAGGTTGCCTTCTTGGCCCCATCTTCACTTGAGCATTTGAACTTTGTCCTATTTCTAACTTCTTTCTAGGAAGTTGCACAAGTGAAGTTTCTTCTTTCTTCAAGCTCTTGACAAATATGGTCTTGTTAGAGGTTGAGATCTTCTTGTCATCTTCATACCCAAGACCCCTCTTGTCACATGGACTCTTTCCAACACCAAGCATATGGTCAAGCTTCTTGGTGCTAGAATCCATCCTAGTCATAGATTCTCTAACTTCTTCAAGCTCCCTCTTTAGACTATCCTCATTCCTCCTAGATAAGACTAACTCCTCTTTTAGCTTATCTTCCATCTTCTTGAATTTCTCCACTTGTTCACTTAAGTGGTCATTTTGAGATGCAAGTTCAAGATTTTCTTCTCTCAACATCTTGATCTTTCTTGTACTCTTGATTGCTAAATCATTAAATTCGGCATGATATTTAGCAAACTCCTTTTTCTCCATAAATCCATTCATGGAGTTAGAGGAGGAATCACTTTCTACATCACTTGAGTCATTTTCCTCTTGACTCATTTCCTCTCTCTCACTAGCACTTTTGCTTTTATGGGAGGAGGCAAAAGCTAGGAGATTAGCCATGAGCTCTTCATCATCCGAAGACTCATCTCCCTCATAGGAGTCATCACTACTTCCACTCCAAGTGGCGGCCATCACTTTCCCCTTTTTCTTCTCAACATGGTTTGCACAATCGGGGGCAAAATGACCTATGCCACCACACTCGAAACAACGGACCCCTTTCCTTTCGGTCCTTTCTTGCCTAGGTTCAAACTTCTTGAAAGAGCCCTTTTTCTTCAAATCTTGACCTTTTGACCCAAAGCTCTTCCTTCTAAACTTCATAACCTTGTTGAACCTTTTTACAAACAAGGCAAGGTCTTCATCCGAGTCAACCTTCTTTTCCTCCTTTTCATCCTTGGAGGTTTTTAAAGCAATTCCTTTTTGCTTTTTAGTGGGTGTGGAGATAGGCCCTTTCCTAGACTCATAAGCTAGAAGTCTCCCAATCACCTCACTCGGCTTCATATCCTTATAACCACTATTTTCTTCTAAAGCCGTCACCTTCGATTCAAACCTATCGGGTAGAGATCTCATAATCTTTTGCTTGATTCTTCTATCCGAATATGGATCACCAAGTTGATGGCTTTGGTTGACTATATCCATCAACTTGATCTCAAAGTCGTTGAAGCACTCATTCTCCTCCATCTTAAGCGTCTCGAATTGAGTTTGGAGGACTTGAAGCTTGGAGTCCTTCACTACTTCGGTTCCCTCATGTGCAATCTCTAGGATGTCCCAAGCCTCCTTAGCTATCCTAGTATTTTGAATCAACTTGTATTGATTTTCGTCCATGGCACACAAGATGGCATGCAACGCCTTCCTATTCCACTTTGAAGCATCAAACTCTTGCGCGTTCCATTGCGCCTTAGGCTTCAAAACATCTTCTCCTCCACCCGCGGGAGTCATCATAGGGAGATCATATCCGTCTTCCACCGCCATCCATGCACGGTCATGAATTTGGCATATGTAGGATTCCATCTTCCCTTTCCATTGGGAATAGTTCAAACCGGTAAGAAGTGGAGGTCTTGTGCTAGAAGCTCCTTCGTGGCCACCACCATTTCCACCGTTTCCACTCATAGTGTTTATGAATGAATGAAATGAATGCAAATGTATGAATAATCAAAAATCACACAAAATGCAAAACACACCAAAATAAGCAAGGATCACCTATGTATGTCTAGGAACCCGCTCTGATACCAATTGAAACTAAATATACCACGGTGTGTATAAAGCTATCTAGAGGGGGGGTGAATAGATTTTACGCTTTTTACCCAATTTTTCGTATTAGTCAAAATTACGAAATTGCCCTCAAGATAATATAAACAAGCAAGTGTAATATGGTGCGGAAATTAAATTAACACTTGAATTTTTTACGTGGAAACCCTCACGGGAAAAACCACGGGCTATGTAAGTAAGCCACACTCGAACCTCGAATCCACTAAATGTGCAAACGATTACAACCTAATCCCGGAAGTAATCACACACCTACCTAATCCCGGTATGAAGTGAACCTAGTCCAATTTGCTTGCGATCTAAGCAACCTAATCCCGATTGCTACACACAAGACTTAGCTTCTCTTGAAGAGAATACAACCCTAAGTGAATATATGAAAATATCCAAAATGCAACATAGAGCAAGGGAAACCCTATATGCTTATCTAAGATGATTAATATGCAATTAAGAACAATCCTAGATATCAAAACTAAATGACATGTCAAATAGTTTAGCTAATCAATATCAAGCACAAAAACCTAATATGCTAGCACAATACAACTTCTCAAACATACATCATACTAATCTCAATCTTGTATTCAACAAATATAAAATCACATACAAGTAATTAAATTGAGATTGCTAGATAAGAGAAACACAAAATATGTAAGATATTAGTGAAAATCTTACCAAGCAAAGTATGATGAAGAATCCATGCAAGATGTCATCTAGATGATCTAAGATGATGCTAGATGATGATTGATGATCATGGAAAAGGTGTTTGAGTAATTAAAAATGAGTTCTTGGAATTTTTCTTCTCTTTGAAAAATATCCTAAGTATGAAATCTGAATATGAACTCTTGTAATTGACCTAAAGTCAAAGTGGCATATATATAGGGGGCCAAAACAAAGTGTGGTCGTTTTGATAAGTTTGCCCACTATTTGCCATGGGCGCTGTACGTAGGGCGCCCTTGTACAGCGCCTGTACAGCGCCCTTGCTCTGTTTTCACGAGGAAACAGAGTGGCGCTGTTCGTACAGCGCTTTGTACAGCGCCACGTACAGCGCCCCAACAGCGACCCAACAGCGACCGATTAAATCGATCAGGTCTGAACAGCGCTCAATGGGCGCTGTTCGTACAGCGCTTCTGTACAGCGCTTTTGGGGGCGCCCAGTGCAAAAATGCAATCCTAAGTCTAAGCATGACAAGGCAATTGGATATGCAAGATGCAATCAAACTAACATGCAAGAAGAGATGTTAATGAGCATTAAGGCACACATAAAAGACACACAACATATAAGGATTAAACATATGCATGAGTTGTGAGTGTGTGCATCTATCTCTTCAAGACAAGTAAGCACTTAGAATATTACCTTTGGTGCTTGTCAATGGTGAGGTCTTCAAAAGGGCCTAAGCAATAACACAACATCTAAGCTACCCTTACAAAGCATCCCCACATGTGGTTTGATCACGAAATAAGCCAATTAAACACAACGGGAATCCTAACATATATTTGTATATTCTCTTTTTTGTCTTTTGCTTATATTATATATCTATATATATATTGAAGTGCTTCACGCCTTCACCTAATTTTTTGTCTTTTGCATCTCTTGCATATATTAAATATATATATATATATATATCTATAAAAACGATGGCGTTTTTTTGTTGTCTTTGAAGACCTGATACATTATTTGTATATATATATTTTTTCTTCTTCATTTTTTTAAGAGGAGGCAAGCAACACACTTTTGAGAGAGCAAAAAATATCTTCAAGAGAGAAACTCCCAAGAACTTGTCTTTAACTCTCAAAACCCATTTTCATATGCATCAAAATATCATCTAAGCATTTTCTAGCATAGTTAGAATGTTTACTTGCATGGGTCTTGGTCAACACACTTCCCTTGGTATGTTCTTCACTATTATCATTTATAATTAGTGTTTTATTTATCAAGGCATCTCTTTTATTATTTGCTTGTTCTTAGATTAAAATCTAATATTCAAAATAGAGATTGTTGTGTTGACATGATTGAGTGTTGTATTGTGATAGCTAATTAGGTTTTGTGCATAATCTTGATTAGCTAAACTATTTGATTGAACATGTCATTTAGTTTTTAATATCTAGGATTGTTCTAATTGCATATTAATCATCTTAGATAAGCATATAGGGTTTCCCTTGCTCTATGTTGCATTTTGGATATTCACATATATTCACTTAGGGTTGTATTTTCTTCATAGAGAAAGTAAGCCTTGTGTGTAGCTTCCGGGATTAGGTTGCTTAGATCGCAAGCAAATTGGACTAGGTTCACTCATACCGGGATTAGGTAGGTGTGTGATTACTTCCGGGATTAGGTTGTAATCATTTACACATTTAGTGGATTCGAGGTTCGAGTGTGGCTTACTTACTAGCCCATGTTTTTTCCCGTGAGGGTTTCCACGTAAAAATCAAGTGTTATTTAATTTCCGCATATTTTACTTGATTTATTGCTTTATCTATTTAGGGGTAATTTCATAATTTTGACTAACACGAAAAATTGGGTAAAAAGCGTAAAATCTATTCACCCCCCCTCTAGATAGTTTTATACACACCGTGCTATAATTAGTTTCAACCACCTCATGAGAGTAGTGGTCATGCTAAGAGCAATAGAAAGGTCCAATACTTCAAGTGCAAGAAGTTAGGACATTATGCTTCGGATTGTCCAAGTGGTGATTCTAAGAAGGACAATAAGGGAAAAGCCATGGCGGCAACATGGAGTGAAGATGATAACTCTAATGATAAGGAGAGCTCAAGTGATGAGTCTTCTAGTGAGGAAGAGTTGGTGAGCAACTTTGTTGCATTCATGGCCTCTCACTCTATCCTAGAGGATGTATGTCAAGATTCATTGGACAAGGAGGATGATCTAAATCATTAAGAATGCTTAAGTGAATATTCTGCTATCATTGATCTTTTGGCTAAGATGAATTGTCTTGAAGAAAATTTGAAGATAGCTTTAAGAGAGATTGATGAGAAGGATGATTTGATCAAGATACAAGTGGATGAGTTTGTTTCAACTACTCGGAGGCTCTTGAGTGAAAAGAATGCTCTTGCTAAGAAGCTTAGAGAAGTTGAGGGGATTATTCTTGAAAAGGATAGGATCCTCTCTAGTTTGACTCTAAGAGGCTCAAGCGACGCGGAAGTTGAGGAGAAGCTCATAGAAGCATCACTTTCTACAAGCGAGGTTGTAAAGAAAACTCCTAAGAATAAATGTTCTAAGAAAAAGAACAAGTTAAAGAACAAGGTACCCCTTGAAACACCCATTTGTGCTTCTCTCATCCCAGAAGGTAACATATCTTCTTTTGTTCCCATTGTCATTTTTACAATGCCGTAGGCCATATCAAGCCTAAGTGCTTTAAATTCATTGAATATTGCAACATAGAAAATGCATCTAGGGATATAGAGATTGGACTTCATTTTAAGCATGCTAAAGCTTTTGAATATGGAAAGCATGATAATGTCACAAAGCATGTTAAGAATGTTTATGAGATCTGAAATGATGGGTCACATTCACAAGGATTTAATTAAATGGCTTATTAAAATCCTAACTAAAATAAGCGATGGTTAAATAATATAAGAATAAAGAGTTTTTCTGGTGTAGCATTTGATTGAGAATGTCTCGATCTAACATCCAAGTACTTGACCGACTTTAAGTCGGCACTTGCTTGTGATATGTTGGATTGTCATGGCATAGTAACAATTTTTTAGGGATATTTTCTTGTTCATTAAACATGTTCATGCATCACGTTTAATTATATGCCAATTTTTTTTTTTTCTTTTCATATGATTTGAATATAAGAATGAATGAATTTTTTATTTATGTTTATTTCAGCAATGTCTTCTGCTTTACTTCAAATTCTTGCAAATGGGAAATTAACCGAGGAAAAATTTACAAAATAGAAAAACAACAATAATGCAATCCTGATCACCAAAGACCTAAAATTTGTGCTTACGGAGGAATGTCATCCACAGCCTACAGCCAACGCAGCACGAACTATTCGTGAGGCCCACGAGAAATGGATTTCAACAGATGAGAAGGCCCGCATTTATTTGCTAGCTAGCATGACCGATGTGCTTGTTTCGAAGCACGAAGCAATGACTACAGCATATGAGATGGTGGAGTCATTGCAGGCCATGATTAGGCAACCTTTTGAGCAAAAGCAACACGAAGCTATTTGTTCCGCAATGATTGCTCCCATAAAAGAGGGAGCATCAGTTCGGGAACATGTCCTAGGCATGATGTCCCATTTCAACACAGCTGAAGTCAATGGTGGGGTCATAGATGAGGCTAGCTAAGTGAGCATCACACTAATAACTCTTCCAAAGAGCTTTGATCAGTTCAAAAGCAACTATGGGATGAACAAGTTGAAGTTTAGTCTAACCCATCTGCTTAATGAGCTCACAACTTTTCAGTCCATGACAAAGGACAACAAAGGTAAGACTGGTGAGGCAAATATTATTGAACCATCTTCTTCTGGAACTAAGAAGAGGAAGTGGTCTACTGGCAAAGCAAAGTGATACTCACTTTTTCTGTCGTTAAGAAATTGCAAGGATCAAAAGATTATTTCATTGAAAAAGGGGTTTCCTACGTAATGTGCTCTAAACTAGTAAAATACTAGTAAAGCGGCAAGCAAGGGTATCGTTCCGCAGGGAGGTGTGATCCATCAACCATATCAAGTTCTAGAGTTTATTGTAAACCTTAAAATAAGAATGTGAAGGTGGTGAGAATGGTGTGTGTGAAATGTATGTACAATGTGGTGTGTGTGTGTAAAGAATGAAAATGAAAATAAATAAAAATAAAGAGAATATGCAAGGGTGAGAATGGTGTTTAAAGTGATAAATAAAATGGTGGATAGGAGAGATGCATAAAAATGGTCACACAAGGTTCAACAAGTTCACTATACATAAGTGCACAAATAGTTGGTTGTTAGACATTAAGGACATCCAATTTTAGTTAAGGGTTCATTCTTGCCTCAATTCGGTTTATACCCATTTATAGAGCTAACGGTTGAAGAGTGTGTTGAGAACCTCTCAAACACAAAACCGCAACCAACATTTGTGTACACATTCTACAAACAAAACTACATTGAGCCTCAATGATAGCTTCGTAATGTAAAATGGCAACGTTAGGTACAATGAATGTGGAAAGAGTAATTGAATCTCCAACCATAACTCACCTAGAGCCCCTAGAGTGAGAATTAGCCTAAGACTAATAATTGTAACTCTAACCATGACTCACCTAGAGCCCCTAGAGTGAGAAATAGCTAAAGTCCAATTGTAAACAAAAACATAGAACCAAACCTCATCTAATATGGCAATTAATAGGTTCACCCACTCTTCCTAGCTAATTAGCGAAGACTATGCCCGGAGAGCCCCTCCAAAGGCACAATCCTAACTCTAAGTCACTTAAACACATCCATGAACATGCAATTTCGACCTTCCATTAACACACAAACACAAAATGGGATATTTGATTACAACTACTCCTAATTTACATTAATCTACTCCTAATCTCATCCATGAATACATATTAATTTCTAATCATCCATAAACATGCATTTCAAGATAAGAGATATATTCTACAACAATCAAGAATGAATCAAAACACAAATTGGATATAAAAACAACCACATATATATTGAGCACAAATTAGGTTTACAAATATTCCCAAGTGGGGATTACACATCTAAGAAAACAAGAAATACAAAGAGAATGAGATAAAAGAGAAAACCCAAGTGGAGAGCCCCTCCAAAATGTGCTAATCTCCTTTGATCCATGCTTGGCTCGAATTTGGTCCAAATACCCTCCTTTCTCCTTGCAATATACTTCTAGATGTATGGATGATGGGTAGAAGATGAAGTGGGGAGCATCCATGGAGGAAAAACCTCCATGGATGCTCTAGAAAGCTTCTTTCTCTCTTATTTGGTGGAAGAAAATGAAGAAGAAGAAGAGGAGGAAGTGTGTGAAGAGTGAGTTCTGTTGGGAGAGAAGAGAATAAGGTGTTTATATAGTGTTGGGAGGTTAGGGCTGAAGGTTGGGGTGAAAGGACGAAACTATCCTGGAAATTAACCCAAAAAACAACTTTTTGGAGTGATTCGGCGGTTTCATTATGCGGCTTGGCCGTAAAATTGAAGTAGCCGTTTGGACCTGACAGCATTTCAGCGTTTTCAGCATCACACACCGTTACAGAAATGGCCATAACTTCCTGTAAAAAGCACGGAATCACAATCAAAATAAAATGTTTTGGAAACTAGACTTCTGGGGCTTTCTGAATATATAAAGATATTAACGTGGTTTGATCTGAGGAGGAAGATATGACCTCAGCAAGTTGTACATTCTGCACGCATATATACAATTTCTGCCCTTTTTGCTCCATTTTGCCTCCCCAACTAATCTTTAAGCTCAAATACCTGTTGTAGGGAATATGTATCTACACAAGGCTCAAACAAAACATTATATATAAAAATACGCTCGAAAACAAGACAAACGATCGGAAATGAGGGACCTCAAATAGGTATAAAATAGTCTGATCACAAAGGCTAAGCCCAAGAAAAAGCAAGTTCAAAGTAAAAAGAAGAGCACCACAACCGACAAAGCAAAAGGAAAGTGTTTCCATTGTGACAAGGATGGTCATTAGAAGAGGAACTGTCCGTAGTACCTCGAGGAGCTCTCTAAGAAGAAGAAAGTGAAAGGTAAATCATATTTACTTGTCATTGAATCCTATTTAGTGGAAAATGATTCTTCACCTTGGATAGTAGATTCAAGGGCCACTAACCATGTTCATTCTTCTTTGCAGTGGATTGATTATTGGATGGAGCTAAAGGAGGGGGCCTTCTCAATGCGTGTTGGATCAAGGGATGTCATTTCAGCTCGAGCAGTGGGAGTAGTTAAACTCAATTTTAAAAGTTGTTTTCTTTTGTTGGAAAATGTTTATAACATTCATGGATTTACCAGAATTTGATTTTTGTATCCAAATTATTAGAATGATTATATTCAATTTCTTTTAATAATAAATTAGTTGTTATTTCTAGAAATGGATTGAATATTTGTTATGGTTTGATTAAAAACAACTTGTATGTTTTAAGACCATTAAATCATAAATCACTACTGAAATGTTTAAAGTTGAAAAACCTAAAACAAAACGACAAAAGATTTCTTCAAATAATGAAACATATTTGTGGCAACTAAGACTTGGCCACATGAACCTTGACATGATAGATAGACTAGTAAAAGGCGAATCTTTAAGTCAGTTAGAGATCGACACTTAGCCTGTCTGTGAGTCTTGTTTAGAAGGTAAAATTACTAAGAGACCTTTTACTGGAAAAGGGTTTAAAGCTACACAACCACTGGAGCTTATACATTTAGACGTCTGCAAACCTATGAATGTTAAAGCTAGGGGTGGTTATGAGTATTATGTCACCTTTATTGATGATTACTCTAGATACGGATATGTTTACCTAATGCAACATAAGTTGAAAACATTTGAAAAGTTTAAAGAATTTCGAGCTGAAGTTGAGAACCAATTAGGTAAAACTATCAAAGCTCTATGATCATATCATGGAGGTGGGTATCTTGACCAAGAGTTTGAGGACTACTTGGTTGAGCATGGGATTGTGAAACAAATACTCGGTATGTTCAATATTAATCTAGAGGGGGGTGAATAGATTTTAACCGATTTTACCCAATTTTCGTGTATGGTCAATATTACAAAAATACCCCTAATAGTCAATATAATATAGCAAGTGTAATATGGTGCGGAATATAAATAACACTTGATATTTACGTGGAAATCCTCACGGGAAAAACCACAGGCTAGTAAGTGCGCCACACTCGAACCTCGAATTCACTAAATGTGTTAAAGATTATAACTTAATCCCGGTATATAATCACACACCTACCTAATCCCGGTATAAGTGGACCTAGTCCAATTGCTTACGATTTAAGCAACCTAATCCCAGTCACAACACAAGACTTAGTTCTCTAAGAAGAGATAGTAAAACCTATGTGAATATGTGAGATATTCAAAATGCAATTTAGAGCTAGGTAACCCTATATGCTTATCTAGGATGATGAATTTGCAATTAATTCAATCCTAGATATTAAAAGCTAGATGGCATGTTAAATGGCTTAGCTAAACATAGAGTATGAAAACATAGATAGCTATCACAATACAACACCCAATCAATTCATCACAAATAATCTCTAACTTGTATATAGCATATGATCTAATAACATACAAGTAATTAAAGAGATGTCTTAATATGAAAAACACTAAAATTAGATGAAGTTAGTGAAAAACATACCAAAGAAGATGTGATGATGCAAAACCATGCATGGATGCATCCTATATGGTCATATATGATCCTAGATGAACTTTGATGAACAAAGGAAAAGCTTTGAGTATTTAAAGGTGAGTTCTTGTGAATTTTTTCTCTTGAAAAATATTCGAAGGAAAAATATGATTTTTGAACTCTTAAAAACAACCTAAAAACATAGAGTCATATATATAGAGGACTTAATTAAAGTGAGGTCGTTTTGAAAAAAATTTGTGTAAGGTATGGCAATGTGCGCTGGTCGAGTAGCGCACATCCAAAAATTGCACTAAGCGCTAGTGGACCAACACATGTGAGGGGCGCACGACCAGCGGCAAACCACTGGGCGATTTGCACTGGTGAGGGCTGCGCATGACCAGGAGCGCAGGACCAGCGACAGACTACTGGAGGATCTGCGTTGGTGAGGTGCGCTGGCTGACCAGCGCACGACCAGCGCAAGTCCCTCTTCCTTCACACTCACATGCAATTTGTGCAAGAGTAAACAAGTGAAGGAGATTGCATCCAAATGCCTAATATGACATGGCATTTTAATCACAAGATGCAATTAATAAAATATGCAAGAAGAGATATTATTTAAACATGAATGTACACATATAAAAACACACAATATACACAAAGTATGGATATGCATGGAATGTGTGTGTGCAACTAAATCTCTTCAAAGCAAAGTAAACACTAGAAATTTACCTTTGGTGCTTCTTCTCTTGATGTCTTGAGAGCCTAATCTACCCTTATAAAAACCCCAAATGTGGTTTGTCTACGAAATAAGCCAATCAATAAACTGAGACGTTACATATTGTATCCCAACTCACAGCTCTTGGAACACCATAACAAAATAGTGTTGCGGAGAGGAGAAACAAGACCCTAATGGAAATGGTGAGATCTATGATTAATTTCTCATCATTGCCAACTCTTTTTAGGGATATGAACTATAGACGACGGCTTACATATTGAATGTAGTTCCATCCAAATATGTTCCTAAAACTACTCTAGAGTTGTGGAATGGTCGTAAAGCTAGTTTACGACATTTTCGCATATGGGGGTGTCCAGTACATGTGTCGAAGAACAAATGTGGAAAGTTGGAACCTCGTTCATAGGTGTGCCTTTTTGTAGTTTATTCCAAAGAGACTAAAGGAGGATATTTTTATAGTCCTCAAGAAAACAAAGTGTTTGTCTTGAAAAACGCAACGTTTCTTGAGAAAAATTATATGAGTGATCATAATCCTTAAAGTAAGATTGTATTAAAAGAATTAGAACGTCTGATATTCAAATGATTCCTAGTCAGATCACACTACCACCTAAACGTAGTGGGAAGGTTGTTCGACAACCTGATCGCTATTTAGGTATCGAAGAGGTACATGGTGTCGTCTCTGATGATAGTGTAAGGTTCCCATTTATTGATTGGCTTATTTCGTGGACAAACCACATTTTGGGGATTAATGTAAGGGTAGCTTAGGCTTTGATGGTTGGTGATTTGCACAACCAAGGCCCTCTCAGGACCTCAAGAGAAGAAGCACCAAAGGTATATTCTAGTGCTTACGTGCTTTGAAGAGATCTAGTTGCACACACTCACAACTCATGCATATTTCTAATACTTATATGTTGTGTGTTTTTCTTTGTGTGCATTCATGATTGTTGAATATCTCTTCATGCATGTGTATTTGATTGCATCTAGTTCATTGAAATGCCATGACATATTTAGGCATTAGGATGCAAAGACATGAATTATATTCATGCATGTTTGAATTGAGTGCATCTTGTTATTTCACAATGCAATGACATGTTAGGCATTAGGATACATTCAATTCCCACACTTGCACTTCATGTTTGTTAGTTTTAAGTGTGATGTAATTTATTTCCCGAAATATGTTCAGAAACGTCCATGCGTGCACATTGGTGTGCTTGTCTTGCGTGAAGATCGCCTTCGGTGAATGCCATTGGCTTCTCCTTTGGTTTCACCACTTTGCACATTGTGCACAAAGTGGAAACAAGGCATTGTCGCCATTTGTTGGTGTTAGGTTGATAATTAGTGTTGGCATTAATTCCATATCAAAACGTATTTAACTTGTAATGTTTAGTGGTTAGTAATTGAAGAATTTCGAAGACGAAGGACGTCTCAACCACAATTCGTTCAAGTTGCCGGCTTTTAAGAGATTCGGGCATTATCGGTCGACAAAGATATTCAAAGACCTCTTATCTCTTACAAGGCTAGGCACACACTCACACATATCATTCTTGTGTGTTCCTTCATGATTTAATTTCATTTACATTTCACTTTCACACACTTGGCAAAATATGCTCATGCATTCATATTTAGTTAATAAACTTTGTGTTTTGCATTTTCTAGGACTATGTCCGGAAACTAGCATATGTGTGTGTCTTTGTGTTTGTATGTTTCCGTATTTTGTGTTTAGGACTTGAACATGTTCTTATTCAATGCCTTATTGAGTTCCGGTCATTTCGGTTACTCATTCATAAGGTTTCGAGTCCAAACAAGTTGACTATGCTATTTTACGTTCTCTTTCGTTGAGTTGACTTCATCGATGATTTCCGAGATGATTTCTCAACCGTTTTTCAAACTTGTATAGTCATCGTCGTGCGTGAGAGAGTCACGGTTCATAATCTGGAAACGGATTCAAATTCGGAGTTCGAACGCCCGAGATACGAGCCAACGAACCGAGGGAGCGCGCGAGAGGACAGCCCAGGCCGTGGGCCACATGGGCTAGCCGTGGTTGAGGCCGTGGGCCCCACGGCCTGGAGCAGCCTCTGCTCCCGTGTGGGCCACGCGCCCCCCATGGCCAGGGGGTGACGTGGCACCACGTGGTTGGTCGAAAACCTCTCTCTCTCTCCTCCTATTTCTTCCCTCTCTCTCTCCATTTTGAAAACTAAGAAGAAAATTTCAGATTTCCCGCAATACATTCTCTCCAGTTTTTCAGATTTTCGAAACACCATATCTTCCTCATCCGAAGTCGGATTTGAGTGATTCAAGTTGGAGAGTGTTCGTATTTGAGTTCTCTAACATCTCCAAGTGGTTTGGTGGCTGTTTGATCTTGATTTCAAGTGGTTGAACACTGATTTCCGAACCAGCTGCAAAATCCGAGGTATGAGTCTCAACTTTGGGATTTCTTGTTATTTGACCTTCCATTTGCTTGGGGTTTCTTCTTCTATATCTATGTTATTGTTTGGTAAAATCTATTTGGAAAGATAGCTTGATTATCATTCTAATTGAAACTCAATTTGTGGACTAATGTTGACTAGATTCTATGATTCTAGGTTTTACATATGTTTGTGAGTTGTATTGTGATTAGAATGGCATCTTAGGTTGTTTGATACTTAATTGAATTAATTTTGTGTTAAAATGACTTTGAGATTTGATTTGATCCTTTGATTGATAAAATCTAGGATTTGTGTATTTGTGTGTGATTTAGAGAATATAGGTTTTGATTGATGTAAATCTCAAAACCTTGCTCTATATTTTTGTCTAGTATATTGATTGATTTTAATCTCATATATCTAGCATTTAATTGTATATTGATAGCATCTTGAATTTGTACTTCATGAACATATTGTGATTCAAGTGTTATGTGTGTGAATGAGACTTTGAGTGTATGTGTTAGGTGTTTCACATGCTTAGGTTTCTATTCATGTATTTTTGCATCTAGACTTGATTATTTGTGATTTCACATGTTTAGGTCTATTTGTGCCTTAGAATGTATTGATCACATGTTCTATGTTGTATTGAATGTTTGTATCATTTGCATTCACATGATCACACTAGGAAGTCCTTGTAAAAGGCATGAAGTCTTGGTTAGAGTCGAGATGACTCGGATAGCCAAGCAAGAAGTCTTGCCTAGAGTCGGGATGACTCGGATAGGTAAGCAAGGAGTCATGGCTAGAGTCGGGAGGACTCGGATAGTCATGCATGGGAGGCTCCCTAGAGGCAAGAGTGCCTTGGATAGGGAGTTGGCTATTGTATTGGTAGGCCTAGGCGTATGGTTAGACATAGAGTCCGATAGAGCGGGGTACACGGGAGGTGTATGCACTCTTGAGGAATTTCTAATCTACCATCGATGTTGGTTGTGTGTGTTGTCCAATATATGGTGGTTCCGCATCATTGAGGGATTTCACACTTTCCAATAGGGTTGGGTAGGCTTAGACTTCACTAGGTTGGGTGAGCTAAAGATTGGTCACTTTGTGAATGTTCTATGTTTGCTTTCCAATAATATAGTACCCAATGGTTGTAATTCAACTCGTGGATGTTTCCTCCTTGGAGGTTTTACCACGTTAAAAAATCCCTTGTGTTAATTCTTCCTATCTCTTTCTCTTATATTTTAATTGTATATTTTTATTGTCTTGATTCATAATATCCACATGTGATGTATTGTGAAGCAAGTCTTTGTATAGTGTGATTAGTGTATTCATTCTATAGATCAATTTGTATCTTTGATTCTTTTATATACTGTAATTTTTGTATAGTGACATTTTGATCACTCTTGTAACACATTGAACATCTTATCAAATACAAGCTTATTTTGTTGTTATGTTTATTTGCTATTTTACCTCACATAACTTGTTGATATACTTAGACGTTGCTCTTATGATTGTATTATCATATTGTCTATGTATGTCTTCCTTGGCTTATTGTGTTGTGTGTAAGGCTACCTTGAGGGACAAACGAATGTTTGTTCAAGGGTTTGAAAAAGGTGTAAAAACCTATTCACCCCCCCCCCCCCCCCCTCTAGGTATGCTTTAAGCAATTTAACTTCGTTTGTGTACATTCAATTGGTATCAGAGCGGGTCGTCGGACGGCACTCGACGAGATCCGGTTTATACTTACGAGTGGATTGCTTAGGTTTTTGCTAGAATGGTTTTCCAAGATGATGTGATGACCGAAGGGGCTTCGAATTCTAGGCCTCCTCTTCTCAAGGGTCACAACTACGGGTTTTGGAAATTGAGGATGAAGGCTTACATCCGATCTATTGATAAGAGAGCTTGGATGACCGTTGAAGAAGGTTACCTTGCTCCTAACAAGATTGAGGATGGAGTGACCGTTTCCAAGCCTAGGAGTGAGTGGTCTACTAATGAGTTTGAGTTAGCAAAATGGCATCATCGGGCGGTGAATGCTATTTTCAGAGGTGTTGATAGTAGGCAATTTTCCTACATTCAAAACCTAGAAACCGCTAAGGAGGCATGAGAGGCTCTCCAAGTCACCAATGAGGGGACTAAAGTGGTGAAGAAGTCTCGTCTTCAATTGCTCACTTCCCAATTTGAGGTTTTGCAAATGGGTGAGGAAGACAAGTTTGTTGACTTCCAAGATAAGCTTCTAGACATTGCCAACCAATGCCAAGCACTTGGTACTCCTATCTCCAGTGAGAGGCTAAATTGGAAGATTCTTAGATCACTTCCAAAGAGGTTCAAAGCCAAGGTTACCGCCATTGAAGAGAGCAAAGACGTTGACGTCATGAGCATAGATGAGTTGCTAGGATCTCTTCAAACTTTTAAGGCGTGTATGAAACCAAAGGCTAAGAACAAGGGCTTAGCTCTCAAGGTTGTCAAGGAAGCTAGTAGTAGCGATGATGATGAGGAGATGGCGTTATTGGTTAGGAAGTTTAGGAAGTTCATGAGGAAAGGTGCCAAGTCAAGTGGCAAGTACTCAAGGGACAAGGAAGTCAAGAAATCCTTTACTCCACCTCATGAGAGGAGTGGCCATGCTAAGAGCAATAGGAAGGTTCAATGCTTCAAGTGCAAGAAGCTTGGACATTATTGTTAGGATTATGCTCAATAGCAAGAGTGTAATGTTGTAATTAACAATCTTTTTCATATTAATAAAGTGATTTCTGGTTTAACAAATCGTATAGCATTTATAGTTTAATATTATAATTGTCAAAGTAAATAATCATAAGGTCTAAAGACTATGGGAAAAGAAGAATTGTTCATACATCTGGACATGTATGTGGTAGACACAATTCTTTAGTTAGTCTTGAATAATGTTCACAACTTAAGTTAAAGGTTGGGCACCTTTATCTTGTTAAAGTTGTAGAATTCTTTTGCTAGCATTTGAGTGGGATCAAATGAGATATGATGAGTCTAAAATCATCGGAGTGTCTTCGAGCAAAAGGATCTAGTGCACTGGGTGCATTGAACTGAATCACAATGAAAAGCTTTATCTAGAACCGTCAATAGATAATAGTCTTTTCATTATCAGGACAATCGGAGAGTCTATCTTAATCCTGAGATAAATGATGGACTTATGGTTGCAAGTGATATCATTTGAGTTATCAATGAGTACGATTATATCGCATAGTCTATCCTCGATAGTTTGGTGATATTCATTTGTTAATCGATAGAGGACTTCATTTATAGATATGGACATCGTGGCTCCATTTATTAAATAAGAGTATAATATCATCATATGGATGTTTTGAGGTAATTGGATATTAAATCTCAACGTTGAGTTTTCAATAGTGTCTATTGAAAACATGGCTTCTGGACAAGTCAAAATATCCAAGTTCAAAACGTGGTCATATGAGTAAATATGGTAACTTGGAGAGTTATAGGCGGTCTATGAACTCTTGGCGATTACTGATATTAATCACGAGGATACACTATCTCCAATATGATTGTCTAGGGTATGAATGAGGAACATCTTCCTTTTCTATCTTTATTTAAGAGTTCAGTTTTAGCTCTTTAGTGGAATGAGTTAAAATTAATGGATCGGACCTAAGTGAATCATTTGTTGATTGTGATTAGGTTATGTCTATTGAAGCTTAAATTTAGATGGCCCGCCAAGATCCCCAATCCACACGGACTTGCATGGATCACTTGATATATTCTACCGGACCAATTTATGGGTCCATTTAGAATTGCATTTAATATATTAAGAATATAATTTGCACATTATTTATTTAATGGGCTGCTCAATTATATTAATATATTAATGAAAGACATGTGGGCTTGTTTCTTTTAGTAAGAATGGGTCTGGTTCACATGTGGGCTTTTTATTTAAAGTCCAATGGATTAAATGAAATAAGAAAATAATATATGGCCCATTTATTTTAAGTGGGGCGGCAAGGGTTAATATATTAGCCTAATATATTATTTTGTTTCATTGTTTTAATTAAATAAGAATTAATTAATTTATTAATTAATTGTTTAATTAAGAAACAAATCTTTTTCTGACTAGGAAATATGTTTCTTAGTAGTATACTATTGTTGGTAGTATAATAAGAATCAAAGTCTTTATTTGATAAGAAGATAAATAAAAAGGAATTTATTTATCTAGTCAAATTAGGAAGTCTTTGATATAGTCACAAATACACTAAAGAGTTGGATTAGGGTTTGGAATTCTAAGGAAATCTACCTAGGGTTAGGATTTAAGTCAATAGACACAAATCCTACATGGTAGAGGATATGGCCGAGATATACATAGAAATATGTATGGCACTTGGCCCATACGCAAATTAATATATATGGCAAGAGGAAGGTGTATATCGATATATATATTATTCTTGCAACCTTAAAGTGAGTGCGGCAATATATATATATTAATTCTTGCAACCTTAATGGGTGTGCGGCAATACATATATATTATTCTTGAAACCTGAATGTGGTAGCGGCATTATATATATTTATAGGTTGAATTCGGCTAACCCTATATTAATTTGCAAGGCTTGAGAGTTTTTCTTTTGCTTAAAAAATAGAATCCAACTCTAGTGATTAGTGTGTGTTGATTTCGACTAAAACATAAAAGAGTGAATAGATTATTCTTTGATGGTACACTAATGGCTTGTTCATCAATAAGCTTGTGTGTACAACATCGATTTAGGTTCATGCGAGTTTCGATCATTAGATTGAGAACTCAAAAGTGACCGAAATAATCTTAGTCTTCTTTTGATTGTTTTGTGACTAACAAAAAAAAAAAAAAAAGTTTGTTTGTCCATTCTCAGGTTTGCAATTCAAAGAAAAGGGAGACCACGCTCCTAGGTGATTCACGTTCGTGCTAGGATTGAAGATCTTGCGGATTACCATCGACGTAAGTCAATCGGATCACGCGACAAAAGGTATTCCTCTTTTGTTGATTATATGTATGCTTAATTAATTAAAGGGTTTAAGGTTCATAAAAAGGAAAAAATTTTAAAACATACTAAATCTAGTTTTAGTCTCGCTTCCGCTGCGTGTACTACGGTATTTTTCCCTACAATTGGTATCAGAGCCTAGGTTGAACCCTTTTAATTAATTAACGTATATATACGTGGATCGATTTCTTTTTATTGTGATTATGCATGTTTAGAAAGAGATTGCACTCTAGGTATTCGCATATATAATTACATGTGATGTATGGATTTATATATGTTTTATGTGGATTGTTATTGCTCGATTTTGGTCCTAGATTTTCAATGTAATTTTTGTTTCGGAATTGTAACAAGAAGGGTGGTCTATTATCGCCATAATTCCTTCTTGGTAGTTGTTAAGTTTTTTATTTTTTTTTATTTATTATGTGCAGTTTTTTACTGCAGTTTTTTTTTATTTTATTATGTGCAGTTTTTTTTTGTTTGTAAAAAGTACTGCAGTGATTAAAAAAAAAATAAAAAAATATTGCAGTATTTTATTTGTTTAAATACTGCCGTAATATATTTAGGTGTTGAAGATTCGAAGACACGAAGAAAAACGAAGCAACCGGAACCGAGAACGAGCACCGTGCGCACCCTAGGAGTGGATTGGGCTGCGCATGGCAAGCCCAAGCTTGGTGGGCTGCGCACGGCAGCCCTGGGAGTCTTCATGGGCTGTGCACAGTAGCCCCTTTGTGGGGTTGTGGGTTGTGCATGCGCATGGGGTTGGGCCGAAGGATGAGCGTATGGTTGATGGGCCACTTGAAGATCTTGTATTTCTAAACAATTGTAATTTACTTGTTTTTCTAGGATGGGCCAAAATTGTTGCTATTTAATTTATGTTTAAATATTACAATATTTGTTATTGTATGATAACATGACATATAGAATAGGAGTGCCACTCATATATCTCTTTTGGTATGAACATGCATTGAATGATTTAGGTATCTAAATTGGCATCTAGATAACTTGGTAAATCATTCTATGGGATTTAATCACACGCCTTAAATAATTGAGTGGAGAAGGTGTTTTTGTAACACCTATGGCCTCCAAGGTTAGTTGAGCTTAATTATTTATTGGTAATCCCCCCAAGGGGCGTCCATGAATGGAATTTAGCAACATACTTCCTTACAAGGATAGACTAGACATGGACTCAAACGAGATCTACTCCCCAAGGAGGGATTTTCGTGAGAGAAAATTGAGGGTCGATATCTTGGCAACACACTCAATGTAATTTTATTGATATCCTCCCAAGAGTTCTTGTCAGTAAAATTGCAAGGCTAAAATTGAAAACGCTGGTTGTTATGTTAACAATTAGGTGAGACCTAGTCTAACTAGTAAATGGTGCGAACTCCCAAAGGAGGCGTAACATTTATGGGTGTTGGATCACCGTTGAATTTTATGATTGAGTTATTTATTTAATTCAAGATAAATATTTAAAAGTGCTTTATCATGATTATTTACTTATATATGTTTTGTTTTATTCAGAAATCATGACCCCATCCCTAATGAACATCTTAAAAGATAATATTTTAACCGGAAATAATTATGTCACATGGAAAAGGAAAATTGGGTTGTTGCTGCAAGCTGAAAAACATAAGTTTATTCTGTCTGCTCCTAAACCACCTGCTCCTACTTATGAATCTCAGATTCATATGATTGGTAAAGTTGCTACTGTTAAGACCCGTCAAAAGGTTAAGGAACAACAGAAGAAAAAGCAACTTGGGCCTACCAAGATGGAGACCAAGAAAGTAACCAAGATCAAAGGGAAATACTTCTTTTGTGGTGAAAAGGGACATTGGAAAAGAAATTGCCCAAAGTCCCAGAACAAGAAGGAACAAGGTAATATTAATTATCTTGAAACATGTTTTCTGGCAGATTCTACAGATTCTTGGATCATAGACTCTGGAGCCACAAATCATGTTTGCTATTCCTTACAGGGGTTTCAAGAAAGGAGAAAGTTGAGTAAGAATGAAATCAATTTGCGCTTGGGCAACGGAACGTTAGTGTCTGCAAGTGCAGTGGGAGATATTAGAGTTTATTTGGATTCTAGAAGGCATTTAGATTTGATAGACGTTTATTATGTACCTCAATTCAAGAGGAATTTAATTTCAGTTTCTTGTTTGAATAAATTTGGATATTCGGTTACTTTTAATAAAGTTTTTATTATTAGTAAGAATGACAAAATTATTTGCCAAGGTACATTGGAAAACGGTCTATACTTTTTGCATAGAAATATCTCTCACTCGTTAGACACAGAATTAACGGAACCTAATCATAAAAGAGTAAAATTATCAACAGATGAAACCTACCTTTGGCATTTACGCTTAGGTCATATTAACCTTAATAGGATTAAAAGATTGGTATGTGACGGACCTTTGAGTGACTTAAAGGTTGATGATCTACCAACTTGTGAATCTTGTTTGGAAGGTAAAATGACCAAAAGGACGTTCTCTGCCAAAGGTGCAAGAGCCACTGAATGTTTAGGATTGATACACACTGATGTATGTGGACCTATGAGCATTCAAGCTAGAGTTGGATATGAGTACTTCATCACCTTCACAGATGATTACTCGAGATTTGGTTATGTGTATCTCATGCGACATAAGTCGGATGCTTTTGACATGTTCAAAGCATTCAAAGCTGAAGTGGAAAATCAGCTTGAGAAACACATAAAAATCTTGAGATCTGATCGTGGTGGAGAATATCTATCTGGTGAGTTTCAGCAATATCTTATTGATAATGGGATAGTTTCTCAGTTTTCTGCACCAGGTACACCTCAACAGAATGGGGTAGCAGAAAGGAGAAATAGAACTCTTTTGGATATGGTTAGGTTTATGTTGAGTTATTCAACACTTCCTATTTCTTTTTGGGGATATGCTTTACAAACTGCTATATACATTCTAAACGATGTACCATCTAAGTCTGTTCCTAAAACACCGCATGAGTTGTGGACTGGGCGCAAGCCTAGTTTACAACACTTAAGAATATTTGGTTGTCCTGCGCATGTGTTAAAAGGAAAGACAGAAAAGATGGAGTCCCGTTCGGAAACATGTATATTTGTAAGGTATCCAAAAGAAACTAAAGGATATTATTTCTATAGTCCTTCAGATCTTAAAGTATTTGTTTCGACAAATGCTAAATTTCTGGAAAAGGACTATATGAATGATTTTGTGCCTAGAAGTAGAATTGTCCTGAATGAGATGTCAGGAGATACAATTCCACGAGAGGTTACACAACCTAACCCAATTGTAAGTTCCGATCCAACACAAGATCAACAACCTACCATTCCTCGTCGTAGTGGGAGGGTTAGAACACAACCCGAAAGATACATCGGTCTGGGAGAATCAGTGGAGAATCTCCCGGACGATGATGATCCCTATACGTATAAGGAAGCTATGGAGGATGTTGATAGTCGCCATTGGCAAAAGGCAATGCAATCCGAGATTGAATCTATGTTCGATAACAAAGTTTGGTCCCTTGTAGACTTGCCTAAAGGGATAAAACCCATTAGGTGCAAGTGGGTATACAAGAGGAAAAGAGGTATGGATGGAAAGGTGGAAACCTTTAAAGCTAGATTGGTAGCTAAAGGGTATACACAGAAAGAAGGTATCGATTACGAGGAAACCTTCTCTCCTGTGGCCATGCTTAAATCCATTAGGATACTCTTATCCATTACAGCATCTTTAGATCTAGAGATTTGGCAAATGGACGTCAAGACAGCTTTCCTAAATGGAAGTCTTGACGAAAGCATCTACATGATGCAACCAGAGGGATTCATTGAAAAGGGCCAAATGGATAAGGTATGCAAGTTGTAGAAATCCATATATGGATTAAAGCAAGCATCCAGATCCTGGAACATAAGGTTTGATCAAGCTGTCAAAGGTTTTGGATTTATTCAGAATCCTGACGAACCTTGTGTATACAAAAGGATTAAAGTCGACAAGTTGGTTTTCCTGATTCTTTATGTTGATGATATACTACTCATTGGAAACGATGTAGGTGTATTGACATTAGTAAAAGAATGGTTAGCAAAACAATTTGATATGAAGGACTTAGGAGAAGCAAGTTTTATTCTAGCTATCCAAGTAATAAGGGATAGAAAGAATAGAACGATTGCATTATCCCAAGCTTCATACATAGACAAGATCTTGTCTAGGTTTTCCATGCAGGATTCCAAGAAAGGTATGTTACCTTTCAGACATGGAATCAAGCTTTCTAAGGAACAAGTTCCCAAGAATGAGCATGAAGAGCAATTCATGAGTAGAGTTCCATATGCCTCGGCAGTTGGAAGTCTCATGTATGCAATGCTCTGTACTAGACCAAATATTTGTTTTGCTGTTGGCATAGTTAGCAGGTTTCAATCGAAACCTGGTCTTGATCACTGGACGGCAGTCAAGCATATTTTCAAGTATCTCAAGAGAACGAGAGATAATATGCTTGTATACTCTGGAGGGGATTTGATTCCCGTTGGGTATACAGATTTTGATTTCCAATCAGATTCTGACTCCAGAAAATCCACATCAGGGGCTGTGTTTACTATTGGAGGAGGAGCAGTTATATGGAGGAGTATCAAGCAATCTTGTATTGCTAATTCCACCATGGAAGCTGAGTATGTTGCTGCATGCGAGGCTGCCAAAGAGGCTGTTTGGCTCCGCCAATTCTTCATTGACTTGGAAGTGGTTCCTAGTGCGAATAAGCAGATCACTATCTACTGTGACAACAGTGGAGCAGTGGCTAATTCGAAAGAACCAAGAAGTCACAAGAGAGGCAAACACATTGAAAGAAAGTATCATCTTTTAAGGGAGATTGTTCAAAGAGGTGACTGTGACGATTACCAAAATCGCGTCAGCAGAAAATCTAGCGGATCCCTTCACAAAGGCTCTACCTCAGAAGAGTTTCGATGGGCATCTAGAGAACATGGGCTTGAGAGATATGACACATTTGCTATAGTGCAAGTGGGAGATTGTTAGGATTATGCTCAATAGCAAGAGTGTAATGTTGTAATTAACAATCTTTTTCATATTAATAAAGTGATTTCTGGTTTAACAAATCGTATAGCATTTATAGTTTAATATTATAATTGTCAAAGTAAATAATCATAAGGTCTAAAGACTATGAGAAAAGAAAAATTGTTCGTACATCTGGATATGTATGTGGTAGACACAATTCTTTAGTTAGTCTTGAATATTGTTCACAACTTAAGTTAAAGGTTGGGCACCTTTATCTTGTTAAAGTTGTAGAATTCTTTTGCTAGCATTTGAGTGGGATCAAATGAGATATGATGAGTCTAAAATCATCGGAGTGTCTTCGAGCAAAAGGATCTAGTGCACTGGGTGCATTGAACTGGATCACAATGAAAAGCTTTATCTAGAACCGTCAATAGATAATAGTCTTTTCATTATCAGGACAATCGGAGTGTCTATCTTAATCCTGAGATAAATGATGGACTTATGGTTGCAAGTGATATCATTTGAGTTATCAATGAGTATGATTATATCGCATAGTCTATCCTCAATAGTTTGGTGATATTCATTTGTTAATCGATAGAGGACTTCATTTATAGATATGGACATCGTGGCTCCATTTATTAAATAAGAGTATAATATCATCATATGGATGTTTTGAGGTAATTGGATATTAAATCTCAACGTTGAGTTTTCAATAGTGTCTATTGAAAACATGGCTTCTGGACAAGTCAAAATATCCAAGTTCAAAACGTGGTCATATGAGTAAATATGGTAACTTGGAGAGTTATAGGCGGTCTATGAACTCTTGGCGATTACTGATATTAATCACGAGGATACACTATCTCCAATATGATTGTCTAGGGTATGAATGAGGAACATCTTCCTTTTCTATCTTTATTTAAGAGTTCAGTTTTAGCTCTTTAGTGGAATGAGTTAAAATTAATGGATCAGACCTAAGTGAATCATTTGTTGATTGTGATTAGGTTATGTCTATTGAAGCTTAAATTTAGATGGCCCGCCAAGATCCCCAATCCACACGGACTTGCATGGATCACTTGATATATTCTACCGGACCAATTTATGGGTCCATGTAGAATTGCATTTAATATATTAAGAATATAATTTGCACATTATTTATTTAATGGGCTGCTCAATTATATTAATATATTAATGAAAGACATGTGGGCTTGTTTCTTTTAGTAAGAATGGGTCTGGTTTACATGTGGGCTTTTTATTTAAAGTCCAATGGATTAAATGAAATAAGAAAATAATATATGGCCCATTTATTTTAAGTGGGGCGGCAAGGGTTAATATATTAGCCTAATATATTATTTTGTTTCATTGTTTTAATTAAATAAGAATTAATTAATTGTTTAATTAAGAAACAAATCTTTTTCTAACTAGGAAATATGTTTCTTAGTAGTATACTATTGTTGGTAGTATAATAAGAATCAAAGTCTTTATTTGATAAGAAGATAAATAAAAAGGAATTTATTTATCTAGTCAAATTAGGAAGTCTTTGATATAGTCACAAATACACTAAAGAGTTGGATTAGGGTTTGGAATTCTAAGGAAATCTACCTAGGGTTAGGATTTAAGTCAAGAGACACAAATCCTACATGGTAGAGGATATGGCCGAGATATACATAGAAATATGTATGGCACTTGGCCCATACGCAAATTAATATATATGGCAAGAGGAAGGTGTATATCGATATATATATTGTTCTTGCAACCTTAAAGTGAATGCGGCAATATATATATATTAATTCTTGCAACCTTAATGGGTGTGCGGCAATACATATATATTATTCTTGCAACCTTAATGGGTGTGCGGCAATATATATATATTAATTCTTGCAACCTTAATGGGTGTGCGGCAATACATATATATTATTCTTGAAACCTGAATGTGGTAGCGGCATTATATATATTTATAGGTTGAATTCGGCTAACCCTATTTTAATTTGCAAGGCTTGAGAGTTTTTCTTTTGCTTAAAAAATAGAATCCAACTCTAGTGATTAGTGTGTGTTGATTTCGACTAAAACATAAAAGAGTGAATAGATTATTCTTTGATGGTACACTAATTGCTTGTTCATCAATAAGCTTGTGTGTACAACATCGATTTAGGTTCATGCGAGTTTCGATCATTAGATTGAGAACTCAAAAGTGACCGGAATAATCTTAGTCTTCTTTTGATTGTTTTGTGACTAACAAAAGAAAAAGAAAAGTTTGTTTGTCCATTCTCAGGTTTGCAATTCAAAGAAAAGGGAGACCACGCTCCTAGGTGATTCACGTTCGTGCTAGGATTGAAGATCTTGCGGATTACCATCGACGTAAGTCAATCGGATCACGCGACAAAAGGTATTCCTCTTTTGTTGATTATATGTATGCTTAATTAATTAAAGGGTTTAAGGTTCATAAAAAGGAAAAAATTTTAAAACATACTAAATCTAGTTTTAGTCTCGCTTCCGCTGCGTGTACTACAGTATTTTTCCCTACAATTATGCTTCAGATGGTCCTAGTGGTGATTCTAAGAAGGACAAGAAGGGAAAGGCTATGGCGGCTACATGGAGTGAAGATGATGCCTCTAGTGATGAGGAGAGCTCAAGTGATGAGTCTTCTAGTGAAGAAGAGCTAGTAAGCAACCTTGTTGCATTCATGGCTTCTCACTCTACTCTAGAGGATGTTAATCAAGATTCGTTGGATAAGGAGATTGATGTGTTTAAGTGATAATCCATCCTACATTGATCTTTTGGCTAAGGTGAAGTTTCTTGAGGAGAAGTTGAAATTAGCCTTGAGTGAGATTGATGAGAAGGAGGACTTGATCAAGATTCAAGTGGATGAGTTTGTTGCTACAACTCGTAGGCTCTTACGTGAAAAGAATGCTATTGAAAAGAAGCTTTGCGAAGTTGAGGGTACTTTGCTTGATAAGGATAGGATCATCTCTAATATGAACTTAGGAAGCTCAAGTGTAGCGGTGGTTGAAGAGAAGCTCATAGAAGCATCACTTCCTACTAGTGAAGCTATCATTGAAGAGAAAGCTCCTAAGAAGAGACGTTCCAAGAAGAAGAACAAATTGAAGAATAAGGTACCCCTTGAAACTCCCATTTGTCCTCCACCACCACCGGAAGGTAATATCTCTCCTTTTGTTCCCATATGTCATTTTTGCAATACCTTAGGCCATATCAAGCCCAAGTGCTATAAATTCATTGAATATTGCAACTTAGAAAATGCATCTAGGAATAGAGAGATTGGGCCTAATTCTATGCATGCTAAAGCTTTTGAATATGGAAAGCATGATAATTTGTCAAAGCATGTTAAGAATGTCCGGAAGGTGAAGAATGCATATCCTACAAAATTTGACCATGCATGTGTTGCTAACAATGTTGAGAAAAAGAGTATTAATGATATTATTGTGAATCAAGTTGTGGAAGAACTTTACTCTAGGTTCAACATTGTGGTTAAAGAGAATCTTGATGATGTTCGTGTATGTCCACCCAAGACAAAATTTGTCAAGGGTGAGTGTTCTTACCATTAGTGTAAGTTGCACATGTGAGTTAGCTTTAAGACTAGTGTCGTTGATAAGAAGCTTAGCTTTTTGCTTTGTATCTTTACAACTTGACATGAACTTAGCTATCTCACTTTGTTTGTTTTGATAGTCAAAATTTGTTGATTAACTTTTGAGAAGTTTGTTTTTGGAATCTATATGGTAACATATTTGTTATGGCTTTTAGAGAAAGTCATTTTTTTTTGTTTGTTTGAGTTGGATTACATTGTCTTTAGTCTCTTGGAATCGACACACCTATAACTTGTAGTCATGAGGACTTACAAGCCAAGAGGACTCATAAAAAGGGTGAAGGCTTTGTATTTGGTGAAAATAGCTTGCGAAGGTATCTCTATATCATATTGCTTGCTTACTTGATTTTTCATCTATCAACTCATTGTTTGTATCACATTCATGAAGCATGTCATAATTGAGAACTAATATAGTGTTTATATGGTCCTCTTTGACATTTGCTAGTTTAAGATCTTTTGGTGATAAGTGTTCACATTGATCTTATTTCATGAAGTGTGTTGTTATTTGTATGATTGTTGAGTGGCTAATTTTTGAATAATGTGAGCTTCATATTCTTTGATAGCTACTCTCTTGAGAAGTAGAGATCTTAAGTAAGTCTCTTTACTTGCTTCTAGATCATGTGCTTTTAAGCCTTGAAATTGGTTTCAAAAATGCACTTTGCTTCTCTTGTATGATTTGTTAAGTATGTTGAGCTTGATTGATGTTCGTTTTGGATACACCTTGAAGTCCTAAGGACTAGTACATTTAAAAATGACCAATGGTTGGTATCCATTTGCTTCGGCAACATAGAACTCAACGAGCATCCTCATGGAAAGGGCTACACACCTTGGTTGTGAAGCCACCCAATATAGGAAAGGGCTACGCCATTATGATGAGTGAAAGCCGCCATGAAGTGTATATGTTTATGTTAGAAAAATCAAAGAAGTGTTTAATTGAATCATAAAAAAAAAAATCTTTGATTCAAGCCTTAATAAAAAAAAAATTAAAAAAAATAATAAATAAAAGGCTTTTGGAGTATAGTTGAATAATCAAATGAGCTCGGGTTGACAAATAGAAATGGGTTGACGAGCCACATGCACACACACGCTCACATGTTGAAATCTATTCTCTTTATAAGCAAAATTTCGGATGATAACCGGTTTGACCTTTTTTATGGAAAGGCCTAAGATGAATAGATGTTGAAATTGTATGCATGCTTGATTATCAAACTACTTCTTTTCATATACTTGAAGCAAAATCTTCACACACTCACTTTTGCTTAATTAGTATTTGTGGTACTTTAGCAATTTTTGATGACATATGAGAGTAATTGAAAATCTTGATGTAACTCTCTTAGATATGTGAAGCTTATTTGCAAATCTAATAAAAATTGCTTGTGATGTGATTGTGTGGTGATTTTGTGAACATTTGTCTATCTTGATTTTAGATGAGGCACTTGTCAAGGGGGAGCATAATATGCTAAATTCTTGTTCTCTTTTATGACATGTTCACATGTTCTTCAAGGTTGTTATTTGTTGGCATTATTCTTATTTTTGATAAATCATGAAGATGCTATGATAAATTCTTACTTGCATGGTGATTTATTAAATATAGTGTTTTGCCTTTGTATATGTTTATTGGTTCTTTATTTGTTTCTTTGTTTCCTCTCACTTTGGTTTTTAGTTTGTTTTGTGTAGCAAGATTATGGGAAAAGCAAAGAAGATTGGTGGAAATACTTCTTCAACTCCCATTGCCAAGTCCAAACCTACAATTTCTTCCAAAATTTCCAAAGGTAACAAAGTTGATGAATTGGGAATTTTTGGTTGCAAAAAGATAATTCAAGAAAGAGGTATTGACTTGGACTCTTGTGTTGGATCCTATGTTTATGATGTGCTTAAGAGTAGAAATTGGATTTCATGGGTGAACATGTTAGGAATCTCTAATGAGACCGTTGTTAGAGAATTTTATCATGCTTACAAATCCGGTTCTACTGTGACTAGTGCTACTCTAAGCGTAAGGAAAGTTGTCTTTAAAGTTTGTCCTAGGAAGGTTAATGAATTTCTTAACTTGCCCGATGATATTGAATCGGAATTCCTTGATGTTGATATCTTGGAAAACCTTGATTTAATGGGTAGGACTCTATGTGATGATAATGATTTTGTGTGGGGGAAACGTGCTTTTATTAGGCAAGGTGAGCTAACAAAAATTAGTGCATTTTGGCATTTATTTGTATGCTCCAATCTTGTTGTTTCTACTAATGCTTCGGAGCTTAATAGAGACAAAATTAAGATTGTATATGCCTTGGTGACTAACAAACCTATAAACCTTGGTGAATTGCTTGTGGAGCAAATTGAAATTGCGGCTTGTACTAGTCGTTTGGACAAGAAATTGGCTTTTCCGGGGTTTATAACTCAATTGTGCTTAGCTAAAGGTGTGAGGAATCTTGATGGTGATGTTATGCTTCCTCCCTTAGAGAAGTTGAGTGAGAAACGTATGGCAACCATGTCGTACAAGGACAAGGGAAAGTCTAATGATGTACTTAGGCTTTTTGGTGATTCTCTTGATTCTAACCATGTCCCTAACTCACCCGCTCTTCCTAGTTGGGCTTTAAAATTGAGGAAAGAGGTTGAAGAATCTCATAGGTTGATTGAGGCGTCACAAAGGAAGATTGAAGACCTTAGTGCCAAGCATGTTGCTCAAGATGAGAGGATCAAAGAGTTGGAAGGAAAATCAACTCCAACAAGGCAATATGTGAGATCCGCACACCGTTCTTCTTTCCTTGGTGGCACAAGTGGCTAGAGAGCTTCATGAGGTATATTTTCTTACTCTTTCCCTTTGGCTTCATATCATGTCAAAAAGGGGGAGAAATATGAGAAACACATGGGAGAAATCTAGCTTACTTAGTCTTATGTTAAATCTAGCTTACTTAGTCTTATGTTAGTTGTTTTATATTTTTGTATATTTGGTATCTAGCTTGAACTATATGGCATGTAATATTTTTTTTGTTTAATCTTGGCTTAGAATATATTGATGGATAGTATGTATTAAGGGGGAGCATACTTGATCCATTTGAACTTATATGTTACTATTTTCTTGCCTAAGATTGGATATTGCCATACTTGTTGTCTCTTGGATATTCTTGTGCTTTCAAGTTCTTTTTAGGTGATATCAGGAGAAGACCAAGATAAAGTTCAAGACTTCTTGTTATAATTTGTGTCTATATGTGTAACTCATCGTACTCATTGTGACCAAATTTTCTTTGTAATTGTTTTAGTGTTTGTTTAGGGGTTTTGACATGGAATTTGCCAAAGGGGGAGATTGTTAGGTTGATAATTAGTGTTGGCATTAATTCCATATCAAAACGTGTTTAACTTGTAATGTTTAGTGGTTAGTAATTGAAGAATTTCGAAGACAAAGGACGTCTCAACCACAATTCGTTCAAGTTGCCGACTTTTAAGAGATTCGGGCATTATCGGTCGACAAAGGTATTCAAAGACCTCTTATCTCTTACAAGGCTAGGCACACACTCACACATATAATTCTTGTGTGTTCCTTCATGATTTAATTTCATTTACATTTTACTTTCACACACTTGGCAAAATATGCTCATGCATTCATATTTAGTTAATAAACTTTGTGTTTTGCATTTTTTAGGACTATGTCCGGAAACTAGCATATGTGTGTGTCTTTGTGTTTTTATGTTTCCGTATTTTGTGTTTAGGACTTGAACATGTTCTTATTCAATGCCTTATTGAGTTCCGGTCGTTTCGGTTACTCATTCATAAGGTTTTGAGTCCAAACAAGTTGACTATGCTACTTTACGTTCTCTTTCGTTGAGTTGACTTCATCGATGATTTCCGAGATGATTTCTCAACCGTTTTTCAAAGTTGTATAGTCATCATCGTGCGTGAGAGAGTCACGGTTCGTAATCCAGAAACAGATTCGAATTCGGAGTTTGGACGCCCGAGATACGGGCCGACGAACCGAGGGAGCGCGCGAGAGGACAGCCCAGGCCGTGGGCCACATGGGCTGGCCGTGGGCCCCACGGCCTGGAGCAGCCTCTGCTCCCGTGTGGGCCACGCGCCCCCCATGGCCAGGGGGTGATGTGGCACCACGTGGTTGGTCGAAAACCTCTCTCTCCTCCTATTTCTTCCCTCTCTCTCTCCATTTTGAAAACTAAGAAGAAAATTTCAGATTTCCCGCAATACATTCTCTCCAGTTTTTCAGATTTTCGAAACACCATATCTTCCTCATCCGAAGTCGGATTTGAGTGATTCAAGTTGGAAAGTGTTCGTATTTGAGTTCTCTAACATCTCCAAGTGGTTTGGTGGCTGTTTGATCGTGATTTCAAGTGGTTGAACACTGATTTCCGAACCAGCTGCAAAATCCGAGGTATGAGTCTCAACTTTGGGATTTCTTGTTATTTGACCTTCCATTTGCTTGGGGTTTCTTCTTCTATATCTATGTTATTGTTTGGTAAAAGCTATTTGGAAAGATAGCTTGATTATCATTCTAATTGAAACTCAATTTGTGGACTAATGTTGACTAGATTCTATGATTCTAGGTTTTACATATGTTTGTGAGTTGTATTGTGATTAGAATGGCATCTTAGGTTGTTTGATACTTAATTGAATTAATTTTGTGTTAAAATGACTTTGAGATTTGATTTGATCCTTTGATTGATAAAATCTAGGATTTGTGTATTTGTGTGTGATTTAGAGAATATAGGTTTTGATTGATGTAAATCTCAAAACCTTACTCTATATTTTTGTCTAGTATATTGATTGATTTTAATCTCATATATCTAGCATTTAATTGTATATTGATAGCATCTTGAATTTGTACTTCATGAACATATTGTGATTCAAGTGTTATGTGTGTGAATGAGACTTTGAGTGTATGTGTTAGGTGTTTCACATGCTTAGGTTTCTATTCATGTATTTTTGCATCTAGACTTGATTATTTGTGATTTCACATGTTTAGGTCTATTTGTGCCATAGAATGTATTGATCACATGTTCTATGTTGTATTGAATGTTTGCATCACTTGCATTAACATGATCACACTAGGAAGTCCTTGTAAAAGGCATGAAGTCTTGGTTAGAGTCGGGATGACTCGGATAGCCAAGCAAGAAGTCTTGCCTAAAGTCGGAATGACTCGGATAGGTAAGCAAGGAGTCATGGCTAGAGTCGGGAGGACTCGGATAGTCATGCATGGGAGGCTCCCTAGAGGCAAGAGTGCCTTGGATAGGGAGTTGGCTATTGTATTGGTAGGCCTAGGCGTATGGTTAGACATAGAGTCCGATAGAGCGGGGTACACGGGAGGTGTATGCACTCTTGAGGAATTTCTAATCTACCATCGATGTTGGTTGTGTGTGTTGTCCAATATATGGTGGTTCCGCATCATTGAGGGATTTCACACTTTCCAATAGGGTTGGGTAGGCTTAGACTTCACTAGGTTGGGTGAGCTAAAGATTGGTCACTTTGTGAATGTTATATGTTTGCTTTCCAATAATATAGTACCCAATAGTTGTAGTTCAACCCGTGGATGTTTCCTCCTTGGAGGTTTTACCACGTTAAAAAATCCCTTGTGTTAATTCTTCCTATCTCTTTCTCTTATATTTTTATTGTATATTTTTATTGTCTTGATTCATAATATCCACATGTGATGTATTGTGAAGCAAGTCTTTGTATAGTGTGATTAGTGTATTCATTCTATAGATCAATTTGTATCTTTGATTCTTTTATATACTGTAATTTTTGTATAGTGACATTTTGATCACTCTTGTAACACATTAAACATCTTATTAAATACAAGCTTATTTTGTTGTTATGTTTATTTGCTATTTTACCTCACATAACTTGTTGATATACTTAGACGTTGCTCTTATGATTGTATTATCGTATTGTCTATGTATGTCTTCCTTGGCTTATTGTGTTGTGTGTAAGGCTACCTTGAGGGATAAACGAATGTTTGTTCAAGGGTTTGAAAAAGGTGTAAAAACCTATTCACCCCCCCCCCCCCCCCCTCTAGGTATGCTTTAAGCAATTTAACTTCGTTTGTGTACATTCAGTTGGTGTCGCCCTTTTGATGGTGTCGCCATGGCAATAGAAAGATTTATACTTGAAAAACCAATCAGGTATAGCGTCGCCATGAGAACAAAGAGCAACAAAGAAGAAAATATGGTGTCATCAGGCGTCGCCATTTAGTGCCGCCATGGCGACATAGAAGAAAAATTGGTGTCGACCTGAGACAAATGGCGACAGCAAATGGCGACAACTGATTTTGTCCAAAACGACATATCTTCTATTTGACCTTCTATAAATATGTCTCTTTGTTCTTAGGTCAAAGTATGAGTTCAAGATCATAGTTTTAACTTAGAACATTTTCCAAGAGTGAAAATGTTTTAAGAACTCATCTTTGATTACACAAACCTATTTCCATATGCATAAATCATCATCTAAACATCATCTAGGATCATCTAGTATGTGCTAATGCATGGGTCTTCTTCAACACACATGGTATGGTTTGTTGAACACTATTTTCCTACATAATTAGTGTTTTTACTTATCAATTTTATCTCATCTATAACTTGTATGTGTTTAGATTAATTTCTACATACATGATTGAGATTATGTGTTGATTGGGTTATTTTGTGATAGCTAGGCTTTAATGTTAATATGTCATCTAGCTAATTAATCTCATTAAAATGATTGAGATTGTTTTTTATAGCTATTGTATCTAGGATTGGTTATCCTTAACATAGCAAAAGTTGTATGCCATGTCATATAGCTATTTTCATATCTATGATTGATTTTATTGTCATCATATAATCCTAGATAAGTATTTAGTGTATCCTAGTATTATTTGCATATTTGAATATCATTGCATATTCACTTAGGGTTTGATCTCTTCGGAGAAGTAAGTCTTGTGTGATGACCAGGATTAGGTCGAACACCGGGATTAAGTGGTCACATGAGCAATTGGACTAGGTCCACTTTTATAGGCCTGTGGGTAATGGTAGCGGGTTATAGTCCGAGTATGGTTAAGGTCAACCTAGGTTGTAAACATTATCACAATTAGTGGATTCGAGGTTCGAGTGTGGCGCACTTACCAGCCTGTGGTTTTTCCCTGTTGAGGGTTTCCACGTAAAAATCTAGTGTCATTTATATTTCCGCACCTTTACACTTGATTTATTGTTTTGTGAATTGGGGTTATATTTGTAATATTGACTGATCCGAAAATTTTGGTAATAACGGATTAACAACCCATTCACACACCCTCTAGGTTGTATTTATTAGACACGCACGCGAATACGGGAATTAATTATTCCTTTCAATTGGTATCAGAGCAGGTTCCTAGACATACTTAGATGATTCTTGCCATATTTGCATGTCTTGCATTTTGTGTGTTTTGATTGATACATACATATGCATTCATATTACTCAAACACTATGTGTGGATTTGAAAGACTAGAGGGTAATTTGACCTCCAAGGTGGAGAGGAAAGAATTTGACTCCAATGAGGAGATAACCATATAACTCAACCTTTGAGAAAGGTTCATCATGCTCAACCACAATGGCACCAACATCCGGCCATTGCTCCCTAGAAAAGCCAACCAATGCTCCATCAAAAACACCTCATCAACATGGCAATGCCTCGATGAGAGCTCAAAGCGATGGTATAAATTCTCTCGTTATACCTACTTGTCTTTATTGTGGTATGATTGGTCACATTTGACCAAATTGTTTTAACTACATCAAGTTATGTAGAATTAAGAGCATGAAAGAAAAGAGAATGAACCGTAGGGCTAGCTTGCATGAACCTAGAAATATGTCTATGACCACTAAAATGAAAAGGTGGAAACTAGGTGGGTTAGAAAATTTAAACCCGATTGCAAATGTGCTAATACGTCACCCGTAGATGCTACTAGGTCTAACCAACATAGTATGTCTATAGGGTCTTGTCCCTTGCCCTGATACGGTATGTGATTGATCCCATATGGGGAACTCAAGCAAAGAGAGCACTTGCATACTTATTGCATGCAAAAATTTAAAATAATATATATATATATATATATATATATATATGCTTCTTTTTTAATTGCTTGAGTAACTTGGTTGCACATGTGTTTATGTGTTTTTACTTCAATAAGTGTGAACCAATGCTTGTATCGCAATCTATGTCATATTTATGTTCAAACATGCATTTTTGGACTAGGAGATATATACATAGGAAATACTCTTTGAATGACCTATAATGATCTCCATGACATGATGATTTTTAAATGACATGCTAAAAATGAAAAGCATGAATTGTTGATTGCATTTTCTTAAATGCAAAAATAATGTGTGAAAAGCAAATGAGACTCAAATGAAAATCAAAATGTCTTTCTTTCTTTACTTGTGAAACATGGCTACTATCATATGGGTATCTTACCCGGAAAAATCGAATAGGGTGCAAAAAGTCGTTCATGCCATGTTGTGCTTGTAAAATTGGATATATTGCTCTAAAATTGAATTCATTGAATTTCCTATATCCTTGCTTTTAATCATGACAAAGGTGAAATTGATTTGAATTCTTTAAGGAAACCTTTGTCATTTGCTTTGCCAAATACCATTGATTTTTGGTTTTGAATGCAACATGTCTTGTATACAAAGCATCTTAATCACACATTTTTCTTTAAATAAATCTCCTTGTTCTCTCCAATTCATTGAGTTGGATGCCTCCAGTGAATTGATCAGATCTTCGATGTTGCTTCTTCTTCGTCTTACAAATTTTCTATGTGTAAGGTGGATGAGAGAATTGTGTTATGAGTTGTGTCAAAAGGTGTTGTGAAATGGTCTGTGGTCCGATAACGAGCGAGAGCCAAAACCCTAAAATATTTGTGTATTTATATGAGACAACTCTAGAACGTAATAGAAAACACTTTCTTGCGCAGATTTGTCAAACCGCTGTGAAAGCCACAGCGGTCTTCACATGTTTGTGCAGCGCTATGGTTTTGAAAGCGTATATTGCAGCGATTGTCATGGAGGTCACCTCTGTCTTTGGACCGCTGTTGATATCGTTGTGGAAACCCATAACGATCTTGACAGCACAAATTTGTAAATTGCTGAAAAGCCCCTTGAATCTTCTAAAATTGCTATTTTCCTCTGAAATTCTTTAAACACATCATTTCGAACCAACAACCTAAAAATACTCAAACACAAATTATAACCGTAAATGACTCAAGAAACAAGCAATTGATTAAAAGAATGGGGATCAAAAACATATACAATAAATGACCGATCAAATATTAATTAAAGAGTTTAATTAATTTTTCTAAGTATTATTGAAGCTCAAAACTGTGGATCCATTAAGTCCCCTTGCTAGCACTTTACAATTATTGTTAACAAGGTTCACAGACAATTGGATGGTCCAATTAATTATGTTACGAAAGTGACTTGGATTTATTCTGGAAATTAATTAAATGATATGATTATTTAATTAATAAATTATTTAATTGATTAATTAAATATAATTAAATAATATGATTATTTAATTGAAAAATTAATAATTAAGAATTATTAATTGTTGGTTGGAGGTTGCAGGTTCAAACCTTGACAAGAGCAAAGGAATAAAATAATGGGATATTATCACTTGGGTCCTTATATTTTTTTGAAATATCTATCTTTTACTCACTTATACATTTTCGGATGATTGGGCCTTATTTTTTAAAAAACAACTCAATTTGGTCCCTCTGAGTTGATTTTTAAACAGTCAACGGTTACTAGTGGTGGCCACAGTTCAGTTTCAGTTCGGTTTTGGTTTTGTGGCCACCCAAAACCGAAACCGAAACCGAAACCGAAACCGAAACCAAAACCGAAACCATGGCCAACGGTTTGGGGGCGGTTTGTAACCGCCGGTTTCGGTTTCGGTTTCGGTTAAAAAACCATCGGTTTTGGTCATAGTTTCGGTTTCGGTTTCGGTTCAGGCGGTTTTTCAAAAAAAAAAATCAAAAAATGTGCCACGTGGCACCTTCTGATTCGTCTAATTTTTTTTTAATTTTTTTTTTAAAAAAAACCGGTGGTTTAACCACAGTTTAAACCGTCGGTTTTGGCTGGTACCATAACCAGTTCAACCGGTTTACAGCCGGTTTTAAAACCGCTGGTTCCGGTTTTGGTGCAGTTTTTGGCCGTACGGTTTCGGTTAAACCGTAGACAAAACCGCCGGTTAACTGAAACCATGGCCACCTCTAACGGTTGCAGAATATGCTGAATTACTATTTTGCCCTTTACTTTAAAATCAAAATAAAATAAAATGAACTACCTTTAATAAATGATTAATATAAATCATATTAATTAATTAAAAAAAGAAGCCATAAAAATAAAAATAATAATAATAAATAAATAAAACCAAAAAAAATCAGACGAGAATCAGGAGACATCGATCTCAATTTTTTTCATCAATCTTGAAAAAAAAAAAAAAACATCTTCTTCCATCAAATTCCAAAAAATAATAAATAAATAAATAAATAATTAAAAAAAAAAAACCATACCTGTATTGCTGTATTCAAAGTTCTAAACACACCATGGAAACACAGAACATCAATATTCAGATACCAACCTACTAAAAATATCTCAACTTCACAGTCCTAGATCCCAAAACACAAACCCATAAACAAGCACAAATAATTCCACAAATCAACTAAAATGATTAAAAAAAATCTATTGATTCGGCGATTTCATCATCACCGAACATAAAAGCAAGCAAATGCAAGGTTATCTTCAATGATGTTCATAACCACCACAAATATAAAATCTTCATTTTTATTATCTTCTTGTTATATCATCATTTCGTTTCATTTCATTTCAACACAAAATCCAACAGCGAATCGAATCATGTGGCATCGCCTCCACTCCTTTGCGTTCTCGAATACAGGGGCTAAAGATTAGCCATACTGCCATAGAGATGGTCTCTCCATGAAGAGAGGTCTGATCATCACAGATCTCCAAATTTTTTATTTTTTTTTTTAAGTTAATATTTGTTTTTCTTTTAAAATAAAATGAAATAAAAACTTTTATTTTCAAATTAAACCACAACCCAGATTCTTCATCATCGCAGCACAACTATGTCAAGAAGAGAAGATTGAATGACTTATGGGTAGGCAATTGAAGAAGATTGTAGAAATTCGGGGGAATTTTAATTAGGGATTTCAAGAGATAGATTTGGGAAACTTTCAGACAATAACCAGCCCCATCCAATTAAACCACAATCAATGACCATAATAATCATTTAGCACCACAACTAGCCTCATCATCAGCTTCAAATTAAACCAACCCAGATTCTTCAACATCAGTCACGCACCCACCATCAACAGGGAAACCCTTCGCCTGCTTGAAACCCAGATTCTTCAAAACCAACCCAGATTCTTCAAAAAGGAAACCCTTCGCCTACTTGAAACCGCAAGCTTGGAAGCATCCCGAAGAAAAACTAAGGAAACTAGGATCCGTCTTCAATCCCCTCTTCACGAGGGATTCGAGAGGGAAAGGGATTTGTCGAGCTAAGGATTGGTTGAGGAGGGATGAGAGAGAGAGAGAGAGAGAGTTTGCACAGAGAGAGAGAATTTGTTTGTGTTTCCAGGTTCATAAGAAGACGAAGAAGATGAAGTTTATTTTTAAGTTTCAATTTTTAATTTTTTTATTATGTGGAGCTCCAATTTGGATTTCCACCTAATAAAAAAAAATATTTAAAATTTATTTATTTTTTGTTTATTTTGTTTATTTTTTTCATCAATAAATTAATATTAGTTTATTGTTTTTTTATTTAGTATTACATAAATATTTATTTATTTTATTGATTTTTGGGTTGACATATGGCATGTCTTTGTTTAAAGACAAAAATACCCCTGAAATCGTTTAAGTTGACTAACGTTTGACCAATAGAATGACCAAATTGAGTGATTTTTGAAAATATAGAGCCCAATCCTTTGAAAATGTATAAGTGACTAAAAGATAGATATTTCAAACCAAAAAAAGGAACTAAATGAATAATACCTCTAAAACAATAAGAGATTATTTTTATTTACTTTAAAGAGGTCAAGGGTTCAAGTTTTAATGACAACAACAAAAAGATTAATATATGATTTAGAATCATATCTTAACTTGGTCACTAAAACCCTAGTCTCTTGAAAATATATACAAATATAATATCACGAAACAAAATAACCTAATCCTAATATTGAGAGAGAGAGAGAGAGAGAGAGAGAGAGAGAGAGAGAGAGAGAGAGAGAGAGAGAGAGTGTGTGTGTGTGTGTGTGTGTATGCTCACACACACACAGTTTCTGGATCGCAGGTCATAAATTGGAAGGCTTAGTGGTGACGGATCGAAAAGAAACGAAGGAGAAAATCAATAAGGTATTCTAGAATCCTTATCTATATTCGTGTATGTATATAAAGGTCTGAAAATAAAATTTTAATACCTATTTATTCTACTGCATCGATTTTATGAAAATCACTACTCTGAATATTTTTTTTATCTTCGAGACCTACAAAATGCTATAATTACCATTGACATAATTTTTTATTTTTTATTATTTAATTTGTATCAATACCTGCAATTCGATTTGGTCTTCTTTTCGGGCTCATTATTATGAGCTTTTGAAGGATGGTATCTGGCTTATTGGTGAGCATTCTTAGTGGGATTTTTGGCAAGACAATTGGCTAGGGGTGTATATTCTTGAGCTTCTAAGTATAACGGATTATTTGGCGAATCCTCTCAGGTCAAAAGTTTCTGATTTTATCAAGGATGGCAGATGGGTTCTGGATGATTGTTTTCGGGTGCGTTTTTTGGACCTTTGTTTTCAGATTGACAGGATCGCGATTTCTCTAGTTGGAGATTCTCTAGTTTGAGCTCATTTTCGGGATGGTCGGGTTTCGTGCAAGGCTGCTTATTCCCTGTTGATTAAAGATTCTCCTCGGGTTCCTTGGTAGAAACATTTGTGGTCTCGATCTATTCCTCCTTCCCGTTTTGCTTTGACTTGGCTCATTTGCTGAACAGGCTTCCCACGGAAGATAGTTTGTGTCGGGTAGGGTTTCATTTGGCTTCCAGGTGCAGTGGTTGTGGAATTAGTAGTGAGTCAGCTGACCATCTTTTTCTTCAGTGTCCTTTGGCGGCTGCTCTTTGGGAGGTAGTTTTCTCTGCTTTTCAGCAGTGGGTTTCTGCCGACTCGTGGCCTTCTTTCTTTTCACGAGCTATGGAGGTTGCTTTTAGTGATTAGGTTCATGTTCTTTGGAAGGCAGTTGTTCATGCGGTGGTCTTAAGTGTGTGATTTATTCGTAATCATTGGATTTTTTAGGGCAAGTCTATTGATTTTAGATTTGATTTGTCCTTAGTTTGGTGTGCGGTTTCTAATGTTAACCGATTGGAGATTGGGTGTATGCATAACAATGTGGATGACCTTTTGATTTTTATGTGCTTTTGGTATCCGTGGTCGACCGGCTAGGGCTCCGGTTATCAAAAGTGTGGTTTGGTCACCTCCTACTCCAGGTTGAATCAAAGTCAACACGGATGGGGTAGCCTTGAATTCTCCAAGTATTAGGGGTGTGGGGGTGTTTTCCATAATTGTTAATCCTTTGTTAAAGGTTGCTTGCTATTTTTCTTGGTCAAGTGTTTGCCTTTGAGGCTGTGCTTCTTGTAGCTTTTATTTGCTTGTAAATTTGGTTAGTATCAGATATAGTTGGAGAGTGATTCTTCCCGTGTGGTTCAGTTGCTCTCTTCTCGTTCCGATATCGTTCCTTGGCATGTGCAGCAGGCTTGACATAGGTGCATTTTTTAGATCTCCAATATGGAGTTTCAGGTGTCGCAAATTTATAGGGAGGGTAACCAGTTGGTAAACCCTCATTCCAAGCATGCTTTAGGGTTAGAGGTTGATTGTTGGTGGTTCTCCACCCCTCATTTTTGTTCTTCTTCATTTTTCTTGATATTTTATTTTGTTTCCTACGTGTCTACTGTCTTGTAAGTTTATTATTTATTTTTCTTCTTCTTCTTCTTCTTCTTCTTTCCTCCTTGGCTTTTTGTGGCTGATTTGGCCTTTGTTACTCTTTGTTATTTTCTTTTCTTATCTATATAGTTTCGGATACTGCCTAGGGATTTTTCAGCATATGATCACTTGTGATGCTTTTTCCCTTTAAGTCAGTCCATTATATATATATATATATATATATATATATATATAAAGAGCTACACGAGAGAGAACTTTCTATGATTCTTTGATCAATTATAACTCTTCTTTTTTGTTTTTATACGGCTATGTTTCTTTTTATTTAATTTGTATTTGTAAAATAAGAAAATAAAGGATAAGTTTTTTTTCTTTTTTTTTTTCCTTTTGTAAAACAAGAAAAGGAAAGGATAAGTCTTTTAATTAATCCAATGGTTTTCATTAAAATATGTTGATTGTAATACAATAAGGGCGTATTGAACAAATATATATATATATATATATATATATATATATATTTATGTATATAGAAATTTTCAAGTCAATGTGCACTGATATAACTTATATTAGTGTGTTGCATGTGGACCACTAGATTTACATGCTTTGACTCAAGTGTGTATGCACTTGTCAGTGCTTCTCCATAATCAGTGGCTCATATGTAACGCAATGATGAAGTTATATCAGTTCGTAATTGTATAAATATGGATCGTCACGGCCCATTTGTACCGGGCCGATGAGGCCCGTTTTTGTAAACAAGCTCGCCCTGGTACGGCACGATAAGTTGTCGTGCCGTGCCAGGCCCGTCCCGGCCCGTTTACAAAAATGGGAGCCCGACACGGGCCTGATGTGCCATGCTAGCAGGCCAGGCTATGCTGGCATGCATGCCCATAAATTTTTTTAGAACTTAAATATTTTAATTCAATTCTACTAACTTATAATATTGTTTTAACAATTTAAATTATGTATTTTTAATTGTAATTTGTCTATCTTATTTATTATTTTAGTCTAATAAAAAAATGTAGAAAATAGATAGATTTATTATTTTATTTAATAAAATAATTCAAAGAATAAATAAAGATTAAAGATTAAAGAAAATAAAAAATACATGAAATTATGAAAATATGAAATGAAGAATTATTTATTTATTTCGGACTTTCAGTATTACATGACTGCCTCGTTAAAAACCTTACTAAGAAAAACCCAGTGGGATAAAAACTTAGTAAGGGAAAAAGAGTGCAATCTTACAAGTTAATGTACATTTTACATGTATAACCTAGTCCTAGACCTAGTTACTGCCGGAACTCTCATCGATGAATTATTTCATAAGTTTCCAATCTCTAGCATATGCGGAGTTGTAACGGACCCTTTTGGGTTCCATTGTAGTTGTGTCTAGGTTGTAGTGTTTACCTGTCCGTGTCGAGCCATGCATTTGTCCTTATGCCTTTTCAAATGACCGGTTCTCGACCTATAACTGGCATATAAGGCTTTACAAAACTTACAGTGATATTTTGTTGTGACCCTACCGTCTGTGTTTGGTATTTCTTCTTTGTCAAAACACTTCCAAACAACAAATATCAATTTTCTGGCTTTGGGATGTGATGTCGGTGTGGAGGCGAAAGGTCCCGCTGTCGGTTTGGTCGGTTCGGAAAGATCAAAATCATCATTGTCCATGTTAAACCATCGGGAAAAATAGTAAATTAGTAATATAGTATTAGAATAGTAGATTAGCAGTGTAGAGAGTGGAGAGAGAGAGTAAGAATGATGTTGACGGTGATTTTTGGATCGTTGAAAAGTCAACCGCCAAACAATAACACGTAGGCAGATCGAAGCTTTAACCAGTCTACAGTTGAATAATCAAAGCCTCTTTCTCCACATGGATGTGATACGATTCGTTTGTATTTGAGAATAGTAATGTAGAAAAGCAGGAAATAAATAATAAACCAAACATAACACATATTTTACGTGGTAAAACCCCAAGGCGGGGAAACATCCACGGTGCCGATGATGGCGAGAAGAGATCCACTATGAATAGAATAATTACACACTCAACACTCGCTTTCTCTCAGATAATTGTTTATGTTTTGTATCTTTTTTCTTATGTAAGTATCAATTGCTCATGATGTCGATCCCCCTGATATAATGAATACATGGATGTATTTATAGGGTTTGATCTAGGGTTGCCCTAGTTCCTGTCGTATAAGCGGTGGACTCATTAATTAGAGTCTTTTTAGGATTCTGGTAGAGTAGACTGATTAGGACTCGTTTTCCCGTTTGGTGTTTATCCTTCTGGAAGCTTTGAGTTCTTTCCTGATTTAGACTTCTGACATTAGAGAGGAAATAGGGATATTTCCTTACTTGGAGTGTGATTTTTAGATTTCGTATCTGAGTGGATCTCCGCTTGATAAGGCGTATCTTGATAGGATTGTATTTCCTTTTTTGGCCGAGTATATCTTGTTTTGGTCGAGTAGATCTCGCTGAGTAAAGATCTTCGGCGAGCAGGATCTTCGGCGAGCAGGATCTTTACTCATTAATATTTCTTTAACTGTACGACTTTACATGGCGCATACGCTTCTTACTTCCATATTTCTTGATGACGTGTCCAGACCTGGTGACGCGTCATCGGTCAGCGTTTCTTTCATTGACTAGTTGACTTTGGATGACGTGGAATTACTGTACTTTCGTATTACCCGCTATCTTTGCTGACGTGTCATGCTGACGAAAATATACATACAACAATACCCCCATAAATACTTCGAGCTGAACAAGCGACTTGATCTCTTCATTCCTTCGTTTTGGCGAGTAGTATTTATAATCATACTTGGCTTCTGGTTTTTAGGGAAATTCTTTCCCTCCTTTCTATCTTTAACCCTCGTGTTCCCTTTTGAGTGCAAACTTCAGCATTTAATGCTTCTTTGCATGACCGCTTCTTCTGTTGTTCTTCGCATCATTTTTTTTTTTTTTTTTAGTACTTCTATTACTTTCCATTTGTGCGAGTGCTTTGTTCACCATCATTCTTCTGACCGAGAAGTATTCCATTGTTCAATGCTTTCATCGCCGTGTAAATAATCTCCTTAAATGGCGAAGTCACTGATTGTGAGACAATTGTGATCGATGTTGCTGCTTTGGTGAAGTGTCGATTACTTTCAGTGTGTATTTGCCGTTTATTCGTCGTTTATCATCTTTGCCAAAGTGGTTGGCTGTGGAGTGGATGATGTCATTGTGGTGAGTAAAACATCATGATAAATAGCTGGTCAACCCGAGAGGGCTATCAGTTGTGTAGTTTAGTTGTCCCCTTTTTTGCATTTATTTTGTTAGGGCCTTTCGGTTGATATTCCTGCAAAAAGAAGACACTTTGTTTGTATAAGAATAATTTTAACTTCTTACTTGCATTTGGCTCTGATCGTGTTCGATAAACTGCTTTGTTTCACGAGCCCTGCTGAGTTGAATAGTCACGGCGAGCTGAGTTATTCTAGCTACGGCGAGTTGAACTGCCACAGTGAGCTGAATAGGTTGACACCTAAGATTTAATGCTCGAATGCTTTTAAGTCTTTTCATTCCGATGAGGTCCCGGCTTTTTGATACTTCACTCGGTCTTGTTAAAACGATTTTTTTTTTTATTATTTTTTTTTATTGGCTGATCTTTTTTCGTAGGTCAGATTCTTCCTTTCAGCCGATCTGTCTTATAGACCGGTCTTCTTTTTGGCCAATTATCTTTTGCACTTCTTGTGAGCTACTCCAGAGGCTCGCTCGGCTGACAGACAAGAATTTGGGCTTTCTGGCTCAAGGCAGCCTGAGCGCTTATTTTGTACCACGAGGGGTCTTGACCGTATCTAAGTTTCTACCATCTTTCGGGGTTTTTACTTGATTTTTAGTGAGCCGAGCCATCCTCAAGGTGTTTGGCTTAGGTGGCCCGAATCCTGTGTTTGAAAGCTTCCCAGTTGCTTTTGTGTGCACTTGCTCATTGGAGATTTGTACATGCACATTTTAAACTTCACATAAATACAATTTTAGCAAAAAGTTATTTACCCCCTTTTCTTTTTGTTGTTCAGCTGCCATTGCTGAGTTTTCGGCTTAGGCGCAGGGCCTTTTTTTTTTTTTTTTTTTTGTTCAGCTGCCATTGCTGAGTTTTTGGCTTAGGCGCAGGGCCTTTTTTTTTTTTTTTTTTTGTTCAGCTGCCATTGCTGAGTTTTTGGCTTAGGCACAGGGCCTTTTTTTTTTTTTTTGTTCAGCTGCCATTGCTGAGTTTTCGGCTTAGGCGCAGGGCCTTTTTTTTTTTTTTTTTTGTTCAGCTGCCATTGCTGAGTTTTCGGCTTACTCAGTGTTTGTCGAGACATATCTGACCATACACCAAGTCTTTAAGGCTCAAAGCCTTCTTTGTTCAGCTGCCATTGCTGAGTTTTTGGCTTAGGCGCATGGCCTTTTTTGTTCAGCTGCCATTGCTGAGTTTTTGGCTTACTTAGTGTTTGTCGAGACGTATCTAATCATACACCAAGTCTTTAAGCATACTGTTGGGACGTCTCCCTCTTTTGCTTATTTTTCTGCGGTTTAAGAGTGCTAGTTTATTCGACCCCCAGCGCTTATTTGGACCGCTGTTTTTGAGTGCTTTATCTACACTTCGAGGGGTCACGCTTGCCAATGGTGGCGAGCACCAATTGATCTATTTGCGTTTTTCTAACTCAGGCTGCTTTGACGTTTTTGTCTTTAGAGCCTGCTATGGTTGTGGGTACCCATTCGCCGGTGTTTACTTTGTCATTGTTGAGAATGTTCTGTCTTCGCTTGAATTTCTACATGCACCGAGATGAAACTCGTTTTGCGCGCATTGATACGAAGCTCAATACCTGTGCTAAGGTTCTCATATTTTCTTTCTATGCCAAACATGTGAGTAGCATTTGCACAAATAATAAATATACATGTATATACTTTAGTAATGCTGAACAAAAATAGTTGGATCCATGTACAGTATTGGTGATGGTCATCGTTCGGGATACAATATCCATGGATTCATGCTGGGTGCTTTGCATATAAAAATACATGGCATAATAAACAAGAAGCATATATTTTCACAAGTATATATGAGCATAATATTTGTTATTTAAGAAAGAAACATATAGTGATAGCATATGTAAGTAGGGTGTAATACTAGAATAAATCCACATGCTACATGTGTTGTGTATTATGTTAAAAGTGCAACAGTGAATTTCGATATGCAAGGGTGACAAAAGTGTTTCCCACGTTTTATCTCCCCGTCATCAACGCGCAATTATGAAATCCAAAGAGCTTTGATTCATAGGCTAAATAAAAAGTAACTAAGCGATAATTTAGATTTTACCTCTAACTCCGCTTGATGAGGTATCCGAATTTGGTTACCTTTTCATTCTGAGTCGGCAAATCGCAAGTCGTTCTTTCCTTGTGCTCTTGTATAATACTTTGTCTTATGTTTCCCTAGATCAATGTGCCGAAAGGTGGCGATCGATTCACTAGCTTTAGTCTTGTACTCCAACTTCCATTCTGGTTCATCTTCTTTTTTATATACATATATCAACTGAAGTGACTTTGCTGAAACTGCTTTGTAACTGCGATTTATTTTTTTTTTACTATGCTGTGCTACCTCCTAGCCCCCCCAACAGTTGTTAAAGTATGTTTCATTCGAACATAGTGTTTTTAACATCGTACTTTTCTTTTTCTTTTTCTTTTGCTGAGTGACCGGTCAGGGTATCTAACATAACGATGAGCTGAAATATCCTATTTGCGAATTCGCTTGCTTGCGCATATCTTGGTGCTGGTACAACAGATAATCCACCCCCTAACACTTTTTTTTTTTTTTTTTTTTTTTTTAAAGGCTTGCTAGAGTGTCTCGGGTGTTTCGTCTATTTATGCTGTAGTCGCTGGGATGCTCTTGATTACTGTGGATGTGATCCATTGTAATGACTCCATTAAGATCCGACTTCTCATCTCATCTGATCTTTGTGGTTGACAGAGTGGATCTTTATCTTCAGCTGACTAGAAACTTTAATCGATCGATTTCTGTTTTTAGTTGAGTGTATATGGTGCCATCCAGTACCTGATGAATGCAATCACAGCTTTAGGGTTGGTCTCTTGCAGATCATACTTCTTTCGGCTGACCTTTCTTATTAATCGAGCTTCTTTTTTATAACTCCAATTGTTGACATGTCTGATCAAGAAACTTTCGGAAAGCAACATTATCTGAGTCAAACTTGATAAACTCTTCACTATAAAACTTCTCAGCAAATTGTTAGTCAAATGATGAATTAAATGACCGTTTTAAGGAGTAACCCTTGGATTTTTTTTTTTTTTTTTTTTTTTTTTTTTTTTAAGTATCCGTCGGGCTCCATTTACAGTTCTAGAGTATAAATAATAAGACATGCTTGCTCAGGTAATAAAAAATAATGGTTAGTCATAAACGAGTTTTTATTCGTAAAAAACCTAACATATTTGATAGAGAGCAAAATCTTTATATTAATAGGAGAGATCAAACCCGGATTGATGGAGGCAATTGTTAGCAATGCGAGGCCAATGCTACTCTTCCATCTCTGATCGGGTCACCAAGGCTATATGGTCTTTTTATCTGAAACCTTTAAGCGCGTCGAGATGAAATTCGATTCCCGCGTGCCGAGGTAAGAGTAGATCCCTGAGCTAGCATTTTCAACATGTTTTCTATACCAAGTATGTGGGTAAAGTTCGCACAAGTAATAATAATCATGCATTTTAATGAGACCAAATAATTGGAAGCGATCAACTCATGGTACTAGTAATGATATAGTGTCGAATTTGACACCTATAAATTTATGATAGACAATATGCTCGCAAGAGCCATAAAAGTTGCTAGACATACTAATTTAAGCATGCATTATATGCTTATAAATTTATGCACGCGTATTATGCATCGTGTTCATAGATGACATGTGAACGCAATATAACATAAAGAGAATTACACAAAAGTTACGCGTGTTGTATATTTGTATGTGAAAGTATAACGATACGAAGAGGTAGATATAATTTAATATATCGAGATTACATAAATTCATTGTCTCAAGCATACGAAATACTTCTAGTCACATTCTTCAACACTCATGTTCATTTGATTTAAAGACCGAATTAGTCGAACCCAATATCATGAATACTTAAACATCAGTAACCATGGCATATTTGGACTGAAAAGTAACAAACTATTGTGGTGTGTACATGTTGCATGTGTCTCCGAATCAAATGCAATTCATACACTATGTTAACATCAGTAGGAATCTTGATAGATCTAAGACATGAATTATATACTTATAGTTCTAGCAATTCTAATGCTAAATGTATAATATTTCAAATAGAAATAATCACTATGATATCCTTCTGAATTATCGGTTAAGATGCAATATGGTGCCAACAATAATAAATAGCATAACATTCAAGAGAAATCGTACCTTTATATCCGGACGGTTTCGGTATTGCTTTTAAATGCTTTCGAAAGCTCTTTTCATCATGATTAAAGTCTCGATTAAATTCAATCGAATTATTGTTTGGTTAATCAAAATGTCACAAATATAAAACATCAATCAGTATGTTTAACTCTCATTAATCTAGAATAATTATCACTTGCTGCCGACTGAATCTATTCAGCCATGCACCCCCAAGTCAAGGCAACCCATGCAAATATTTTAATAGAAAAGCACAGTATGCAACTTCTAATTTCAACAAATTAGGTGTATTCATGGTATAAGATTTAAACATCCTGATATTTTATACGGTTATCGACGCAAGACGATATCAATAGTAATAACAATTAAGTGAAAACGTACCCCCGAATCCGAATGACTTTATCAAGATCGAAGTCCCGATTAAATCTCGAATAATCATTATTTGGTCGGTTTTCACTTTTATTTATGTGTAATTATACATATATTCTTTGTTTGCACAATGTAAATAAAATCATAAAATTAGACAGTAAATTGACTAACCTCTGCCACTTACCGAACCTGGAGTCTAGTCGTTTTACCATTGGGTCCTTCACAGGTGAATTGATGAAGAGCCGAGTCGGTTCAGTTGAGAATTGTCATTGGGTGTTTTACACCAAGATGGGCTCGGTTTCTAACACGTCAAAGTAAACTTTATGCTGAACTGCAACATTCCAGAAGTCGTCAAATATTCTTCGGGATGAATTGTGTTGAGAACCACATATGCTTGGAAAGATATACACGTCTATTTTACAGAGAAATTCACGGTTTGTGATTTCGTTCTCTCAGGAGAGAGTTATCTCTATTTTAGCGACCGGTGGTAGGATCAGAAAGTCTTCCGTGAATTGCTTACTTCAGTGTTGCGGGGGCCACTAAAAATTGCACGAACCGAACTGGGTTGCGAACCATATATGCTTGGAAAGGTTTTGAGGTCTAGTTTCTAACGGTTTTTACGGTTCACAAATCCGAGTTCCGTAGAGGGAGATATGCTCACTTTAGTGTCCATTGGTCAGATCAGAGAATCTTCCGCGAATTGCTTACTTCAGTGTTGCGGGGGCCACCAAAAATTGCACGAACCGAACTGGGTTGCGAACCATATATGCTTGGAAAGGTTTTGAGGTCTAGTTTCCAGCGGTTTTTACGGTTCACAAATTTGAGTTCCGTAGAGGGAGATATGCTCACTTTAGTATCCATTGGTCAGAAGTTCCGCGATTCATGGCAACTCTTCTTTTTTGTAAGTTGTCGGAAAGGGAAAGCAATTCCTCAGACGGCTTTTGACACTTTGAAGCTTTGGAGATATTCTCCCTTCGAATTTGGTCGCAATTAGGCCTCCTATTGCGGGTACTGTGGTTAATCCACTCCCTAACACATCCGATAGTCGTTTATTGGGTGCTTCAAGTGTTGGATACATCAGAATTCCTTCTGCGGTCTGTTCATAAGGTTTCCTCGGAGTTGAGTTCAGCCCCCTCCTTCTAGCGCCAATTGTTGACGGTGATTTTTGGATCATTGAAAAGTCAACCGCCAAACAATAACACGTAGGCAGATCGAAGCTTTAACCAGTCTACAGTTGAATAATCAAAGCCTCTTTCTCCACATGGATGTGATACGATTCGTTTGTATTTGAGAATAGTAATGTAGAAAAGCAGGAAATAAATAATAAACCAAACATAACACATATTTTACGTGGTAAAACCCCAAGGCGGGGAAACATCCACGGTGCCGATGATGGCGAGAAGAGATCCACTATGAATAGAATAATTACACACTCAACACTCGCTTTCTCTCAGATAATTATTTATGTTTTGTATCTTTTTTCTTATGTAAGTATCAATTGCTCATGATGTCGATCCCCCTGATATAATGAATACATGGATGTATTTATAGGGTTTGATCTAGGGTTGCCCTAGTTCCTGTCGTATAAGCGGTGGACTCATTAATTAGAGTCTTTTTAGGATTCTGGTAGAGTAGACTGATTAGGACTCGTTTTCCCATTTGGTGTTTATCCTTCTGGAAGCTTTGAGTTCTTTCCTGATTTAGACTTCTGACATTAGAGAGGAAATAGGGATATTTCCTTACTTGGAGTGTGATTTTTAGATTTCGTATCTGAGTGGATCTCCGCTTGATAAGGCGTATCTTGATAGGATTGTATTTCCTTTTTTGGCCGAGTATATCTTGTTTTGGTCGAGTAGATCTCGCTGAGTAAAGATCTTCGGCGAGCAGGATCTTCGGCGAGCAGGATCTTTACTCATTAATATTTCTTTAACTGTACGACTTTACATGGCGCATACGCTTCTTACTTCCATATTTCTTGATGACGTGTCCAGATCTGGTGACGCGTCCTCGGTCAGCGTTTCTTTCATTGACTAGTTGACTTTGGATGACGTGGAATTACTGTACTTTCGTATTACCCGCTATCTTTGCTGACGTGTCATGCTGACGAAAATATACATACAACAAATGAAATTATGAAAATATGAAATGGTGTAGAGAATAGAGATTAGAGAGAGTAATGGAGAGTTGGAGAATGGAGAGAATGAGAGATTGAGAGAGTGTATGGAAATTGGAATGGGTGGGGGTATTTATAGAAAAATTTGAAATGTGGGTAAAAATATAAATTAGAAGAGATGAGGGGGTAAATTGTAATTTTTAGCCCTTTTTAAAAAATGCAACCATTGGTTGACGTCAGCAACGGTCAAAAAATTTAAAATTAAAAAATTAAAAAATTAAATTGTAACGGTTGAAAGGAAAAAAATTAATTAATTAGGCAGGCCTAATGGTCGGGCCATCGAGCTGCCTCACGTGCCGGCCTAGCGGGCCTACCCGGTCGGCACGGCATGCCTCAACCCAAGGCTCGGGACGTGGTAGGCATGGGGGCCATGCCTGGCCTGGCACCCCACAGAGAGAGACGGGCCGTGCCGGGCATGGCCAACCATTCTTGGCAGGTCAGTCGAACTAAGCACACCAAGCCTGACCCATATTTACACTATTATCAATGAGCACTGACCAGAACATGACTGTTTATGTATTTTGTTAACGTTTTTAACTAATACAAATAAATTTGAGATTTGAAGGAGGAGGGCACGATTCAAACTCGGAACCTTAATGGTGTTAGTGTGAAAGACATACCATTGATCCAACCTCATCACATCCCCATCGACAAATACATAATTGCTAACATGGGTGATTTCATGCTTCATGAAACTAGTTTTATATGAAAATGACATTATTGTAAGATAATAAGACAATAACACTCTCCTCAACCATGATAACCATCTCATAACATTCAACTAAAAGCTCGACCAAAAACACATATCAGAACAGAATCTTGTGAAGAATATAATTAATTAATTGTGGAAATAATTTGTCACTTTAATATGCTTGAAAGAAATTTGCTAATATCCTGTATGTAAACACATTGAGACACAGAGAATTGCAATCCTTTTTTCAACTGAAGATCAAACTCAAAAACACTGTCAAATAATCAATGGAGATGTTCCTTTACAAGAAAATTTTCAGTCAACAAAAAAATGTGATGATTAGCCCAAAATCAGAAGGCTGGAAACCAATTAATCGAAAAAGAAAAAAATAAGGGATAAAAGAACGACGACAATTAGGTCGAGGAACAACAAAAAAATAATTCCAAGACGCATGTACAAAATTTTCAACCAGATATAGAACAGAGATCATCAAAGACTTGTCTGATGTTAGGCCTTTCATTTACAGGGAGAATACACCTGAGCGATATGGCGAGCAAATCGTCCATTGCTTTTGAGGGTTCTTCCCCACCTGCAATGTCTCTGTCGATGCAGTCCATTCCTCGTCCTTCTTGATCACAAAGCCGAACCCAGTCTGTAAGATCTACAGCTCCCGATTGGCCTGATATTATGTCACCGGCACTTCTTCTGGTTAACAATTCCATCAAAATCACACCAAAAGCAAACACATCGGCCTTGAATGATGGGGTTGGTTTAGATGCAGTAGCAAGTTCTGGAGCTCGGTACCCAAGTGCTCCCAGATTCAGTATCTGTTCAGCAATGCCAGCTGGGGTCATAAGGTGGTGCAGACCATAATCGGTAATTCGAACATCATAATTCGAGCCTGCCAGGACTACATTTGTTGGCTTTAGGTTTCCATGTGGCAAGCCTCTATCATGAAGGTATAACAAACACTGACCAACATCCACAGCAACTTTTAGTCTTTGAATGAATGATAAAGGGGAGTACCTCCGAGGAGTAGTCTCTGTATTAACATATATGTGTGGATCAAAAACTAAAAAACTTAAGAGAATAGCTCATTAAAATTCAAAAGCCTCCTGCATGTGAGTTTGTCATGTACATGAAAATCAAGATAGCAAGACGAAAATATGCATAAAACATGAAATATTCCATTACACTTATCCAGGGTTGAAATATCGAGTTAAATAACTAGAACAGCTTGGTAAAAAATCGCAGTCAACCCTCCTATCAAACCAAAATTGTAGTCAAACAAAATTTTAGGAACATCAAAGACAGGGAAAAGCAAAAATTTCCTTTCAACACAATTTACTCCAGCAACAACTTTCTATTTGAGAAAGAAAATTTTCAGTTCAAAAAAAGATGTCTATCTTCTGTGCTTGCTACGGAAAGTAAACAGATGAGGGTCACATCGCTTGCCTCTCCCTTCAAAATATAGCAGCCATTTTGATACTATTAAAGCCCTTCTAACCACAGCTAATACACAAACAAGTTAAACCCGAACATTGTGATAATGACGGCTGACAATTGGGAGACCTTTAGTAAGGGCAATTTAATGACAAGCCTGAAAAGTATTCTTAAATATAGAATTACAAGCTCAAACACGCTAATGCGGCATTACTATCCACAACTTGAAGGCTGCTATGGAATGGCCATATTCAGGAAGCTGGTAAAGGACATTCAGTCTCAACAAAATGAAGACTTCCTACAACTTGAAGAACTCCTAATATGCCAACTGGACTCATATCCACTTTAACAGTATCCAATTAAGTATTTCAACCCAAAGCTTGACACATTGTATTAGAAATTCTTATAAGCTTCTTTTAAATCCACTGAAGCCTTCATTGACAAATGAAATTTCTTCTATACTGATGAAGCAAATAACCACCAAAATCAAAGTAACAGGAAACAGGAAAGAGAGAAAAAGAATTCCAGTTGAAATTCCAATTACGCTATATACGATATATTTTCTCCAGGTTTGAACGAAATAATGTTTAGCAGCATGGTAACAGAGAATCATACCACATCATGATGTAGGAAGATCATGCATCATTCAAGACCCATTCAAAATTTACATGACATTCATGGTACAATCAGAATGTGGCAACATAAGTTTTAAAAGGAGTGGCAGGAATTCATCATTACAAACAAAGATCAAGGGTCCTTTGAGTTCTTACCGTAAAGATGTAGGGCCAAGCTATCACCCTGGATATAGTCTGCTAGAAGAAGCCTCTCTTGTTCTCTAGGTCCCCAATAGTATGCTCGCAGCGGAACTATGTTTGGATGTCTCATAGAACCTATTTTTTTAACTTCCTTAGCAAATTCCTTCTTATGTTTGACCAGTCCCACCCGCAACCACTTTACAGTCAGCATGTGTCCGCTATCTAGAGTAGCTTTATAGAGAGTTCCATGGCTGCTTCTGCCAAGAACTTCCGCAGGAGCTCGAGATAACTCTTCAGCAGTGAACGCTAGTGAGGCATCCAGGAAAAACAGCTCTCCAGCCAACCTATCTGGTGAGTACACATCCAAAATTACAGGCTGTTCAAGGGCCTCAATAAAACGCGGGGAGGAAGATAAAGGTGAGCCTGGGGAGGACTTCCTTCCAGATGTTGCAGGATGAGTATCAAGCAAATTGGGATTTGTTGATGCCGAAGTGGCTGCCATTCCTTCAGGCTGCTCAATGATTTCTGTTATAAAATCAGCCTGCCCAGACAAGGACCTCGAATTTGATGTAAGCAAGTGATCATTTGAAAAGCTCATGGAAGTCGGTGGTCGTGATAATCTTCCTTCCTTAATGTTTCTCCCTGTAGTTTGGCCATTAAATTTAGTTCTTCCATGAAATTCTTTAAGGTGTGCCCGATGATAGGCCAGTAAAACAAAAACAATCATCAAAGCAGCTCCAACTGAGGCAACAATAATTGCTACTCTAATACTGCCCTTTGAACTATGATGTTTCCCTTGAGAAGTGTTTGGCACTTGACCATAATTTGTTGGTGTCATGTCATTTGGTAGGATTAGTAAGGCGTTTCCAGGACGAAATGAAGACATAGGGAAGCTTCTCAAATTTTCTGGAACGTCGCCTGCTAGTTTGTTATATGACACATTAAATTCATTTAGTGTAGATGAAAGCTTTTCAGGGATTTTACCCTTGAAATTGTTCCCAGATAAATCAAGGTACTCCAAGACACCAAGTTTGCTCAGTTCACTAGGTAGCTGTCCCGATAAGTGATTGTTTGCAAGATCCAACAATTTTAGTCTCAACATGTTACCTATGTCTGAGGGCAAAACTCCAGTTAAGGAATTACCAGAGAGATCAAGAGACTCCAGTGGTGGAGAAGAAGGTAAGGCTATAAGTTCGCTCACACGTGAGCCATGAAGAGTAATGGGCCCTATTAACTGATTTCCTGAAAGATTGAGGTTAGTCAAGGTCATTGAAGTGAAGAAACTACCAGGAATGGGGCCACTAAGTTGATTGAAACTGAGGTCAACAGCAGACAATCTTGTGGACGTCTCCGGTAGAGAAGGCAAGGTACCTACTACAAAATTATCCCTGAGATTGAATATAATCAAATTCTCAAACTGAGAGGTCAAGTTTGGTAAGCTTCCTGACAAGTTGTTTGAACTTAAATCAAGAACCTCCAGAGGGGCTTCCCAATTCTGCATAACAGATACATCACCGGAGATCATATTTCTGCTCAAATCCAGCATCACACATCTTTTTAAAGAAGTGGGCAAAGTGCCTGATAAACGATTTGACGATAGATTCAAAACATTCAATGTTGTAGAGTTTATTTCATGTATTGAACCTGTACACATGAATGGAGAGGAGAATGTCAGATACTTCAAATAAAGCCTTTTACATCAAAACATCATAATGAGAGAATAGAACTACAATATCCAAAACCATTTAAATAGGCTGAACACAGTTTTCAACCAATTCGCAAAATACATCATACAAATTGAGTTTAACTTTTAGTCATTATCCTTAGAGACAGGACAAAATATTGAAAGTACAAAAGAAAAAACATAGATAGTCTACATATTCACCATGCCAATAACCAAAAATAAGCACATGCACTCAGAAGTGCTCATTACATGATTCTTATATTACTGTTTTATTAATTCAAAAAGGAATGAGCTAGAATCTTGACCTCACAAGCACATGCAATCAGAATATTAGTCAATTGTATAAGTGTAAGTAGAAGTAAGAGGTTTTTTTCAATAAAACATATATGATACGAAAATGGCATATCATATCATTGTACACATTCCCATTAGAAGTACAGTTAGGATCAGACAACTAAAATATAGAAACGTGCATCAGGATTAAAATGTATCTAATTGGAAAATTACAAGTGTTAAAACTAAAGCCTTTTCACTGGTTAAGGTCAATATGTACATGACAGTCATCCCTAGATAACACATCACCACTCTAGAAGGCAAGTAGTACTAATAGGTGTCCAATATCAATTGAATAGATATATGCCAAGCCCCCAAGATTAAAATTACTAGGCACCCCTTGCTGCACTGCCTATGGACCTAATGTGTCCCTAATACATCATATAGAATCCATTTTCTTCTTTAATTCAAACTGAATATGATTTCATGCCATGAGTTTTGAAGGAATCAACAAGTTTTAGATGACCCTATTTTGTATCTATATGGTATAAAGAATTGCCATATCATAGACTTGAAATTAACATTCATAGACCAACATTGCGATTTTTCATACATGTTTTTTTCCAAAATTCAATTATTCTGTACAATTATCTATAACTTTTATTATGGCTATGATTTGCCGAGCCTTTTCATGGTATTGCATCTATGTTTCTTTCAAGCCTTTGATAACAAACATCTACATCGACAGCAATGTGCTTCCAAAATCCAATTCTATACAAAAAGTCAAAAAGGATTTTCATTATAGCGAAAATTGCGCAACATAACATTGCTTTCACGTGGAAAAACTGGGACAAGCTATCCAGATCGCAATCATCTACAGCATCAGTAATTCAACATAACAAATCACAGCACAAGTAACATATTGCATTAATCAAATACTTGCGTTCGTTGACTAAACGTTCCATCCGAGACATGCATTACTATTTCATAACAAAAATGAACAAACCAAATGTGAAGCAAAAAAGTCAAAGCTCTTCAATTTCCCATTACCTGTAAATCCATTGCCACTAAGATCCAACTCCTGAATTGGAATTGCAGTCTCCAGCAACTCTTTCGGCATCATCCCGAACAATTGATTGTTCCCCAACCGAAAAACCTTCAAATTTGGCAACGACCCCAATGAAGGCAACTCACCAGAGATGCCATTGTCCCCCAAATCCAAAACCTCCAAACTCCTAAACAACCCAATAACATCACCCTTGAAAAACCCTCCATTCAATTTGTTGTGACTCAAGTTGAGAGACCGCAACGTGTTCGCAACACTCGAAACATTGTCTCCGTTGAGTCCTACTAAGCCTCCATAGAACTCATTAAAACTCAAGTCAACATGTTCAACATTCTTCAAATTGGTCAAAACCTCACCAACATCACCCCACAACTCGTTTTGATGCAAATCCAAAACTCTCAGCTGCTGCAAGTTCATTAAATTATCCGGAAACCCGCCTTTGAACTTGTTGGCCGATAAATTCAGATAATTCAGACCCCACAGATCGGAGATCCGGCCCGGGATCGGCCCGTAGAACCCGTTCCCTGACAGATCCAAGTACTGCAACGAGCTCATGGACCCCAATGCGGGTACCAACCGACCCGTGAAGTGGTTTCCGGACAAAGAGAGGTTCTTGAGGGACTTAAGGTTTGTGAGAGTGCTGAATTTGAGGTCCCCACCCAGACCCATCTGGTTCAAGTTTATGGAGACGACGGAGCCGGATATCGGGTCGCAGATGACGCCGTTCCAAGATACGGGGCAGGAATTCGGGTCGGACATGGTGGAGAGGTTCCATGTGGACTGTATCTTATCAAACGGGTCGGTTTGGATACCCTTTTTGAACTCGAGTAGAGATCCGACCTCGGATTCCAAGGACGACGACACGGAGACCAAGCACAGCAGTAGAGAGAGAAAGTAGTGAGAGAGAGTCATTTATAAACAACAGCAACAAAGAGCAAACCCTAGTATTGAATCATACCCAGAAAACTATAAAAAATAAAAAATAAAAAATAAAAAAAAAGCCTGGAAAATGGTGAAGTGGGTGTGGGAAGTTTAGGGTTTTGGAGTGTTTGGAAGGAGAGAAAGTTCCATTGAAAATGGGGGAAGAGGTCAGGTGGAGAGTGTTGGTTGTTGAAGATGAGTAACTACACTCTGTAAAGGACAAGCTTTTTGAACAAAAATATTTATAATATATGTGTTTTGTGTATATGTGTAGACAACAACTCTCTCTCTCTCTTTTCCATACACTATTTCACTTTTATAAGGGATTTGAGATTTTTTTTTTATATTTTATTTTTCTTGCAACTGCGTCTCTGGTCTGATTGTGTGCATCTGCCCCACTCACATGCTTTTTCACGGCTTCTTCTGCACCCTCTCACGCCGTTAACTTTTTTTTTTTTTAATTTTTTTTAATTTTTAAGTAAAATAAAAATATATATATATCTTTTCATTAGGATCTTGGGTCTTATTTGTCGAAATTAAAACATCCTTCTTGGATATTTGGTGTAATCACAGTTTTATTGATTATGTTGCTAACATTGATTAAAAAGATATGATTAATTTTCAAATGAAATGTATAGACATTGAAATGTTGTAATGTATCATTGGTATCAAACAATTACAATAGATTTAGCGGGTGTATTGGGTTGGGATTTTAATAGACAATTTTAGATGTAAGGATTTTATGGATTTTTATGATTTTAAGGACTATTAGAATTATATGGACTAAACTTTAAGGATTCTGAAGAATCTTTGGATTTTATTTAGAGTGACAATATTTGCACCCCTTAAAAACTATATGTACACCCCAAATTAGTATGCTTTTAAAAATCCAATAATATCCTTGAGTAAAATTACTAAAAGAATTAATTGTTTGTTAGTACACCCACCAATAATTATTAATTAGTTTCCTATTTTAATCTTTTTTATATATAAAAAAGTTCATATTAATAGTTTGATATTAATATATGTATATCATAAAAACTCTTTTCATTTTAATAAACCCTAGATTCTCTTTTAAATATATTTTCAATCTCTTTTAATGAAATACAAATTGATTGCTAAGTATGAAAAATGAATCAAAATCATGAGACAAATTTGGTTGTGAAAAGGTAAGTTTTAAATTAATTTTTATTATTTTTATTAGAAGAACAAAATCATTATGTATATAAACAGACTTTTAAATTACCTATATTATCTATATTTTTTATTTATTTCAAACACACTTTATACTTTTTTATTTATTTATCAATATTAGATGTTCTTTCTTGTAAATAAATAAATAAATTAGATGTTCTTCAATTTCATGAACACCTATCTACTTCTACATCATTGGGACATGGCACAAATCTTGCATCCCTACAACTCTCTCAAACGGAAAGTAGTTATTCGATAAAATAAAAAATCTTAAAATGGATTTTTAACGAAAAATAAATAATGAAAAATGCAGTTTATTTTGGAAAAATGAGAAGATAAAAGTAGGGAAGAGAAGAATAGTAAGAGAATTAAATATAACAACAAATTTGAAATAACAATAAAGTTGATTAAATAACATAATAATAGTTATATGTGGTATGTACAATACATTATAATTAAAGAAAGTGTATTTTTGGTATTAAGTGGTGTTTATTTACAAATTAGAGATTTTTTAAAAATTGTGTTGGGTGTGATTACGAAGGGGGTGTAGATACATTTTTTTAGGGATGCCATTATCGCAACTCTTTTATTTATAGACTATTAGAATTATCTATACTTTATTTCAAGACTTTTTGAACTTTTTTAAATATGGGTCATATAAATTTGCTAGCTAACATACGGGCTTGAGTAGAAAACCATTTGTACCGGTGTACTACTCACTCTTTTAATTTCACTTTCATCTTTCCAAAATATTGTAATTTCTCTAGATACAATATTTATTTGTATTACGAACATGAATATTTAGTTGATTTCACAGTTGACTTGAGAAATATATACTAAAAGAAAAAACCAATTTCACAGTTGGCATAGCATGATGTTCTGTGCTAGGCAGACCATCCATCTATCATGGTAAATTCCCTTCGTAAAAACTTATAGTCAATGCTTAGTTTAGTGCCTTGCGACTTCTCTTTTCCTCTATTTCTGCCGGAGAACTTCTAAGACCTCCTCTGTTTTTACATTTTTGATTGTCAGCAAAACCATGGCATGATACATCACATCTGCCATCTTTGACGCAGTACGTGATTTATCCTCATTCTCCTCCACTGTTCGACATAACTCATCGGCCTCTTCCCTGCAAAGTAAGGTATCAAAAATGTAAATATCTATATTAAAGTGCTCTATAAATTCTGGTTTTGCCACCCGAAACATTCAACATATCAGAGTATCTATAAGTTTAGTTATTAGTTGGAACATACGCCACCTAAATCTAGATCCAAAGCGGATTCCCAACTTGCCAACTCAACTCCAGTTAAATTTTTGACCAGGAAAATTTGATTGCAACCCCAAAAACTCAACCACAACATCAAAGATCAATCACAACCGATTACAAGATTGGCATATTCTTGTCAATTTGGCTAATATGGGAAATCACCGGTCCGCCGGACTGCCACATGTGAGTGGGAATTGAACTTGTGACCTCAAGTTCAAAGGTTGTAAATCTTTACCACTTGACTACAACCTTTGATGTGTTAACAGTTGAACAATATTTATATATAACCTATATGAGTTGTTACAAATAAAATAAAATAAACATTTTAAGATAAATTTAAATTTATTCAACTAATTAAAATTCTAATTTCTACGACAAACATATGTTAAAAATTATTTATTGAAACTTTTAATAAAATTATATATTTTTTAAAATATAGTCGAGTTATTGGTCAATACTCTATGGTCACGTTTGGTTACATGTTAGAATAGTAATCAGAATGGTAATGAGAATGAGAATGAGAATGAGAATGGAAAGGAAAGGAAAGGAAAGGAAAACTAAGTTTTTTGTTTGATTGGAACTTTAGAATTAGTCTCTGAATCGGTATTATTTTGTTTGGTTAACAATGGAATGGTATGAAGTTAACTGTATTTTGACCAAAATACCCCTAATTATAAAACATTCATAATAACATGATATATTTTGGATAATTATAATAAAATATAAAAGTATATTATATACATATAATTATATATTATTTAATATAATAATATAATATATTATATATAAATATATAAATATTTATATTTATATAATATAATATAATATAATATAATATATATAATATTAATATATATAATTATATAAATATATATAATATAATAATACATTTATATAATATATATACAATATTCCCTAATATATTTATATAATATACATATATAATATGCATATATATATATATAATATATAATAATATAATATATATAATAGTATAATATATATAATTTATATAATAATATGTAAATATTCATATTATTATATATATTATATATTATATAATATATTATTTTTGGAAAGGAGGGTATTTTTGGAATGGACGGTCGTCGGCGGTGGGTGGCCGGCAGTGGCAACGGGCAGTGGTTCGACGGTGAGGGAGGTGCTTATTATAAATATAAAAAATGTTATTTAATTAAATATTATTATTAAATATTAAATAATGAAAATTAAAAAAATATATATATATTAACATTTCTTGACAGTTAAAAACTGTCAAGAAAAAAAAATCTGTAATCTATTAAAGTTTTTCTAGTAGTTAGGAAAAATTTAGCATGCATACCAAATAACCAAGAACACTTAAAATATATAAACAGTTGTGATTCACCAAACTATAATTACTATTAATCAAAATCAAGCATGTAACGTACTGTCACAAGAGCAAACCAGCTAAATCAAATGAAATCTGCCAACTTTTCATCTGAAACCATGATTATATTATATCAGAAACCCACCAAAAGCTTACACGCTACAACTAACAAAACCAAGATCATGATCTTTGATCAATATATAATAAACTAATTAAAATGATTGCGTGGAGAAAGAACTGGAGCATGAAAATGAGAAAGATTTTACCTTTGAGGAGAAAGTGATCAAGAAACAGTGGGACTGGAGATTGGAGCTAGGTGTGGACATGACTGACTGGCCGAGAGGTTGAGCTGGATTGTTCTCTGCTTCTTATGTATCCAGATTTGAAAGAAAAGTTTGGAAAGTATGATGGCAGAGGGCAAGACAATTTTGGGGCCTAGGTATTTATACATATCAGTAAAAAGTCTACAAAATCCATTTTGTCATGAAATCCTACAAATCTTGATTTCAATTCAATACCACCAGGCAATTTGCTACCTCTAGAAGGTCTGGATCCAATTAAAAAAAATCTTAAAAGTCCTAATCGAATACCACCAGACTTATCTAACTTATTAAAAAGTCTCAATTCAATACCACCAGACTTTTACTTCCTAAAATTTACTATTAAAATCTCAATCCAATACACCCCCTTAATATGAAATCAAGATTGAGATAAAATTGTATTTATACTAAATTTACAAAGAAAATTTGTCTTTTACAAATTTTATTAAATGCTTTTGTAAAATGTGCATGTGGAACTTGAACCTCTTATTATCAAGGTGGAAGAAAGATGCACTCGATGCGCGAGTTTTTTTTAATGTTAAAATAGCTTTTTTAATGATAAATGATTATTTTTTATTTTTATTTTTTTTTTTTTTGCAAATTTCAAAAAGAGCTTTTTTAAGTTAAAAAGCTATCTTATGTTTACTATGAAAAGCCCAAATTGTACTTCACCAAAAAGCTCTTTTTGAGTTATTTATTTATTTATTTATTTATTTTTTAATGAATTGTTTGAATTACTCTCCATGAATTATAGATATTTCACCATATATCCATTTTATTACAAATACATTTTCAATGTCTTTTTTGTAATTTACAACAACAAAAATTCTTTTAAAGATTAATTGCCAAATAGTATACTAACTAAAGCGGTTTTTTCCAAAGATTAATTTTCAATTTTGAGCTCCCTTTTCCTCGCTTTTGTGCTTGTTTCCTAGCATTTTTGTGTATATAATGTGTGTTTAAGCCATGTGTAAGTAAAAGTTCCCTCTTAATGGTGTTTATGCTTAAAGTGAAGAATTAAGGGCAAAATGGGCAGTTATTCATAGCTAAAAACAGAGTGTGGGATGCTAGTCTGGGCATGAAGCTACACTGAAGATTAGTAAATTGTGCAAAGAGGCTAGTGCGGGCAAGAAGTTGCACTCCAGAAGCCACACTAAACATCAAAAAAATATGCGGGTTGGAGAGTGCGGGCAATAAGCCGCACTGTGAAGCTGCACCAAAGATTAGATACTTGTGCGAGACCAGTCAATGCGGGCTATAAGCCGCGTTGCAAAGTCGCATTGACATATGCGGGAAGTTGGTGTGGGCTACAAAATCACACAACGCCTATCAGGTCAGAAAACACGTGAAATTACAATAGCATCTAGGTCTTTTCCACCCAAATTCATGCCTTAACTTGCGCAGCTTATAAATACACCCTCTTAGCCACTCTTTATCAACATTTCCACAACCCTACACACATCTCTCTACACACTTCATATTCTTCCACCAAATAAGAAAGAGAGAAACTTCAAGCTCCCATGGAGGTTTTCCTCCATGGGAGCATCACTATTCACCCCCTTATACACTTCTTACACCCATCTTATAATAGATTGCAAGGAGAAAGGAGGGCTCTCTTGATCAAATCTGAGCCAAGCAACAACAATGGGGATGAAGACACTTTGGAGGGACCTCTCCACAATGGTTTTCTCTTATATCTCACTCTTTTTGTATTTCTTGTTTCTTTGATGTTTAATCCCCATTTGAGAATATTTGTAAACCTATACTTATGCTATTTACGTATGATTTGTTCTAGATTCGATTTGGGTCTTGTTATATTCTTTGTTATTATTATGAGTTAATCTCTTAGCTTTGCATGGATGTGTATAGAGGGTTAGAAATTGATGTATATTCATGAATGGGATTATGAGTAGTTTAACTTAATTTAGAAGTAGTATAATGTAACATCCCATTCTTGTATGTATGTTGATGGATGATTCAAAATGTCATGTTTGGAATGATTTGAGTGCATCAGAGTTAAGGTTGTGCTTTTGGATGACATTCCGGGCATGATCTTGACTATTAGCTCTAGAGAATAGGAGAAGCTTGTTTTATGCATGACCTTGCCATAATAGGTTTTGGTTATATGTTCTTATGCATTAATGGGTCTTTGGCTATTGCTCATTCTATGACCATAGGTAAGTGATGGTTGAAGACACAATTGCTCTTCCATGACCTTTGGAGAGTGATGAATTGATTTTTGTAATTTCCTTAATCAAGAGAACGAATCCTTGACTTGAACTGAATGTGCTTAATATTAAACAATCAACTTGATGTGCATATTTGTTTGGTGAACTCATTTCCCTAGTGTGACCATTATCTTGCATCTCTCCTATCTACCATTGTTTTCATAATTCGAGTGTCTTGCCTTTAGAAGTAATTTAATTTAGCTTAGAAGTAATGTAATTTAGAAAGGCAAGCACCCAGTTACTTTCATGCTTTAGTTGTAGATTATTTTTGTTTGCATGTTCACACACTCTCCGCATTATGCTTACACTTCACACACACCATTCTCACCTCTTTCATGTTCTATTTACATTGCTTTCAATAATGCTTTAGCTAGATATGGCATAATAACGATGACCCTTCATGTGGGGACGACCCATACTTAGTGTTATACTACATGTAACGATCCGTACACTTGCAGTATAAACCAACACGCTAATATATTTTAGGGAACCACTACAAAAAAAATGGTCATCAGCGAAGGCTAAATGCCGTCGAAAAAGGCTGTTTGCTGTCGAAAATACGCTTTTTCGTCGGGAAATGGCCGTCGAATGCTGTCGAAAATAAGCTCGTCGGAAATAAACTTTTATCGACGGGCCGTCGAAAATACCACTTTTTTCGACGGTAATTGCCGTCGAAAAAAATGAAAATGGCCGTCGGTAATAGTATTAAAAATTGGTGACCAGCCGTTGAAAATACCACCTTTTTCGACGGTCATATACCACCTTTTTCGACAGTCATTTACCGTCGATAATAGTAATAAATAATGATAAAAAATAATTGTATTTTTGACGCTCCACCATCTCTTAGAACCCACCCACCCACGAGCCACCATCAACTCCCTCTCGCCTCATTTAATTTTTAGTTGTCCACCAGAGTCGAACCTGGCACATGTGATGCAAGGCGTGGCATGCTTATCCACTTTGCTATTGCTTCAAATCTGTCAATTAAGGCATACTATTTATATATAACCTCTATATCTCATTAATTTTTTTTGGTTTAATATTAAAAACATCCCCTCACCTTTAAACTATTATTGAATGTCTATATACAAATGTTATTATTTTTGAAACAACCATTGTGGACTAAAAAACAATGCTTTTATTTGGAAAAAGTCAGAGTGTATAATATTCGATTCATACAATTAACCCATTTTTTTTAGATTGATTCCACTAATTTACAAATTGATATTAAAAAAAAAAAACTTTTATTATAGCATTTAATTAAACTATTTTGTTAAAATCATATATTGTCAGATCAAATGGTCTATCGTTAATCGTACTCGGAATTAAACATGACCTTAGTTCCGGTTCCTCAATTATGGTCCGATTCCAACGGTTCATTTCCTTTTTTTTTTTTTAATAATAGAAAACCTCTCAATATTAATAGTTATTGATCCTTATGAAGAACTTATTGGGAAAAAAAAAATTATCTCGATAGAGAACTACTTTGGATGAAAAAAATGATCTATATTGCCTAATTTTCTAATTTATATGGTAATTTAATTATTAATATTTCTTTAAGGAAAAACTTTAAAAAAAAATCAAGAATTTTCTACAAAATTAATTAATTATTATAATTTTAAATATAAAAAAAACCTATTGGGACGAAAATAATTTGTCCCAATAGATAGTCTATTAGGATGAATTATGTATTTCATCCCAGTAGATGTTATATTGGGACCAAAAAAAATTCATCCATAAAGGTCTATCTTTAAGGAAAAACTTAAAAAAAAAATCAAGAATTTTCAACAAAATTAATTAACTATATTGGACAAAATTTGGACAAAATTTGTCCCGAAAGACAATCTATTGGGACGAATAATTTATTTCGTCCCAATAGAATGTCTACTGGGACAAAATTATTTCATCCCTAAAGGTCTTGTTAGATTTGTACTTTTTAGGGACAAAAAATTTATTTCGTCCCAAGAGACATTCTATTGGGACAAATTTGTTCGTCCCTAAATATTTGATCGGTTTTACGTTTTTTATGGACGAATAATTTTTTCGTCCCAATAGGCCTTTTTTTCTTGTAATGTTTAGAGCATTTAACATAGTCGTGTTTAGTAAATATAATTAAAAATAACTAAATATTCTTATAATTACTAATAATTTTGCTATATTTCATACTCAATTAATTTAGTCTGATGTACCTTTAGAGTATACTTCTTATTAGTGATTGTCACAAATTATAAGTTTTTTTTAATTAATTGATATTTTAAAATTGAACCAAAATACTTGGTGAAAAAAATTCATATAGTGATTTCGATAAAAAAATATAGTGACAAAAAAAAAAAGTACCTATTGTGATGCATTTAAAATATCGACCTATAAGTCATTTTTTTTTTAGTTTATAAATTAGCACATACATAAATATATTCCATTATAATTTATTAATTAATATTATAATATTTAACTAATTATATTTTTTCATGAGAACACTGTAACAAATAATATAAAAAATAGTACCAAATTATTTGACTATTTCCGATGGCCATTGGGTCGTCGGAATTGTGATATTACTTCTTTCATTATTTTCAACAGTATATATGCCGTCGGAAATGTGGGTCATTTTCGACGGTGCAAATAGTGCCGTCGAAAATGTGGGTCATTTTCGACGGTACAAATAGTGCTGTCGAAAATGAGGGTCATTTTCGAGGGTTTATTCGACTATTTTCGACGGCCTTTTGCTGTCGGAAATGTGGTATTACTTTTTTCATCATTTTCGACGGTGTTGAAATGCCCGTCGAAAAAGGATGAATCATCGACAATAATGGCCATCGAAAATAGTTGGTCGCTATTTTTGTAGTGTATTTTCGACAGCAAAAAGACCATTTTCGACGGGAATTTGCCCTCGAAAATATAGTACCTCTATTTACAATAAGAGCGACGGCTTTAGATTTAACCGTCGAAAATGACAGTATTTTCGACGGTTATTGGGGGCCGTCGAAAATGTTTGGTCGCTGATAGCCAGTTTTTTTGTAGTGAACTGACACGCCCGTACCGGTTCTAATTAAACTAGAAATGGATCTACCCTATTCTACCTCAGCTATCTAAAGGGGCGTGCAAGTGTTTCACCCTTTGCAAGTGCACAAGTTGTTTAACTCATATAGGGTGCACAAGTACGGGTTATCGTTCCCACGAGGATCAAGACATATAAAAAGTATAACAATTAGTCTAATGTTTCGAAAAGCAACTAAGTAACCGAATAATGCTTCAAGGCTAGTCTAATGCAATAGTGAAATGAGATTAAAGATTAATAAGATAAAGATGCTAGAGGAAATATGAAGTCAACAATGATACACCACCAAGTAACCACTCCTTACATTTTAGATCAAAGTCACTGAGGCTAGTTCCATTAGTTTTCAAAGATACACACATAACAACTCAACTCAAGGTATCCTTTAAAATCTTAGACGGAACAAATGGTGAGTGTTTGGTCGAGAAACTATAAATCGAGTGTGTGGATTTTACAAAGATATTACCATTAGTCATCACATTCTACTTTATGAGCTATTTGATGTCAACACACACTTCAAAGGATATGAAGTAAGTATTTCATCTACTCAAACACAAATTACAAATACATGTTCCTTAAGGATCTTTGAGAACACATGTTATAATTTAGTCATTAAATATTTATAAGCACAATGTGACTATTTATAAAGAAGAGTGATTAACAAGGTGGCTTACATCATTAATTTAATAGATCCCCCAACAAAAGTGGGTTAGTTACACATGATATCTAGGATAAGCATAAGTAAAGTGTAGGGAAAAACGCATGCACGCAGCGGAAGCGAGACTAAAATAGAGTTTAGTATGTTTTAAAAATTTTCCATAAGTTGAACCTTAACCCTCTAATTAATTAATATATAATAAAAGTATCATATTTTTGTCACGTGATCCGATTGACGTTGCGTCGATGGTAATCCGCAAGATCTTCCAATCTAATCATGAACGTGAATCACCTAGGAGCGTGGTCTCCCTTCTCTTTGATTTGTGTACCTGAGGATGGATAACAAAAGCTTTTTCTTTTTCGTTAGTCACAATAAGTCACAAGAGATTACAAAGAACGTTCCGGTCACTTTTGAATTCACAATCCTTAGATCGAAACTCGTGTGAACCTTATTCGAAATTGTGCACAAAGCCTTTTGATGTAAAGCTACTAGTGCACTATCGAAATAAGAACGATCTCTTCTCACTTTTCCTCTTGGCCGAATTTTCACACTATTGTCTAGAGTTGGATTTTATTTTTCTCAAGCAAAAGAAAATAACTCTCAAGCCTAGCATTAGAGGTGCCCGAATTCTATCACTACCAATATATAGGGTGATCGAATTCCTTGCCCTCTCACAATTTAGGGTTAGCCGAAAATCACTAATAGGAAATACATGTGGTGGCCGAAATCCTCACTTGAAGAGGATTTGTGTTTCCACCAATGACTCCTATCAATCTTTTGATTTCCAAACCCTAATCCAATTCTATAATGTTTAATCCTATTATGACTATATGAAAGACTTCTTTATTTGACTAGATAAATAAATCTCTTATTTATCTACTTACCAAATAAAGTCTTTTATATTTATTATACTACCACAATAGTATACCACTAAGAAACATATTTTCTAGTCAGAAAAAGATTTTGATTCTTAATTAAATAATTAATCAATCAATTAATTAATTTCCATTTAATCAAATAATAAAATAAAATAATATATTAGACTTTTCTATAAGCCTTGCCGCCCATATATACATACATGGGCTATATATTATTTTCTTATTTCATTTAATCCATTAGACCTTAATTAAAAAGCCCACATGTAAACTATGCCCAATCTTACTAAAAGAAACAAGTCCACATGCCTTAATACAATTCTAGATGGACTCGTAAATTAGTCCGGTAGAATATATCAAGTGATCCATGCAAGTCTGTGTGGATTGGGAATCTTGGCGGGCTATTTAAATTTCAGCTTCAATAGACATAACTCAATCACAATTAACAAATGATTCACTTAGGTTCGATCTATTAATTTTAGTTCATTCCACTAAAGAACTAAAATTGCACTCTTAAATAAAGATAGAACAAGTAAATGTTTCTCATTCATACCCTAGACAATCTTATTGAAGATAGTGAATCCTCGTGAATAATATCAGTAATCGCCAAGAGTTCATAGACCGCCTATAGCTCTCCAAGTTACCATATTTACTTATATGATTACATTTTGAACTTGAATATTTTGACTTGTCCAGAAGCCATGTTTTCAATAGTTACTATCGAAAACTCAACGTTGAGATTTAATATCCAATTACCTCAAAACATCCATATGATGATATTATACTCTCATTGTATAAATGGAGGCACGATGTCCATATCTATAAATGAAGTCCTCTATCGATTAACAAATGAATACCACCAAACTATCGAGGATAGACTATGCTATTTAATCGTACTCATTGATAACTCAAATGATAACACTTGCACCATAAGTCCATCATTTATCTCAGGATTAAGATAGACTCTCCGATTGTCCTCATAATGAAAAGACTTTTATCTACTGACGGTTCTAGATAAAGTATTTCATTGTGATCCTATTCAATGCACCTAGTGCACTAGATTCTTTTACTCAAAGCCACTTTGATGATTTAGACCCATCAAAACACAATTGATCCCACTCAAATGCAAGTAAAAGAATCTACAATTTTAACAAGATAAAGGTGCCTAACTGATCGCGCTCCAAATGTTTACATTTAGCGCTCCCTAACTTAGCTTTTGTAATTGTTTTCCGAGCTCTTTTTGGTATTTAATATTGTAAATAAGTGTTTTTCACGGTATTTCAGCTCATTAGGGGTATTTTGGACCAAACTGGAGAAAAGTAGCGAAATCAGGGCAAAATAGGGCAAATTCGTAATTAAGAAGAATCAGGGGTCAAAGTGCAATTCTAGAGAAATGACTACAGATTAGGTGATTAGTGAAGAGTTAAGGGGTGCATTCTGTTATTTGCCAGCCAAGCATGCAGCCACGTGCCACGTCATAAGAGGGACGACGTCGTTTAGGCACTCACATGCATCAGCGTGACGTCATGCTAATGTCACGTCATCCTCAAGCTTCAGCAACCCGCGACAGGACCCGTGACCCGACCAGTTGACCTGTTGACCTGGTTCTGACCCGGCTGCAACCCGGATGTTTTCCAACCGTTTTCGACGTGATTTTCGGCTGCCGTCCGCCTAGAATTATTGCCGGAGCTCCTCCGGTCCGTTTGCCACCCATTCCAACCTCCCATGCAAAGGATTTCCACCTCCACCAACTTCTCCAAGTGTTTCAAACCACCATGGCCAACCAAGCTAGGAAGCTTCCTTCCATCGGCTTCTTTCTCGCCCCAAAGACATCCAAACTCGCCAAATGATGGCGGTTTCATGTGGCGGGAACAAGCCCGCAGTCCCGAAGGTTAGAAGTCGCCGAAAACCTTCCGTTTTCACGGCGACTTCATGACGATGGGAACAAGCTCGCCTTCCAGAAGGTATGAACTCGCAGGAACGCCTAGAAGGAAGGCAGCTCGTCCACTTGCTTCTCCTCTCACTTAAGCTTGTCCAAGACACTTTACCATTTTAGATATTATTAGATATTTTACATATAACTTATTATATACAAAATATCTATCATATGTCTTAGTTAGTAAGTTAATATACACCATATACACTACACACTACATACTTAGTAAGGAGTAATTAGAATATACACTTGTAGTTTAACTTACTTTAGTTTAGTTTTAAGAGAGAGAATAACTCTCTCAACCTTAGGCTAGTTCATCATCATTTTCCCATCATTTTTGAAACTAAATATAGCACGGTGTGTATAAAACTATCTAGAGGGGGAGGGGGGGGGGGGGGGGGGTGAATAGATTTTACGCTTTTTACCCAATTTTTCGTGTTAGTCAAAATTACAAAAATGCCCTCAAGATAATATAAACAAGCAAGTGTAATATGGTGCGGAAATTAAAACAACACTTGATTTTTACTTGGAAACCCTCACGGGAAAAACCACGGGCTATGTAAGTAAGCCACACTCGAACCTCGAATCCACTAAATGTGCAAACGATTACAACCTAATCCTGGAAGTAATCACACACCTACCTAATCCCGGTATGAGTGAACCTAGTCCAATTTTGCTTGCAATCTAAGCAACCTAATCCCGGATGCTACACACAAGACTTACTTTCTCTATGAAGAGAATACAACCCTAAGTGAATATATGTGAATATCCAAAATGCAACATAGAGCAAGGGAAACCCTATATGCTTACCTAAGATGAATAATATGCAATTAAGAACAATCCTAGATATCAAAACTAAATGACATGTCAATTAGTTTAGCTAAACAATATTAAGCACAAAACCTAATAAGCTAGCACAATACAACTTCTCAAACATACATCATACTAATCTCAAACTTGTATTCAAAACATATAAAATAACATACAAGTAATTAATTGAGATTGCTTAGTTAAGAAAGACACAAAATATGTAAGATATTAGTGAAAAACTTACCAAGCAAAGTATGATGAAGAATCCATGCAAGATGTCATCTAGATGATCTAAGATGATGCTAGATGATGATTGATGATCATGGAAAAAGTGTTTGAGTGATTAAAAATGAGTTCTTGGAATTTTTCTTCTCTTTGAAAAATATCCTAAGTATGAAATCTGAATATGAATTCTTGTTATTGACCTAAAGTCAAAGTGGCATATATATAGGGGGCCAAATCAAAGTGTGGTTGTTTTGATAAGTTGGCCTGAAATTTGCCTTGGGCGCTGTACGTAGAGCGCCCTTGTACAGCGCCTGTACAGCGCCCTTGCTCTGTTTTCAAGAGAAAAAAGAGAGGCGCTGTACGAACAGCGCTTTGTACAGCGCTCGTACAGCGCCCAACAAAAATACATCAGACCTGATGCATTTAAATGACATTTTTTGCATCAGGTATGATGGGCGCTGTTCGAACAACGCTATGTAGAGCGCTTTGAACAGCGCCCTTTGCAATGCAAGATTTCTAAGAATGTGCATAACAAAGCAATGGGCAATGCAAGATGCAATCAACCTAACATGCAAGAAGAGATGTTAATGAGCATTAAGGCACACAAATAAGACACACAACATACAAGGATTAAACATATGCATGAGTTGTGAGTGTGTGCAACTATCTCTTCAAGACAAGTAAGCACTTAGAGTATTACCTTTGGTGCTTGTCAATAGTGAGGTCTTCAAAAGGGCCTAAGCAATAACAACAACATCTAAGCTACCCTTACAAAGCATCCCCACATATGGTTTGATCACGAAATAAGCCAATTAAAAACTACGGGAATCCTTACAATCTCCCCCTTTGGCTATTTCGTGACAAAACCACCACTCACATTGATTCCTCACAAAAAATAGAAACTACGGGACTACAATGATTATCTATATTACAAAGAGATAAGAAAGTAAAACTTCAAGTCTTCAATCTCTTGTAGAACAATCAAGCCTTGAAAAAAAAATTTCTAACATTTCCAAAATAAGTAAAGTGTGAGATTAATCAAGTGAGAATTAAAACAAGCATTTGCATTTAAAATTTAGGCACAACATTATGAAATGTATGTGTATGCAATGCTCCCCCTCAACGGGTTACTCCCCCTCAATGTATGTTCTCCCCAAAGTGCACAATAGCTTCTATACTTCAATCTCTTGTAGAACAATCAAGCCCTGAAAAAAAAATTTCTAACATTTCCAAAACAAGTAAAGTGTGAGATTAATCAAGTGAGAATTAAAACAAGCATTTGCATTTAAAATTTAGGCACAACATTATGAAATGTATGTGTATGCAATGCTCCCCCTCAACGGGTTACTCCTCCTCAATGTATGTTCTCCCCAAAGTGCACAATAGCTTCTATACTTTGCAACTCCCCTTACCATATCCTACTCCCCCTTTTTGTCATGATATAGGCAAAGGAGTAGTCCCCAAACGGGTCACTCATAGCAACGAGAGATAGAAGCATGCAAGATTTGCATATATATATAAGTCACTTTATGCACTTCAATTAATTTGAGAGAAACAAGGAGATTTATTTGAGAAAATGTGTGAATCCAACAAGCTTTGCATACAAGACATATAGCATTCAAGGCCAAAATACAATGGTATTTGGCAAAGCAAATGACAAAGGTTTCTAATAAGAATTCAAACCAATTTCACCAATGTCATGGGAAAAGCAAGGATATAGAGATTATTGATTTCAAATTTTAGAGCAACTATATCCAACTTTATAAGCGAAACATGGCATGAGCGACTTTGCACCCTATTTGATTTTTCCGGATAAGATATCCGTATGATAGTAACCATGTTCAACCAATAAAGAAAGAGAGACATTTGGAATATAAATTCCTTTGAACGAATACAAGATCCTTTATTCATTTTGAGTCTCATAAGCTTTCACACAAGATTTACATTTTAAGAGTATGCAATCATCAATTCATGCTTTTCATGTGAGCATGTTATATGAATTTCATGCTTTTTCATTTATCATTAGCATGTTATTTAAGAATCATCATGTCATGGAGATAACTATAGGTCATTCACATCATACTTCCTATGTAAATCTCCTAGTCCAAAAATGCATATTTGAACATAAATATGACATGGATTGTAATCAAGCAAGGTTCACACTTATAGAATTTAAAAACATATATACATATGTACAACCAAGCTTACTCAAGCAATCAAAAGAAGAGGCATAAGTTATTTCAAATTTTTTGCAAGTTACAAGAATGCAAAATAGCTCTCTTTGCTTGAGTTCCCCATATGGGGTCAAGTATAAATCACATCACTCCACAAGACATATCCCAATAGCTCTCTTGATGAATAGTGTCTTGTCAACACTACCTCTTGTGTAGTTATTGTAAACAAGAAATTGAGTGAGGCGCTCATACCAAGCCCTCGGTGCTTGTTTCAACCCATAAAGTGCCTTCTTGAGGCGATAAACATGGTTGGGGTGGTGTGCATCCACAAACCCCTTAGGTTGTTCAACAAACACTTCCTCTTGCAAGAAGCCATTTAGGAAGGCACTCTTGACGTCCATTTGGTGCAATTTGAACTTGTGCACACAAGAGATGGACAAGAGAAGCCTAATGGACTCTAAGCGGGCAACGGGAGCAAAAGTCTCCTCAAAGTCGATACCCTCAATTTGAGAGTACCCTTGTGCTACAAGTCTAGCCTTGTTCCGCACTATGTTGCCATCCTCATCGGATTTGTTCCTAAATATCCATTTAGTGCCTATGACATTAGTGGTCTTAGGTCTAGGAACTAGAGTCCAAACCTCATTCCTTTCGAATTGGTTTAGCTCTTCTTGCATGGCAAGAACCCAAAATTCATCATTCAAAGCTTCATCAACCTTTTTGGGTTCTATTTGAAAGGTGTAGCATGTAAAGCTAATTAGATTAGCTATTTGACGCCTAGTCCTAACACCCTCATTAACATCTCCAATAACATATCCCGGTATGAGTGAACCTAGTCCAATTTTGCTTGCGATCTAAGCAACCTAATCCCGGATGCTACACACAAGACTTACTTTCTCTATGAAGAGAATACAACCCTAAGTGAATATATGTGAATATCCAAAATGCAACATAGAGCAAGGGAAACCCTATATGCTTATCTAAGATGAATAATATGCAATTAAGAACAATCCTAGATATCAAAACTAAATGACATGTCAATTAGTTTAGCTAAACAATATTAAGCACAAAACCTAATAAGCTAGCACAATACAACTTCTCAAACATACATCATACTAATCTCAAACTTGTATTCAAAATATATAAAATAACACATAAGTAATTAATTGAGATTGCTTAGTTAAGAAAGACACAAAATATGTAAGATATTAGTGAAAAACTTACCAAGTAAAGTATGATGAAGAATCCATGCAAGATGTCATCTAGATGATCTAAGATGATGCTAGATGATGATTGATGATCATGGAAAAAGTGTTTGAGTGATTAAAAATGAGTTCTTGGAATTTTTCTTCTCTTTGAAAAATATCTTAAGTATGAAATCTGAATATGAATTCTTGTTATTGACCTAAAGTCAAAGTGGCATATATATAGGGGGCCAAATCAAAGTGTGGTCGTTTTGATAAGTTGGCCTAAAATTTGCCTTGGGCACTGTACGTAGAGCACCCTTGTACAGCGCCTGTACAGCGCCCTTGCTCTGTTTTCAAGAGAAAAAAGAGAGGCGCTGTACGAACAGCGCTTTGTACAGCGCTCGTACAGCGCCCAACAAAAATGCATCAGACCTGATGCATTTAAATGACATTTTTTGCATCAGGTATGATGGGCGCTGTTCGAACAGCGCTATGTAGAGCGCTTTGAACAGCGCTATGTAGAGCGCTTTGAACAGCGCCCTTTGCAATGCAAGATTTCTAAGAATGTGCATAACAAAGCAATGGGCAATGCAAGATGCAATCAACCTAACATGCAAGAAGAGATGTTAATGAGCATTAAGGCACACAAATAAGACACACAACATACAAGGATTAAACATATGCATGAGTTGTGAGTGTGTGCAGCTATCTCTTCAAGACAAGTAAGCACTTAGAGTATTACCTTTGGTGCTTGTCAATAGTGAGGTCTTCAAAAGGGCCTAAGCAATAACAACAACATCTAAGCTACCCTTACAAAGCATCCCCACATATGGTTTGATCACGAAATAAGCCAATTAAAAACTACGGGAATCTTTACAATTTTCTAGGTAGCCAAACACCAATTTGAGCTACTTAGACTTGATCTTTCCAAGTTGCTCTAGAAGGATATTGTTCTTGGATTGCAAAGAGGAGTCTTCTTGGCCAAGAAACCAAGCCAAATGGGTTTATTTTACTCTTCCTTTGTATTTTCTTGTTCATGTATTTCTATGTGTAACTAATCCTTTTGTTAAGGGATTGATGTAACTCTTGTATTTAAACCAATGATTTAATCAATCCATTTGTTATTTCACTCTCTAAGGCTTTGTATGTGTGTATTATGAACTCTAAAGATATGTTGATGATATGTCTTGCATAAACATATATTTGTACACACTTGGTAGTTGATTTCATGCATAAAGTGTCACACTATGTGTATGAAGGTTTCAATATCAATTTGATAGAGATATCTCTAAGTAATTCATGATTTGAGTTAAGTAGAAAATCTCTACATCACTATTCCTAAATCCTCTCTTAATCACTTATCTATGATATTAGATTATGTGTTAGATGATGGATTTTGTGCTTAACATTATTGATAAATGAATTGCATGCCTTAGAATGTTGTGAATGTGCTTAATGAATGATTGGTTAATGAATTGGTAATTACTTGAATGAATCAATCCCCTAACATCTCTTAATCTAGCTTAATCATCTTTTAATCAAGCTTTAATCTTAGTTAATTACAATCTTAGTATAATTGATCTTGATAGCATTAATTAGTGAACTTGTTAGCAATTAGGAATTCAATAAGTAATGATCACCTAGAACTTACTTGTTAGCTAAACACCTTCCTCGTGGGAACGATCACCCTTACTCGTGTACACTTTACTACTCGTACGACTCGTGCACTTGCGAAGGGTAAATCTACCTCGCACCCCTTTAATTGCCATTGTAGTTAAGTAGCTAGAATCCTTGACCTAGGATCCAATTAGTTTTAGTTAGCCTCATTTAGTGTAATTAATTAGAACCGGTTTGGGCGTGTCACCAACCTTTACCTTAAGTTGTGAACATTATTCAAGACTAACTAAAGAATTGTGTCTCCCTCATACATATCCAAATGTATGAACAATTCTTCTTTTCTCATAGTCTTTTGACCTTATGATTATTTACTTTTGACAATTATAATATTTAATCTATAAATGCTATAAGATTTGTTTAAAACAGAAATCACTTTATTAATATGAAAAGATTGTCAAAAATAATATTACACTCTTGCTATTGAGTATAATCCTAAATAAAGAGAAAAGGAAGAAATAAAACCAATGAAGTCTTGTTAGATTCCAATGGAGAACAACCCTTCTCTGTAGAAAATACAATCAAAGGTAATCACAAATAGCTCTCAAGAGCTGATCTAACTAATTACTTTTCTACTCTAAAGTGTTTAGGAACTCCAGTAATGAAGAAATGATCTAAAGATATCCTAAATCTATTTTAAGCTAAAGGGAGAGTCTAATTATCTCTTAATATCTCTCTTACATTAGAAAAGTGCATATTTATAGTTTTAAGTTATAATTGGGACTGGAAATGCCATAAATGTCCTTGACGAGTTGTACGTGGCTTCATTCAGCTGGTTCATTCCCGCGGATACATCTCGTAGGGTCTTCTTATAGATTCTCGCAGCTTCTGATCCCCTGTTTCGTGGTTTCTTTCTCTCGAGTATGAACCAGCGAGCTTTTTTAGGAATTCTTGGCAGGTTCACACCTTCTTCCTAGCAGGCAATATTTTGCTAAATGAACTTGCGAATAAAATCCCAGTGTGTTCATATCTTTTGTCTAGCGAGTTCTTTCCAGCTGATGTCCTCCCGCGGCTTCATGCCACGGGCTTTATCCCGCGAAGTCCTATTTTCATAGGTCTCTGCTCCCCTTTTGACCTCTTTTCTCCAACTTCGTACAAACACCTTCCTAAATTAGCACAATACCTGTACTTAACTAAAACACACGTTATATACACAAAAGTGCTTGGAAACGAACACAAAAGGTAGGAAAAAGGAGAGCTAAATGAGAACATTTATGGTGCGATCAAACCCCCAAACTTATCTTTTGCTCGTCCTCGAGCAAAACAATAAAAGAAAAACAAACGTACTAAGTAAACTAAACGAACTATGCTAATCCACTTTTGTAGGAAGTAAGATAGCACTTAGCACGTGCTACAAGCCTTTTAAACCTCTATGTGCCCCTAGTAGGAGGAGTTATAGTCTCCTGAGGGTTTACCAGATACGATACCCACAAACACAACTCTGTAATTCAAACGTTGAGATGGAACAATATATATACAAACAAAAACTTCATGCAAGCTAAGCATTCTTAATTAAGACTAAGAAAATTCCACTTCAATCAAAACAACGCATGATGCCAGCATGCCAATACTTAGGATGTTTTTGGTCTATGAATCAATAAACTAAATTGCCTAGGGGTGAATTCGCCTTGACTTCTATATCTCACGGATTCAACTCAATCTTCTCTCAGAGTCCTAAGCTTTCTCTCTTCAACCACATGCGTTTTTAGAAGTTATGTAAATAAAATTTAAATTTCAACGCATGTGAACAATTAAAACAACACTCTTTAAGTGAATGATCTCATGAATGAATTGATAAACCATGAACGTGGAGAGGACATGTTTTGACTCGTATTTCCAAGCTAGACTTTCTAAAAGATCTGCTAGAGCTTTCCTTTGGTTATAATGGGGCCATGGTTGATTTGGGATGAATGAAATGAATTTGATGGAATTCTAAAGATGTTGATCAATTTAACAGTACTATTCCTACTAGCTCTTTACACATATGTCTACTAGCGTCTATGCTAAGATTAACATTTTGATATTTGTGCTAATTGGTACTTAGATTCGAGTATTAAGTCAATTAGGTACTATGGCTTAAGCGTTTTGTTTTCAACACTTTTACAATTTAGCCTCTACAATGCATAATTTTTTATCATTGCCTGAGTACATGCCATTTATAAATTTGAGCTAAATATTTGCATTTATAACTTATGCATAACCTATGATGATCAACAACCAAAGATTCCATGTGATTAATGTGTATGGATAATGTAAGATCCTTGATTTGTATTGGCTTGATTCCATTGCAAAACTCTCTATATTTGTAATGGTTAGTTGCTTAGGTGATTCTTAGTGAAAAGAAGCTTCAAAGAAGAAAGGCAACTTCTCATGCAAATATTGTTTTCAAGAGGAAAAGCACTTATATGGATGCTAAGGTATCAAGATACTTCTTCCTCTTGTAAGGCGTAAACTCACACACACAAAATTCATTCATGTGTGTCCCTGCATTGTTGTGCTACATTTGTTTTAAAACATTCACACACCATTGAAGTATGCTCATGCATTGAACTCATATTGTCATACATTGTAGAGTTGCATGTTTTAAGACTATGTCTAGGAAATGGCATACTTGTGTGATCTTGTATTTATATGTTTGTGTTTTATTATATTTGGACTTGAACATGATCTCATTTGATTCCTTATTGAGTCTCGGTTATTTCGGTTACTCATTCATTAGGTTTCGAGTCCAAACGATGTAGCTATGCTACTTTTCGTTCTCATTTGTTAAGTTATCTTCGTCGTCGTTTTTCAAGATGAATTCTTAACCTTTTGTTAAAGTTTTGTAGTTTTCGTTGTGCGTAAGAGAGTCACAATTCGTAATCCAAAGATGGATTCAAAATCAGAGTTCGGAGGCCCGAATACGGTCGAAGAACAAGAGAGGAGAACGAGAGGAGCTAGCTTGGCCAACGGCCAAGCAAAGGAGGCCACGTGTGGCATACGGCCAGAGACCTCCTCTGCCCAAGTGTGCCACACGCGCCCCACACATGATGTGTGACATGGCACCTCCTAATTGGTCCTGAAATCCCTCTCTTGAATTCTTTTAAATAGTCTCTTTTCCCTCCCATTTTATTCTAAGAAGAAAATTTGAATTTCATAGAGCTGAAATTTTCTCTCCAACTTTTCCAACTTCCAAACACCATAGCTTTCTCATTTAGACTCTGAATTGAGTGATTCAAGTTGGAGAATCTTCATATTCAAGTCCCTTACCTTCTTCAAAAGGTTTGCAACTATTTGATCACATTTTGAGGTGGTTCTTCACTCAAAACCGAAACTACACGGGATTCTTAGGTATTGAACTAAACTTTATGATTTCATTTTTTTTTAATCTTCAATTACCTAGGGTTTTCTTCTTCTATATGTATGTGTATGTTTTATGAAAGCTATTGAAAAGGATAGCTTCAAATCAAAGCTAATCAAGTCTAATTAGAGACAAGTGTAAACTTGTTTTCCATTATTCTAGTTTTTTACATGATTGAGAGTTGTATTGTGCTTAGCTTGATATCTAGGGTTATTTGTGACTTGATTGATTCATTTTATGATTAATATCCTTAGCATGTGCTTGAATCCTTTAATTGAACATATTTAGGATTAGCACATTTGATTTTGTATTTAGAGCTTTCTAGGATTTAATTGATCATTTAATTGTATCCTTGTTCTAAATACTTGCTAGAATATTCATTGATCATATCTTGTGATTCTAGCATTTTTGTTGTTTGTGTTCTAAATTCTTGAATATATGCTTAATGAACATACTTTGTTTTCAAGCTTTGGTAATATGAATAGAATCTAGGATTTAGCATGTTTTAGGTGTTTTGCATGCTTTAGATTTTTGTTCATGTTTAAGATCTAGACAACTTTATTTTGTGAACTTTGTTGCCTATGTCTAGATCTTCATGGAGTGTACCTTATCCATGTTAGGATTATGCTCAATAGCAAGAGTGTAATGTTGTAATTAACAATCTTTTTCATATTAATAAAGTGATTTCTGGTTTAACAAATCGTATAGCATTTATAGTTTATATTATAATTGTCAAAGTAAATAATCATAAGGTCTAAAGACTATGGGAAAAGAAGAATTGTTCGTACATCTGGATATGTATGTGGTAGACACAATTCTTTAGTTAGTCTTGAATAATGTTCACAACTTAAGTTAAAGGTTGGGCACCTTTATCTTGTTAAAGTTGTAGAATTCTTTTGCTAGCATTTGAGTGGGATCAAATGAGATATGATGAGTCTAAAATCATCGGAGTGTCTTCGAGCAAAAGGATCTAGTGCACTGGGTGCATTGAACTGGATCACAATGAAAAGCTTTATCTAGAACCGTCAGTAGATAATAGTCTTTTCATTATCAGGACAATCGGAGAGTCTATCTTAATCCTGAGATAAATGATGGACTTATGGTTGCAAGTGATATCATTTGAGTTATCAATGAGTACGATTATATCGCATAATCTATCCTCGATAGTTTGGTGATATTCATTTGTTAATCGATAGAGAACTTCATTTATAGATATGGACATCGTGGCTCCATTTAATAAAATGAGAGTATAATATTATCATATGGATGTTTTGAGGTAATTGGATATTAAATCTCAACGTTGAGTTTTCAATAGTGTCTATTGAAAACATGGCTTCTGGACAAGTCAAAATATCCAAGTTCAAAACGTGGTCATATGAGTAAATATGGTAACTTGGAGAGTTATAGGCGGTCTATGAACTCTTGGCGATTACTGATATTAATCACGAGGATACACTATCTCCAATATGATTGTCTAGGGTATGAATGAGGAGCATCTTCCTTTTCTATCTTTATTTAAGAGTTCAGTTTTAGCTCTTTAGTGGAATGAGTTAAAATTAATGGATCGGACCTAAGTGAATCATTTGTTGATTGTGATTAGGTTATGTCTATTGAAGCTTAAATTTAGATGGCCCGCCAAGATCCCCAATCCACACGGACTTGCATGGATCACTTGATATATTCTACCGGACCAATTTAAGGGTCCATCTAGAATTGCATTTAATATATTAAGAATATAATATGCACATTATTTAAGTAATGGGCTGCTCAATTATATTAATATATTAATGAAAGACATGTGGGCTTGTTTCTTTTAGTAAGAATGGGTTTGGTTCACATGTGGGCTTTTTATTTAAAGTCCAATGGATTAAATGAAATAGGAAAATAATATTAGGCCCAATCTTATATAAGTGGGGCGGCTAGGTTAATGTTTTAACCTAAAAATATTATTTTGTTTCATTTGTTTTAATTAAATAAGAATTAATTGATTTATTGATTAATTGTTTAATTAAAGAAACAAATCTTTCCTAAAAGTAAAAGACTTGTTTGATAAGTAAATAAATAAATTAGTTTTATTTATTTTAATCAAATAAGGAGTCTTTTTATTTAGTCAAAATAAAAGAATAAAAATCAAGGAGTTGGATTAGGGTTTGAAGTCTATAAAGTTGAAAAGAATTAGGGTTGAATTTAAGTCACCCTATATAAGTGACATGATGAAATTCGGCCAACCCTAATCTTGGACTACATAGAATTCGGCAACCCTAAAGGAAAAAGAAGAAAAAATTCGGCCAACCTATATATGTGTTCTTATAGGGTTCGGCCACCACAATCAATTGTTTTTGAGTTTTTTATTTCTTTCTTCTTCTTCTTAATTCCAAGAGAGTTTTTATTCTAAAAAGACAAAAAGGAGTGTGAAATTATTCTTTGATAGTATACAATTGCTTAATCATCAATAAGCTTGTGTATACGATATCGATCTAGGTTCACGCGAGTTTCGATCATTAGATTGAGAACTCAAAAGTGACCGGAATAATTTTTGACATTCTTTTGATTGTTTTGTGACTAACAAAGAAAAGAAAGTTTTTGTTTGGTCCATTCACAGGTTTGCAATTCAAAGAAAAGGGAGACCACGCTCCTAGGTGATCCACGTTTGTGCTCGGATTGAAGGTCTTGCGGATTACCATCGACGTAAGTCAATCGGATCACGCGACAAAAGGTAATTTACTTTTGTTAATATATATGCATGTTTATTGATTAAAAGGGTTTAAGGTTCATAAAGGAAAAATTTTAAAAGTCACTAAATCGTTTTTTAGTATCGCTTCCGCTACGTTTACCACTTTTGTTATTATTTTTCCCTACAATTGGTATCAGAGCCTAGGTTGAACCCTTTTAATTAATTAACGTATATATACGTGGATCTATTTCTTTTTATTGTGATTATGCATGTTTAGAAAGAGATGGCACTCTAGGTATTCAAATATATAATTACATGTGATGTATGGATTTATATATGTTTTATGTGGTTTGTTATTGCTCGATTTTGGCCCTAGATTTTCAATGTAATTTTTGTTTCGGAGTTGTAACAAGAAGGGTGGTCTATTATCGCCATAATTCCTTCTTGGTAGTTGTTAGGTTTTATTTTTTTTTAATATGTGTAGTATTTTTTTAGGTTTACTGCTGCAGTTTTTTTTTGTTGTTTGTGTGCAGTTTTTATTTTGTAAAAATACTGCAGTGAATAAAAAAAAAAAAAAAATTAATACTGCAGTATTTATTATATATATACTGCCGTAATATGTTTAGGTCTTGAAGATTCAAAGACACGAAGCAAAACGAAGCAACCGGAACCATGAACGAGCACCGTGCGCACCCTAGGAGTGGATTGGGCTGCGCATGGCAAGCCCAAGCTTGGTGGGCTGCGCACGGCAGCCCTGGAGTCCTCATGGGCTGCGCACGGCAGCCCCTTAGTGGGGTTGTGAGTTGTGCTCGCCCGTGGGTTGGGCCGAAGGATGAGCGTATGGTTGATGGGCCACCTGAAGATCTTGTATTCCTGACAATTGTAATTTACTTGTTTTTCTAGGATGGGCCAAAATTGTTGCTATTTAATTTATGCTTAACTATTACAATATTTGTTATTGTATGATAACATGACATATAGAATAGGAGTGCCACGCATATATCTCTTTTGGTATGAACATGCATTGAATGATTTAGGTATCTAAATTGGCATCTAGATAACTCGGTAAATCATTCTATGGGATTTAATCACACGCCTTAAATAATTGAGTGGGAGAAGGTGTTTTTGTAACACCTATGGCCTCCAAGGTTAGTTGAGCTTTATTATTTATTGGTAATCCCCCCAAGGGGCGTCCATGAATGGAATTTAGCAACATACTTCCTTACAAGGATAGACTAGACAATGGACTCAAACGAGATCTACTCCCCAAGGAGGGATTTTCGTGAGAGAAAATTGAGGGTCGATATCTTGGTAACACACTCAATGTAATTTTATTGATATCCTCCCAAGAGTTCTTGTCAGTAAAATTGCAAGGCTAAAATTGAAAACGCTGGTTGTTATGTTAACAATTAGGTGGGACCTAGTCTAACTAGTAAATGGTGTGAACTCCCAAAGGAGGCGTAACATTTATGGGTGTTGGATTACCGTTGAATTTTATGATTGAGTTATTTATTTAATTCAAGATAAATATTTAAAAGTGCTTTATCATGATTATTTACTTATGTTTTGTTTTATTCAGAAATCATGACCCCATCACTTATAAACATCCTGAAAGACAACACTTTAACTGGAGATAATTATGTCACATGGAAAAGGAAAATTGGGTTGTTGCTGCAAAGTGAAAAACATAAGTTTGTTCTAACTACTCCTAAACCACCTGCTCCTAATAATGAATCTAGCATAATGTATAGAGATGAGTATGAGCAGTGGAAGACTTCAGATGATATGGCAAAATGTTACATTATGGCCACTATCTCCGACTTGTTGCAACAGCAGCATGAAGGAATGGAGTCCGCTGCTGATATAATGATGTCTCTAGAGGAGATGTTTGCTATGAAGTCTAGGACGACTAAGAGAGAGGCAGTGACTGCTTTTATGAATTTTAGGATGAAACCTGGACAGGCTGTGAAGGATCACATGATGAAAGTTATAGCACATCTCAACATTGCTGAACTGCATGGCGTTTAGATAAATGGTGAGACAAAAATTGATATGGTTGTCAATTCATTGTCAGATTCCTTTGATTAGTTCAAATTGGACTACACTTTGAACAAAAAGGAATACACCTTACAAGGCCTGATGCAAGATGTTCAAAGTGCTGAAAAGATCCTTGTGAAAGGCAAAGGTCAAGAGATTCATATGGTTGGTAAAGTTGCTACTGTTAAGGCTCGTCAAAAGGTCAAGAAACAACAGAAGAAAAAGCAACTTGGGCCTATCAAGAAGGAGACCAAGAAAGTAACCAAGATCAAAGGGAAATGCTTCCTTTGTGGTGAAAAGGGACATTGGAAGAGAAATTGCCCAAAGTCCCAGAATAAGAAAGAAGAAGGTAATGTGAATTATCTTGAAACATGTTTTTTGGTTGATTCTACAGATTCTTGGATCATAGACTCAGGAACCACTAATCATGTTTGTTATTCCTTGCAGGGGTTCCAAGAAAGGAGAAGGCTGAGTAAGAATGAAATCAATTTGCGCTTGGGCAACGGAACGTTAGTGTCTGCAAGTGCAGTGGGAGATATTAGAGTTTATTTGGATTCTAAAAGGCATTTAGATTTAATAGACGTTTATTATGTACCTCAATTCAAGAGGAATTTAATTTCAGTTTCTTGTTTAAATAAATTTGGATATTCAGTTACTTTTAATAAAGTTTTTATTATTAGTAAGAATGACAAAATTATTTGCCAAGGTACATTGGAAAACGGTCTATACTTTTTGCATAGAAATATCTCTCACTCGTTAGACACAGAAATAACGGAACCTAATCATAAAAGAGTAAAATTATCAACAGATGAAGCCTACCTTTGGCATTTACGCTTAGGTCATATTAACCTTAATAGGATTAAAAGATTGGTATGTGACGGAACTTTGAGTGACTTAAAGGTTGATGATCTACCAACTTGTGAATCGTGTTTGGAAGGTAAAATGACCAAAAGGACGTTCTCTGCCAAAGGTGCTAGAGCCACTGAATGTTTAGGATTGATACACACTGATGTATGTGGACCTATGAGCATTCAAGCTAGTGGTGGATATGAGTACTTCATCACCTTCACGGATGATTACTCGAGATTTGGTTATGTGTATCTCATGAGACATAAGTCGGATGCTTTTGACATGTTCAAAGCATTCAAAGCTGAAGTGGAAAATCAGCTTGAGAAACACATAAAAATCTTGAGATCTGATCGTGATGGAGAATATCTATCTGGTGAGTTTCAGCAATATCTTATTGATAATGGGATAGTTTCGTAGTTTTCTGCACCAGGTACACCTTAACAAAATGGGGTAGCAGAAAGGAGAAATAGAACTCTTTTGGATATGGTTAGGTCTATGTTGAGTTATTCAATGCTTCCTATTTCTTTTTGGGGATATGCTTTACAAACTGCTATATACATTCTAAACGATGTACCATCTAAGTCTGTTCCTAAAACACCGCATGAGTTGTGGACTGGGCGCAAGCCTAGTTTACAACACTTAAGGATATTTGGTTGTCCTGCGCATGTGTTAAAAGGAAAGACAGAAAAGATGGAGTCCCGTTCAGAAACATGTATATTTGTAGGGTATCCAAAAGAAACTAAATGATATTATTTCTATAGTCCTTCAGATCTTAAAGTATTTGTTTCGACAAATGCTAAATTTCTGGAAAATGACTATATGAATGATTTTGTGCCTAGAAGTAGAATTGTCCTGAATGAGATGTCAGGAGATACAATTCCACGAGAGGTTACACAACCTAACCCAATTGTAAGTTCCGATCCAACACAAGATCAACAACCTACCATTCCTCGTCGTAGTGGGAGGGTTAGAACACAACCCGAAAGATACATCGGTCTGGGAGAATCAGTGGAGAATCTCCCGGATGACGATGATCCCTATACGTACAAGGAAGCTATGGAGGATGTTGATAGTCGCCATTGGCAAAAGGCAATGCAATCTGAGATTGAATCTATGTTCGATAACAAAGTCTGGTCCCTTGTAGACTTGCCTAAAGGGATAAAACCCATTGGGTGCAAGTGGGTATACAAGAGGAAAAGAGGTATGGATGGAAAGGTGGAAATCTTTAAAGCTAGATTGGTAGCTAAAGGGTATACACAAAAAGAAGGTATCGATTACGAGGAAACCTTCTCTCCTGTGGCCATGCTTAAATCCATTAGGATACTCTTATCCATTGCAGCATCTTTAGATCTAGAGATTTGGCAAATGGACGTCAAGACAGCTTTCCTTAATGGAAGTCTTGACGAAAGCATCTACATGATGCAACCAGAGGGATTCATTGAAAAGGGCCAAATGGAAAAGGTATGCAAGTTGCAGAAATCCATATATAGATTAAAGCAAGCATCCAGATCCTGGAACATAAGGTTCGATCAAGCTGTCAAAGGTTTTGGATTTATTCAGAATCCTGACGAACCTTGTGTATACAAAAGGATTAAAGGCGACAAGTTGGTTTTCCTGATTCTTTATGTTGATGATATACTACTCATTGGAAACGATGTAGGTGTATTGACATCAGTAAAAGAATGGTTAGCAAAACAATTTGATATGAAGGACTTAGGAGAAGTAAGTTTTATTCTAGGTATCCAAGTAATAAAGGATAGAAAGAATAGAACGATTGCATTATCCCAAGCTTCATACATAGACAAAATCTTGTCTAGGTTTTCCATGTAGGATTCCAAGAAAGGTATGTTACCTTTCAGACATGGAATCAAGCTTTCTAAGGAACAAGTTCCTAAGAATGAGCATGAAGAGCAATTCATGAGTAGAGTTCCATATGCCTCGGCAGTTGGAAGTCTCATGTATGCAATGCTCTGTACTAGACCAGATATTTGTTTTGCTGTTGGCATAGTTAGCAGGTTTCAATCGAAACCTGGTCCTGATCACTGGACGGCAGTCAAGCATATTTTCAAGTATCTCAAGAGAACGAGAGATAATATGCTTGTATACTCTGGAGGGGATTTGGTTCCCGTTGGGTATACAGATTCTGATTTCCAATCAGATTCTGACTCTAGAAAATCCACATCAGGGGCTGTGTTTACTATTGGAGGAGGAGCAGTTATATGGAGGAGTATCAAGCAATCTTGTATTGTTGATTCCACCATGGAAGCTGAGTATGTTGCTGCATGCGATGCTGCCAAAGAGGCTGTTTGGCTCCGCCAATTCTTGATTGACTTAGAAGTGGTTCCTAGTGCGAATAAGCAGATCACTATCTACTGTGACAACAGTAGAGCAGTGGCTAATTCGAAAGAACCAAGAAGTCACAAGAGAGGTAAACACATTGAAAGAAAGTATCATCTTTTAAGGGAGATTGTTCAAAGAGGTGACGTGACGATTACCAAAATCGCGTCAGCAGAAAATCTAGCGGATCCCTTCACAAAGGCTCTACCTCAGAAGAGTTTCGATGGGCATCTAGAGAATATGGGCTTGAGAGATATGACACATTTGCTATAGCGCAAGTGGGAGATTGTTAGGATTATGCTCAATAGCAAGAGTGTAATGTTGTAATTAACAATCTTTTTCATATTAATAAAGTGATTTCTGGTTTAACAAATCGTATAGCATTTATAGTTTATATTATAATTGTCAAAGTAAATAATCATAAGGTCTAAAGACTATGGGAAAAGAAGAATTGTTCGTACATCTGGATATGTATGTGGTAGACACAATTCTTTAGTTAGTCTTGAATAATGTTCACAACTTAAGTTAAAGGTTGGGCACCTTTATCTTGTTAAAGTTGTAGAATTCTTTTGCTAGCATTTGAGTGGGATCAAATGAGATATGATGAGTCTAAAATCATCGGAGTGTCTTCGAGCAAAAGGATCTAGTGCACTGGGTGCATTGAACTGGATCACAATGAAAAGCTTTATCTAGAACCGTCAGTAGATAATAGTCTTTTCATTATCAGGACAATCGGAGAGTCTATCTTAATCCTGAGATAAATGATGGACTTATGGTTGCAAGTGATATCATTTGAGTTATCAATGAGTACGATTATATCGCATAATCTATCCTCGATAGTTTGGTGATATTCATTTGTTAATCGATAGAGAACTTCATTTATAGATATGGACATCGTGGCTCCATTTAATAAAATGAGAGTATAATATTATCATATGGATGTTTTGAGGTAATTGGATATTAAATCTCAACGTTGAGTTTTCAATAGTGTCTATTGAAAACATGGCTTCTGGACAAGTCAAAATATCCAAGTTCAAAACGTGGTCATATGAGTAAATATGGTAACTTGGAGAGTTATAGGCGGTCTATGAACTCTTGGCGATTACTGATATTAATCACGAGGATACACTATCTCCAATATGATTGTCTAGGGTATGAATGAGGAGCATCTTCCTTTTCTATCTTTATTTAAGAGTTCAGTTTTAGCTCTTTAGTGGAATGAGTTAAAATTAATGGATCGGACCTAAGTGAATCATTTGTTGATTGTGATTAGGTTATGTCTATTGAAGCTTAAATTTAGATGGCCCGCCAAGATCCCCAATCCACACGGACTTGCATGGATCACTTGATATATTCTACCGGACCAATTTAATGGTCCATCTAGAATTGCATTTAATATATTAAGAATATAATATGCACATTATTTAAGTAATGGGCTGCTCAATTATATTAATATATTAATGAAAGACATGTGGGCTTGTTTCTTTTAGTAAGAATGGGTTTGGTTCACATGTGGGCTTTTTATTTAAAGTCCAATGGATTAAATGAAATAGGAAAATAATATTAGGCCCAATCTTATATAAGTGGGGCGGCTAGGTTAATGTTTTAACCTAAAAATATTATTTTGTTTCATTTGTTTTAATTAAATAAGAATTAATTGATTTATTGATTAATTGTTTAATTAAAGAAACAAATCTTTCCTAAAAGTAAAAGACTTGTTTGATAAGTAAATAAATAAATTAGTTTTATTTATTTTAATCAAATAAGGAGTCTTTTTATTTAGTCAAAATAAAAGAATAAAAATCAAGGAGTTGGATTAGGGTTTGAAGTCTATAAAGTTGAAAAGAATTAGGGTTGAATTTAAGTCACCCTATATAAGTGACATGATGAAATTCGGCCAACCCTAATCTTGGACTACATAGAATTCGGCAACCCTAAAGGAAAAAGAAGAAAAAATTCGGCCAACCTATATATGTGTTCTTATAGGGTTCGGCCACCACAATCAATTGTTTTTGAGTTTTTTATTTCTTTCTTCTTCTTCTTAATTCCAAGAGAGTTTTTATTCTAAAAAGACAAAAAGGAGTGTGAAATTATTCTTTGATAGTATACAATTGCTTAATCATCAATAAGCTTGTGTATACGATATCGATCTAGGTTCACGCGAGTTTCGATCATTAGATTGAGAACTCAAAAGTGACCGGAATAATTTTTGACATTCTTTTGATTGTTTTGTGACTAACAAAGAAAAGAAAGTTTTTGTTTGGTCCATTCACAGGTTTGCAATTCAAAGAAAAGGGAGACCACGCTCCTAGGTGATCCACGTTCGTGCTCGGATTGAAGGTCTTGCGGATTACCATCGACGTAAGTCAATCGGATCACGCGACAAAAGGTAATTTACTTTTGTTAATATATATGCATGTTTATTGATTAAAAGGGTTTAAGGTTCATAAAGGAAAAATTTTAAAAGTCACTAAATCGTTTTTTAGTATCGCTTCCGCTGCGTTTACCACTTTTGTTATTATTTTTCCCTACAATCCATACATTTCATATGCTCATGCATCATTTTGTATGGTGTCATGTTTTGGATCATAAACTAGAAAAATATACAATTGTGTACTCATTGATTATTTCTAGTTTACATAGGATGTATTGATCATATATTCTATGTTGCATGTGTTTACATCATTTGCATCACTTAGATCATTTGCCTTGCAAAAGGTGGAAGTCTCATCTTGGAGTGAGTGAAGCTTCAACTTGAGCATTAAGTCTTAGCTATGAGTGTGATACTTCAGATGGTTGAGCTAGGGAAGCTTAACTAGGATCTTTGTGATCCGAATGGCTAAGCAAGAAGTCTTGTCTAGGATCGGGAGGATCTGGATAGATAAGCAAGAAATTTTCCTAGAGACGTGAGCATCTTGGATAGGAAGTTGCTTCCTAGTGATGTAGGACACACCTTATATAGGGAGTAGGCTAGGTGGTTCACTAGACCCGAGGGTAGACTAGGAGTTGATAGCTTATGGTGGATATCATGTGTTGATAGCCTTGAGTGTGTAAGTCATTTTCGTCATAGTGGATTGCTTACTGGTGGTTGTGGATTCAACCCGTGGATGTTTCCTCTTCAAAGGTTTACCACATAAAAATCAATGTGTCAAATGTCTCTATCTCTATCTCTTTATATTTGTATGTATGATCAATATAACTTGTTTAAGATCTTCATTTCATCACATCCTTGTAAACAAGTTATTGATAAAGAAAGAGATGCACACATTGTTTGTTGAATCAACATTTATTTCTTGTATCTTGTAAGTGTTTGAACATTGTATCTTATGATTCTATATCAAGTTGTAAAGTTCTACTTAGTGAATTTATATTGTAATATTCAAAGTACAACTTGTGGAAGCTCTTCATTGAATATATTTGTATATGAGATACATTGTTTATTGGTATATGTTTTGTAGACTAAGGGTTGTGAATCAAGCATACATGTGTTAATTGTTTCTCATAACAATCTTGTTAAAGGTTAATTTGTATGATCACCAAGGTTTTGACATAAGTCACGAAAGAATTTTTAAAACTAGTGTGTCAACCTATTCACCTCCCCTCTAGGTTGTTTAGTATAACCTTATAGGTATTTTTCAGATAATATGCGGTGATGAAATGAATGGTTTTTGTTTGGCCTCAAATTGGCAATTGGAGCACACATACAATAAGGATGGTGTTTGGGTAAAATATAGTAGTTAAGTACACACATGCCTAGAATCATATCCGAAAGTCTATCTATCAAAGTAATACAAGTCGCATAAGTAGTCCACATAATTTTCATGTTTTATGGCAATCAATACTAAATGCTTTGTGAATGAGATCTCAATGCAATTCTAGTTCGATAAGTGTTTTAAGAATACAATTAATTATACCCTCTCAAATGAACATTAAGGATCAATGTCTCACACGGGTAGTCTCCACAATTCTCCTTGTAAGTTCCTTATTTTTGATTGGTTTATTTTGTTGACAAACCACAATTGGGGTTATGATGTAAGGGTAGCTTAGGTGTGACGCGCCCGAACCGGTTCTACAAATACTACTACAATTTACACTACTCTACCTTGGTTATACTAAAGGGACGCGCGAGTGTTTCACCCTTTGTAAGTGCATAAGTCGTAAAACTAGTATAGTGTGCAAAGTAAGGGTTATCGTTCCCACAGAGATTAGCGAATTTACACTTAAGTAGATAGAAGGTAATAGGACTTAGAACTAACTCAACTAATGTCTATTCAATTATCTAAGATGATCAACACATTAACTATGCTAAAACACGGATTGATTAAGAAAACAATTACAGCTATTGGGTTCAAATTCTATATTAAGGGATTGCTAGAGAATAGATTCAATCAAGCAACAACCTACTAGCTAATCAATCATTCATGAAGCTCAATCACAAGGATCCTAACATGCATCTATTCATGTCAATTTATAAGGCATTAAATCCTCAACCTTAATCACAACCTAAGATTATTAGAGTGATTAAAGGAGGTTTACTCAAGGTGTTAATGAAGATTCACAAGTTAGTAAATCTTTACAACATAGATGTCATAAGAGGCACATGCATAATAGGTCTTTGATGCATATAGGTTTATAAAGTTTATTGTTCATTCAATGGTAGATTGGTGGTTGCAACCACCACTCATAAATGGATTAATGAACACATACATAACTTGAGAGAGTGAAATAAACATGATTGATTATACAGCAAGGTAGTTACAAGACTTACATCTAATCCCCTAACAAGGAGGATTTAGTTACACATAGAATCAAAGCAACTAAAGAATACAAATGAAGGAAACATCATCGGTTGGCAACTCTTGTGAAGTAGAAATGATCCTCTTTGCAATCCAAGTAACAACTCCTTCTATGGAAACTTGAAATAAACTAAATTAAGGCACAAAAAATGGGTGTTTGGTTGCCTAGAAAGTGCCAAGAAACTATCTAACTTACTTTAGAGATTGTATTTTACACTAAGGTGGTAAGTGATTAACGAGATTAAAGAAACTACAATACTAAAAAGTGTGTCAAAGGGAAGGCCTCTTCAAGAACAAGTGACAATCCCTTTCTCCTCTCTCTAGCTCTGCATAAAAAGTGTCCCTCTCTATTTCTTTTCTTTGTTTTTGTACAAACACTCCTCCACTTGCATCTCGTTACTGTGTTCAGCGGGCATGTACCACGGCTTCTTTCCGGCAGCTTCTTTCCAGCGGTACAGATGGAATGAACTCGTTAGGCTTGAGCTTGAGGGTCCCGCGACTTCCTTCAATGGGTTAATTCCCACTAAATAGGGGCCAATGAAGTCGCTGGCTTGCCTGACCTTTCCCCGTGGCTTTCTTCGCTGGTTCCTTCCCGTGGTGTGAACTCATTGGGGCAGGGTTACTCTGTTTTCTGCCTTCTTTGCCTTCTTTTTGTTGCTTTGGACCAAAATGCCCTTGAGACGCCTTTGTTTCCTAAAAACACCTATTTACACCGTTAAATGCATAAAATGCTAGGGCAACGGTTACAAAAACCAAGTAAAAGGGAGCGCTAAATGTGAACATTTGGAGCGCGATCAAGGTGCTTAATTGTTGGTGATCAAGTTCAAAGGCCATCTCAAGACCTCAAGATGATAAGCACTTCAAAAGTATATCACTTGTGCTTATTTACATTAAAAAGACTAGTTGAACACACATACCTCTCTTGCATGCCTTACTTGTTACATGTGTGTTTTTATTGTCTCTTTATGTGTGTTTTGTCTCCCTCACACACTCGCACTAATTGCATACTTACTCAGTGTGTTAAACTCCGCGAGAAGGCCTTGCCTCTCACTGTCGCGGTAGGTGTGCCGTTTTGGTGAACCGCGGCAACCCAACTATAGTAACTTCCACGGTTATGCTACTGTTTTGGTGAACTGTGGCAAGCCTGCGACAGTAACTTCCGCGGTTGTGCTACCATTTTGGTGAACCGCGGCAAGAAAGCGACAGTAACTTCTTTTGCTTTGCCGTGATTGAATGCCGTCTTAGCCAACCGCGACAATCCGCCTAACCTAAAACGCTGCAGTTTTCCTTCTCCTTTATATATGCCACTTTCTCTTTAGGTTGTTTTTAAGATTCAAAATCATATTTTTGAGAGATAGCATTTTCCAAGAGAGAAAATCATCCAAGAACTCACCTTTGATCTCCATGTGCATCAAACATCATCTAGCATCATTTAGCTTCATCTATGATGTATCTTTGCATGGGTCCTCTTCAACACATATGACTTGGTAAGTTGAACACCATCTTAATCCATTTTAGTGTTCTTACTTAGCAAGAAATATCATTTATTACTTGTATGCATCTAGATTAGATTTTATATAGAAGATTGAGATTTTTGTATTGATTGATTGAGTTGTTGTATTGTGATAGCTATTGCATCTAGGATTATTTTTAATCTTATATAGCTAAGTTTTATATGACATGTAGCCACATGATATTTATGATTGATTGACATGCTCATGCATGATTTGACAAGCATTAAATGTACATGTTAACCTAGCATTTATGCACTTGATATTCACACAGGTTGTGTTCTCTTCATTGTGATTAAAGCCTTGTGACTAAGTAGCTTAGTGCACAAGCAAGTAGGTCTAGAATCGCTATTAAAGGCCCGTTGGGTAGAGTGGAAGGGTTAGGGTTAGGGTTAGTTGATGTCAATCTAGGTTGTAAACTTTCATTCAAGTAGTAAATTTGAGGACCGTGTGTGGCTATCATATTAGCCTGTGAGTTTTTCCCTGTAGTGGGTTTCTCACGTAAATCAATCAACATGCAATTTATTGTTTTCCGCACATAGATTTAGTTGGTTGTATTTTGCTTAGATTGGGTGTTTTATTGAATATTGACTAATCAAGAAAAATCGGTAATTAAATTGATTAAAACCTATTCACCCCCCTAGGTATATTTAGACACACCTTAATAGTTTCACTCCTAGGATCAACAAGGCTAAGGTTCATTTACCTAAACATCCGAAGATTGGCACTATACAAGCATATTGATAGTGATGCCACAACTTTAGATGGCATGCATACTAGTCAAAACTTAGATTTCAAAGCATAGTATGACATGTTCACTACAAGAATAATTGCTATTCATGATAGTCAAAAACCGTTATGAAAGGGTTTTGATGACGGTTTTGTATGCATTGTTAAAGGCAGTGTAATAAAAAGTTTATCACAGTTTTTTAGTTTATAACGGTTTTTAAAAACCGTCATAAATCAATAATAGTTTTTATCCATGATATATTCTCAACGATTTACAAACGTTATTATTTTATAATGGTGTAAAATCAACATTGATAATTGACTTCCAAATGCCTACTAAGAAGAGATTATATATATATATATATATATATATTTATTACGAAGAGATCCGGCTTTATTTTTGGTAAATTTATAATAGTAAGGATAACATTTATTAGGAAAGTAAGTGATTCTAGGAATCAAATTAATTCTCTTGCTTTTTGACCCACAATCAATGCTTAATTCCTTAATTATTTGAGTGTATTGATTTTGTGTAATTTATTACTTTCCTATCATTAGAATCACATCAATATATTTTTTTCTATATCTGCACATTTTGTATAAATTTTCAATTACAATATCAATGAAATAAAATCGATACTCTTTTATTACTTGGCCTTTGTACAGTTAAAAAAAAAAAAAAAACTACAAACATCATAATCAAAATATACAAAACTCTATCACAAAAATTAACCCTAAAATTCAAACTATTCTACTCAAAAACTATTTAAAAGTATGTGTAAATTTTCTTTGTTCATCTTCCTCAAGGCTTCCTTTTGAGTATACGGCTGCATAGTATATATGAGAAACAACATGAGTAAGATTTGAATAATGATTTATTGACAAAAGAAAAAAAACTCAAACTACATGATAACATCAAATCACAATTAAAACTTATTTTTAACAATAAAAGAATGAGAAAATAAAAGAGATCGAAACAAAATATTAACGAATCTCTTGTTCATGTTGTTATCAACTTTCTCGTTGAAAATAGAGAACATGATCTTCTATTTTCCATAAACATTAAACATTCATGTTCAAAACACAAAAAATGTGTTGAAGAAATTCATTGTTCTCTATCAGAGACTATAACAAATTCACAACCGCTACATAAGAAAATAACCGATAAAAAATAAAATAAAAAATTAAGCACTCACCATGGCAAGAGTTCTTCTTTTTATTTTCTTTTTGTGTAAAAAAAAAGAAGAAGAATGCGAGTGAGAGATGAGAGAAAAAAAAAAAAAAGTGGGAGAGGGGAGAAAGTGACGGCTATGGTGAGAAACTAGGAAGATATATATCTTTTAAAATATGTATGATATTAACCTAAAGATATGATGTGGACAAACCTATGATATTAACGTGTGTTCACTTATTTCAATGACATATATAAAAAAAGTTATACCAAATAAAGTAATTAAAAAAAATCAAAATGACATATTTATGGTCTTAAAAGAAAATTTGACAGATTTATTTATTTATTTTTAAATTCATCTTTTTTAAATTTATTATGTTGTAATATTTCAATCTAAGTTATTAATATTTCACTACAAAAAAGAGATTGCATGACAGCTTGTACTTTGTTGATTTTATTTTATATCGTAAAGTATTACGCGATACAAATTTGAGAGACTAAGAATTTAAAATTATTGTTTAGTATAATTCTACAAATAAAAGAAACATCTTTCTTTATCACACTAAAAAAAATGTGATTATTACACATAAAAAAATGTGATAAGTTGATCACCGTTAATTAAATTCGTGATAACTTGATCATGGTTATGAAAATGTGTGATAACTTGATCATAGTTAATAAAAATTGTGATCCAATTATGACATATTTAAAAGACCATGATACTTTTATGTCGGTTTTAAAGTACGTCATTAACATATGACAGATTAAAAAGACTATTATAACTTGATCACGGCTAATAAAAACCGTGATAAAATTGTGTGATAAAAGCCTATTTTTCTTGTAGGATCCTATTGGCACACAAAAGTAAACAACTCACAAAAAACAAATGTTTTGAAAATTTGCTGCGTTTTGTCAGATATTTGATTTTTTTTCCTAAAACACATATATAATCCACATATGTACAACTAACACAACATGACGAAAGTTGTCCCACCCCCAAATCTAAACCACACATTGTCCTCAATGTTGCTCGTGAAACAATTTTCACTAACAAAATATAGACAATGCTAGCTAGTGTTCAGAAATAGTGACAACAAAAATACAAAAAGACTAAAAACTAAATCAAAACAAATCCTAAGATCTGAACACAAAATATTCACATTCTTAGATCTAATAACAAATAAAACAAGCATGCATTTATCGATAAGCACATAGGTAGGATAGCAAGTGATTCCTCTGGAGGCTTGTCGCGGGTTTAGTACCGCGGGTCATTGTTCTCTGGACGAAATCGCTCACCAGTGTGCGACTTATGGCCTTAGATGAGCGGGTTTATTCCCACCGGTTTGAAACCATAGTGAATATCTCCTAATTTCTTACGAGTTCATTGTTTCTGGGCGGCGGGATTATTCTTGCGGAATTAACCAGCGGACTTTCCTCATCTCCCCTTGTGAATTCATGTTTTCTAGTCCGCTGGTTGTTTCCAACGGCATGGAGTGGATGGGCTCTCCAAAGCCATTCCGTGACTTTATTCCTTTTGTTTCGCGGGAATGTTCCCGCATTATTGAGTTCGCAGGGCTATTGCTTTTGCCTTATTTGCTCCTGCTGCTTTCCCCAACTACAATCCTAACATCTGTGTAGCACAAATACTATAACCAAATCAAATGCATATGCTTGATACAAAAATAACACAAACTACTACACTTAATCTAACTAAAAACTACTCAAAATAAAATAAATAAACAAAAAGAATATGTACCTAGGTGGGGTGCCTCCCACCAAGTGCTAGAGTCACTGTCTCGGCAAGACACATGAGAACTCTATGGCTCTATAAGAATAATCTGTGCTAGCATCCTTACTTCATCTAATCCCTGCAAGTACGGCTTTATTCTATGTCCGTTCACTTTGAACATATCCCCGTTCTTCTCATTTAGTAACTCAATAGCTCCATGTGGGAACACTTGGAGTATCGTATAAAGGTTGTACCATCTTGATCTGAGCTTTCCCGAAAATAATTTCAACCTAGTGTTGAACAGGAGGACCAACATGTGATCAAACCAAAATTGGTATGATTTTGGCTCTCATTTCCTTCTTTTTTAGCTTGATTCTCGGGCATATCCCGTGATTTAATTGTGTGAATTAAGTGTTTTCAGGTATTTATAAAGTTCAGGGGCATTAGAGTAATATTGGTCAATTAGGGGCAAAACTATAATTATTGAGGGAAGATTGAAGTTATTGAAATGTCAAAGGAGAATAGGGGAGCTTTCCGTAATTCGCCAAGCAAATCAGGCAGAGATGCCACGTCATTTAAATGATATGGTGTGTTTTAAAGGCTGATTAGGCTTCTGAATGAGCTCCAGCCCATTGCTAAATGCACCCCCAAGTGATTCAAAGACAAACCCGCATGCTAACCCGGCCAAACAAGAGCAACCCGCCCCAGTACTAGTCTTCATCTTCAACCTCACGCCTACTTCCATTGCCGACCAAACCCTAGCCTTTTTTATAGCCATCGGAAATGCATCCCCCGTCTTATTCTAGTTGGTTTCCGATGTAGAAGATCGACGGAGCTCGCGCGACTGTGATGGGGTCCTTTTCGGCTCACCAAACCATCAGGATCTCTAGCCACGATCTTCTCTTTTTGACCGGTGTTGCTCATCTTGTCGCCTCTGTTCAAACCGTGTCATCACCGTAAAACGAACCCTGTGATTGTCGCGATTCGATTTCGCATGTCCCCACGGCGACTCCATAAGCGACAAAGAACCAATTTTGCACCTCACATACATTATTGCATGATGTTGTGTGTTTTCTTTAATGCAAATGCTTGTTTTGATTTCACTTGATCATCTCACATACACTTGTCTTGGAAAGTGTATAAACTTTGTTTTGAAGGATTGGTTGTTCTACAAGAGATTGAAGACTTGAAGATCTAGCTTTTAAATATCTCTTTGTAATGTAGAAAATCATTGTTGACATTTAGTTTCTTTTTTTGTTGTTAGGATCAATGTGAGTGGTGGTTTTGTCATGAAATAGCCAAAAAGGGGAGATTGTAAGTTCCTCAAATTTGATTGGCTTATTTCGGTGACAAACCGCATTTGGAGGTTTGTAATGTAAGGGTAGCTTAGACATTTAATTGTTGGTGATCAAGCTCAATAAAAGCCCTCTCAAGACCTTAAGATGATAAGTACTTCAAAGGTAAAACACTTGTGCTTATTTGCATTGAAGAGACTTAGTTGCATACACACACAACTCATGCATATATGTACCTCTTGTATGTTGTGTGTTTTATATATGTGCATTCATGTTCTTAAACTCTCTTCATGCATGTTTTAATTGATTGCATCTTGGTTGATAATTGTCATGACATGTTAGGCATTAGGGTGCAAGTTTGTATTGAAGGGGCTGTACAAAGCGTTGTTCGTATAGCGCCCATCTGAGACCTAATGCATTTTGGTCTCAAGCGTTGTACACACTTGATCAATTTATTCTTGGTGCTATATAGTCGCTATACAAAGCGTTGTACGTACAGCACTCGTACAGCGATCATCGAGAACCTGAGAGGAACATAATTCTGTTGTTGTTCAGTTGCTCTATAGTGTCGCTGTTCGTAGAGCGACAATGAATTTTTGTTCTTCATTTCCAAGTGAGTCGCTGTACATGCGCTATACGTACAATAACCAAGTCAAAAAGTTTTGATTTTTTATAAAAATGATGTAGCTTCATTTGGACATCCTATATATATGCTACTTTGTCTTTAGGTCGTTTTTAAGAGTTCAAAATCATATTTTTAACTTAGAATATTTTTCAAGAGAGAAAATCATCAAAGAACTCACCTTTAATTACTCAAACTCATTTCCATGTGCATCAAACATCATCTAGGATCATTTAGGATGCATCTATGCATGGGTCTTCTTCAACACACATAACTTTGTAAGTTGTTCACTAATTTTATCCATTTTAGTGTCTTACTTAACAAGAAATCTCATTTATTACTTGTATGCTTTTAGAACATATTATATCTATAAGATTGAGATTATTGTGTTGATTGACTGAGAGTTGTATTTTGATAGCTATGACATCTAGGATTGTTTTATCTTAAATAGCTAAGTTTACATATAACATATAGACACATGATATCTAAGATTGTTATTATCGACATCTTTAATTCCTAGATAAACATTTAGTGTAACTTAGCATTATTTGCATATTGAATATCATGATATTCACTTAGGTTGTTGATCTCTTTTTTGTGAAGTGAAGCCTTGTGACTAAGTTGCTTAATGCTCAAGCAAGTAGGTCTAGAATCACTATTAAAGGCTCGCTGGGTAGTAGTGGTGGATTAGAGACCAAGTATGGTTTGACGGTGGTCAACGTAGGTTGTAAACATCATTACAAGTAGTGGATTTGGGGACCATGTGTGGCTAGCATAGTAGCCCATGAGTTTTTCCCTATTACGGGTTTCTCACGTAAATCAAACAACGAGCAATTTATTGTTTTCCACACTTAGATTAAGTTGATTGATTTTTGACTAGATTGGGGTTTTTATGAATATTGTCCAATCAAGAAAAATCGGTAATTAACTTGATTAGAACCTATTCACCCCCTCTAGGTATATTTAGACACACCGTTATTTGTTTCAGACGTTAATACTGCATTCTTGAATGGCAATCTTGATGAGAGCATCTATATGATACAACTAGAGGGATTCGTGTCCCAAGATCAAGAGCAAAATGTTTGCAAGTTGCAAAGGTCCATTTATAGACTGAAGCAAGCATTTAGATCATGGAACATTAGGTTTGATACTGCTATCTGAAAGTTCTCAAATAAACTAGGTGTGTACTAATATATTAATCTAGGGGGGGGGGGGGGGGGGGGGGTGGTGAATAGATTTTAGCTATTATTACCCAATTTTCGCATGCAAGTCAATTTTATGAAAATGCCCCTACTAGTCAAAAATACAAGCAAGTGTAATATAGTGCGGAATTTAAATAACACTTGATGTATACGTGGAAACCCAACCACTGGGAAAAACCACGGGCTGTATAGTGCGCCACACTCGAACCTCAAAATCCACTAATTGAAATGGAGTTTACAACCTATGTAGACCTCGTCTAATACTCCGGTCAATAACCCCCCACTTCTACCACGCGGGCCTTTAAAAGTGGCTCTAGTCCAATTGCTTGAGGCCTAAGCAATCTTAGCCTCAAGACTTAATTCTCTATGAAGAGATTATACAACCTATGTGAATATATATGAATATTCAAATAACAAACAAGGCTAGGTAACCTTAGATGCTTATCTAGGATGATGATATAATCAATTAAATCAACCCTAGATATCAATTGCTAAATGACATGTCAAATAGCTTAGCTAATCAAGATTAATCAAAAACCTAATTAGCTATCACAAAACAACACTCAATCAATTCATCACAATTAATTCTCTATTCTTGTATTTATCATATGATCAAAAACATACAAGTAAATTAAAAGAGAATAACTTGATAGTAAAAATACTAAAATAAGATGAACTTAATCAAAATCTTACCAAGCAAGTTGTGATGATGCAAACCCATACATAGATGCACTCTATATAGACATAGAAGATGCAATATGAAATTTGATGCAAAATGGATTTAATTTGAGTGGTTAAAGGTGAGTTCTTGATTTGATTTTTTCTCAAAAATCTCTCTTTTAAGTTTAGGGTTCTAAGGAGTCAAAGAACTTCTTCAGATAATGAGAAAGTAAGATATTTATAGACATCAAGAATTGGGCATGTGAAAAGATAAGTTTGCCCCTGAAATGCACCGATCAGTGGTTTCAAACGGCGGCCAGGCCACCATTCTTAACCTTCGAATTGAACCCGAGAAGACCAAGGGAACAACGGCGGTTTCATTCGGTGGTTTCGTGACCGCCGATCCAACCGCCGAATCAAACCTGATAGAAAAATCAATCAGGTCAAAACGGCAGTTTCGTTCGGCGGCCAGGCCACCGATCATAACCGTCGATCACCATCAGAGGTGAAAACCAAGGAGAAGCCAAGGGCATTCTCCGTAGGCGGTCTTCACGCGAAACCAAGCACTCATTAGTGCAAGCGCGTACGTTTTCGAATTATATCAGGAAACAAATTACTAAGCACATATACACACAACAAGATATCAATCAAAGTGCTAGTGTGTAAAGTGACATGTGAAGAGTATGCACACAAGAACAAGTATGCTAAGTGTGTGTGTGCCAACTAAATCTCTTCAAAGAAAACCAAGCACTAGAAATTATACCTTTGGCGTGCTTGTCCCTTGAGGCCTTGGAAGGGCCTTCGAGCTTGAAGATCAATCACCTAAACTACCCTTACACAATCAACCCCATCATGTGGTTTGTCCACGAAATAAGCCAATCAAGATATGGGAATCCTTACACTATCAAAACCTATGTGTAAGGTTCATGATTTGTATTGGCTTGATTCCATTGCAAAACACTCTATATTTGTATTAGTTGTTGCTTAGGATATTCTTTGAAGAAAGCAAGCTTAAAAGGTGAAGAGCAACGTCTAGTGCAAAAGTCGTCTTCAAGAGATGAAAAGCGTCAAAGGTATATCTTGACTTCTATCCTCTTGCAAGGCGTTAGCGCACACACACACAATTCACACATGTGTGTCCATGTATCATGGTTCAAACATTTGGTATAACACATTCACACATCTCATATTATGCTCATGCATTGATCTTGTATAGACAAACATTGTAGAATTGCATGCTTTGTGACTATTTCTTTGATATGGCATGCTTGTGTGAATATGTGTTTATTTGTTTATGTATTTTGTGTTTTAGACTTGAACATGTTATTATTTGATGCCTTATTGAGTTCCGATCGTTTCGGTTACTCATTCATAAGGTTTCGAGTCCAAACGATGTAGCTACGTTAGTTTTCGTTCTCATTCGTTGAGTTGACTTCATCGTCATTTTCCGAGATGATTTCTCAACCATTTTGCAAAGTTGTGTAGTCATTGTCGTGCGTGAGGGAGTCACGGTTCGTAATCCAAAAATGGATTTAAAATCGGAGTTCGGATGCCCAAGATATGGCTGAAGAACGTGAAAGTGCACGAGAGAGGTGAGAGTGGCCAAGAGGCCATGTGTGCCACCCCGTGAGGGAGGCCGTGGGGCCCACGGCCAGAGACCCTCTCTGGTCCCATGAGGCCCACACGCCCCCCACGGGGTGGGTGATGTGGCCCTCTCTTATTGGCCCTGAAAACTCTTCTCTCTCCTCCTTTTAATCACTTCTCCTTCCCTCCAAAACATTTGAAGAACTTTCCCAAGAAATTATGCAGATTTCTTCAATTTTTAGTTTTAGTATTTTGATCATATATTTCTCATACGAACTCGAAATCAATTGATTCAGAAGCTAAAATTGTTGGTCTTGAGGAGAGCTACAAACCCCAAGCATTTCTAGAGGCATCTGACTTTGTCATTGTTCCCAGTTGCTTGATGTTCAGTACGTGGTCAGGTTGTTTGTTCAACTTCTTCTTTTTCAATTTCATCTTTGATCATCTCTTGATTCTTACTATTTGATTGATGAAATTTGTTGAGAAGTATGTTAGATCATATGCTAGGGGTGTTTGATCATTTGTCAATTGAGTTTTAGCTTTGTGACTTTTCTTGAACATATATGTGCTAAACTTGATTTTGTTTGAAATTGATTCTACAAAATGTATATATGATATGTCTCATATTATTTTCTAGGTTTTATTTCATGATCTAAGAACTAGGTTTTTAGTGTGATATATTGAATATTCATACCTTGTTCTTATTGATTTACATGTCTTGATTTCTAGATAATTTTGTGATTGTGTGTTGGAAGCATATTCTAGATTGTCATTGAACATGTACATTTTGCTTGATTGATCATCTAGCTTAATTTGTTTGTGTTTGCATCACTTGCATCACGTAGATCATAGCCTTGCATTAGGTTGAAGCCTTTAGCAAAGTGAGTGAAGCTTTGTGGATAGAGCAAGGAAATCTTGATTAGAGTTGGGAGGACTCGGATAATCAAGCAAGGAAGACTTGTCTAGGGTCGGGAGGATCCGGATAAGCAAGCAAGAAATCTTCCTAGAGACGTGAGCGTCTTGGATAGGAAGTTGCTATCTAGAGGTGTAGGATACATCTCGGATAGGAAGTAGGCTTGGTGATTCACTAGCCCGAGGGTAGATTAGGAGTTAATAGCTTGAGCGGATATCATGAGTTGAGAAGTCCTTTTTACATAGTGGATTGTTTTGCTGGTGGTTGTGGTATCAACCCGTGGATGTTTCCTCTTTGAGGTTTTACCACGTAAAAACACTTGTGTTTATTTTTGTTTTTACTTTTCTTTATCTTCCATATCTTACATTGATTGCATATCTTGTAAATTGATTAACTCTTGTTTTAGTGAAATCAATTCATTTGCTAAATCTAATCAAGTGTGCATTTTCTTTATTATATTCCGCATCATTTTTAATATTGGACGAATTTGAGTAAATACCTATTCACCCCCCCTCTAGGTATATTTTGCATTACTACTTAAGGGAAATTTCATTTGGTATCAGAGCGGGTGTCTAGACGCACTTAGATAGATCCTTTCTTTGTAGTGTTTTTGTGTTTGTTTTTGTTTGTTATAATCATGATTAAGGAAGTGTGTTCCTATGTGGCTTCTTTTGTTGAACATATTGACTTAGATGAGAAAAAGATCGATGATCTTACTTTTGAAAATGAACGTTTATCCAAAGTCAATATGTCCCTCAACAAGAAGCTAGAGAATCATGCTCTTGGCTCAAAAGAATTCAATGAACTTAAAGACAAGATCCTAAGTCTAGAATTGAATCTAAAAGATAGCAATAATAGACTTGGTATCTTGAAGCAAGAAATTGAGCAAAGAGATTGTTCTCTTGTTAATGCTAAGAAACTTGAAAATGTGCTTAAATCCAAACTTAATGAGCATTTAAATCAAGAGAAAAAGTATGAACAATGGCTTGATAAATCACGTAAAGATGTTATGTTTAGTGATGACATAGCGGAAAAATATGCCATTGAAATTATGATGCTTCGTGAGAAACTTGATGAGGCTAATAGAGTGATTAGCAAGATGTCATCTAGTTCTAATAAAGTTAAAACCCTCATTAAAAGTGGAAAGCATCCATGTGACAAAAGAGGTTTGGATTATATCAATGAGAAGGAGACTCCTTCATCTAACAAATCTACTTTTGTCAAAGCAAGCATTGAATCAAATGTAGGTACACTCTCTCAAGGTAAGGCTATGAAAGCTATCGAAGGTGCCTCTTCATCAAGAAGGATGTTCAATGGAAGAACACAACAACATAAACATCAAGGAGCATCAACCTCAAATGCAAGAGGTGGAGCATCAAGGGTTGCACATCAAAGAGGAAAAATTATGAGAAGTCCAAAGGAGTTGGCAGCAAATGCAAATGGTAAATTTCTCAAATTTATTCCTATTTGTTATCATTGTAATATGATAGGACATATTCGACCTAGATGCTTTGAGTATATTCGGAAATGCAAACTTGATAATGCTTTTCATGATATGTCTTTGAATGGACCTAGGCAATCATCCATGTATGCATATAGAAATAGACCTAGGAAGACCTTGGAAAAGCATGTTGTGGAAAAATTTGTTGATGACTTGCTTGCTAAATCTTATGTTGTGCCTCACTCTACTATGCATAAGAAAGTTGATAATGCTTTGTTTGATATTTTTGAAAATGTGACCAATGAGGTCAAGGTGCATGTTAAAAAGCCTAACATTGAGTCAAAGCATGTTAGAAGTAAGAGTGAGAGACATGTTGTGAAAAATGTGTGGATTAGAAAAGACACATCTAAATGTCATGTTGCACAATATGCTTTACGTGCCAACTCCTCCTATTCTTGGTACCTAGATAGTGGTTGCTCTAGGAACATGACTGGGAATAAAGAGTTCTTTAAGAATCTTGTTTTAAAGGATGGAGGTTGGGTTACTTTTGGTGATGGTACCAAAAAGCAAGTTCTTGGCAAGGGAACAATTTGTATCCCCGGATTGCCTAAACTTCGCAATACTTTATATGTTGATGGGTTACAAGCTAACTTGATAAGCATTACTCACTTGTGTGAAATTTTTTAAGAAGTTAGTTTTAACAAAGATGTGTGCACTATAATTGATAAAAAGGGCAATGTTGTCCTAAGTGTCAAAAGGTCTATAGACAATTGCTATTGTCTTGAGATAGATCCTCTAACTTGCAACATGGCACATGAGTGCAACAAGCTTGATTTGTGGCATCAACGTTTGGGTCACATGAATTTTAAAAATTTGAAAAAGCTTGAAAAACATGGCATTGTTAGAGGTCCTCCTAATCTTGGTAAAAAGCTTGAGGTGGTTTGTGAACCTTGCCAATTAGGTAAGCAAACCAAAGTGTCTCATAAGAAAAATTCTTACATAGCTACCAAGAGACCTTTAGAACTTGTGCATATAGACCTAATGGGGCCAATTCAAACCGAGAGCATTAATGGCAAAAAGTACATTTTTGTATGCGTTGACGACTTCTCTAGGTTTACTTGGGTTTATTTTCTTAGAAACAAGACCGAGGCTTTTGATTATTATAAAAAGTTTTGTAATCAAGTTCAAAATGAAAAAGGTCTTGATATCAAGAAAATATGTCGCATTAGGAGTGATCATGGGATGGAATTTGAAAATGCAAAATTTAGTGAGTTTTGTGATGGTTTAGGGATTTCTCATGAGTTCTCCGCACCTAGAACTCCTCAACAAAATGGTGTTGTTGAGAGGAAAAACCGTGTCTTGCAAGAGATGGCTAGGGTCATGCTCAATAGCAAGAAAGTCTCTAGAAATCTATGGGCCGAGGCGGTCAATACCGCTTGTTATGTGTCTAATCGTGTTTTTAAGAGGCCCGGCACAAAACAAACGTCCTATGAGCTATGGAGGGGCAAGAAGCCCAATGTGAGTTACTTCCACACTTTTGGGAGTAAATGTTATATTTTGAATGATAGAGATCACTTAGGAAAGTTTGATGCTAAAAGTGATGTTGGTCTCTTTCTTGGGTATGCTATTAATAGTCGTGCATATAGAGTCTTTAACTTGACTACTAAGACTATCATGGAGTCTATCAATGTGAAGATAGATGATCTTAGCATGCTTAATTTGTGTGATGATAATGGTGTCAATGAACCTAAAGAAAACATGTTGAATGACACTAAAACACCTATTGATGTGGCTAGTAGTGTTTCTAGTCAAGATGATGAAAATGATAGTCATGTTGAAGTTGAAGTTGAAAGTCAAGGGTTGGAAAATGCTTTAAATAATAATCAACAAAATGATCAAGTTGTTGAACATTCTCACCTAAGGCTTAGAAACTTACACTATCAAGAAGACATCATAGGTGATTTAAATGAAAGGGTTAGAACAAGAAATCAAATTGCTAACCAAATTTCTTTTGCTTGCTACACTTCTCAAATTGAACCCAAAAATATTAATGAAGCAATTGTTGATGAATATTGGGTTGGGGCTATACAAGATGAACTTAATCAAGAGGAATGAAGTGTGGTCCTTGGTTCATAGACCTAAAGATATAAATGTAATTGGCACTAAATGGGTGTTTAGGAATAAGACCGATGAAAGTGGCAAGATTGTGAGGAATAAAGCTAGACTAGTGGCTCAAGGTTACACTCAAGTGGAGGGTGTTGACTTTGATGAGACGTTTGCCCCGGTCGCTTGTCTCGAGTCCATTAGACTTTTGTTGTCCATTGCATGCATTAAAAAGTTCAAATTATTTCAAATGGATGTCAAAAGTGCTTTCCTCAATGGATACCTTCAAGAAGAAGTGTATGTTGAACAACCTAAGGGTTTTGTAGACCCACACTCTCCTAATCATGTGTTTAAATTGAAAAAGGCTCTCTATGGCCTTAAACAAGCTACAAGAGCTTGGTATGATAGGTTGACTCAATATCTTATTGACAACCAATATAGGAGATGTGGCATTGATAGAACTTTGTTTATCAAACATCATGATCATGATATTTTTGTTGCACAAATATATGTTGATGACATTGTTTTTGGGTCTACTAATAAAACCAAGGTTGATGAATTTGTAAGTGTTATGTCAAGTGAATTTGAAATGAGCATGGTGGGTGAGTTGAATTATTTTCTAGGAATGCAAGTAAAGCAAACTAGCATGGGCATAATGTTGAATCAATCTAAATATGCTAAAAATCTAGTTAATAGATTTGGCCTAGAAAATGGAAAAGATTTTGAAACTCCCATGAGCACCACTTTAAAACTTGACAAAGATGAAAAAGGGAAAAGTGTTGACCAAAGCCTTTATAGAAGCATGATAGGTAGTCTACTTTACCTAACGGCTAGTAGACCCGACATTTGCTTTAGTGTAGGCTTGTGTGCTAGATTCCAAGCAAATCCCAAGGAATCTCACTTAAAAGCCGTCAAGAGGATCATTAGGTACATCAAAGGAACTCATAGTCTTGGTTTATTCTATTCATTTGATACCAATGATATCCTTGTAGGCTATTGTGATGCCGATTGGGCGGGAAGCATAGATGACCGTAAAAGCACATCGGGCGGTTGCTTTTATGTTGGTAATAACTTGGTTTCTTGGTCAAGTAAGAAGCAAAATTCGGTTTCCCTTTCCTCTTCCGAAGCCGAATACATTGCGGTCGGAAGTGCTTGCACACAATTACTTTGGATGAAATAAATCCTTAAGGATTATGAGATAGAACAAAGAAAAATGACACTTTATTGTGATAACTTAAGTGCCATTAACATCTCTAAAAATCCGGTTCAACACTCCCGCACAAAACACATAGACATTAGGCATCATTTCATTAGAGACCTAGTTGAACATTCTATTGTTACTCTAAAGCATTTGCCTACTAAAAATCAACTTGCGGACTTGTTCACTAAGCCCTTGGACAAAGAGAGGTTTAAAACTCTTAGAATGTCCATTGGCATGATTTGTGTTGATTGATGTCTTTGTGTGATTGTGAGTGGCTTGATGAGCAAAACTTTAATTGAATATCATTGTCTTTAAGAGCTACTCACTTGAGAAGTAATGATCTTTAACAAGTATCTTTTATTGTTTCTAGATCATGCACTTGAGCTTGAAAAATCTTATTTTTGAAAAGTGCTCTAATGCTTCTCTTGTATGTTTTAGTTTTGAGTTTTTGTGGTTGAATATGTGTAGATAATGGATGCATCTAGAAGTTTATTGTTAAGTACATGATAGATGACCTATGGTATGTATCCATTTTGCTTCGACACTACATAGTAATCAACGAGCACCCTCATGGAAAGGGCTACACACCTTGGTTGTGAAGCCACCCAATGTAGGAAAGGGCTACGCCATTGTGATGAGTGAAAGCCGCCATGAGGAGTATATGTTTTTGTTAGTAAAATCAAAGAAGTGTTGAAATGAATCATAAAAAAAAATAAAATTCTTTGATTCAAGCCTAAAACAAAACAAAAAGGCTTACGGTATATAGTTGAGAATTGTGAAAAAGCTCGGGTTGACAAATAGAAACGGGAAAACGAGCCACATGCACACACACGCTCATATGTTGATATCTATTCATTTTAAAAGCAAAAATCTGGATGAATATCGATTTGACCTATTTTTGGAAAGGCTTTAGATGGATAGGTGTGGATAGAGTTTGCATGTTGATATCACAATTACTACAACTATATATTTGAGAAGCATTCACAAACACATATTTTGCTTATGTGCTTGATTCATTAGCAATGTGAGAATATTTTTGAGAGATTAATGAAAATCTATGATTCTCTCTTGGACTTTGACAAGTTATGAAATATTTTCTCTTATTGCTTGATTGTGTGATTGTGTGATGTCCCTTGTGAACAAATCTACTTGGTGATAATATGTGGAGCATATGTTAAGGGGGAGCTTTAGTTTATTCAACTTTCGCTTTCTATACGATTTGTTTGCTTAATATCTCGTTCTTTATCTCTTATGTCCCTTGTCTATTCCTTGACAAAAAGGGGGAGAAAATGTATACCTCACCATGTTTGATATTGGGGAGATTTTGTATACTTCACACCTTATGCGGAAAAATATTCCAATTGTGTGAATAATATTCCTCTTTGTGCTTAATTGTGGCTTTGTCTTAAGGGGGAGAAAGAATTCTTTCTTGATAATGTTAAGGATGGTTGGTCCTTAGGAATTGGGAGACTAAGGGAGTGCTTTAACATGAAAACATTTTATTCACTTGAGATAATGTATTTTTGTATGAGATAAGGGATGTCTTCTATATTTGTTTTTGGTTAATAACTCACCATTCTTCTTTAGAGAAGATCTCTTGTTTGGTTGCTATTTTCTCTCATAGGTACTTTGAAGACCAAAAGAGGAATTCTTGAAGACTTGAAGACTTTTTAGTCTAGGAATTTCTTTGTAATGTGAGATTGAGAGTATGCTATCATCTTGAGTTTATTTGAGTGAAATATTGTATGGTGAGGTTGAGGTTTTGCCAATGGAATAGCCAAAGGGGGAGATTGTAAGGTTCATGATTTGTATTGGCTTGATTCCATTGCAAAACACTCTATATTTGTATTAGTTGTTGCTTAGGATATTCTTTGAAGAAAGGAAGCTTAAAAGGTGAAGAGCAACGTCTAGTGCAAAAGTCGTCTTCAAGAGATGAAAAGCGTCAAAGGTATATCTTGACTCCTATCCTCTTATAAGGCGTTAGCGCACACACACACAATTCATACATGTGTGTCCCTGTATCGTGGTTCAAACATTTGGTATAACACATTCACACATCTCATAGTATGCTCATGCATTGATCTTGTATAGACAAACATTGTAGAATTGCATGCTTTGTGACTATCTCTTTGATATGGCATGCTTGTGTGAATATGTGTTTATTTGTTTGTGTATTTTGTGTTTTGGACTTGAACATGTTCTTATTTGATGCCTTATTGAGTTCCGGTCGTTTCGGTTACTCATTCATAAGGTTTCGAGTCCAAACGATGTAGCTACGTTACTTTTCATTCTCATTCGTTGAGTTGACTTCATCGTCATTTTCCGAGATGATTTCTCAACCATTTTTCAAAGTTGTGTAGTCATCGTCGTGTATGAGGGAGTCACGGTTCGTAATCCAAAAATGGATTCGAAATCGGAGTTCGGATGCCCAAGATATGGCTGAAGAACGTGAGAGTTCACGAGAGAGGTGAGAGTGGCCAAGAGGCCACGTGTGCCACCCCATGAGGGAGGCCGTGGGGCCCACGGGCAGAGACCCTCTCTGGTCCCATGAGGCCCACGCGCCCCCCACGGGGTGGGTGACATGGCCCTCTCTTATTGGCCCTGAAAACTCTTCTCTCTCCTCCTTTTAATCACTTCTCCTTCCCTCCAAAACATTTAAAGAACTTGAAGAACTTTCCCACGAAATTCTGCAGATTTCTTCAATTTTTAGTTTTAGTATTTTGATCATATCTTTCTCATACGAACTCGAAATCAATCGATTCAAAAGCTAAAATTGTTGGTCTTGAGGAGAGATACAAACCCTAAGCATTTCCAAAGGCAGCTGATTTTATCATTGTTCCCAGTTGCTTGATGTTCAGTACGTGGTCAGGTTGTTTGTTCAACTTCTTCTTTTTCAATTTCATCTTTGATCATCTCTTGATTCTTACTATTTGATTGATGAAATTTGTTGAGAAGTATGTTAGATCATATGCTAGGGGTGTTTGATCATTTGTCAATTGAGTTTTAGCTTTGTGACTTTTCTTGAACATATATGTGCTAAACTTGATTTTGTTTGAAATTGATTCTAGAAAATATATATATGATATGTCTCATATTATTTTCTAGGTTTTATTTCATGATCTAAGAACTAGGTTTTTAGTGTGATATATTGAATATTCATACCTTGTTCTTATTGATTTACATGTCTTGATTTCTAGATAATTTTGTAATTGTGTGTTGGAAGCATATTCTAGATTGTCATTGAACATGTACATTTTGCTTGATTGATCATCTAGCTTAATTTGTTTGTGTTTGTATCACTTGCATCACGTAGATCATAGCATTGCATTAGGTTGAAGTTGTAAGGATTCCCGTTTTGTTGATTGGCTTATTTCATGGGCAAACCACATGTTGGGGTTTGGTTGTAAGGGTAGTCTAGGTGATTTGTTGAAGATCAAAGACCCTTTCCAAGACCTCAAGAGGACAAGCACCAAAGGTATATCTAGTGCTTGATTTTGCTTTGAAGAGATTAGTTGCACACACACACAACATGCATAACTTTTATTCTTGAATGTTGTGTTTATATTTTGTGTGCATTTTGCTTAATTGTGTATTCAATATCTCTTCTTGCATTTATTTGATTGCATCTTGTTCTATGAAATGCCATGACATGATAGGCATTAGGATGCATTCTGTTTTACCTTTTTACCCTTGCATGTGTTTGTGGGTTTAAAGGAGTGGGCTATGCTGTGCACTGGACGTCATGCGCCGGACCAGCGCAGCCCACCAGCGCAGATTGCCCAGTGGTCTGTCGCTGGTTGTGCGCTGGTCCACCAGCGCACCATGCATTTGGTCTATGCGCTGGTGGTGCGCTGGACGTCCAGCGCAAGCTGACCAGCGCACAACGCACAATCAGGTGCGATTTTTCAAAATGACCTCACTCTGCTAGAGTTGCCTATATATAGTCTTCTGTGATTTTAGGTCGTCCAAGAGAGTCAAAATATCATATATTTTCCTTAGAATATTTTTTCAAGTGAAAAATCTTTAAAAGAACTCTCCTTTAACCACTCAAATCAAACCCCTTTTGCATCAAATTTCATATTGCATCTTCTATGTCTATATAGAGTGCATCCATGTATGGGTTTGCATCATCACAACTTGCTTGGTAAGATTTTGATTAATTTCATCTTATTTTTAGTATTTTAAATACCAAGCCATCTCTTTTAAATTACTTGTATGTTTTAGATCATATGCTAAATACAAGAAAAGAGATTATTTGTGATGTATTGATTGAGTGATGTTTTTGATAGATATCTAGGTTTTTATAATCTATGATTATCTATGCTATTTGACATGTCATTTAGCCATTAATATCTAGGATTGCTTTAATTGCAAATTCATCATCCTAGGTAAGCATCTAGAGTACCCTAGCTCTATATTGCATATTTGGATATCATTGAATATTCACATAGGGTTATGCATCTCTGTTGAGAGATTGAAGTCTTGTGTGATTGACCGGGATTAGGTCGGACACTGGGAACAGGTGGTCACATAAGCAATTGGACTAGAGCCACTTTTAAAGGCCCGCGTGGTAGAAGTGGGGGGTTATTGACCGGAGTGTTAGACGAGGTCTACATAGGTTGTAAACTCCATTTCAATTAGTGGATTTCGAGGTCCGAGTGTGGCGCACTAAACAGCCCGTGGTTTTTCCCAGTGGTTGGGTTTCCACGTAAACATCAAGTGTCATTTATTATTTCCGCATCTTATTACACTTGTATGTATATTTGACTTGCTAGGGGTATTTTCGTAAAATTGACATGCACGCGAAAATTGGGTAATAATTAGCTAAAATCTATTCACCCCCCCTCTAGCTATATATTGATAACACACCTCTAGGACTTTCAGAAGTCTCTAGCAAAGTGAGTGAAGCTTTGTGGATAGAGCAAGGAAGTCTTGATTAGAGTCGGGAGGACTCGGATAATCAAGCAAGGAAGACTTTTCTAGGGTCGGGAGGATCCGGATAGGCAAGCAAGAAATCTTCCTAGAGACGTGAGCGTCTTGGATAGGAAGTTGCTATCTAGAGGTGTAGGATACATCTCAGATAGGAAGTAGGCTTGGTGATTCACTAGCCCGAGGGTAGATTAGGAGTTAATAGCTTGAGCGGATATCATGAGTTGATAAGTCCTTTTTACGTAGTGGATTGCTTTGCTGGTGGTTGTGATATCAACCCATGGATGTTTCCTCTTTGAGGTTTTACCACGTAAAAACACTTGTGTTCATTTTTGTTTTTACTTTTCTTTATCTTCCATATCTTACATTGATTGTATATCTTGTAAATTGATTAACTCTTGTATTAGTGAAATCAATTCATTTGCTAAATCTAATCAAGTGTGCATTTTCTTTGTTATATTCCGTATCATTTTTAATATTGGAAGAATTTGAGTAAATACCTATTCACCCCCCCTCTAGGTATATTTTGCACTACTACTTAAGGGAAATTTCACTATGGTTTCGAGCAAAACGTTGTTGAACCTTGTGTTTACAAAAGGATCATTGACATGAAAGTAGTTTTCATGGTCCTTTACGTAGTTGATATCCTACTCATTGGGAATGATGTAGGAGTATTATCGGAAGTAAAGGGCTTGCTTGTTAGCCAAATCCAAATGAAAGATTTGGGAGAGGTAAGTTATGTTCTTGAGATCTAATTAACAATAGATCGCAAGAACAAACTATTAGCACTGTCTTAAGCATTGTATATTGACAAGATTCTTGTGCGATTCCCGATGGAGAACTCCAAGAAAGGTAATCTACCTTCTAGGCATGGAGTTCACTTGTCTAAGGAACAATTTCCTAAGACACCTTAAGAAATTGAGGATATGAGACGAGTTCCATATGCATCGGTAGTAGACAGTCTCATGTATGCTATGTTATGCACGAGACCTGATATCTACTTTGAAGTGGGAGTAGCCAATAGATTCCATTCTAACCCAGGATTACATCATTGGGTGGCTGTGAAGCTTATTCTCAAGTATTTTTGGAGAACGAGAAACTATATGTTAGTATATTCAGAACATGATTTGATCCCGTTAGGATACACATATTTTTACTTTCAAACAGACTGGGATTCTAGGAAATCCACGTCTAGGTCAGTATTCACCCTTGGTGGTGGAGGAGCTATATTGTGGAAAAGTATCAAACAATCTAGTATTGCTGATTCAACCATGGAAACTGAATATGTAGCAGCTAAAGAAACAGTTTGGCTCCGTAAGTTCTTGAGTGCTCTAAAAGTTGTTCTAAATTTGGATAAGTCCATGACACTTTATTGTGATAATAGTGGTGCAATGGCTAATTCCAAAGAACTAAGAAGCTACAAAAGAGGAAAGCATATAGAGAGGAAGTATTATCTCATCAAGGAGATAGTGTAGAGAGGAGATGTGACCGTGATCAAGATCACATCGCAAGATAATCATGCTGATCCATTTACAAAGACCTTAACGGCTAAAGTGTTTGAAAGTCACCTAGAGGGTCTGGGATTACGAGACATGTCTCACATGCTATAGTGCAAGCGGGAGATTGTTGGGATTTATGCCCTAAAGCTTGTAATTTGTAAATGTTATAAATTCATTTATAAAAGAAGTAGTTATTTCATTCAATTAACATGACTCATACGTTTATATTATATGTGCTAAAATCCAAGATTACTAGATGTAATCTCAAACTGAATATATGAATGTCATATACAGAGGAATTCATTTTGAGACATGCAATCTAAAGAGTCCGTAGAAAGCAAATAAAACTGGGTACTTTATTTGTGGTTAATCTACAACTGTGGTCCATTCCATAATGTATGGTGGTCTTATCTTAGACTACTTATATGGTGTTATGAGAATGTAGGCACCTTATATGATGTGATCATATAGGACTAGGCCACGATCTATATGAATCTATCACTAAGATCCGTTAGTTGAAAAGATTCATATATATCGACAAATGATGGTTGTATATGGGTGATCTAAATCATGCGTGTCTTATTGACTCCTTTGAGTTAGATCGTATTTCTTGAAATACCATTGGTGAGATTGGAGTAGCATTCCTAATCAATAACTCCGTATCTTGGAATCACGGTTTGGCTTGTGGCTGGGAAGGTATGCATGCTATAAATTCCTCAAGTTTGATTGGCTTATTTCGGTAACAAACCACAATTGGGGTTTGACATATAAAGGTAGCTTAGACATTGATGATCAAGTTCAAAGGCTCTCTCAAGACCTCAAGATTATAAGCACTCCAAAGGTAAAACACTTGTGCTTATTCGCATTGAAGAGATCGTAGTTGCACACACATACAACTCATGCATATCTATACTTCTTATATGTTGTGTGCTTTTATGTTTGTGCATTCATGTTTTTAACTCTTCATGCATTTGATTATTGCCATGCCATAAGTAGCTTTAGATTGTATGATTTTTTCTCTTGGCATGCTTTGGCCCAAGCGACCGCTGTCGGTACCATTGTGGCCTTCACAGCAGTAGCCACAACGGTGAGGATTTAGTCTCGGCTGCTCTTGACCTCTATGGTTTTTCGCAGTGGTAGGCATATCGGTTTGCATCCAGTGCTTACCACTATGGAAGCCACAGCAATTAGCACAACGTTTTATTGACCTAATTGCATTTATTGACCACTGTTGTAGCTTTGACAGCGGTACCCACAGCGGTCGTCCCCTGTTTTTGCAAAACATCGTAGCTTTGTTTTGGACGACTATATAAATATTGCTTTCTCTTTAGGTCTTCCTAATGACTCAAAAATTCATATTTTTCATTGAGAGCATTTTCAAATAGAGGAATCCACTCATTCTTGCGAGAAGTAGATAGTAGTTCCCTTAAGGGTTGATTCAGGGCTTAAACAATATGAGCTCTCTCCTAATTCCGTAGGGAATATAGGATTTATTGTTCATTAGAGAATCAATGGTACTTAATGGAAAGATATAATTAAAGGGGTATAATGGACATTATGACCCAGCTCTAATTATGAACTATTTGTGGAGGATCATAACATATGCAATAGCTATATCGATAGACACCAAGAGTTATTGGTTTGTGGAAAAACGTCTACAGTTGAGATAGTGCAGCTTCGGGTTTTTAGTGGAATAACACCGGAGTTAATAATCATGAAATATTAATTAAAGAGTTTAATTAATAATTTCTAAGGATTATTAGAGCTCAAAATACCGTGGGTCTATTCGATTCCCTTGCTAGCCCGATTGATTTAGGTAACAAGGGTCACGGTTGATTAATTGGATTGTCCAATTAATTGTGTTACAAAAGTGACGTATTTATTTGGGAATTAATTGAATAATGAGATTATTTAATTAATGAATATTAGTGATTAAATTAATTAAATAGTAAGATTATTTAATTATGCGATTAATCATTAGTTGGAGGATGTTGATTGATAAGATAATTTGATTATTTTATTTTTTTATTAATCATTAATCATTTGTGTTTGAATGAAGATAAGATAATTTGATTATTTTATTTTTTTATTAAATTCAATATCAAATTTGAATTTAAAAAGTTTAAATTCAAAGTTATTAATTATCCTTATAAATATTAGATATTTTAACGGATTAATTAATTAAAGTAATCAGTTAAAATGTATATATGATATATATGTTTTAAGAAACTGATGAACACCGATTTAACACACACCAACATAAATTCACGCAAAAAGAGAGAACAAAAAAAAAAAAAAAAAAACATAGGGTGTGCGGCCACTTAAAAAAAGGAAAGGAGTTTTATTTTTGTTGTTTGTTCTTCACAAACAAAGGGTAGCTAAATTCTTCTAACAACAAAACAAGGGTTGTTTTGTGTTTCTTTCTTTTTCAGGTTTTTGAGTACTGATAAGGTCGTTTTGGTACTCAACAAAATACAATATTGATGTTCTTTTGAAAACCGTATTTTAACCACTTAAAAATCCTTTAAGATAATATTTCTTAGCAAGTGGTAAGCAAAGTTCGTTCCACAGGGAGATTGAGGATGTATTGGATCAACTGACTAATCTAAAGCAATAAAATAAATCATTGAAAATGGATAGTTGTTTGGGTTTTACGACCCATGAAATTGCAATTAAAATAAACATACAAAAAATGATATGAAAAATAGAAGACTCAACAATCTTGATAAGAGAGATGATAAAATCAATTAATAGAAGTTAGGGAATAGATTGAGTTACTCATGAATCTAGGTAATGCTTTCAAAACTCAATAATTACCAATCTCATAAATGCTAGCCATTTGTTTTCTAAAGTCTGTTGAGGTCATTACTATGAACACTCAACATCTTCTCACTTCAATGCCTAACCGATTAAGGAAAGGGTGTCAAGGTGAGATTAGTTAGGTACAAATCAAGGTTTGGATTAATAGGGTTGATATACCCACCACTAATCCATCCTATTCACTAAGTTCTTCAACCAATCAAGGGTGTCAATCCAAGATTGGTTTCACAACAAATTATCCCACACAATATTATGATATACTAGTGATATACAATGCAAATCACAATAAGCATAGAATCTAAATATAAAGTGAAAAGAAAACAAATATAGATTCAATTACAAATAGTTTAGCAAATACCCATATCCACAAGTTCCTCAAATCTATCTCCTAAATTAGGAGTTTAGCTACACATAGTTACAATCAAAAGAATAGGAAGTAATAGTTAAGGAAATCACCCTTAGGCCTCCTTCTTTAGAGCTTGCTCCTTCCTTTCCCTTGATGCTCCTAATGTAAAGAGTGGTAGAAGATGAAGTGTCTAGATAGGTGGGTGTCTAATGGTAAGTGACAAAGATATAGAAATGGAGAGAATGGAAATAGAGGAATGATTGGGTGAAGGAATCAAGACATTGTGTTGAGGTTTTGGATGGTAGAGATAGTTCAAGATTAGAGGATGGAGGAGGTTGAAAAGTGAGTAATGGAAGAGAAACTAGGGTTAGATTTAGTAGAAATTTCGTGCTCTCTAAGTATGGTGTGTGGCTCAAATTTGGAAGAGGAGGAATATATATAGTGGCCATGGAAATGTACTGATAACCGCTGGAAAATCTGATGTGGCAAGGTGTCGCCACTTGTCATGGCAACACAAGTGGCGACAGGAGAAAATCTTCCATGGGTCCGTCCCATATGTGATGTGTGTGGAACGGACCCAATTAAATCGTGACACCTGTCAAAACATTTAAAAACAAAAATTTACTTTTTTTTTTACCACTTACATGACTACACTTGGATAAGTTATTTAATTAATTAGAACCAATTAACAAAACCTGACTCATTCACGCAAAAACCTAGCTCATCAAACTCATCACTCATCAGATCATCTCTTTCTCTCTTCACAGCAAAATCTGCCGCCTCTCGCCTCTCAACTTCCATCTCTTCACGCAAAAACTCGGAAGGTCCCATTCAAGAGCATTCATTCAAGAGTATATTTATGTATATACTACCGCCTCTCATCTCTCAACTTCAATATATGTTTAGGTAACATTCAAGAGTATTCATACTCCAATTGAATCCTGATAATGCCGTATCAAGGAGGAAGAACCAGAAGATAGAGCTGAAGAGCACTTTTGTTGAAGGAATTTTACATATCAGGTCTTCAATTTTTTTTTTTTTTTTTTTTTTTATATCTTCCTTGGCTTTAGGGTTTGGCCACTAATTACAGATGTAATGTATTCCCATACACTATAATTTTATACATTGTAAATCTTTAACAATTAATACTTTTTTTTTTTTGTGTGCATAATTGTGAGTTTAAATAAATTTATTTCTTTTATTTGTTCAATTGGTTTTAATGCCTTTATCTGATTTAGTTCTTTGTGTTGGTTGCTATCTAAAAAAGGTTCGACTATGGGAGGTGATAGGGTGGTGTGGGTGGTTCACTGATTTTGTCTTCGATTCCTCTGTTTTGTTTTGATTTGTTTCCTTTGTTGTTGGGCGGTGCTGTTGCCTTTGTTGTTATTTCCTCTGTTTTCTTTGGCTTTGCTTTCTGCAATTGATGCTTGCCTGTTGGGGTTGTTTCTCTCTTGGCTTTTGCCTTTTTAATATAATAGATGTTCAAAAAAATAGATTTGCAGTGAATGGTCTAATATAATATAATAGAAAGTTCCTCCAAATAGTTGATTTAGTTGTGGCTATGTTTATGGCCCTGTTTTTGGGTGTTTTTTGGTCCCTGGTGTGGTGTTTTTGCCCAGGTTGTATCTGTTTTGAGGGCTATGCTTTGGCTTGTTGTCTTAGTTTCTTTGATTGGCAGGGAATGGTTTTTGAGACAGACATTAAATCTTTTTGAAAGATTGCAATCAAAACATCAAATTTTTTTTACTACTGCAATTGAATCTGTCTTTTGCAAGCTGCAATTGCATATATATTGTTGATGCAAAAAAAATAAAATTGAATTACTTGTGATGAATACAGCTAGTCTATATAACACTAGCATGAAAGCAAAAAATAAAATTACTAGTTTTAATCTTATAACAACTAGTTTATATATAACTAGTATGAAAGCACAAATTACAACCAGTTACTTTTAACATCTAGTTTATATATAACTAGCATGAAAACAAAAACTACAACCTGCTAGTTTACAATTTGAACAAAAAACAGTAAAGCAACTAGTTTATATAGAAAGTGGAGAACAACCATAAAGATCATCGGTCCTTTGAGTCTAAACTTGTCTAGAACCAAAATCACAACCCTGCATCATAAATTGATAGTATTAGAGCAATTATAATTAATTTGTTCTCATTCAAAAACTAACAATTGACAAGAAGGAAACAGTGAAACACAAACACCTGACTTGAGTGAGGCCATTGTCCAAATATGTGAGGCCATTGTCCAAATGATGAATTCATAGCTTGAGATTGTGATGAATCCTATAAATATTGAAAATTAATATAGTAGGTAAAGACCATAATTGTTTCAATGAATCAAGAGTTTACATCTTATAAAACAGTACCTGACTAGAGTGAGGTATTAAGTTATTTCCATGCAGAAGTCTAGTAAAGTAAAAGTCAAAACTTCCAAAAGGCACACTTAAAACTGGTAGACCAGAATGAGAACATGATGTAGTCAATGTTCCTAGTTGAGATGAAGCACTTTGATGAGATGGACCAAAAGTAAATGTTTCTGTTTGTTTCCCTGTATATATAATGTATATATTGGTAAGAATCATGGATAAAAAATAATAATTAAGAAACAAATTCTTAGTTTCTTACAAAGAGTATATTATACATTCATACCTTTTGTTGCTTTCCGCTTACGTTTTTCCAAGTTACTCTTCAACCTAGTATTTGTTAGTCCTTTGGTCTTAGCAGTTGGTGGATTCAATATTGGTGTGGTATTGAATATATCACCAACTGGCTGCACATTTACTGTCTTAAGACCCTCCAACAAATTAATAGTTTCCATGTCTTGCTCAAGTAACCTCAATGCCTCTGCTAATTTACCTTTAACAATCTTAGTTCCATGATCGCTCAATGAAGCTATGTTGTACACATTACTCCCTTCATGCATCAACTCGCTAAGACGTAAAGATTGGAGAGACTTCTCATTTTCGCTTGATTGAGCATATTTGTCACAACTCATAAAAATTCCTTTTTTTGCATCTTTGGTCCACCTCTTTAGTATGTAATGCTCCGGTATACTAGTCAAATTTTTTAAATCAAACACTTTCAAAGCATGACGACACAACATCCCCATTGACTCAAATAATTTGCAACTACATGAAACATCAAAAGTAAGTGAATGAAACTTTACTTCATACACCCTTTGTCTCCCTTCCTCCACGGCTTCATAAATACACAATTCACTATCACTAAAAACTTCTTTCATTCTCACTCCTATACCACCCATCAACTCCTTTTGAAAAAACCTAAACATTTTGTTTGTGTACACATGAGCTCCATGGATTAAGATTCCACTTCTTACCTCAATATGAGGTGCACCATTTTTACAACGATAATCTTCTTCCAACTCCGCTAATCGCATCTCTTTTGTTTTCTTTTCATAATGATGCACAAATTTAATGAGATCCATCGTTTTTGTGGAAATTTGATGGAAAACATTGTTTGTACTCTCACTCCATTGGGTGGATACAATAGATGCAGAAAATGTATCCAAACTAAAAGCCGAACACCATTTTTCTCTAGAGGAGTACAACTTTTGAAGCCATGAATGACCTTGAAGATTGAATTGTTTGATCATGTCATCCCATGAATCTTGAAATTCTTTTTCATTCTCACACCCATGAAAGCACTTATTGAATTTTTTCTTGAAGTCAGACTTACCATAAAGACTAGCAAGATGTTGAGTAGCATTCTTGGCAATGTGCCAAGTGCACAATCGGTGGCGTGTCTCTTTTAAAACAATCTTAATTGCATTTTCCATTGCTTTGTCTTCATCTGTAAATATAGTTTTAGGTTGTTTATTTCCCATTGACTCTAAAAATGACTCAAACAACCAGACAAATGATTCGGTGGTCTCATCTAGTAGAAACGCACAACCAAACAACACATTTTTCCAATGATGATTAACTCCCACTATAGGAGCACAAATCAAATTATACTTATTTGTTCGAAATGTAGTGTCAAAACATACAACATCACCAAAACATTCATAATCCAACTTTGATGTACTATCTCTCCAAAAAAAGTTTGTCATTCGGTTATATTGATCCACTTGAATTGAATAAAAAAAATTAGGATTCTCACCTTGTTTACGTTTGAAATGATTCAGTAAGCTTTGTGCATCCCTTGCTTCCATCATTTCATCCTTTCGCCTTTGCAAATAATTTACTGCATCTTTTTTAGTGAACCCAATATTTTCGGCACCACCTGCTTCATTTGCTAAAAAGAAATATGATTTTATGGCCCCTATACCAACATCAACCATAGAACTCATGACTGTCTCAAAACTCTTAGAAACTTTTCGACCAGATCTTAAAAACTGTCTTTGTTCGGGTTTAGCCATTTCATGATTATGTCAGGTTTAGCCATTTCATGATTATAATCAAAGTTGATATGAGTAATACTCCATATTCCATGCTCCACAGTGAATCGTATTACAGCTTGACAACCCGTTCTTGTATCTAACCTTGTTATCTTTTTATTTTGACATACCTCTTGATCCGTTAGAAATCCCGCTTTTGAGCATAAGAAATCATGTTGTCAAATATTGTTGGATTTATCTTTTCGAATATGCCCTTTACGAATGCTAAATCCCTTTCTCAAAGCATATGTATTGCATAAGTTATAAGATTCATCATCCGAGTGCACTTGCATTCCCACTTTCAATTCGTTATCATCTTTTAATTCATCCTGCATATAACACAAATCTAGTAATTAAAAAATTATATCAAAAGAATAATAATGAATAATAACATCCTAAATTTGAAAAAAAAAATTGACTAAAAATAGATACAGTAGGAAATTGAATCACAAATTCGACAAAAAGATATGGTAGGGCCAGAACCGACACACAAAATTATTATAAAAATGTTTTGTAAAGGTAAAAAAATAATATCGGGAATGTTTGTAATAACAAAACATGAATACATCACATAACTATCAATACAAGCAGACAATAAACATTCTAACATTCAAAATTAACACCGTCTCTTGTAAGTTCACTTGCAGAGGAAATTGTTTTTTGAAAAATGGATAGCTACAAAACCCAATTAAAGCAAAAAACACAAAATTATTATAGATCCTAAATTTATAACTAAAAGTAATTGAATTTTTTTTTATCCTTTCGCCTTTGCATCATATTTCATGGAATCAGCCTTTGCATTTGTAAATTTTTTTTATATATATTTTTTTCTAATTATTTTATTTATCATGCCTCAAATAAGGGGAATTAAATTTATATAATAATTAATAAATATAAAAATTTACCATTAAATGTCTTCGATCATCAAAACGGTGAAATGGTGGAGGAGGAGATGACAATTCTTGAGTGAAAGGGTAGAGAAGGAGATGAAATTTTTTTGAGTGAGGAAGAGGAAAAGATGTCTAGCGGAGGAGGGAAATAAGGGAGGGAAAAATTTTGGCTTTTAATCACTTATCCAAGTGTAGTCATGTAACTGGTCAAAAAAAAGTAAATTTTTGTTTTTAAATGTTTTGACAGGTGTCACGATATGATTGGGTCCGTCCCACACACATCACATATGGGACGGACCCATGGAAGATTTTCTCATGGCGACAAATGGTTATGCCTTCTGAGATTCAAAGGTCGCCACATTTCTCATCTTTTTCGTTGTAAGGTTCCCATTTATTGATTGGCTTATTTCGTGGACAAACCACATGTTGGGGTTCTTTGTAAGGGTAGCTTAGGTGTTGGTGTTATTGTACAAAGCCCTCTGAAGACCTCATCTTGATAAACACTAAAGGTAATATTCTAAGTGCTTACTTGTCTTGAAGAGTTAGTTGCACACACACACACATTCCATGCATTTCCATACTTTGTGTATATGTGTGTCATTTTATGTGTGCTTTCATGATTATATAATATCTCTTCTTACATTTGTTATTGATTGCATCTAGGAGTTCAAATGCCATGACATGTTTAGAACTAGGTTGCATTATGTAAAAGTATGGGCGCTATTCACCCGCCCTACGAACAGCGGTGCCACTGGTGATGTTTTTCACACCTGATGGTCCGCCCAAAAACCGCTCTACGAATAGCGGATGAACAGCGGTGCCATTGGTGATGTTTTTCACACCTGATGGTCCGCCCAAAAATTGCTCTACGAACAGCGGGTGAAGGGCGGCTCTCCAGACCCGAGAGTAACCGCCCCTAGGTCGCCTGGAATCCGCCCTACGTAGGGCGGTCACGAAGAACATGTTCTTCACAATCCCAGGCGAACCGCTGTACACCCGCCCTACGTACAGCGGGTGAACAACGGTCAAGGCATTTTTTGTGTCAACTTTTCAAAACGACCACACTTCAATTTGGCCCCCTATATATATGCCACTTTGACTTTAGGTCAATTAAGTGAGTTCATATTCAGATTTCATACTTAGGATATTTTTCAAAGAGAAGAAAAATTCCAAGAACTCATTTTTAATTACTCAAACACTTTTTCATGATCATCAATCATCATCTAGCATCATCTTTGATCTTCTAAATGTCATCTTGCATGGATTCTTCATCATACTTTGCTTGGTAAGCTTTTCACTAATATCTTACATATTTTGTATTTTTCTTAACAAGCAATCTTAATTAATTACTTGTATGTTATTATATATATTTTGGATACAAGTTTGAGATTAGTATGATGTATGTTTGAGAAGTTGTATTGTGATAGCTAATTAGGTTTTGTGCTTAATCTTGATTAGCTAAACTATTTGACATGTCATTTAGTTTTTAATACCTAGGATTGTTCTAATTGCATATTAATAATCTTAGATAAGCATATAGGGTTCTGTAAGGTTTATGATTTGTATTGGCTTGATTCCATTGCAAAACGCTCTATATTTGTATTAGTTATTGCTTAAGATGTTCTTTGAAGAAAGGAAGCTTAAAAGATGAAGAAGCAATGTCTAGTGCAAAAGTCGTCTTCAAGAGGTGAAAAGCGTCAAAGGTATATCTTGACTCCTATCCTCTTGCAAGGCATTAGTGCACACACACACAATTCATACATGTGTGTCCCTGCATCGTGATTCAAACATTTGGTATAACACATTCACACACTTCATAGTATGCTCATGCATTGATCTTGTATTGACAAACATTGTAGAATTGCATGCTTTGTGACTATCTCTTTGATATGGCATGCTTGTGTGAATATGTGTTTATTTCTTTGTGTATTTTATGTTTTGGACTTGAACATGTTCTTATTTGATGCCTTATTGAGTTCCGGTCGTTTCGATTACTCATTCATAAGGTTTCGAGTCCAAACAATGTGACTATGCTACTTTTCGTTCTCATTCGTTGAGTTGACTTCATCGTCATTTTCTGAGATGATTTCTCAACCATTTTTCAAAGTTTTATAGTCATAGTTGTGCGTGAGGGAGTCACGATTCGTAATCTGTAAACAGATTCAAAATCAGAGTTCGGATGCCCAAGATATGGCTGAAGAACCGGAGAGTGCGCGAGAGAGGTGTGGGAGGCCGTGAGCCACCTTGCCCACGCCGTGAGGGAGGCCATGAGGCTCACGGCCAGAGGGGCTCTCTGCCCCCATGAGCCTCACGCGCCCCCCACAGGAGGGTGATGTGGCTCATGTTGATTGGCCCCTGAAATCCTTCTCTCTCCTCTTTTTAAACCCCTCTCCTTCCCTCCACACTTGTTGAAGAACTTGAAGTGATTTTCACGAAATTCTGCACATTTTCTTCAAATTTTCATTTTCTTATTTTGATCATAACTTTCTCATACGAACTCGAAATCAATCGATTCAAAAGTCAAAATTGTTGGCCTTGAGAAGAGCTACAAATCCCAAGCATTTTTAGAGGGAGCTGACTTCGTCATTTTTCTCAGCAGCCTGATTTCTAGTACGAGGTCAAGGTTGATTGTTTAACTTCTTCTTTTTCAATTTCATCTTTGATCATCTCTTGATTCTTACTATTTGATTGATGAAATTTGTTGAGAAGCATGTTAGATCATATGCTAGGGGTGTTTGATCATTTGTTAATTGAGATTTAGCTTTGTGATTTGTTTTGAACATATATGTGCTAAACTTGATTTTGTGTGAAATTGATTCTAGAAAATGAATATATGATGTGTCTAATATTATTTTCTAGGTTTTATTTCATGATCTAAGAACTAGGTTTTTAGTGTGATATATTGAATATTCATACCTTTGTTCTTATTGATTTACATGTCTTGATTTCTAGATAATCTTGTGATTGTGTGTTGGAAGCATATTCTAGATTGTCATTGAACATGTACATTTTGCTTGATTGATCATCTAGCTTAATTTGTTTGTGTTTGCATCACTTGCATCACTTTAGATCATAGCCTTGCATTAGGTTGAAGTCTCTAGCAAAGTGAGTGAAGCTTTGTGGATAGAGCAAGGAAGTCTTGATTAGGAAGTCTTGTCTAGGGTCGGGAGGATCCGGATAGGCAAGCAAGAAATCTTCCTAGAGACGTGAGCGTCTTGGATAGGAAGTTGCTTTCTAGAGGTGTAGGATACATCTCGGATAGGAAGTAGGCTTGGTGATTCACTAGCCCGAGGGTAGATTAGGAGTTGATAGCTTGAGCGGATATCATGAGTGATAGCTTGAGTGTGTAAGTCCTTTTTCACATGGTGGATTGCTTTGCCGGTGGTTGTGGTATCAACCCGTGGATGTTTCCTCTTTGAGGTTTTACCACGTTAAAACACTTGTGTTCATTTTTGTTTTTACTTTTCTTTATCTTCCATATTTTTCATTGATTGCATATCTTGTAAATTGATTAACTTTTGTATAAGTGAAATCAATTAATTTGTCAAATATAATCAAGTGTGTATTTTCATTGATATATTCCGCATTATTTTTAAATTGGAAGAATTTGGAGCCCATACCTATTCACCCCCCCCCCCACCTCTAGGTATATTTCACTACTACTTAAGGGAAATTTCAGGTTTCCCTTGCTCTATGTTGCATTTTGGATATTCATATATTCACTTAGGGTGTTATTCTCTTCATTGAGAAAGTAAGTCTTGTGTGTAGCTTCCGGGATTAGGTTGCTTAGATCGCAAGAAAATTGGACTAGGTTCACTCATACTGGGATTATGTAGGTGTGTGATTACTTCCGGGATTAGGTAGGTGTGTGATTACTTCCGAGATTAGGTAGGTGTGTGATTACTTCCGGGATTAGGTTGTAATCGTTTACACATTTAGTAGATTCTAGGTTCGAGTGTGGCTTACTTACTAGCCCGTGGTTTTTCCCGTGAGGGTTTCCACGTAAAAATCAAGTGTTATTTAATTTCTACATTTTATACTTGATTTATTGCTTTATCTATTTAGGGGTAATTTCGTAATTTTGACTTAACACGAAAAATTGGGTAATAAGTTTAAAATCTATTCACCCCCCCCCCTCTAGATAGCTTTATACACACCGTGCTATAATTTGTTTCATTCGCCACCTTACAACTGGCGACAACCCTTGAAGCTTTCAAAAACCTTCTGTCGCCATGGCGACGCTTGTGGCGACATCTCTATGTCGCCACTTCCTAAATGGCGACAGTAAGTGGCGATAATTTAGTTCCTTCTGTGTCGCCATATGTCAAGTGGTGACATCAAGTGGCGGCGAGACCTAATTGATTTGCCTTGAAATAAAACTCAATATTGCCATGGTGACACAAGTGGCAACACTTGTGGTGACAATGCCCTGTTTTGCCAACTTGTTCACCTCTTGAACCAAACTTCACATCTTCTTCACAAAAGCCATTGATACCTAAATAAACCTGAAATGCTCAATTTAACACTCTTAAATACAGGGACATGCCCGAGAATCAAGCATAAAGAGACGAGAATGAGGTACAAAATCATACCAAATTTGGCTTGATCAAATACCTCTAAACCTATCTTTTGCTAGTCCTCAAGCAAAATAATCAACATCAACCCCCAAAGGCAAGCATCAAGACATTTCAAAGGTTTTTAATAAAGCTCTAACTCATCCTCGCAGGGATCTTGAAATTTCCCTTAATGTAGTAGTGAAATATACCTAGAGGGGGGGTGAATAGGTATAGGCTCCAAATTCTTCCAATTAAAAATAATGCGGAAAATTACAAGGCAAATGCACACTTGATTAGATTTAGCAAATGAATTGATTACACTAAGACAAGAGTAAATCAATTTACAAGATATGCAATCAATGTAATATATGGAAGATAAAGAAAAGTAAAGCAAAATTGAACACAATGATTTTAACGTGGTAAAACCTCAATGAGGAAACATCCACGGGTTGATACCACAACCACCGGTGAAGCAATCCACTATGTGAAAAAGGACTTACACACTCAAGCTATCACTCATGATATCCGCTCAAGCTATCAACTCCTAATCTACCCTCGGGCTAGTGAATTACCAAGCCTACTTCCTATCCGAGATGTGTCCTACACCTCTAGAAAGCAACTTCCTATCCAAGACGCTCACGTCTCTAGGAGGATTTCTTGCTTGCCTATCCGGATCCTCCCGACCCTAGACAAGACTTCCTTGCTTGATTATCCGAGTCCTCCCGACTCTAATCAAGGCTCCCTTGCTCTATCCACAAAGCTTCACTCACTTTGCTAGAGACTTCAACCTAATGCAAGGCTATGATCTAAAGTGATGCAAATGATGCAAGCACAATCAAATTAAGCTAGATGATCAATCAAGCAAAATGTACATGTTCAATGATAGTCTAGAATATGATTTCAACACACAATCACAAAAGTTATCTAGAAATCAAGACATGCAAATCAATAAGAACAAAGGTATCAATATTCGATTTAGCACACTAAAAACCTAGTTCTTAGATCATGAAATAAAACATAGAAAATAACATGAAGCACATCACATATATGTTTTCTAGAATCAATTTCATGATAAATCAAGTTTAGCACAAATATGTTCAAAACACATTACAAAGCTAAAACTCAATTAACAAATGATCAAATAACCCTAGCATGTGATCTAACATACTTCTTAACAAATTTCATCAATCAAATGGAAAGAATCAATAGATGATCAAAGATGAAATTGAAAAAGAAGAAGTTGAAAATCAAACACTGACCACGGACTGGAAATGGATGAGCTGAGAAAAATGCCGAAGTCAAATGCCTCTGGAAATGCTTGGGGTTTGTAGCTCTCTTCGAGACCAACAATTTTGGTTTTTGAATCGAATGATTTCGAGTTCGTATGAGAGAGATATGATCAAAACAAGTAAACGAAAATTGTTGAAAAACTGATGCGGGAATTCAAGTGTTCTTCAAAAAAATTGCATAAGTGTGGAGGGAAGGAGGTTTGATTAAAAGGAGGGAAAAGGAGAGTATTTCTGAGCAAATCACGTGCTGCCACATCAGCACCCTATGGGGGGCGCGTGGGGCCCACGGGATCAGAAGGCTCCCTTGCCCATGGGGGCCACGGCCTCCCACACGGGCTGGCCAAGTGGCCACACGTGATTTGCACACCTCTCGCGCGCTCCCTCGGTTCGTTGCCCCATATCTTGAGCATTCGACCTCTGATTTCAAATCCATTTTCGGATTACGAACCGTAACTCCCTCACGCACGACTATGACTACTCAACTTTGAAAAATGGTTGAGAAATCATCTTGGAATCCGATGATGAAATCAACACAACAAATGAGAACGAAAAGTAGCATAGTCAACTTGTTTGGACTCGAAACCTTATGAATGAGTAACCGAAACGACCGGAACTCGATAAGGCATTAAATAAGAACATGTTCAAGTCCTAAACACAAAATACGAAAACAAATAAATACATATTCACACAAACATGCCATATCAAAGAGATAGTCACAAAGCATGCAATTTCACAATGTTTGTCAATACAAGATCAATGCATGAGCATGCTATGAAGTGTGTGAATGTGTTATACCAAATGTTTGAACCACGATGCAGGGACACACATGTATGAATTGTGTGTGTGTGCGCTAACGCCTTGCAAGAGGGTGGAAGTCAAGATTTACCTTTGACGATTTTCACCTCTTGAAGACGACTTTTGCACTAGACGTTGCTCTTCACTCTTTGAGCTTCCTTTCTTCAAATAATGTCCTAAGCAACAACTAATACAATCATAGAGTGTTTTGCAATGGAATCAAGCCAATACAAATAGTGAACCTTACAGATCTACTATCTAATGATTAGCATGCGAAACCAAAATGAAGAGATTAACATAATGATGCACATGTGAGGACTTATACATGTAAGAAATTGTTAAGTAAAGATTAAGAGCATGCCACTCTAGGTATGATTATACGCAATGTGACCTTACATTCAAAATGCCATAGCTTCAAAGCAAAGGTGCTAATCGGTTTAGAATGTAATTCACTTTGATATCTAATCCTCACCGAAATCTCTTTTTTCTTCTCATTGATTCCTAGGTTTCGCTCAAAATACATATGCAATATGAATTCATGTCATGGATATCTAATTGATTGCATATGATAACATTTAAAACGCAATTTATGAAAAGTGAGTCGTATGAATGAAATTACAAGCCATGATGAATGTACACAAACGAAGTTAAATTGCTTCAAGCATACCTAGAGGGGGGGTGAATAGGTTTTTACACCTTTTTTCAAACCCTTGAACAAACATTCGTTTGTCCCTCAAGGTAGCCTTACACACAACACAATAAGCCAAGGAAGACATACATAGATAATACGATGTTACAATCATAAGAGAAATGTCTAAGTATATCAACAAGTCATGTGAGGTAAAATAGCAAATAAACATAACAACAAAATAAGCTTGTATTTCATAAGATGTTCAATGTGTTACAAGAGTGATCAAAATGTCACTATACAAAGATTACAATATATAAAAGAATCAAAGATACAAATTGATCTAAAGAATGAATATACTAATCACACTATACAAAGACTTGCTTCACAATATATCACATGTGGATATTATGAATCAAGACAATAAAATATACAATTAAAATATAAGAGAAAGAGATAGAAAAAATTAACACAAGGGATTTTTTAACGTGGTAAAACCTCTAAGGAGGAAACATCCACGGGTTGAACTACAACCATTGGGTACTATATTATTGGAAAGTAAACATAGAACATTCACAAAGTGACCAATCTTTAGCTCATCCAACCTAGTGAAGTCTAAGCCTACCCAACCCTATTGGAAAGTATGAAATCCCTCAATGATGCGGAACCACCATATATTGGACAACACACTCAACCAATATCGATGGTAGATTAGAAATTCCTCAAGAGTGCATACACCTCCCGTGTACCCCGCTCTATCGGACTCTATGTCTAACCATACGCCTAGGCCTACCAATACAATAGCCAACTCCCTATCCAAGGCACTCTTGCCTCTAGGGAGCCTCCCATGCATGACTATCTGAGTCCTCCCGACTCTAGCCATGACTCCTTGCTTACCTATCCGAGTCATCCCGACTCTAGGCAAGACTTCTTGCTTGGCTATCCGAGTCATCCCGACTCTAACCAAGACTTCATGCCTTTTACAAGGACTTCCTAGTGTGATCATGTGAATGCAAATGATGCAAACATTCAATACAACATAGAACATGTGATCAATACATTCTATGGCACAAATAGACCTAAACATGTGATATCACAATTAATCAAGTCTAGATGCAAAAAATACATGAATAGAAACCTAAGCATGTGAAACACCTAACACATATACTCAAAGTCTCATTCACACACATAACACTTGAATCACAAAATGTTCATTAAGTACAAATTCAAGATGCTATCAATATACAATTAAAAGCTAGATATATGAGATAAAATCAATCAATATACTAGACAAAAATATAGAGCAAGGTTTTGAGATTTACATCAATCAAAACCTATATTCTCTAAATCACATACAAATACACAAATCCTAGATTTCAATAATCAAAGGACCAAATCAAATCTCAAGGTCATTTTAACACAAAATTAATTCAATTAAGTATCAAACAACCTAAGATGCCATTCTAATCACAATACAACTCACAAACAAATGTAAAACCTAGAATCATAAAATCTAGTCAACATAAGTCCACAAATTGAGTTTCAATTATAATGATAACCAAGCTACCTTTCCAAATAGCTTTTACAAAACAATAACATAGATATAGAAGAAGAAACCCCAAGCAAATGGAAGGTGAAATAACAAGAAATCCCAAAGTTGAGACTCAAACCTCGGATTCTGCAGCTGGTGCGAAATTCAGTGTCCAACCACTTGAAATCACGATCAAACAGCCACCAAACCACTTGGAGATGTTAGAGAACTCAAATACGAACACTCTCCAACTTGAATCACTCAAATCCGACTCCGGATGAGGAAGATATGGTGTTTTGAAGTTTGGAAAAATTGGAGAGAACTCTATGCGGGAAAACTGAAATGTTTCTTCTTGGAAATTCAAAATGGAGAGAGAGAGGGAAGAAATAGGAGAGAGAGAGGGAGGATTCCGGCCAACCAGGTGGTGCCACGTCACCCCCTGGCCGTGGGGGCGCGTGGCCCACACGGGAGCAGAGGCTGCTCCAGGCCGTGGGGCCCACGGCCTCAACCACGGCCAGCCCTTGTGGCCCACGGCTTGGGCTGTCCTCTCGCGTGCTCCCTCGGTTCGTCGGCCCGTTTCTCGGGCGTCTGAACTCTAAATTCGAATCTGTTTTCGGATTACGAACCATGACTCTCTCATACACAACGATGACTATACAACTTTGAAAAACGGTTGAGAAATCATCTCGGAAATCATCAATGAAGTCAACACAATGTAAGAGAACGTAAAGTGGCATAGTCAACATGTTTGGACTCGAAAGCTTATGAATGAGTAACCGAAACGACCGGAACTCAATAAGGCATTGAATAAGAACATGTTCAAGTCCTAAACATAAAATACGGAAACATACAAATACAAATACACACACATATGCTAGTTTCCGGACATAGTCCTAGAAAATGCAAAACACAAAGTTTATTAACTAAATGTGAATGCATGAGCATATTTTGCCAAGTGTGTGAAAGTGAAATGTAAATGAAATAAAATTATGAAGGGACACACAAGAATGATATGTGTGAGTGTGTGCCTAGCCTTGTAAGAGGTAAGAGGTCTTTGAATACCTTTGTAGACCGATGATGCCCGAAACTCTTAAAAGCCGGCAACTTGAAAGAATAATGGTTGAGACGTCCTTCGTCTTCGAAATTCTTCAATTACTAACCACTAAACATTACAAGTTAAACACGTTTTGATTTGGAATTAATGCCAACACTAATTATCAACCTAACAATCTCCCCCTTTGGCAAATTCCATGACAAAACCCCTAAACAAACACTAAAACAATTACAAAGAAAATTTGGTCACAATGAGTACAATGAGTTACACATATAGACACAAATTATAACAACAAGTCTTGAACTTCATCTTGGTCTTCTCTTGATATCACCGAAAAAGAACTTGAAAGCACAAGAATATCCAAGAGATAACAAGTATGGCAATATCCAATCTTAAGCAAGAAAATGGTAACATATAAGTTCAAATGGATCAAGTATGCTCCCCCTTAATACATACTATCCATCAATATATTCTAAGCCAAGATTCAACAAAAAATATTACATGCCATATAGTTCAAGCTAGATACCAAATATACAAAAATATAAAACAACTAACATAAGACTAAGTAAGCTAGATTTCTCCCATGTGTTTCTCATATTTCTCCCCCTTTTTGACATGATATGAAGCCAAAGGGAAATAGTAAGAAAATATACCTCATAAAGCTCTCTAGCCACTTGTGCCACCAAGGAAAGAAGAACGGTGTGCGGATCTCACATATTGCCTTGTTGGAGTTGATTTTCCTTCCAACTCTTTGATCCTTTCATCTTGAGCAACAAGCTTGGCACTAAGGTCTTCAATCTTCCTTTGTGACGCCTCAATCAACCTATGAGATTCTTCAACCTCTTTCCTCAATTTTAAAGCCCAACTAGGAAGAGCGGGTGAGTTAGGGACATGGTTAGAATCAAGAGAATCACCAAAAAGCCTAAGTACATCATTAGACTTTCCCTTGTCCTTGTACGACATGGTTGCCATACGTTTCTCACTCAACTTCTCTAAGGGAGGAAGCATAACATCACCATCAAGATTCCTCACACCTTTAGCTAAGCACAATTGAGTTATAAACCCCAGAAAAGCCAATTTCTTGTCCAAACGACTAGTACAAGCCGCAATTTCAATTTGCTCCACAAGCAATTCACCAAGGTTTATAGGTTGGTTAGTTACCAAGGCATATACAATCTTAATCTTATCTCTATTAAGCTCCGAAGCATTAGTAGAAACAACAAGATTGGAGCATACAAATAAATGCCAAAATGCACTAATTTTTGTTAGCTCACCTTGTCTAATAAAAGCACGTTTCCCCCACACAAAATCATTATCATCACATAGAGTCTTACCCATTAAATCAAGGTTTTCCAAGACATCAACATCAAGGAATTCCGATTCAATGTCATCGGGCAAGTTAAGAAATTCATTAACATTCCTAGGGCAAACTCTAAAGACAACTTTCCTTATGCTTAGAGTAGCACTAGTCACAGTAGAACCGGATTTGTAAGCATGATAAAACTCTCTAACAACGGTCTCATTTGAGATTCCTAACATGTTCACCCATGAAATCCAATTTCTACTCTTAAGCACATCATAAACATAGGATCCAACACAAGAGTCCAAGTCAATACCTCTTTCTTGAATTATCTTTTTGCAACCAAAAATTCCCAATTCATCAACTTTGTTACCTTTAGAAATTTTGGAAGAGATTGTAGGTTTGGACTTGGCAATGGGAGTTGAAGAAGTATTTCCACCAACCTTCTTTGCTTTTCCCATAATCTTGCTACACAAAACAAACTAAAAACCAAAGTGAGAGGAAACAAAGAAACAAATAAGAAACCAATAAACATATACAAAGGCAAAACACTATATTCAATAAATCATCATGCAAATAAGAATTTATCATAGCATCTTCATGATTTATCAAAAGTAAGAATAATGCCAACAATTAACAACCTTGAAGAACATGTGAACATGTCATAAAAGAGAACAAGAATTTAGCATATTATGCTCCCCCTTGACAAGTGCCTCATCTAAAATCAAGATATACAAATGTTCACAAAAATCACCACACAATCACATCACAAGCAATTTTTATTAGATTTGCAAATAAGCTTCACATATCTAAGAGAGTTACATCAAGATTTTCAATCACTCTCATATGTCATCAAAAATTGCTAAAGTACCACAAATACTAATTAAGCAAAAGTGAGTGTGTGAAGATTTTGCTTCAAGTATATGAAAAGAAGTAGTTTGATAATCAAGCATGCATACAATTTCAACATCTATTCATCTTAGGCCTTTCCATAAAAAGGTCAAACCGGTTATCATCCAAAATTTTGCTTATAAAGAGAATAGATTTCAACATGTGAGCGTGTGTGTGCATGTGGCTTGTCAACCCATTTCTATTTGTCAACCCGAGCTCATTTGATTATTCAACTATACTCCAAAAGCCTTTTATTATATTTTATTTATTTATTTATTTATTTATTTTTTTAAGGCTTGAATCAAAGATTTTTTTTTTTTTATGATTCAATTCAACACTTCTTTGATTTTTCTAACATAAACATATACACCTCATGGCGGCTTTCACTCATCACAATGGCGTAGCCCTTTCCAACATTGGGTGGCTTCACAACCAAGGTGTGTAGCCCTTTCCATGAGGGTGCTCGTTGAGTTCTATGTTGCCGAAGCAAATGGATACCAACCATTGGTCATTTTTAAATGTACTAGTTCTTAGGACTTCAAGGTGTATCCAAAGCGAACATCAATCAAGCTCAACATACTTAACAAAACATACAAGAGAAGCAAAGTGCATTTTTGAAACCAATTTCAAGGCTTAAAAGCACATGATCTAGAAGCAAGTAAAGAGACTTACTTAAGATCTCTACTTCTCAAGAGAGTAGTTATCAAAGAATATGAAGCTCACATTATTCAAAAATTAGCCACTCAACAATCATACAAATAACAACACACTTCATGAAATAAGATCAATGTGAACACTTATCACCAAAAGATCTTAAACTAGCAAATGTCAAAGAGTACCATATAAACACTATATTAGTTCTCAATTATGACATGCTTCATGAATGTGATACAAACAATGAGTTGATAGATGAAAAATCAAGTAAGCAAGCAATATGATATAGAGATACCTTCGCAAGCTATTTTCACCAAATACAAAGCCTTCACCCTTTTTATGAGTCCTCTTGGCTTGTAAGTCCTTATGACTACAAGTTACAGGTGTGTCGATTCCAAGAGACTAAAGACAATGTAATCCAACTCAAACAAACAAAAAAATGACTTTCTCTAAAAGCCATAACAATAATGTTATCAAATAGATTCCAAAAAAAAAAACTTCTCAAAAGTTAATCAACAAATTTTGACTATCAAAACAAACAAAGTGAGATAGCTAAGTTCATGTCAAGTTGTAAAGATACAAAGCAAAAAGCTAAGCTTCTTATCAACGACACTAGTCTTAAAGCTAACTCACATGTGCAACTTACACTAATGGTAAGAGCACTCACCCTTGACAAATTTTGTCTTGGGTGGACATACACGAATATCATCAAGATTCTCTTTGACCCAATGTTGAACCTAGAGTAAAGTTCTTCCACAACTTGATTCACAATAATATCATTAATACTCTTCTTCTCAACATTGTTAGCAACACATGCATGGTCAAACTTTGTAGGATATGCATTCTTCACCTTCCGGACATTCTTAACATGCTTTGACAAATTATCATGCTTTCCATATTCAAAAGCTTTAGCATGCATAGAATTAGGTCCAATCTCTCTATTCCTAGATGCATTTTCTAAGTTGCAATATTCAATGAATTTATAGCACTTGGGCTTGATATGGCCTAAGGTATTGCAAAAATGACATATGGGAACAAAAGGAGAGATTTTACCTTCCGGTGGTGGTGGAGGACAAGTGGGAGTTTCAAGGGGTACCTTATTCTTCAATTTGTTCTTCTTCTTGGAACGTCTCTTCTTAGGAGCTTTCTCTTCAATAATAGCTTCACTAGTAGGAAGTGATGCTTCTATGAGCTTCTCTTCAACCACCGCTACACTTGAGCTCTCTAACTTCATATTAGAGATGATCCTATCCTTTTCAAGCAAAATACCCTCAACTTCGCAAAGCTTCTTTTCAATAGCATTCTTTTCACGCAAGAGCCTACGAGTTGTAGCAACAAACTCATCCACTTGAATCTTGATCAAGTCCTCCTTCTTATCAATCTCACTCAAGGCTAATTTCAACTTCTCCTCAAGAAACTTCACCTTAGCCAAAAGATCAATGTAGGATGGATTATCATTTAAACACTCTTGATGACTTTGATCAATCTCCTTATCCAATGAATCTTGATTAACATCCTCTAGAGTAGAGTGAGAAGCCATGAATGCAACAAAGTTGCTCACTAGCTCTTCTTCACTAGAAGACTCATCATTTTAGCTCTCCTCATCACTAGAGGCATCATCTTCACTCCATGTAGCCGCCATAGCCTTTCCCTTCTTGTCCCTCTTAGAATCACCACTAGGACAATCCGAAGCATAATGTCCAAGCTTCTTGCACTTGAAGCATTGAACCTTCATATTGCTCTTAGCATGGCCACTCCTCTTATGAGGTGGAGTAAAGGACTTCTTGACTTCATTGTCCCTTGAGTACTTGCCACTTGACTTGGCACCTTTCCTCATGAACTTCCTAAACTTCCTAACCAATAACACCATCTCCTCATCATCATCGCTACTACTAGCTTTCTTGACAACCTTGAGAGCTAAACCCTTGTTCTTAGCCTTTGGTTTCATGCACGCCTCAAAAGTTTGAAGAGATCCTAGCAACTCATCTATGCTCATGACATCAACGTCCTTGCTCTCTTCAATGGCGATAACCTTGGCTTTGAACCTCTTTGGAAGTGATCTAAGAATCTTCCAATTTAGCCTCTCACCGGAGATAGGAGTACCAAGAGCTTGGCATTGGTTGGCGATGTCTAGAAGCTTATCTTGGAAGTCAATAAACTTGTCTTCCTCACCCATTTGCAAAACCTCAAATTGGGAAGTGAGCAATTGAAGACGAGACTTCTTCACCGCTTTAGTCCCCTCTCATTGGTGACTTGGAGAGCTTCCCATGCCTCCTTAGCGGTTTCTAGGTTTTGAATGTAGGAGAATTGCCTACTATCAACACCTCCGAAAATAGCATTCACCGCCCGATGATGCCATTTTGCTAACTCAAACTCATTAGTAGACCACTCACTCCTAGGCTTGGAAACGGTCTCTCCATCCACAATCTTGTTAGGAGCAAGGTAACCTTCTTCAACGGTCATCCAAGCTCTCTCATCAATAGATCGGATGTAAGCCTTCATCCTCAATTTCCAAAACCCGTAGTTGTGACCCTTGAGAAGAGAAGGCCTAGAATTCGAAGCCCCTTCGGTCATCACATCATCTTGGAAAACCATTCTAGCAAATACCTAAGCAATCCATTCGTAAGTGTAAACCGGATCTCGCCGAGTGCCGTCCGACGACCCGCTCTGATACCAATTGAATGTACACAAACGAAGTTAAATTGCTTAAAGCATACCTAGAGGGGGGGGGGGGGTGAATAGGTTTTTACACCTTTTTTCAAACCCTTGAACAAACATCCGTTTGTCCCTCAAGGTAGCCTTACACACAACACAATAATCCAAGATAGACATACATAGACAATATGATGACACAATCATAATAGAAATGTCTAAGTATATCAACAAGTCATGTGAGGTAAAATATCAAATAATCATAACAACAAAATAAACTTGTATTTCATAAGATGTTCAATGTGTTACAAGAGTGAGCAAAATGTCACTAAACAAATATTACAATATACAAAAGAATCAAAGATACAAATTGATCTATAGAATGAATACACTAATCACACTATACAAAGACTTGGTTCACAATACACCACAAGTGAATATTATGAATCAAGACAATAAAATATACAATTAAAATATAAGAGAAGAGATAGAAAGAATTAACACAAGGGATTTTTTAACGTGGTAAAACCTCCAAGGAGGAAACATCCACGGGTTGAATTACAACCATTAGGTACTATATTATTAGAAAGTAAACATAGAACATTCACAAAGTGACCAATCTTTAGCTCACCCAACCTAGTGAAGTCTAAGCCTACCCAACCCTATTGGAAAGTATGAAATCCCTCAATGATGCGGAACCACCATATATTGGACAACACACTCAACCAACATCGATGGTAGATTAGAAATTCCTCAAGAGTGCATACACATCCCGTGTACCCCGCTCTATCGGAGTCTATGTCTAACCATACGTCTAGGCCTACCAATATGTTAGCCAACTCCCTATCCAAGGCACTCTTGCCTCTAGGGAGCCTCCCATGCATGACTATCCGAGTCCTCCCGACTCTAGCCATGACTTCTTGCTTACCTATCCGAGTCATCCCGACTCTAGGCAAGACTTCTTGCTTGGCTATCCGAGTCATCCCGACTCTAACCAAGACTTCATGCCTTTTACAAGGACTTCCTAGTGTGATCATGTGAATGCAAATGATGCAAACATTCATTTCAACATAGAACATGTGATCAATACATTCTATGGCACAAATAGACCTAAACATGTGAAAACACAATTAATCAAGTCTAGATGCAAAAATCCATGAATAGAAACCTAAGCATGTGAAACACCTAACACATATACTCAAAGTCTCATTCACACATATAACACTTGAATCACAAAATGTTCATTAAGTCCTAATTCAAGATGCTATCAATATACAATCAAAGTCTAGATATATGAGATTAAAATCAATCAATATACTAGACAAAAATATAGAGCAAGGTTTTGAGATTTACATCAATCAAAACCTATATTCTCTAAATCACAAACAAATACACAAATCCTTGATTTCTTCAATCAAAGGACCAAATCAAATCTCAAAGTCATTTTAACACAAAATTAATTCAATTAAGTATCAAACAACCTAAGATACCATTCTAATCACAATACAACTCACAAACAAATGTAAAACCTAGAATCATGAAATCTAGTCAACATAAGTCCATAAATTGAATTTCAATTGGAATGATAATCAAGCTACCTTTTCAAATAGCTTTCATAAAACAATAACAAAGATATAGAAGAAGAAACCCCAAGCATTTGGAAGGTCAAATAACAAGAAATCCCTAAGATGAGACCATTACCTCGGATTATGATGCTGGTTCGGAATTCAGTGGTCAACCACTGGAAATCACGATCAAACAGATACCAAACCACTTGGAGATGTTAGAGGACTCAAATACGAACACTCTCCAACTTGAATCACTCAAATCCGACTCCGGATGAGGAAGATATGGTGTTTCGAAAAACTGAAATTTCAGAGGAGAGGGCTGACGGGAATTCTTGAAAATTCTTCTTAGAAATTCAAAATGAGAGAGAGAGGGAAGAAATAGGAGGAGAGAGAAAGGTCTTTTTGACCAATCATGTGGGGCCACGTCACCCCCAGGCCATGGGGGGCGCGTGGCCCACACGGGAGCAGAAGGGGCTCCAGGCCGTGGGGCCCACGGCCTCAACCACGGCCAGCCCATGTGGCCCACGGCCTGGGCTGTCCTCTCCCGCGCACTCTTGGTTCGTCGGCCCGTATCTCGAGCGTCTGAACTCCGAATTCGAATCCGTTTTCGGATTACGAACCGTGACTCTCTCACTGCACGAAAACAATTATACAACTTTGAAAAACGGTTGAGAAATCATCTCGGAAATCATCGATGAAGTCAACACAACGTAAGAGAACGTAAAGTGGCATAGTCAACACGTTTGGACTCGAAACCTTATGAATGAGTAACCGAAACGACCGGAACTCAATAAGGCATTGAATAAGAACATGTTCAAGTCCTAAACACAAAATACGGAAACATACAAACACAAATACACACACATATGCTAGTTTCCGGACATAGTCCTAGAAAATGCAAAACACAAAGTCTATTAACTAAATGTGAATGCATGAGCATATTTTGCCAAGTGTGTGAAAGTGAAATGTAAATGAAATAAAATCATGAAGGGACACACAAAAATGATATGTGTGAGTGTGTGCCTAGCCTTGTAAGAGATAAGAGGACATGTATACCTTTGTAGACCGATAATGTCCGAGACTCTTAAAAGCCGGCAACTTGAACGAATAATGGTTGAGACGTCCTTCGTCTTCGAAATCCTTCATTTACTAACCACTAAACATTACAAGTAAAACACGTTTTGATATGGAATTAATGCCAACACTAATTATCAACCTAACAATATCAACAAGTCATGTGAGGTAAAATAGCAAATAAACATAACAACAAAATAAGTTTGTATTTCATAAGATGTTCAATGTGTTACAAGAGTGATCAAAATGTCACTATACAAAGATTACAATATATAAAAGAATCAAAGATACAAATTGATCTAAAGAATGAATATACTAATCACACTATACAAAGACTTGCTTTACAATATATCACATGTGGATATTATGAATCAAGACAATAAAATATACAATTAAAATATAAGAGAAAGAGATAGAAAGAATTAACACAAGGGATTTTTTAACGTGGTAAAACCTCCAAGGAGGAAACATCCACGGGTTGAACTACAACCATTGGGTACTATATTATTGGAAAGTAAACATAGAACATTCACAAAGTGACCAATCTTTAGCTCACCCAACCTAGTGAAGTCTAAGCCTACCCAACCCTATTGGAAAGTATGAAATCCCTCAATGATGCGTAACCACAATTTATTGGACAACACACTCAACCAATATCGATGGTAGATTAGAAATTCCTCAAGAGTGCATACACCTCCCGTGTACCCCGCTCTATCGGACTCTATGTCTAACCATACGCCTAGGCCTACAAATACAATAGCCAACTCCCTATCCAAGGCACTCTTGCCTCTAGGGAGCCTCACATGCATGACTATCCGAGTCCTCCCGACTCTAGCCATGACTCCTTGCTTACCTATCCGAGTCATCCCGACTCTAGGCAAGACTTCTTGCTTGGCTATCCGAGTCATCCCGACTCTAACCAAGACTTCATGCCTTTTACAAGGACTTCCTAGTGTGATCATGTGAATGCAAATGATGCAAACATTCAATACAACATAGAACATGTGATCAATACATTCTATGGCACAAATAGACCTAAACATGTGATATCACAATTAATCAAGTCTAGATGCAAAAAATACATGAATAGAAACCTAAGCATGTGAAACACCTAACACATATACTCAAAGTCTCATTCACACACATAACACTTGAATCACAAAATGTTCATTAAGTACAAATTCAAGATGCTATCAATATACAATTAAAAGCTAGATATATGAGATAAAATCAATCAATATACTAGACAAAAATATAGAGCAAGGTTTTGAGATTTACATCAATCAAAACCTATATTCTCTAAATCACATACAAATACACAAATCCTAGATTTCAATAATCAAAGGACCAAATCAAATCTCAAGGTCATTTTAACACAAAATTAATTCAATTAAGTATCAAACAACCTAAGATGCCATTCTAATCACAATACAACTCACAAACAAATGTAAAACCTAGAATCATAAAATCTAGTCAACATAAGTCCACAAATTGAGTTTCAATTATAATGATAACCAAGCTACCTTTCCAAATAGCTTTTACAAAACAATAACATAGATATAGAAGAAGAAACCCCAAGCAAATGGAAGGTGAAATAACAAGAAATCCCAAAGTTGAGACTCAAACCTCGGATTCTGCAGCTGGTGCGAAATTCAGTGTCCAACCACTTGAAATCACGATCAAACAGCCACCAAACCACTTGGAGATGTTAGAGAACTCAAATACGAACACTCTCCAACTTGAATCACTCAAATCCGACTCCGGATGAGGAAGATATGGTGTTTTGAAGTTTGAAAAAATTGGAGAGAACTCTATGCGGGAAAACTGAAATGTTTCTTCTTGGAAATTCAAAATGGAGAGAGAGAGGGAAGAAATAGGAGAGAGAGAGGGAGGATTCCGGCCAACCAGGTGGTGCCACATCACCCCCTGGCCATGGGGGGCGCGTGGCCCACACGGGAGCAGAGGCTGCTCCAGGCCGTGGGGCCCACGGCCTCAACCACGGCCAGCCCTTGTGGCCCATGGCTTGGGCTGTCCTCTCGCGCGCTCCCTCGGTTCGTCGGCCCGTATCTCGGGCGTCTGAACTTCGAATTCGAATCCGTTTTCGGATTACAAACCGTGACTCTCTCACGCACAACGAAGACTATACAACTTTGAAAAACGGTTGAGAAATCATCTCGGAAATCATCAATGAAGTCAACACAACGTAAGAGAACGTAAAGTGGCATAGTCAACATGTTTGGACTCGAAACCTTATGAATGAGTAACCGAAACGACCGGAACTCAATAAGGCATTGAATAAGAACATGTTCAAGTCCTAAACACCAAATACGGAAACATACAAATACAAATACACACACATATGCTAGTTTTCGGACATAGTCCTAGAAAATGCAAAACACAAAGTTTATTAACTAAATGTGAATGCATGAGCATATTTTGCCAAGTGTGTGAAAGTGAAATGTAAATGAAATAAAATCATGAAGGGAAACACAAGAATGATATGTGTGAGTGTGTGCCTAGCCTTGTAAGAGATAAGAGGTCTTTGAATACCTTTGTAGACCGATAATGCCCGAAACTCTTAAAAGCCGGCAACTTGAACGAATAATGGTTGAGACGTCCTTCGTCTTCGAAATTCTTCAATTACTAACCACTAAACATTACAAGTTAAACACGTTTTGATATGGAATTAATGCCAACACTAATTATCAATCTAACACATGAATTAAAAAGAACATGCATCAACCAAATTTTACAAAGTGGACACTCCTAAAGATCATGAAGGTCTTTCTTTTGGTTGTAATGGGCCTTAGGTGATGGTGAGACAAAGAATGGGGCAATGGATAACAAAGAACCCAATAATACACTAAGGCATGCATTCTAATTGTGAGTTCTGATGCTTCACACATAATGTTCACACACTAGGCGTCTACGCTTGCAATTTCAATTTATATGTGCATTCTTCTCTAATTTTTCATTTGAGTAGCTCATTTCACTTTCATTTTCACTCAAGGTCAATTGTACCTATATATTGGTTCTCTTTTCTTTACTTTGCCACATTTTTCTTTTCAAACTTCTTTTCTCTTTGCTTCTCTTTTCTTTTCAAATTTCTTTGCTTTTCTTTTTTTCTTTTAAGTTTTCTTGCTTTTCTTTATCTTTCAAGTTTTCTTACTTTGCAAGATTCTTTTGCACACACTTTCATGCCTAGGTACATGCCTCTACATTTTCAAGTATAAGATCTTACATTAATTTCCTAAGCCTTAGTAAATCATTTGGTCAAGGTAAGTCCATCATGTAGGCTATAAGGTTAATGTAGATGTGGTTCATGAATGAAAGGCTTAAAACGTGTTTGGCTTCAAAGGGGCTTGGGAGCACACACATTAGAGGGTTGGAAGTATTTAGGCCAATTAGTGGTTCACACATGCATTGCTTAAAATCCTTTCTAAAGGCTTGTCCACAAAGCAAAATAAAGCATCCACAAGCAGACCATAATATTCTATGGCAAGCAATATTTATGTGCAAATGAGACCTATACATGCTTGAATGAGTGTTTTGAGAGTGAGTGGTTAAAGAGTGAATATTTGAAACACGAAATCCGCTTTTAAGGCCGTGTTTGTGTTCCTCACGGGAATCTCCACTATTAATCTCCAGCCTTAAGCAACATTGATAATTCACCCTAACAATTTGAGAAAAAAGATTAACGCATTTTGTTCAATGACACCCTAAATGGCATGACGTTAATCTAAACCAAACAATGGCAAAGATGCACAATTACTCACTAGTCATGTAAAGATCAATCTCATCAAGCAAAGTATGCTCAAACATGGCAATATCGCAAAAAATTTTGAAAAATTTGGCTCTAGTTTTAAAACCAAGCAAAATGGTGTTGCGCACATGTACCCCCAAACCTAAATTGGACATTGTCCTCAATGTTCATGGGAGGTAAACATTATAAAAAGGCGCAATTAACAAAGAAATCACATAGGATCAAGAATGTTCAATGTTTTCAAAAATTTGGCAATTTGCCCTCTTATCTTATCATGCACAACTCATCCACAATAAAGTAATCAATCATGACAAGTATATTCTCAATCTTCCATTCAATCAAAGATCATCAAATAAGCACATTCATCCTAAATCCACTACCAAAATCCATCTCACACCCTTATTCTAAGCAAAAATGAAACAAAAGCGAAAATAAGGAAATTGAAATTAAAGAAATTCAAATGAAGGTAAAACCAATGTAATCAAGAAGTATCAATACCAATAAAGCAAATAAAACTAAAGTTCTCAAAATATCCAAATCTAAATATGATGCATATGTGATAGTCCAAATGATATCTAAATGATGGTGGTAACTACTCCGACTCCTCCTCCTCCTCGGAATGCTCTAACTTTACTGTACTCTTCCCTCTCGGGTTCGTCAGCTCTGCCTCTCTAGCTGCAGCCTCTTTCTGGGCCTGCACCTCTGCTAATCTCCTACGCGCAGCTGCCTCATTCACTCAGGGTCCTTCTTTGGTACGAATGCCATGATCTGTGAGAGAACAGGCTAAGGCCAGCTCATACTGCTTTGCCTACTCAATGGCAGACCGTGCGGTCTGTAGGATCGGGTCTGCTGTAATCATTGGTGCAACTGAGGAACTGAGCCCTACTACTGTGGCTGGGATATGAGGAGTCTCTGTGGCGGTAGTGGTACTGGAGAAGGTGGCTAGGCCAGTAGTCCTCTTCGGTCTCCTCACGTATGGAGTGAGTCTCAACTTCTTATGGAGGTCTGTGAAGTCTGTAATCATGGACTTGACACGCCCAAACCGGTTCTACAAATGTCACTATAATTTAACCTATTCTACCTCGGTTGTATTAAAGGGGCGTGCGAGTATTTTACCCTTTGCAATCGTACAAGTCGTTATGCTAGTATAGTGTACAAAGTAAGGGTATCGGTCCACAGGGAATCTAATAATGAGTAACTGGTAAATGCTAGGATTAGTGAGTATTTTACGGAATTAAACTAATGCGATGATAAAAGATTATAATTGATTAGCTAAGATGTTAGGGAATGTATGAAATCAGTAATGATGTACCACAAATAACCACCTTCATGCAACAAGGATCAAGTCACTCATGTAGTTCCATTTATACAATTGGTACACTCAACCATTCACTTAATATCTAATCTACGGTTCAGATTAATCATCAAGGAATGTAAGTTGTGGAACTAAATTGATAGAATGTATTCTTAGGATTTTATATGAACAAACACATTTTAATCTAGGAGTTTTGACTAACCATACTTAATTCAAACATTATGAACTTAGTAATTCATCATTTTACAATAACCAACTCCATGCTTCTAATATTATGAGATATGTGGCATGATTTAATCAATTCAAGCATACAAACACAAGTGATGCATATAAGAAAGGTGGTAACAAGTGATTACATCAATACCTTCATAAATTCCCCAACAAAGTGTTTAGTTACACATGATCATCAAGTATAGCATATTAATGAACAAAAGGAAGAAATACTACCCTCAAAGGATCAAGGACGACCTCTCCTTCTTCCACAGCAATACAAACCCAATGATCACAAATAACCTTCAGAAGATTGATGAGCAAGGTACTTCTAAGATCAATACCTTCTAGCTACAAGATTACAAGTGATGAACTACTTGAATCACTAATCTATTCTATGATAAATTAACCAAAAACTACTAAGAATTATTCTAAGCTAATTTTATCACTACTTGTCACCCTTTGGTCAGTAGGAGAGAGAAGTATATATATGTTTTCTTCAGATGAGGCAAGAAGTGCCAAATTGGCCCTTGGACGTGCTTGGGGCGGCTTCATTCCCGCCGCACGAACCCGCCGCGCGAACCTGCCTTGCCCTTGGCGAGCTTCTCGGAGTCTTCTTTCCCACCGCACGAAGTCGCCTTGGCTTCAGAAAGGATGTAGGCGGCTAATTGCTTGCCGCACAAGCTCGCCGCACGAACCCGCCTTGCTATCCGGCGAGTTCAAACCTTCGGGAAGGCTGGCATTTGCCCGCCTTGAGAACCCGCCTTGCAACTGGCCTTGATTTAAGGCGACTTCAGATCTTCAGGAAGGCTGGCAATTGCCCGCCTTATGAACCCCCCTTGATTTCAGGCGAGTTCAAACCTTCGGGAAGGCTGGCATTTGCCCGCCTTCAGAACCCGCCTTGCCTTCTTCTCATGGTTTTGCTCCTCTTTTGTCCACTTGGATGCAAAAACCTTCTTGACTGGCCAAATTACCTGAACTTAACAAAAATACTTGTTATGCACACAAAAGTGCTCGAATACGAACACAAAAGGTAGGAATTAGGGGCGCTAAATGTGAACATTCATAGCGCGATCAGACCCCCAAACCTATCTTTTGCTCGTCCTCGAGCAAAACAAAGAAAGTAAGAACAATGCTACTACAAATTAATAACAATTAACTAATCCATTTTCGTAGGAAACACGATGGTACTTAGCACGTACCACATGCCTTTTAAACCTCTAGGTGCCCCTAGTAGGAGAAGTGTAGTCTTCTGAGGGTTTACCAGATACGATACCCACAAACGTAACTCTATAATCTACAACTGAGGAGTTACCTTGTATATTACAACAGAAAATCATACAAGCTAAGCATTCTCAATTAGGACTAATAACATTCCACTTCAGTTATAACAACACATAATACTTGTATGCCAATAATTTGGATGTTTTTGGTCCAAGAATCAGTAAATTATCTGCCTAAGGTAAATTCGCCTCGACTTCTATTTCTCACAGATCCATCTCTTTCTTCTCTCAGAATCCTAGGTTATCTCTCTCAATCACATGCGAATTGAATGTATGTATATAGAATTCGAACATAACACATGTGAATATAGAAACAATGCACTTTCATAATGTCAAGTCTCATGAATGAATGAATAACCATGAACGTGGAGAGAACATGTTTGACTCGTATTCCCAACTTAGACTTCTCATAGATCCACTAGGGCTTTCCTTGGTTGTATTGGGGCCATGGGTAATTTATGGTGGGTGGAATGAATTTGATTGAATCCTAAAGATGTTGATCAACCTTTCAATCACTTTACTAGCTCATTTTTTTCAATGTCCACAAGCGTCTAGGCTAAGATTAACAATTTGATGATGTGCTAATTGGTACTCACTACAAGTATTCAATCGATTTTTTATCATGGCTTTAAGTGTTTATTTTTACACCTTTACAATGTAGCCTTTCTATTGCACAGTTATTTTTATCATCGCCTAAGTACACGCTATTTACAGATTTGAGCTATCCACTTGCATTTTACTTATGCAACTATTATCAACATCTAAAGATTTCGTGTGGTTGATGTGTATGAAATGAATGGTTGTGTTTGGCCTCAAATTTGGCAATTGGAGCACACATACATAAGGACAGTGTTTGGATAATGAAGTTAAACACACATGCCTAGGATCATCTCTATCAGACCTTCTAACAAGGGAATACAAATTTCACAAGCAGTCCACAATATTTTCTGTTCAATGGCAATCAATACTAGTGCATATGAATGAGATCTCAATGCATCCTACATTTGAATAGTGCTTTTTACAAGAAGAATGGATTATACCCTCTCAATTAATCAGCACAGGCTCGATTCCTCACATGGGTAGTCTCCACAATTTCCCTAGGATCAAACAGTCTAAGGTTCCTTCACCTAAACATCCGAAAATTGGCACTGTACAAGCATATTTATAGTGGTGCAACTTCTTAGATGGCATGCTTATTAGTCAAAAGTTAGCTTCCAAAGCAAGTATGGAATATTCCATTGGCATATATAAATAACAACCCTCAAACCAATTTTCAAAATTGTTACAGAGATTTGAAATTTTTTCCTACATGACTACCTAACACTACATAATATAAACATAATTATCAAAATAATACAAAAATTACAAAAAAAAAAACACAAAAACTTGTGCCACACCCCCAAACCTAAACCAAACATTGTCCTCAATGTAATTGCGAACATGGTTAGTTAGAGTTTAGATATAGCAACAATAAAATCAATACTAAACAAACTACCATATATATATATATACACATTAAAATACGTAAATAACACTAGGTAAGAAAATTGTACCTGGGTGGGGTGCCTCCCACCTAGTGCGAGATTTTCCGTCTAGGCAAGACGCATGAGAGCTCTACGGCTCTGTAAGTGCTACCTGTTCCAAAATCCTGACTTCATCCACTCCTTGCAGATATGGCTTCACTCGATGCCCATTTACCTTGAACGTATCCCCATTTTTCTCATTCAGTAGCTCGACGGCTCCATATGGGAATATTTGAAGTATCCTATATGGCCCATACCATCTCGATCTGAGCTTTCCTGGAAACAGCTTCAATCTAGTGTTGAATAGGAGGACTAACATCCCCGGGCACAGATCTTTGAGGATCACTCTCTTATCATGCATTCTCTTGGTCTTCTCTCTGTAGATTTTTGCATTCTCATATGCTTCATCCCGGAGTTCTTGGAGTTCGTTCAGTTGAAGTTTACGTTCTTCCCCTGCCGCATCCATATCAAAGTTCAGCTTCTGGAGTGCCCAGTAAGCATTGTGCTCTAACTCCACTGGCAAATGGCAAGCCTTCCCAAAGATCAAACGATAGGGTGTCATCCCGATTGGAGTTTTGAAAGCAGTTCTGTAGGCCCATAAGGCATCATTCAACTTGAACGACCAATCTTTCCTGCTTGTGTTCACAGTCTTTTCAAGGATTTGCTTGATGTGTCTATTACTGACTTCTACTTGACCGGAGGTCTGAGGTTGATAGGGGGTTGCAACCTTGTGATTCACACTATATTTCTTCAGTAGTGTGGCGAATATCTTGTTGCAAAAGTGACTTCCCCCATCACTTATGATGGCCCGTGGAGTCCCGAACCTGGAGAAAATCGTGCCCCTTACAAACTTCACAACTACTTTACTGTCATTGGTCTTTGTGGCTATGGCTTCAATCCATTTAGAAACGTAGTCCACGGCTACCAGGATGTAGCTGTATCCGTCTGATGGTGGGAATGGTCCCATGAAATCGATTCCCCAGACATCGAAAATCTCTACTACCATTTGGCCTGACTGCAGCATTTCATTCCTCTTACCAATGTTCCCTGTTCTCTGACACCGGTCACATCGTAAGCAGAAGTGGTAAGCATCTTTGAACAATGTTGTCCAATAGAATCCCGAATGAAGAACCTTCATCGCTGTCTTTCTAGAACTGTAGTGGCCTCCGCATTGAAGTTCATGGCAGAACTTCAGGATGTCTAGCTGTTCATCCTCTGGTATACATTTTCTAATGATTTGGTCTGCCCCGTGTTTGAACAAGTATGGGTCGTTCCAAAAGTACTGTCTTGCATTGAAAACGAATCTCTTTCTTCCTTGACTTGTCATACCTGCTGGTAAAATCTTGTTTGTAAGGAAACTGACTATATCAGCATACCATGGCTCCGTGTCGCTTAATTTCAAAAGCTGCTCATCTGGAAAACTGTCCCTCAGTGGTAGAGTATCTTCTTCTGCATATGAATCTAACATTAGTCTACTCAAGTGGTCTGTTACCACATTCTCACTCCCTTTCTTGTCTCTGATCTCTAAATCGAATTCCTGTAGTAGAAGGATCCATCGAATGAGTCTTGGCTTGGCATCCTTCTTCTGGAGGAGATATCGGAGTGCTGAGTGGTCGGTGAACACAATAACCTTTGCGCCAATTAGATATGATCTGAATTTTTCTAACGCAAAAATAACTACTAACAACTCCTTTTCTGTTGTAGAGTAGTTCAACTGTGCATCATTCAGGGTCCTTGAAGCGTAGTATATAGCATGTGGAAGTTTGTCAACCCTCTGTCCTAGTACTGCTCCAACAGCATAGTCAGAAGCATCACACATGAGCTCGAAAGGCAAACTCCAATCAGGTGGTCTCATTATGGGAGCTGTAGTCAACAATTCCTTGAGTTCTTTAAATGCTGCCATACACTTCTCGTCAAAATCAAACTCGATCTCTTTTTGAAGTAGTCGACACAAGGGTCTCGAAATTTTTGAAAAATCCTTGATAAACCTTCTGTAAAACCCTGCATGTCCCAAAAATGCTCGAATTTCTCTCACTGATCTTGGAAACTGTAAACTCTTCATGACATCAACTTTTGCCTTATCTACTTCAATGCCTCTACCCGAGATAATGTGCCCTAGCACAATTCCTTCCTTCACCATGAAGTGACTTTTCTCCCAGTTCAATACTAAATGAGCTTGCTTGCATCTTGCTAGCACTGAGGATAGGTTTCTCAAACAGTCACCAAAAGAAATCCCCATTACTGAGAAATCATCCATGAAAACCTTTATTATGCCCTCCACCATGTCTGAAAATATGGATGTCATGCACCTCTGAAATGTACCTGGAGCATTACATAACCCAAATGGCATCCGTCGGTAGGCGAACGTACCGAAAGGACATGTGAAAGTGGTTTTCTCCTGATCTTCTAGAGCGATAGCAATCTGATTGTATCCGGAGTACCCGTCCAAAAAGCAGTAATGACTGTGACCTGCCAGACGTTCCAACATCTAATCAATGAATGGCAGAGGGAAATGATCCTTCTTAGTAGATGTATTAAGTTTCCTGTAATCGATGCATACTCGCCAGCCTGTTTAAACCCTTTGTGGCACCAATTCATTGTCTTCATTCTTCACCACAGTCAACCCAGACTTCTTAGGCACTACATGAATAGGGCTAACCCACTTGCTGTCTGAAATAGGGTAAATGATCCCATTTTCTAACAACTTGAGGATTTCCTTCTTGACTACCTCCTTCATGATTGGATTTAGCCTTCGTTGCCCTTCGATGGTTGGTTTGGATCCTTCCTCAAGAAAAATCTTGTGCATACAAGTGGTAGGGCTAATTCCCTTCAAGTCATCCAACGACCAACCTATAGCCTCTCTGTAGTATCGCAACACATTGATCAATTCTTTCTCTTCCTTTGGTTGCAAGTCTAATGCAATGATAACCGGAAGTGTCTCATTTTCCCCTAGGAATGCATACTTCAAGGTAGATGGTAGTAGCTTGAGTTCCAAGATAGGTGGGGGAGTTGTGCTTGGCTGCTCATCCCTTAGAATGTGCTCCCCGGTTTCCTCATCTTCTACTGAGGTGGTAGCCCATACTAACATTTCTACTCAGTCAGTTTCTTGGCCCTCTTCTATTTTGTAGTCTTCTGAAGCCATAGAGTCACGAATATTCTTCTCAGAGAATTCTGCCACTAACACATCTTCAATGGAGTTTTCCATTTCCTGGTATGAACAATTTATACACTATATAGAATCAATGTTAACAAGACTACTGGAATAGTGAATTCTACCTCTACTGAAAGTACCTTAATTTTCCTAAGTATTTCTTAACCTTATGTTATTTACTATAATTAGGTGTGTGTGTGTGTGTAACCATCATGCATATAAACATGTTATTCAACAATCAAGATCACAAGTTGGTTCACATATCATCTTACTCCTGACGAACCCATAATCCTAGCATGCACATGTCTCTAGATATCTTCCAATGATTTCTCTTTTCTAATCCTTGAAAATTTTTCAGCCTAACATCACCATATAAACAAGAAAGAATAGAGAAAGAGAGATGACTTGCAAACCAAGTAAAGAAATAGTATCTAAAAGGTACCTTGGTTGATGATCAGGAAGAGCAAAGATGTTTGAAATGAAAACTTCAGTTGAAAGTTAGAGTACAAACCCAAAAGCCAAAACTCTACCTTTAAAACCCCTTCTGATTGCCTCGGCGGGTTTGTGCGGCGGGTTCAAGCCAGCCGTACGAACTTGCCGCCCAACAATGCCCTTCTTCAGAAACAACTCGCGGCGGCTTTGTGCCTTCTGGACGGCGGCCAATGTCCCGCCGCACAAGGTCGCGGTGCCCTCCTTCCATACTTGGCGAGCTTGTTTCTTCTGCCAGGCGGTTTCCAGCCCGCCGTCCATGGTCTCGCCACAAGGTCATCTAATTTCGGCGGGTTTGTCTCTTCTGGAAGGCGGCTTATGTCCCGCCTGATGAAGGTCGCCGAGATCCTCTATTCTCCTTTGGCGAGCTCATACCTTCGGGAAGGCGGCCAATGTCCCGCCTGGACTAGCTCGCCGAAATGTATCCAACAATTTTGAGTTCCCCTTTTTCAAATTTGGAACGTTTTGACCTGCACAACACACTTCACACACAACACACAACATATATATACAACCCTAGCTCAATGCTTGGGGAAAATACACACATAATAGATATTATTATTATTAGAGTCCAAGGTTGTGGGTCAAATGATCCCACACCTCATTACTTGTCCTTTAATTAATAATTACAAGCAAAACAAGTAAAACATTCCATTCCTGACCCTGTTCTTCGGGTTATCCACCTACACACACACAATATTCATTAAATCGTTCACGTATTCAAATGTGAACAAGACGTGCTCGTGCTTCCAATCTCAGAACAAGACGTAGGAGGTCGGCGTAACAAAGTAAAGGTCATGGGTGCCTCAGGGGGCCACATTTTCAAATCCGGTGTGGAGTTCACTTGTGGTGAGGAAGACTCCTTGTATGTGTCCTTTCGGACCCATATTTGCCTTGGTCTCCCCACAACCCTCCTAAGAGACACATTCCTTGTTTTACAGAACTCATGATACCTCATGCAATTGGGCCTTTTGTGCCCTTGAGTTCCACAATAATAACATGTTGGAGAGTAGAAAGTACCTCCATGGTTGTCAATCCTTTTTGTGGTATTGAGGTTGTGGCTGGCTCGCTTCCTTCCCGGACAAGTTGTGTTCAAATCATCCACCATATCCCGTACCTCCAATTCTTTCATTAGATCGAAGATCCTATCTTGCATTTTCTGTGTAGAGGACATATAGGCCTCCTTCATATCAGATATGAGTTTCATAACCTTTGTAAGATATCCCATCTATTCCTCCTTCTCTTGCTCTAGATGCTCAATTCTTTTTAACAAGCTCTTGTTGTGGGCAAGCAATTCCTCGTTTTTCAAAGTCTCTGAATCCTTCAGGCTTCTCTCCTCTTCTTCCAGTGTCCTCAAGAATTCTTCTATGGTTTCAGAATCCTGAGTGTCTTGACTAGGTGGACTTTCTTCCTCAATCCTAGCTTCCTTCTTTGGCAATGGTTGAGCTCTAAGCATATTGAACTCTACTACATCATCCAAAACACTCAAAGTGAGTTTCCCTCCATGAACATCCACAACTGCTCTTGAGGTTGCCATAAATGGCCTTCCTAACAACACTGGTTGTGAGTTTCCATTCTCATCTCTATCCTCTACGTCCAACACTACAAAGTCAGTGGGAATGAGCAATCGATCCACCTTGAGGATCACATTCTCCACTACTTCTCTAGGATTTCTAGATGACTGATCAGCAAGACGCAAATTAATGGAAGTCGGCTTGAGTTCACTCAATCCCAGCCTTTCATACACAGAGTATGGCATCATATTGATGCTGGCTCCTAGATCAAGCATGGCTTTTTCTGCTGAGGAGTTTCCCATAGTAATACTCAACTCAAAACTCCCTGGATCTTGTTCCTTGGTAGTGTACCCACTCATAGAACTAGTAATGGCGTGAGCCTGCTTATGCATTGGGGCTTTCCCCCTGTCTTGTTGCCCGTTAGCCTCCATCACCTGTCCCAATTGAATTGATAACTTTTTTAGTGACGCCTCTATTCCCATCATTCTTTGGTCCATCTCTTGTTGATATAACTGTGGAGGGTTCTGATTGCTCCACTGACTCGAATTCCCAGCACCCTGCTGTACTTGATACTGACTACGGGGGTTATTTCCACCCCATGATTGATTCTGATCATACCTTGGCTGCTGGTAGGCATTGTTACTGTTTCTCTGCCTGCCTTGATTCCACTGGTACATTGCTTGAGCTTCTGCCTCTGAATAAACCTCTCTGTGGGAGGTGCATACATCTGCTCCATGTCCAATCATGCCACATGCTTGGCATACCTTACCCTGGCTATTCTGTTGCCCCTGCTGATTTACCATCATTGCCCTGACACTGTTATTCAAGGTCTCCATCTACATTGCTAAATGTGCAGTTCCACTACGGCTTCCCTTCGTGCTCCTTTGTTGAGAATTTTGTCCCAGCATTTCATACTTGTTGAACACATAATCAGCGGTACATTCCCTCATTGCCCCTCCACAAGCATTGTCGACAATTGCTTATGTGAGTCCAGTAAGTCCATCATAAAATGATTGCACCTGTGACTGAAGTGTGAAATCATGGTGTGGGCACTGAGCTAACAATAGCTTGAACCTCTCCCATGATTCGTGGAATGCTTCTCCTTCCTCCTCTTGGAAGTTTGCAATTCTTCCCTTTATTTCTTTGGTTTTCCAGGACGGAAAGAATTTGGAGAAAAATTTCTGCTCCACCTCGGCCCATGTGGTCAGTGTACTAGCTGGCAAAGCCATTAGCTATTTCTTGGCATTGTCCTTCAAACAGTATGAAAAGCAACGCATCCTCAGTAAGTCCTCTGTTAACCGGCCCAATGGTATCGTAGTGATAGCATTGTAGTATTCTTTCATAAACTGAAGTGCATCCTCATTAGGTTTCCCATAGTAGGATGGCAAGATGTTATAGTGCAAGTTCTTCAGCTCATAGTCCCGCTGAGCGGCATTTAATGCTATGGCCGAAGGATGTGCCCCCACAATGGGCAATGAAAATTCTTTCATGCATCGTATGTCCTCCATCTAGTTCACTGTAAAGACTCTGCACACAAGTGCAAGAAAAGTAACGAAGATCAATGTGAAAAAGATAAACGTTATACTAGTGCGCAATTAAAAGTGTAGTAATTCTAAATTTTCCTAAAATGACAATCCTAAACCTAACTAACCGCGCTACAAAAGAAATGTATCCCCGGCAGCGGCACCAAAAAGCTTGACACGCCCAAACCGGTTCTACAAATGTCACTATAATTTAACCTATTCTACCTCGGTTGTATTAAAGGGGCGTGCGAGTATTTTACCCTTTGCAATCGTACAAGTCGTTATGCTAGTATAGTGTACAAAGTAAGGGTATCGGTCAACAGGGAATCTAATAATGAGTAACTGGTAAATGTTAGGATTAGTGAGTATTTTACGGAATTAAACTAATGCGATGATAAAAGATTATAATTGATAAGCTAAGATGTTAGGGAATGTATGAAATCAGTAATGATGTACCACAAATAACCACCTTCATGCAACAAGGATCAAGTCACTCATGTAGTTCCATTTATACAATTGGTACACTCAACCATTCACTTAATATCTAATCTGCGGTTCAGATTAATCATCAAGGAATGTAAGTTGTGGAACTAAATTGATAGAATGTATTCTTAGGATTTTATATGAACAAACACATTTTAATCTAGGAGTTTTGACTAACCATACTTAATTCAAACATTATGAACTTAGTAATTCATCATTTTACAATAACCAACTCCATGCTTCTAATATTATGAGATATGTGGCATGATTTAATCAATTCAAGCATACAAACACAAGTGATGCATATAAGAAAGGTGGTAACAAGTGATTACATCAATACCTTCATAAATTCCCCAACAAAGTGTTTAGTTACACATGATCATCAAGTATAGCATATTAATGAACAAAAGGAAGAAATACTACCCTCAAAGGATCAAGGACGACCTCTCCTTCTTCCACAGCAATACAAACCCAATGATCACAAATAACCTTCAGAAGATTGATGAGCAAGGTACTTCTAAGATCAATACCTTCTAGCTACAAGATTACAAGTGATGAACTACTTGAATCACTAATCTATTCTATGATAAATTAACCAAAAACTACTAAGAATTATTCTAAGCTAATTTTATCACTACTTGTCACCCTTTGGTCAGTAGGAGAGAGAAGTATATATATGTTTTCTTCAGATGAGGCAAGAAGTGCCAAAATTGGCCCTTGGACGTGCTTGGGGCGGCTTCATTCCCGCCGCGCGAACCTGCCTTGCCCTTGGCGAGCTTCTCAGAGTCTTCTTTCCCGCCGCACGAAGTCGCCTTGGCTTCAGAAAGGATGTAGGCGGCTAATTGCCCGCAGCACGAGCTCGCCGCACGAACCCGCCTTGCTATCCGGCGAGTTCAAACCTTCGGGAAGGCTGGCATTTTCCCGCCTTCAGAACCCGCTTTGCAATTGGCCTTGATTTAGGGCGACTTTAGATCTTCAGGAAGGCTAGCAATTGCCCTCCTTATGAACCCGCCTTGATTTCAGGCGAGTTCAAACCTTCGGGAAGGCTGGCATTTGCCCGCCTTCAAAACCCGCCATGCCTTCTTCTCATGGTTTTGCTCCTCTTTTGTCCACTTTGATGCAAAAACCTTCTTGACTGGCCAAATTACCTGAACTTAACAAAAATACTTGTTATGCACACAAAAGTGCTCGAATACGAACACAAAAGGTAGGAATTAGGGGCGCTAAATGTGAACATTCATAGCGCGATCAGGACTCTGACATCTCTCTAATCAGATCCTCCAAAGACAACTGCCTATCACTAATTTCTGCCTGTTTCTTCTCCAAAGCCGTCTGCCTATTCGCTAAAACCAACTCATCTGCATGCAAAATATCAAAGTCAATAGTCTGAGTGTCTATGATACGCTTTATACCATATAGAATCCGAAGACCTATAGGCTGACTAGGATCATTCATAACAGCTGGGGCCTCCACATCCTCATCATCATCATCTCCAAAACGCTCCTCATCTAGAATCACTCTATCAAACTCTGCCTCGGCACTCGTACCGGTTTCTGATCTGTGTGGTCTCTTCCGCCTCCTAGCAGTCAGTCTCACTAGATCTCCGGGTAACCTAACTCCACGTAATCTCAACAAATTTCAAAGTATCCCCAGATAAATCCACACCCACCAACCTACATATCTCAGTGATAGTCCATGGGAAAGGCAGAATGTCTGAATCTAACTCATTCCGACCTATCCTCTGAATCTCCATCTTTATTATCACTCCTACATCAATGGGCTACCCCTCCATAATACAATACAATATCCGACAGCCACAAATGGTACTATGGACATGTGGGAAACTGGCCTAAGTGAGTATGCCATGAAAATGTTCCAAAACACCGGTTCAACCTTCAAGTTGGAATGCTTGAGAGGGTATCCTCTAGCAATCCAATGCGTCATAGGAGTGATAGTCATGGTGTTGGCAAAGTCTACTGAACCTTTCTCATACAACGGGTTCGAAGTGATCCCCTCTATCATGCGCTCATGCAACTCCTCATACTCCAAAAGTGTGGTTCCAAAATAAATATTAATGTCCACCGCATTCATGAAAACGGGAACCCCTCTCACTAAAATTGGACCACCTCTCATGAACTCCCCGGGGTTCATCCCCGTATAGAACTCCCTCACCAGTGTCTCACTGTACATGGGTGGTGTGGCAACTAATCCTCCCCATCCTCTATCTTTTACCGTCGCTACCATTGGGGTGTGCATCAACTCATCTAACATAATCCCTCTTTCCGGCCAAATCTTCTTCTCCCTAAATATCTCCATTCGGACATCAAAGTCTCTATTTAGGGTACATTCTGGCCCCTTTTTCTTCTGAGTTGTAGAAGCCTTACTACCCTTGCCTCCCTTATTTGGCAATTTCATCTTTGGTGCCATCTTCAACACAAATTTGGATATTAAACTTCAGATGAAAATCTGGCAGCACAACAGCGCTTCAGTAGCAATGTCCACACAAGAAAACACTCATCTATTACCCACAATTACTTCACCATAGTTCCAACACTCCAATTTACACAATATATCCACAAAATCCAATCCTCAGCACTAATCTTATTCAAATCAAACTCAAAACCACCCTTAGGATCTCTAGATGCAATGTAGAGAGAATGTGAATGGAAAAATCAAAGAACTAGAGTGTTTACTTACCAATTTCGACGGTTTCGTGCGTACCATGGCTTAAGAAATTGAGAGAATTTGAGAAGAGGTGTTTTATGTTGGTGTGTGGATGATGTTCGATGGAGTGAGAGGTTATATTCTGTCCGTCCTAGGTCGCCATTTCCATTGTCGCCACTTCAAAGTGGCGACACATATAACGACAGTTTAATTTTGCTGCGGATTGCATGGTGTCGCCACTTCTCCTTTGGTGACAACGAGTGACTTATGACGACAATCATCAGGTGCTTATGTCACCACTTCTCGTCGCCAATTGATATGGCGACAATTTTAAAAGTTGAAAGTGGATGTCGCATTTGGCCAAGTGACCCAAGTGGCGACATTCACTTGTTTGAACAAGTTTGACCACATTTTCCTTTAAATTTGATCCTACAAAAATCCACCACCATACACAACATAAGAATGAAATGCACTAGACAAGGACAATGAAACACTTATTAGGAGGCTAAAACAAACAAGAAAACACACAACATAAAAATTTAAAACAAAACACATTTTATTTAAAGCAAAAAAAACATAACAGTGCAAATTCGCACTATCGCATCTCAACATGCAAATTGGGACCATGATGCTCATCACAAGGGTCAACCAAACATTCATTCATGCTTCTCTTGACTACCCAAATTGGTTCCCTAGAATCAGTCTGGACTTGGTCCACTAAATCCTTTCTAACCCAAAATTTCTTAACATGGTTAGATGACACCCTAGGTCTATTTTGCTCATGATTAACATGCTTCAAAAATTCAAAACACCTAGATTTAATATGACCCTTCATATGACAAAAATAACAAGATATAGAAGAGAAAAGAATCCTCCCTTTTTGTGTTGGAGCTTGAGGTTTGGGGTGACCATTCTTGGTGAGTGTCTTGATGGCTTGTTCCATCCGATCTATCTCCACCAAATAATCACACTCCTTCACTTTTGCAATTTTTAGTGCCACCTCTTTCTTGCTCATCTCTTCCTTTATCTCCTCTAATGCCTTGTTCTTGGTGTCAATGCTCATGAGGGTCTTCCTCATTTTTCTTGAAGTTTCTTCCTCAAATTCCTCGGTGAGCTTAGCTAAATCCTCAAGCTCTTGCACCGTTGACTTGTTCTCTTTGGTAAGAGACACATTGAGCTTCTTGAGTTTGTGATTCCTCCTAGATAGGTCTTCAACTTTCTTCTCAAGAGCATATTTTTCCGCCTTGAGTACCTCCACTTCAAGCATAAGCTATTAATTTGCATTTTTGAGCCTTTCAATCTACGAGTCACCTACACTCTCCTCATCTTCTTGGCTACTTTTCTCATACAATTGAACCAAGTTGCTAACCTTTCCACCCTTATTCTTTGGTGGTTGCATATCCAACACATTGTAACTCCCAATGCTCTTTAGATCATTGTTGCAAGCGATGGAATCAAGCTCAAGCTCTCTCTCAGATGAGTGTATCACAACTCTCCTCTTACACACATCAATCTTCATTTGAGCAGTGGCTATAAAAGGTCTACCTAGCAAAACTTGCCATCTTGCCACATCATTGGATTTTTCTTCAATGTTTAACACCACAAAATCAGTCGGGACCACTATTCCATCCACTAGAATAGGTATATCTTTTATCTCTCTATGTGGTGCTTGAGAAGTTTGATCTGCCAACATAAACTTCTTCTTAGTTGGTTCTAGACCTACCAATCCTAACTTCTCATACAATGCCAAAGGCATCATATTGATGCTTGCTCCCAAGTAAAGCATTCCCTTTAGTATTTCACTCCCTTTAGATTCTATTCATGTTTCTAAAGCTTGAAAACAAAGCATGTTCATTAAGCATATAATCAAGACTTTAGAACACAAACAACAAAAATGCTAGAATCACAAAATGTATTCAAAGAATATTCTAGCAAGTATTTAGAGAAAGAATATAATGAATAATCAATTAAATCCTATTTAACTCTAAATACCAAATCAAATGTGCTAATCCTATAATTTATTCAATTAAAGGATCCAAGCACATGCTAAGGTTATTAATCATAAAATGAATCAATCAAGTCACAAATAACCCTAGATATCAAGCTAAGCACAATACAACTCTCAATCATGTGAAAAATTAGAATAATAGAAAACTAGTTCACACTTGTCTCTAATTAGACTTGATTAGCTTTGATTATGAAGCTATCTTTTCAAATAGCATTCATCATACATAAACATACATATAGAAGAAGAAACCCCAAGCAAATTGAAGGTTAAAAAGAAAGAAACCCCATAGATAAGACCAATACGTTGGATTCACGAGCTGGTTCGGATTTCTATGTGGAACTACCAGAAAACTCGATCAAACAGCCACCAAACCACTTGGAAAAGGTAGAGGACTCGATTATGAACGTTCTCCAACTTGAATCACTCAAATCCGACTTCGTATGAATAAATTATGCCGTTTGGAAGATGAGAAAATTATGGAGAAAAAATCTGACGGGAATTTCAATTTCTCTTCTTTAAAATCAAATGGAGAGAGAGGAGGGAACTTAAAGGAGGAGAGAGAAGAAGATTTCCGGGCCAATCACATGAGGCCACATCACCCCAGGTTGTGGGGGGCGCATGGGCCTCACGGGGGCAGAGAGCCCCTCTGGCCGTGGGGCCCACGGCCTCCCTCACGGCGTTGGCCAAGTGGGCTCACGGCCACCCACTTCTCTCGCGCGCTCCCTCGGTTCTTCAGCCGTATCTTGGGCATCCGAACTCCGATTTTAAATCTGTTTTCGGATTACGAACTATGACTCTCTTACGCACAACGATGACTACACAACTTTGAAAAATGGTTGAGAAATCATCTCGGAAAACGACGATGAAGTCAACTCAATGAATGAGAACGAAAAGTAGCGTAGCTACATCGATTGGACTCGAAACCTTATGAATGAGTAACCGAAACGACCAGAACACAATAAGGAATCAAATAAGAACATGTTCAAGTCCAAGTACAAAAATACGAAAACATACAAGCACAAATACACACACATATGCTAATTTCTAGAGATAGTCCTATAAAATAGAATAAACAAAGTTTTACCAACATAGTATGAATGCATGAGCATATTTTGTCAAGTGTGTGAAAGTGATACATGATCGCGCCCTGGAATGGTCTATAATAAAGTATCCCCGGCGGCGCCAACAACTCGATTGGCGCACGCGGGACACGCGATAGTTCTATAAACTATTGTAAAATAAATGGGGCGCGTATGTTTTTCCGCAAGCGCACGGATCGTTACGATCGCATAGCGGTAAGTACGGTTCGTTCCCAGGGAGATGGATTCGTTAACTGTATCTAGTTCTAGTGTTTATTAAAGCATGTAAAAATGAATGCGGTGTGGTGTGTGCAGAAATGTAAATTAATTAACTAAGGTAGAAATGTAGCCGGGTGTCTTGGCTATCTAATTAGTCTACTACTAATTAAGTTAACCTACTCCTAAAGGCAAGACACCCTAGCTACGAAAATAAAGGTGGCTGAGAGAATAGTAAGATATATAATACATATGGGAAATCGGTTCACCAAACATACTATGCAATTTATGTGGATTGTTTATCATGTAAATCCAATTAATTTAGTAAAGGGTTCGTTCTCTTGATTAAGGAAATTACCCCGAAATTTTGATTAGGGAATTCCCGAAATCATGTACTCACTTTCCAATCGGAAAAGTGATTGTGTCTAGGGTTTAGACCCATTAAGCACAAGAACTATGAACCAAAGCTAAAGTGGCATGATTATGCACACCTAAGCTATTTCCATTCCATATAGCTAATAGCCGAATTTATACCCGGAATGGAAATCCGAGCACAAACTCAACTCTTAATCACTCTAATCACTCTCAACACATACATAGTAAATCATACATCAACATACATAAACAAATGAGATATTTGATTACAACTACTCCTAATCATTTATTTAATCTACTCCTAATCTCATCCATACATACATATCAACACATAATCATCCATACATATGAATATCATAAAAAGAGCTTAATCACTATACATCTAAGGAATGAATCAATACCAAATCAAAGCATAAGAACAATCATACATATATTAACATAAGTGTAGGTTACAAATATTCCCAAATGGGTTATACATCAATAGAAATACAAGAGATGAGTAAATGAAGAAATAACCCTTGAAGACAAGCCTCCAATAGGTCTCCCTTGCTATGAAACTCCCTTGGCTCGGTTTTGACACCCAAGCCTCTCCTTTCTCTGCATCTCTACTCTCCATGGAAGGCTTTCCATGGAGGAAAATCCCCCATGGAAGGCTTGGAGTTGCCTTCTCTCTTTTGTGATGATCAATCCAAGAAAAGTGTTTCTTGGAGCAAAGTTGGGTGGTGCACACGTTGAAAGAGAGGCAAAAGGGATGTATATATATGGTGGCAAGTTTTGGGCATGAATGGGGTGTGAAAAGACTGAAATGCCCCTGAAAATATCATGATTTTGGCTCGGTCAGAGGTAAGGCGGGTTCATGCGGCGGGCAATGTCTAGCCGCACGAACCAGCCTTGGTCTTGGCGAGCTTGGACGGCGGGCAATGTCCAGCCGCACGAGCTAGCCTTAGTCCTCGGCGGGCTTGGACAGCGGGCAATGTCCAGCCTTCCCGAAGGTCTGAGCTAGCCTTGGTCCTAGGCGGGCTTGGACGGCGGGCAATGTCCAGCCGCACGAGCTAGCCTTGGTCCTCGGCGGGCTTGGACGGCGGGCAATGTCCAGCCTTCCCGAAGGTCTGAGCTAGCCTTGGTCCTCGGCGGGCTTGGACGGCGGGCAATGTCCAGCCTTGGACTTCTTCACACAAAATTGCCCTATTTTGCCCACTTTCAGTACAAACACCTTCCATATGGGATATTTACCTGCACATAGCTAAAACACACATTATATACACAAAAGTGCTCGGAAACGAACACAAAAGATAGGAATAGGGAGCGCTAAATGTGAACATTTGGAGCGCGATCAGACCCCCAAACCTAACTTTTGCTCGTCCTCGAGCAAAAATCAAAAATAAATAACAAATCAAACTAACAAACTGAACACTAAAGCAGTAAACATAGAAACTAATTAGTCCACTGTCGTGGGAGAAACGATGGCACTTAGCACGTGCCACAAGCCTTTTAAACCCCTAGGTGTCCCTAGTAGGAGGAGTGAAGTCTCCTGAGGGTTTACCAGATACGATACCCACAAACGCAACTCTACAAAGCAAAAGGTTGAGATGCCACCATAAACATACCAAGCAAAAACTACAAGCATGCTAGAATTTCTGCATAAAGACTAACAATATGCCATTCAAATCAATTCATCACAGACATGCAAGTATGCCAATACTTAGGATGCTTTCGGTTTACAAAACAACTAAACTTGGATGCTTCGGCTAGAATTCGCCTTGACTCTAATCCTCACCGGATTTCAGTCATATATTCTCTCAGAATCCTAGGCTATCACTCTTTATCAAACATATGCGATTGGAGTTTATGTATAGAAATCAAAATATAACGCATATGAATATTTTCAAATAAAGCTTAATTTTTGAAAATGGATCTCATGGAAGGAATTGAAATACCATGAACTTGAAAAGAGCATGCATCAACTCATATTCCCAATATAGACTTCCTAAGAGATCAATTAGGCTTTTCCTAATTTGTATTGTGACCAAGGGTGATTTGTGGTGTATGGATGTTATGGTAGGAATGGATAGATAAAGTTATTAATCATGCCAAAGTGTTTACACATTTAACTTTCAATACAATAAGCTCTATGTATTTTTCAGAATACAATTTAAGCGTCTAGGCTATAAACTTTAAAGGTGTATAATTTGCTAATTTTTGTACTCACATTTTTGAGTAACTATACATTGAAGATTGAAGGCTTAAGTGTTTTTCATTTAACACTTCATTTTGAAAGCCTTTTTCTAGCACAATTTTTACACATTTGCCTCAGTACACGCTTTTACACAATTTGGAGCTTACAATTGACTTCTATTAAGATATGCACCTTAACATGATTTATAACTAGGGAATGGTTTAGTGTTTGGATTGTGTGTGATGTGTGTAGGTTTAGTGTTTGGTCTCAATTTAAACAATGAAGTACACATATAGGGTCATGGAAGTGTTTAGGCTATATTTGGAGTTTTGCTAACACTATAGCCCAAAATCATTTCTAAAAATCCATCTAGCAAGGGAATACAAATTTCAACAAGCAGTCCACATATATGTTCTATGGCAATCAATGCAAAATTGATGTACAATGAGATCACTAAAAATTAAGAAACAATATTCAAAGAGTGTTTAATGAGTAGAAACAAAATACCCTCTCAAATAAAAACGCTTATAGGCACAAAATTCTCACAAGGGTAGTCTCCACTATTCTCCTAAGCTAAACAAGAATAGAGTTCTATCTACCTCAACATCAAAAGATTGGCACTATACAAGCAAATTAATAGTGATGCAAAGATCATACATGGCATGAATGATGGTCAAGATATAGACCTAAAAGCATACATGACATGTCTCTACCGGCACGCACAAATATTATCTCAACAAAATGGACTTTAATTCCAAAATTTTCAATTTGAACAATTTTGTAGAGATTTGAAAATTATTAATGACAAAACCTAAAAAAAACAAAGACAACATCACAAAAAGTTGTCCACACCCCCAAACCTAAACTTAACATTATCCTCAATGTAGCACAACGGAACCATTTCCGTACATAAATTGGACAATGCTTAGCAAGACTCGGACATGAGAACAACAAAAATCACAAAGACTAAAAACAACAAAACAAAATAAATCCTAAGATCTAAGCACAAACAATTGCACTCTTAGATCTAAACAAAAATAAAAATAAAAATAAAAATTACAAAAATAGACAAGCAATGCATTTATCTATAAAGCTCATTGGTGGGAATCTTACCACCATACTACAACGACACACAAGTACATTACACTCAACACATGCATTCCACTAGAATTGAAGCACAAGACTAAGTCTCAATTCAATCCTCACTAATCTCAACACGGAGGAGTTGATTGAAGAGACCTATGTTTGGGAAAGCAAAGTGAAGAGGTTACCTCTTGTAGCGTGCGTCACGGTCTATGGATTGTGCGGTCATCGACTGTTGGGAATCGGCGCGGGGTGATTCCTCCAGATGGTGTGGCGGCTTCGTCTCGTCTGGACAGTGGGCTTATTCCCGAGGCATGAAGTCACCGTGAACTCGGCGAGTTCCTTCCATCTGGATGGCGGGTTATGTCCCGCTGCATGAGGTTGCCGACTTCCTTCTGCGGGTTCTGACCTTCTGTACGGTGGGTTATGTCCCGCCGTTGTGTCTCGCCCAAGGCTCCTGAGTGGAACTCGTGGCCTTGGTTGCACGCATTAACCCACGGACTGAGGTCACGGAAGACAAAATTTGCTCATTGAAGCTCTCTTCCTTGATTCCGGACCTAAGAATCCTGCACAACACCAATACTCAAACAAAATCAAACGCATTTGCTTGATACAAAAATAAAAACAAATAAAGCAAACAAACATAAAAACTACATTATTTGCTAAAACTAAATACATTTAACGAAAACCATCCCCGGCAGCGGCGCCAAAACTTGATCGCGCCCTGGAATGGTCTATAATAAAGTATCCCCGGCGGCGCCAATAACTCGATCGGCGCACGCAGGACACGCGATAGTTCTATAAACTATCGTAAAATAAATGGGGTGCGTATGTTTTTCCGCAAGCGCACGGATCGTTACGATCGCATAGCGGTAAGTACGGTTCGTTCCCAGGGAGATGGATTTGTTAACTGTATCTAGTTCTAGTATTTATTAAAGCATGTAAAAAGGAATGCGGTGTGGTGTGTGCAGAAATGTAAATTAATTAACTAAGGTAGAAATGTAGCCGGGTGTCTTGGCTATCTAATTAGTCTACTCCTAATTAAGTTAACCTACTCCTAAAGGCAAGACACCCTAGCTACGAAAATAAAGGTGGCTGGGAGAATAGCAAGATATATAATACATATGGGAAATCGGTTCACCAAACATACTATGCAATTTATGTGGATTGTTTATCATGTAAATCCAATTAATTTAGTAAAGGGTTCGTTCTCTTGATTAAGGAAATTACCCCGAAATCTTGATTAGGGAATTCCCGAAATCATGTACTCACTTTCTAATCGGAAAAGTGATTGTGTCTAGGGTTTAGACCCATTAAGCACAAGAACTATGAACCAAAGCTAAAGTGACATGATTATGCACACCTAAGCTATTTCCATTCCATATAGCTAATAGCCGAATTTATACCCGGAATGGAAATCCGAGCACAAACTCAACTCTTAATCACTCTAATCACTCTCAACACATACATAGTAAATCATACATCAACATACATAAACAAATGAGATATTTGATTACAACTACTCCTAATCATTTATTTAATCTACTCCTAATCTCATCCATACATACATATCAACACATAATCATCCATACATATGAATATCATAAAAAGAGCTTAATCACTATACATTTAAGGAATGAATCAATACCAAATCAAAGCATAAGAACAATCATATATATATTAACATAAGTGTAGGTTACAAATATTCCCAAATGGGTTATACATCAATAGAAATACAAGAGATGAGTAAATGAAGAAATAACCCTTGAAGACAAGCCTCCAATAGGTCTCCCTTGCTATGAAACTCCCTTGGCTCGGTTTTGACACCCAAGCCTCTCCTTTCTCTGCATCTCTACTCTCCATGGAAGGCTTTCCATGGAGGAAAATCCCCCATGGAAGGCTTGGAGTTGCCTTCTCTCTTTTGTGATGATCAATCCAAGAAAAGTGTTTCTTGGAGCAAAGTTGGGTGGTGCACACGTTGAAAGAGAGGCAAAAGGGATGTATATATGGTGGCAAGTTTTGGGCATGAATGGGGTGTGAAAAGACTGAAATGCCCCTGAAAATATCATGATTTTGGCTCGGTCAGGGGTAAGGCGGGTTCATGCGGCGGGCAATGTCTAGCCGCACGAACCAGACTTGGTCTTGGCGAGCTTGGACGGCGGGCAATGTCCAGCCGCACGAGCTAGCCTTGGTCCTCGGCGGGCTTGGACGGCGGGCAATGTCCAGCCTTCCCGAAGGTCTGATCTAGCCTTGGTCCTCGGCGGGCTTGGACGGCGGCCAATGTCCAGCCTTGGACGGCGGCCAATGTCCAGCCTTGGACTTCTTCACACAAAATTGCCCTATTTTGCCCACTTTCAGTACAAACACCTTCCATATGGGATATTTACCTGCACATAGCTAAAACACACATTATATACACAAAAGTGCTCGGAAACGAACACAAAAGATAGGAATAAGGAGCGCTAAATGTGAACATTTGGAGCGCGATCAATACATCAATGATGTTTAACCATGAAGGAACACACAAGGATGCCATGTGTGTGTGTGTGCCTAGCCTTGTAAGAGATATGAGGTCTTATATTACCTTTGATGATCAATGATGCACATATCTCTTTAATGCAGGCTTCTTGCATGAATTGTGGTCGAGACATTCTTCGTCTTCTTAAATCTTCAATATATGAACCACTAAACATTACAAGAGAAACACGTTTTGATATGGAATTTATGCCAACACAAACTATAAACCTAACAATCTCCCCCTTTGGCAAATTCCATGTCAAAACCCCTAAACATATACTAAAACAATTACAAAGAAAATTTGGTCACAAAGAGTACAATGAGTTACACATATAGACACAAATTAAAACAAAAAGTCTTGAACTTCATCTTGGTCTTCTCTTGATATCACCTAAAATAAACTTGAAAGCACAAGAATATCTAAGAGACAACACATATGGCAATATATGTTCATTGGCAAGAAAATAACACATTTAAAGTTCAAATGGATCATGTATGCTCCCCCTAAATACATGCATCCAACAAAGATATCATATCCAAGATATTACACGCCATATGAAGTTCAATACTTAACACATACACAAAGAAGATATGCTAAAACAATATCATATTTCTCCCCCTTTTTGACATAAAATGAAGCCAAAAGGAAAAGAGAAAAGATACCTTGAGATCACAAAAGCTTTGCTAGCAACTTGTGCCACCAAAGAACGTTGAACGATTTGATGACCTCATATTTTTAGGTGGATGCTTTGCTTGGAGAAATGCTTTCTTCCAAGATCTTGATTTTTGCATTTTGTTGAACCACCTTTGTGTTTAGCTCTTACATCTTCTCCCTTGATTCTTGTTGTTATCGATGTTAACCTAGCAAGGTTATACAAATCTAGACAACACAACAAACTCATCAAGGTAAAATGAATCACAATGCATAAATTTTACTCTTAAGAACATAGGTCATTTCTACCAAATTCTACAATTGCATAAACAATCATATCAACAACAATCATCTCGACCCCATTCAAGAAGAGATTTGATTATAACAACAACTACTAACACTCTAAGCAAGGAGGATTTTTTTGCAACTACAAGCAATATAATTGATTACAACCACAATTACTATCACTCTAAGCATGGAGGAATTTTTTGCAACTATAATCAATTGAATTGATTACAACCACAATTACTATCGACCCCAAAACAAAGAGGAACTCATTGCAACTACACTCAACTAAATTGATTATAACTACAATTACTATCGGCCCCACACAAAGAGGAATTCATTGCAATTACTCTCTTATCAACCTCAAGAATGAAGAAATTGATTGCAATCTCAACTACTATACAACCCCAAACAATGAGAAGGTGATTGCAAACACAATCATACAATTATTACAAAAATATTCATGCATTAATTGTGATCAAACATACAAAGACATATATCATTATGAAGAATCATCATGCATATCAAGACATATGAAATAACATCTTCAAGATTCATCATATTAACAAAAAAAATATGCCAAACAAACAATAACATCCCTTATCTCAAAATACTTTATCTCAAATAAATGTTATATTTAAAGCTCTCCCTAAGCTCCTTAACCATATTAAGCAAGAATTCTTTTCTCCCCTTTAAGACAAGAATTCTCCCCCTTAAGACAAAGTCTCAATTAAGCACAAAAAGAAACAATACTCACACATTTGGAACATTTCTCCACACATGGTGAGGTATACATTTTCTCCCCTTTTTGTCAAGGAATAGACAAAGGATACAAGAGATAAAGAATGAGATATTAAGCAAACAAATCGTATAGAAGGCAAAGTTGAATAAACTAAGCTCCCCCTAAACATATGCTTCACATATTATCACCAAGTAGATTTGTTCACAAGGGATTATGAATCAACTCGAAGCATGTGAACATATCATAAAAGAGAACAAAGTCTAGCATACTATGCTCCCCCTTGATAAGTGCTCTATCTAAGATCAAGATAGAGTATTGTTCACAACGAGATCCACACAATCACACATTCAAGCAATTAGAGAAAATATTTCATCACTTTTCAAAGTCCAAGAGAGAATCATAGATTTTCATTAATCTCTCAAAAAATATTCTCACATTGCTAATGAATCAAGCACATAAGCAAAATATGTGTGTGTGTGTGTGTGAATGCTTCTCACATATATAAAAGGAGTAATTGTGATATCAACATGCAAACTCTATCCACACCTATCCATTTAAAGCATTTCCAAAAATAGGTCAAACCGATATTCATTCGGGTTTTTGCTTTTAAAAAGAATAGATATCAACATATGAGCGTTTGTGTGCATGTGGCTCATTTTCCCGTTTCTATTTGTCAACCTGAGCTTTTTCACAATTCTCAACTATACACCAATAAACCTTTTATTTTTTTATTTCTTTTAGGCTTAGAATCAAAGATTTTTCTTTTTATGATTTATTTCAACACTTCTTTGATTTTACTAACAAAAACATATACTCCTCATGGCGGCTTTCACTCATCACAATGGTGTAGCCCTTTCCTACATTGGGTGGCTTCACAACCAAGGTGTGTAGCCCTTTCCATGAAGGTGCTCGTTGATTACTATGTAGTGCCGAAGTAAAATGGATACATATCAAAGGTCATCTATCATGTACTAAGCAATAAACGTCTAGATGCATCCATTATCTACACATATTCAACCACATATACTCAAAACTAAAACATATAGGAGAAGCATTAGTGCACTTTTCAAAAATAAGATTTTCAAGCTCAAGTGCATGATCTAGAAACAATACAAGTTATTTGTTTAAGATCATTACTTCTCAAGTGAGTAGCTCTCAAAGATATTGATATTCAAATTAAGTTTTGCTCATCAAGCCACTCAACAATCACATAAGCATTTCAAGCATCATGTATAAGATCATTGTGAACACATCACTAAAAGATCTTTAGAGAGCAAATGTCAACAAGAACCATATGAATGCTATACTAGTTCTATAATATGATATGCTACATGATGTAATGCAAACATAGAGTCGAAAGATGAAAAGCTAGAAAGCAAGCATTAGGATATAGAAATACCTAAGCAAGCTTTTTCATCATATGCAAAGCCTTCTCTCTTTTTATGAGCTCTCTTGGCCTGTTTGTCCTCATGACCACAAGTTGTTGGTGTTTCATCCCAAGAGAATAAAGACTATGCATTTCAACTCAAACAACAACAAAAATGACTTTCTCTAAAAGCCTTAACATGATTATCACCAAATAAATTTCATGATATGCAACTTCTCAAAAGTTAATCAACGGATTTTGACTATCATAATAAAATTTGTGAGGTAGCTAAGTTCATGTCAAAGTCATAGAGAAACAAAGCTAGCTAGCTAAGTTACTCCAAACTAGACACTAATCTTAAAGCCAACTCACATGTGCAACTTACTCCAAACTAGACACTAATCTTAAAGCCAACTCACATGTGCAACTTACACCAATGGTAAGAGCACTCACCCTTGACCCATTTGGTCTTGGGTGCACAAACACAAAAACCATCATGATCATTTCACATGGAAATTTAATATCTAGAAGATAAACATCAACCATCTTCTCTATAAAGATATTCTCATGTTATACATATGATCATGTGAAACACTCATATTCACCCAAATCTTCTTGACAATATTCCTTACATGATTATCATTAACATGCACAAAATTCAAAGAGTTATCATGCAAGAAACATTCATAGAAAATTTTTTCGTCTCACTAACATGCATCTCATTCCCTAGTTTGCATTGTCTAATATACTCATGGCATATATATTTAGTATGCACTACATCATTTCAAAAATTGGCAAACCATAACACATAAGGAGATGATACTATTTGGGTGAGAGTGTACCAATGGTGAAGGCTCCTTACTCTTCTTGATTTTGCACTTGACCTTGGAAGATTGGCCTTTGAAGTCCTTTTGTTCCTTAGTGACTTGCCTTTAGTTGTAGGAGACTCAACTTGCTCAACTACAAAGCATAAGTCACTTGAATCTTCATGAAGATCACCAAGCTTTTTGGCTTTCATGATTGCCAACTCCTCTTCCTTGCCTTTGATCGTTTCCTACAAGAAAGAAAAACAAATTATTAGCAAAAACATTTATTAAACTATCTAACACAAGAGCAACTTCAACCGTCTTTTCTTCTAGACATTTGATCACTTCATTCTTCACTTCGACTTCCTTCAAAGCTTTATCTCTTTCCTTCTCAAGAGGTTGAATTCTAGTGATCATGTCTAACATGATTATTGTAAGGTTCATGATTTGTATTGGCTTGATTCCATTGCAAAACACTCTATATTTGTATTAGTTGTTGCTTAGGATATTCTTTGAAGAAAGGAAGCTTAAAAGGTGAAGAATAACGTCTAGTGCAAAAGTCATCTTCAAGAGGTGAAAAGCGTCAAAGGTATATCTTGACTCCTATCCTCTTGCAAGGCGTTAGCGCACATACACACAATTCATACATGTGTGTCCCTACATCGTTGTTCAAACATTTGGTATAACACATTCACACATCTCATAGTATGCTCATGCATTGATCTTTAATAGATAAACATTGTAGAATTGCATGCTTTGTGACTATCTCTTTGATATGGCATGCTTGTGTGAATTAGTGTTTGTATGTTTCCATATTTTTGTATTTGGACTTGAATATGCTCTATTATGATTCTTTATTGAGTTCCGATCATTTCGGTTACTCATTCATAAGGTTTCGAGTCCAAACGATGTAGCTACGCTACTTTTCGTTCTCATTCGTTGAGTTGACTTCATCGTCGTTTTCCAAGATGATTTCTCAACCATTTTTCAAATTTGTTAGTCATCGTCATGCGTGAGGGAGTCACGGTTTGTAATATGAAAACGGATTCAAAATCGGAGTTCGGATACCCAAGATACAGCTGAAGAACGTGAGAGTGCGCGAGAGAGGTTAGAGTGGCCAAGAGACCACGTGTGCCACCCTGTGAGGGAGGCTGTGGGGCCCACGACCAGAGACCCTCTCTGGTCCCATGAGGCCCACGCGCCCCCCACGGGATGGGTGATGTGGCCTTCTCTTATTGGCCCTGAAAACTCTTCTCTCTCCTCCTTTTAATCACTTCTCTTTCCCTCCAAATATTTGAAGATTTTTGAAGAACACTTGAACATTTCTGCAGAATTTTCTTCAATTTTAGTTTTAGTATTTTGATCATATCTTTCTCATACGAACTCGAAATCAATCGATTCAAAAGCCAAAATTGTTGGTCTTGAGGAGAGCTACAAACCCCAAGCATTTCCAGAGGCAGCTGACTTCGTCATTGTTCTCAGTTGCTTGATTTTCAGTACGTGGTCAGGTTGTTAGTTCAACTTCTTCTTTTTCAATTTCATCTTTGATCATCTCTTGATTCTTACTATTTGATTGATGAAATTTGTTGAGAAGTATGTTAGATCATATGCTAGGGGTGTTTGATCATTTGTCAATTGAGTTTTTGCTTTGTGATTTTTCTTGAACATATATGTGCTAAACTTGTTTTTGTTTGAAATTGATTCTAGAAAATGTATATATGATATGTCTCATATTATTTTCTAGGTTTTATTTCATGATCTAAGAACTAGGTTTTTAGTGTGATATATTGAATATTCATACCTTGTTCTTATTGATTTACATGTCTTGATTTCTAGATAATTTTGTGATTGTGTGTTGGAAGCATATTCTAAATTGTCATTGAACATGTACAATTTGCTTGATTGATCATCTAGCTTAATTTGTTTTGTATTTGCATCACTTGCATCACATAGATCATAGCCTTGCATTAGGTTGAAGTCTCTAGCAAAGTGAGTGAAGATTTGTGGATAGAGCAAGGAAGTCTTGATTAGAGTCGGGAGGACTCGGATAATCAAGCAAGGGAGACTTGTCTAGGGTCGGGAGGATCCGGATAGGCAAGCAAGAAATCTTCCTAGAGACGTGAGCGTCTTGGATAGGAAGTTGCTTTCTAGAGGTGTAGGATACATCTCGGATAGGAAGTAGGCTTGGTGATTCACTAGCCCGAGGGTAGATTAGGAGTTGATAGCTTGAGCGGATATCATGAGTTGGTAGCTTGAGTGTGTAAGTCCTTTTTCACATAGTGGATTGCTTTGCCGGTGGTTGTGGTATCAACCCGTGGATGTTTCCTCTTTGAGGTTTTACCACGTAAAAACACTTGTGTTCATTTTTGTTTTTATTTTTCTTTATCTTCTATATCTTACATTGATTGCATATCTTATAAATTGATTAACTCTTGTATTAGTGAAATCAATTCATTTGCTAAATCTAATCAAGTGTGCATTTTCCTTGTTATATTCCGCATTATTTTTAAATTGGAAGAATTTGGAGCCTATACCTATTAACCCCCCCTCTAGGTATATTTACACTACCACTTAAGGGAAATTTCATTTGGTATCAGAGCCTGGTTTCTAGACGCACTTAGATAGATCCTTTCTTTGTAGTGTTTTTGTGTTTGTTTTTGTTTGATATAATCATGATTAAGGAAGTATGTTCCTATGTGGCTTCTTTTGTTGAACATATTGACTTAGATGAGAAAAAGATCGATGAACTTACTTTTGAAAATGAACGTTTATCCAAAGTTAATATGTCCCTCAACAAGAAGCTAGAGAATCATGCTCTTGGCTCAAAAGAATTTAATGAACTTAAAGACAAGATCCTAAGTCTATAATTGAATCTAAAAGATAGCAATAATAGACTTGGTATCTTGAAGCAAGAAATTGAGCAAAGAGATTGTTCTCTTGTTAATGCTAAGAAACTTGAAAATGTGCTTAAATCCAAACTTAATGAGCATTTAAATCAATTTAAATCAAGAGAAAAAGTATGATCAATGGCTTGATAAATCACGTAAAGATGTTATGTTTAGTGATGACATAGGGGAAAAATATGCCATTGAAATTAGGATGCTGAGTGAGAAACTTGATGAGGCTAATAGGGTGATTAGCAAGATGTCATCTAGTTCTAACAAAGTTGAAACCCTCATTAAAAGTGGAAAGCATCTATGTGACAAAAGAGGTTTGGGTTATATCATTAAGAAGGAGACTCCTTCATCTAACAAATCTAGTCAAAGCAAGCATTGAATCAAATGTAGGTACACTCTCTCAAGGTAAAGCTATGAAAGCTACCGGAGGTGCCTCTTCATCAACAAGGATGTTCAATGGAAGAACACAACAACATAAACATCAAGGAGCATTAACCTCAAATGCAAGAGGTGGAGCATCAAGGGTTGCACATCAAAGAGGAAAAATTATGAGAAGTCCAAAGGAGTTAAAAGCAAATGCAAATGGTAAATTTCTCAAATTTATTCCTATTTGTCACCATTGTAATATGATAGGACATATTCGACCTAGATGCTTTGAGTATATTCGGAAATGCAAACTTGATAATGCTTTTCATGATATGTCTTTGAATAGACCTAGGCAATCAGCCATGTATGGATATAGAAATAGACCTAGGAAGACCTTGGAAAAGCATGTTGTGGAAAAGGTTGTTGATGACTTGCTTGCTAAATCTTGTGTTGTGCCTCACTCTACTATGCATAAGAAAGTTGATAATGCTTTGTTTGATATTTTTGAAAATGTGACCAATGAGGTCAAGGTGCATGTTAAAAAGCCTAACATTGAGTCCAAGCATGTTAGAAGTAAGAGTGAGAGGCATGTTGTGAAAAATGTGTGGATTAGAAAAGACACATCTAAATGTCATGTTGCACAATATGCTTTACGTGCCAACTCCTCCTATTCTTGGTACCTAGATAGCGGTTGCTCTAGGAACATGACCGGAACAAAGAGTTCTTTAAGAATTGAAAGGAATACGGTGTGTTTTCTTTATAAAGCTAGGGGGGGTGAATAGATTTTAAACGATATTACCCAATTTTCGCTTGTATGTCAATTTTACGAAAATACCTCTAGCAAGTCAAAAATACATACAAGTATAATAAGATGCGGAAATTAAATAACACTTGATGTTTACGTGGAAGCCCAACCACTGGGAAAAACCACGGGCTGTTTAGTGAGCCACACTCGGAACTCGAATCCACAAAATATACAAAACGATTACAACCTAATCCTGGAAGTAATCACACACCTACCTAATCCCGGTATAAGTGAACCTATTCCAATTGCTTATGTGACCACCTATTCCCGGTGTCCGACCTAATCCCGGTCAATCGCACAAGACTTAAATCTCTCAAAAGAGATGCACAACCTATGTGAATATATCATGATATTCAAATAACAAAAAAGGCTAGGTAACCTTAGATGCTTATCTAGGATGATGAATTTGCAATTAAAGCAATCCTAGATATTAATGGCTAAATGACATGTCAAATAGCATAGATAATCATAGATTATAAAAACCTAGATATCTATCAAAATACAACACACAATCTCTATTTTGTATCTAGATGATATTATAATAAGATACAAATAATATAAGAGATGTCAATGATAAATCAAACACTAAAATTAGATGAGATTAGTGAAGAACTTACCAAAGAAAGTGTGTTGACCAAAACCCATGCAAGCAAGCATCTTAACTATGCTAGAAAATGCTAGATGATTTTTAATGCATATGGAAATTGTTTTGAGTGATCAAAGATGATCAAAGATGAGTTCTTGATGAAAAAGCTCTCTTTGAAAATGCTCTCAATTAAAAATATGAGTTTTTTGAGTCATTAAAGTGACCTAAGATTAAAGAGGCATATATATATGATGTTCAATTGAAGCTATGTCGTTTTGGAAATTTTCCAAAAAGTTTCCACGCAAACCGCTCTACGTAGGGCGGATTTTGGGCAGGTGTAGGGCGGATTGAAAAATCAATCAGGTGCCCGCTCTACGTAGGGCGGGTGAAAAGCGGAATGGGCGCGACAGTGCATCAGCTTCAACTTCAAGTGCCTCAAAACATGACCAAACGACATCAAAACCTTTCATATGATATATCGTTGGAAAGGTATGGATGTCTACTTTCTACTCCAATTTATGGAATGACATTTCGATGTCTTTAGAAAAGGTTATGGTCAATAGAGTGACCAAAGGTCAGAAACAGACAACAACATAGTTGCCCTGTTTTGGTGGTCACTTTGGAGATTTCAAAACCAATCCAAACGGTCATGAAATTTTACGAATAATATACCGTTGGAAAGGTATGGGTGTCTAGTTTGTTCAAAATCTTACAAAACTCAATTTAAATCTTTTTATAAAAAGTTATGGTCACAAGACCATACAAAGGTCAGTTTTGAAAAAACATTGAAATTCAATCTTTTGAAACTAGACACATTACTCCAAACAACCAAACCAAAACTACCACTTATCCAAGAGAAGAATGAGACCTTCTCAAGTGGTCAACCATCGTGCTAAGACATGCACACCATCGTGCAAGCACGGACGTTTCCGAACATCCTTCGGGAAAAGAATTATACCACACTTAAAGCTAACATACATGAAGTGCACGTGTGGGTATTGAATGCATCCTAATGCCTAACATGTCATGGCATTATCATAGAACAAGATGCACTCAAATCAAACATGCATGAATAAAATTCATGACTTTGCATTCTAATGCCTAAACATGTCATGGCATTTCAATAAACTAGATGCAATTAATTTAATGCAAGAAGAGATATTGAATAATCAATAAAGCACAATGCACACAAAATATAAACACAACATTCAAGAATAAGAGTTATGCAATGTTGTCCTAAGTGTCAAAAGGTCTATAGACAATTGCTATTGTCTTGAGATAGATCCTCTAACTTGCAACATGGCACATGAGTGCAACAAGCTTGATTTGTGGCATCAACGTTTGGGTCACATGAATTTTAAAAATTTGAAAAAGCTTGAAAAACATGGCATTGTTAGAGGTCCTCCTAATCTTGGTAAAAAGCTTGAGGTGGTTTGTGAACCTTGCCAATTAGGTAAGCAAACCAAAGTGTCTCATAAGAAAAATTCTTACATAGCTACCAAGAGACCTTTAGAACTTGTGCATATAGACCTAATGGAGCCAATTCAAACCGAGAACATTAATGGTAAAAAGTACATTTTTGTATGCGTTGATGACTTCTCTAGGTTTACTTGGGTTTATTTTCTTAGAAACACAACCGAGGCTTTTGATTACTTTAAAAAGTTTTGTAATCAAGTTCAAAATGAAAAAGGTCTTGATATCAAGAAAATATGTCGCATTAGGAGTGATCATGGGACAGAATTTGAAAATACAAAATTTAGTGAGTTTTGTGATGGTTTAGGGATTTCTCATGAGTTCTCCGCACCTAGAACTCCTCAACAAAATGGTGTTGTTGAGAGGAAAAACCGTGTCTTGCAAGAGATGGCTAGGGTCATGCTCAATAGCAAGAAAGTCCCTAGAAACCTATGGGCCGAGGCGGTCAATACCGCTTGTTATGTGTCAAATCGTGTTTTCAAAAGGCCCGGCACAAAACAAACGTCCCATGAGCTTTGGAAAGGCAAGAAGCCTAATGTGAGTTACTTCCACACTTTTGGGAGTAAATGTTATATTTTGAATGATAGAGATCACTTAGGAAAGTTTGATGCAAAAAGTGATGTTGGTCTCTTTCTTAGGTATGCTATTAATAGTCGTGCATATAGAGTCTTTAACTTGACTACTAAGACTATCATAGAGTCTATCAATGTGAAGATAGATGATCTTAACATGCTTAATTTGTGTGATGATAATGGTGTCAATGAACCTAAAGAAAACATGTTGACTGACACTAAAACACCTATTGATGTGGCTAGTAGTGTTTCTAGTCAAGATGATGAAAATGATAGTCATGTTGAAGTTGAAAGTCAAGGGTTGGAAAATGCTTTAAATAATAATCAACAAAATGACCAAGTTGTTGAACATTCTCACCCAAGACTTAGAAACTTACACTATCAAGAAGACATCATAGGTGATTTAAATGAAGGGGTTAGAATAAGAAATCAAATTGCTAACCAAATATCCTATGCTTGCTACACTTCTCAAATTGAACCCAAAAATATTAATGAAGCAATTGTTGATGAATATTGGGTTGGGGCTATGTAAGATGAACTTAATCAATTTGAGAGGAATGAAGTGTATCCTATGCTTGCTACACTTCTCAAATTGAACCCAAAAATATTAATGAAGCAATTGTTGATGAATATTGGGTTGGGGCTATGTAAGATGAACTTAATCAATTTGAGAGGAATGAAGTGTGGTCCTTGGTTCCTAGACCTAAAGACATAAATGTAATTGGCACTAAATGGGTGTTTAAGAATAAGACCGATGAAAGTGGCAAGATTGTGAGGAATAAAGCTAGACTAGTGGCTCAAGGTTACACTCAAGTGGAGGGTGTTGACTTTGATGAGACGTTTGCCCCGGTTGCTCGTCTCGAGTCCATTAGACTTTTGTTGTCCATTGCATACATTAAAAAGTTCAAATTATTTCAAATGGATGTCAAAAGTGCTTTCCTCAATGGATACCTTCAAGAAGAAGTGTATGTTGAACAACCTAAGGGTTTTGTAGACCCACACTCTCCTAATCATGTGTTTAAATTGAAAAAGGCTCTCTATGGCCTTAAACAAGCTCCAAGAGCTTGGTTTGATAGGTTGACTCAATATCTTATTGACAACCAATATTGGAGAGGTGGTATTGATAGAACTTTGTTTATCAAACATCATGATCATGATATTTTTGTTGCACAAATATATGTTGATGACATTGTTTTTGGGTCTACTAATAAAACCAAGGTTGATGAATTTGTAAGTGTTATGTCAAGTGAATTTGAAATGAGCATGGTGGGTGAGTTGAATTATTTTCTAGGAATGCAAGTAAAGCAAACTAGCATGGGCATAATGTTGAATCAATCTAAATATGCTAAAAATCTAGTTAAGAGATTTGGCCTAGAAAATGGAAAAGATTTTGAAACTCCCATGAGCACCACTTTAAAACTTGACAAAGATGAAAAAGGGAAAAGTGTTGACCAAAGCCTTTATAGAAGCATGATAGGTAGTCTACTTTACCTAACGGCTAGTAGACCCGACATTTGCTTTAGTGTAGGCTTGTGTGCTAGATTCCAAGCAAATCCCAAGGAATCTCACTTAAAAGCCATTAAGAGGATCATTAGGTACATCAAAGGAACTCATAGTCTTGGTCTATTCTATTCATTTGATACTAATGATATCCTTGTAGGCTATTGTGATGTGGATTGGGCGGGAAACATAGATGACCGTAAAAGCACATCGGGCGGTTGCTTTTATGTTGGTAATAACTTGGTTTCTTGGTCAAGTAAGAAATAAAATTCGGTTTCCCTTTCCTTTTCCGAAGCAGAATACATTGCGGCCGGAAGTGCTTGCACACAATTACTTTGGATGAAACAAATCCTTAAGGATTATGAGATAGAACAAGGAAAAATGACACTTTATTGTGATAACTTAAGTGCCATTAATATCTCTAAAAATCCGGTTCAACACTCCCGCACAAAACACATAGACATTAGGCATCATTTCATTAGAGACCTAGTTGAACATTCTATTGTTACTCTAGAGCATTTGCCTACTAAAAATCAACTTGCGGACTTGTTCACTAAGCCCTTGGACAAAGAGAGGTTTAAAACTCTTAGAATGTCCATTGGCATGATTTATGTTGATTGATGTCTTTGTGTGATTGTGAGTGGCTTGATGAGCAAAACTTTTAATTGAATATCATTGTCTTTGAGAGCTACTCACTTGAGAAGTAGTGATCTTAAACAAATATCTTTTATTGTCTCTAGATCATGCACTTGAGCTTGAAAATCTTATTTTTGAAAAGTGCACTAATGCTTCTCTTATATGTTTTAGTTTTGAGTTTTTGTGGTTGAATATGTGTAGATAATGGATGCATCTAGAAGTTTATTGTTAAGTACATGAAAGATGACCTATGGTATGTATCCATTTTGCTTCAGCACTACATAGTAATCAACGACCACCCTCATGAAAAGGGCTACACACCTTGGTTGTGAAGCCACCTAATGTAGGAAAGGGCTACGCCATTGTGATGAGTGAAAGCCGCCATGAGGAGTATATGTTTTTGTTAGTAAAATCAAAGAAGTGTTGAAATGAATCATAAAAAAAAAAAAATTCTTTAATTCAAGCCTAAAACAAAACAAAAAGGCTTATGGTGTATAGTTGAGAATTGTGAAAAAGCTCGGGTTGACAAATAGAAACAGGAAAACGAGCCACATGCACACACACGCTCATATGTTAATATCTATTCATTTTAAAAGCAAAAATCCGGATGAATATCGGTTTGACCTATTTTTGGAAAGGCTTTAGATGGATAGGTGTGGATAGAGTTTGCATGTTGATATCACAATTACTCCTACTATATATGTGAGAAGCATTCACACACACACATTTTGCTTATGTGCTTGATTCATTAGCAATGTGAGAATATTTTTAAGAGATTAATGAAAATCTATGATTCTCTCTTGGACTTTGACAAGTTATGAAATATTTTCTCTTATTGCTTGATTGTGTGTTTGTGTGATGTCCTTGTGAACAAATTTACTTGGTGATAATATGTGAAGCATATGTTAAGGGAGAGCTTTAGTTTATTTAACTTCGCTCTCTATACGATTTGTTTGCTTTGTATCTCGTTCTTTATCTCTAGTGTCCCTTGTCTATTCCTTGACAAAAAGGGGGAGAAAATGTATACCTCACCATGTTTGATATTGGGGAGATTTTGTATACTTCACACCTTATGTGGAAAAATGTTCCAATTGTGTGAATAATATTCCTCTTTGTGTTTAAATGTGACTTTGTCTTAAGGGGGAGAACGAATTCTTTCTTGATAATGTTAAGGATGGTTGGTCCTTGGGAATTGGGAGACTAAGGGAGTGCTTTAATATGAAAACATTTTATTCACTTGAGGTAATGTATTTTTGTTTGAGATAAGGGATGTCTTCTATATTTGTTTTTGGTTAATAACTCACCATTCTTCTTTAGAGAAGATCTCTTGTTTGGTTGCTATTTTCTCTCATAGGTACTTTGAAGAACAAAATAGGAATTCTTGAAGACTTGAAGACTTTTTAGTCTAGGAATTTCTTTGTAATGTGTGATTGAGAGTATGCTATCATCTTGAGTTTATTTGAGTGAAACATTGTATGGTGAGGTTGAGGTTTTGCCATGGAATAGCCAAAGGGGGAGATTGTAAGGTTCATGATTTGTATTGGCTTGATTCCATTGCAAAGCACTCTATATTTGTATTAGTTGTTTCTTAGGATATTCTTTGAAGAAAGGAAGCTTAAAAGGTGAAGAGCAACGTCTAGTGCAAAAGTCATCTTCAGGAGGTGAAAAGCGTCAAAGGTATATCTTGACTTCTATCCTCTTGCCAGGCGTTAGCGTATACACACACAATTCATACATGTGTGTCCCTGCATCGTGGTTCAAACATTTGGTATAACACATTCACACATCTCATAGTATGCTCATGCATTGATCTTTAATAGATAAACATTGTAGAATTGCATGCTTTGTGACTATCTCTTTGATATGGCATGCTTGTGTGAATTAGTGTTTGTATGTTTCTGTATTTTTGTATTTGGACTTGAATATGCTCTATTATGATTCCTTATTGAGTTCTGGTCGTTTCGGTTACTCATTCATAAGGTTTCGAGTCCAAACGATGTAGCTACGCTACTTTTCGTTCTCATTCGTTGAGTTGACTTCATCATCGTTTTCTGAGATGATTTCTCAAACATTTTTCAAAGTTGTGTAGTCTTCGTCGTGCGTGAGGGAGTCACGGTTCATAATCCAAAAACAGATTTGAAATCGGAGTTCGGATACCCAAGATACGGCTAGAGAACGTGAGAGTGCGCGAGAGAGGTTAGAGTGGCCAAGAGACCACGTGTGCCACCCCGTGAGGGAGGCCGTGGGGCCCACGGCCAGAGACCCTCTCTGGTCATGTGAGGCCCACGCACCCCCCATGGGATGGGTGACGTGGCCTTCTCTTATTGGCCCTGAAAACTCTTCTCTCTCCTCCTTTTAATCACTTCTCTTTCCCTCCAAATATTTGAAGATTTTTGAAGAACACTTGAACATTTCTGCAGAATTTTCTTCAATTTTAGTTTTAGTATTTTGATCATATCTTTCTCATACGAACTCGAAATCAATCGATTCAAAAGCCAAAATTGTTGGTCTTGAGGAGAGCTACAAACCCCAAGTATTTCCAGAGGTAGATGACTTCGTCATTGTTCTCAGTTGCTTGATTTTCAGTACGTGGTCAGGTTGTTAGTTCAACTTCTTCTTTTTCAATTTCATCTTTGATCATCTCTTGATTCTTACTATTTGATTGATGAAATTTGTTGAGAAGTATGTTAGATCATATGCTAGGGGTGTTTGATCATTTGTCAATTGAGTTTTTGCTTTGTGATTTTTCTTGAACATATATGTGCTAAACTTGATTTTGTTTGAAATTGATTCTAGAAAATGTATATATGATATGTCTCATATTATTTTCTAGGTTTTATTTCATGATCTAAGAACTAGGTTTTCAGTGTGATATATTGAATATTCATACCTTGTTCTTATTGATTTACATGTCTTGATTTCTTGATATTTTTGTGATTGTGTGTTGGAAGCATATTCTAGATTGTCATTGAACATGTACATTTTGCTTGATTGATCATCTAGCTTAATTTGTTTTGTGTTTGCATCACTTGCATCACATAGAACATAGCCTTGCATTAGGTTGAAGTCTCTAGCAAAGTGAGTGAAGATTTGTGGATAGAGCAAGGAACTCTTTATTAGAGTCGGGAGGACTCGGATAATCAAGCAAGGGAGACCTGTCTAGGGTCGGGAGGATCCAGATAGGCAAGCAAGAAATCTTCCTAGAGACGTGAGCGTCTTGGATAGGAAGTAGGCTTGGTGATTCACTAGCCCGAGGGTAGATTAGGAGTTGATAACTTGAGCGGATATCATGAGTTGGTAGCTTGAGTGTGTAAGTCCTTTTTCACATAGTGGATTGCTTTGCCGGTGGTTGTGGTATCAACCCGTGGATGTTTCCTCTTTGAGGTTTTACCACGTAAAAACACTTGTGTTCATTTTTGTTTTTATTTTTCTTTATCTTCCATATCTTACATTGATTGCATATTTTGTAAATTGATTAACTCTTGTATTAGTGAAATCAATTCATTTGCTAAATCTAATCAAGTGTGCATTTTCCTTGTTATATTCCGCATTATTTTTAAATTGGAAGAATTTGGAGCCTATACCTATTCACCCCCCCTCTAGGTATATTTACACTACCACTTAAGGGAAATTTCATTTATCCTCCGGGAAAACTTCTTCATCTTTGTATTTGACACTAACATGCTTTTCAAGCTTATCAACAAAATTGTTAGTAGACAAATGAAATATAAAACAAGAAGAACCTTTTTCACAAGTAGCTTGGAATCTATTTCATGCCTCTTTTGCCATATTTGAATCTTTATTAAGAACAAGATGCTTAAAAAACATACATAACTATAAATGGCAAAAAGGTCTAAAAATTTCAACTTCTCAAAAATAAACCTCATTCATACTTCATGAACATATTGGTATGGAGAAACTACTCCATCAAATATAAAACTCTGAAAGAGAAACCTTTCTTGACAATCCAACCAAGCTTGCTCATCACTAGATATAGTGAAGTCTATCATGAGCATTTTCAACAAAACAAACATTTTCCCAATCAACAAAGGAGGACAACCATTACAAACAAAAATAGACTAAAGGTTGCTATCATAGTAAATAACCTTGTAGATCCCGAATCACACTAATTGCTTTAAGTGACCCGCTCTGATACCAATTGAAAATACCTACAAGGTTATACTAAACAACCTAGAGGGGGGGGGGGGGGGGGGGGGGGGGTGAATAGGTTAACACACTAGTTTTAAAAAAAATTTCGTGACTTATGTCAAAACCTTGGTGAGCATACATATTAACCTTAAACATGATTGTTATGAGAAAACAATTATCACAAGTATGCTCAAATTCACCACCCTTAGTCTACAAAACATATATCAATAAACAATGTATCTCTTTTACAAGTATATTCAATAATGAGCAAATTTAAATTCCACAAGTTGTACTTTGAATATTACAATGCAAACTCACAAAGTTGAGCATTACAACTTGATATAGAATCACAAGATATAATGTTCAAGCATTTACAAGATACAAGAAACAAATGTTGATTCAACCAACAATGTGTGCAACTCTTTCTTTATCAATAACTTGTTTACAAGAATGTGAGGAAATAAAGAACTTGACACATTGATTTTTACGTGGTAAACCTCCGAAGAGGAAACATCCACGGGTTGAATCCACAACCACCGGCAAAGCAATTCACTATGACGAAAAGGACTTACACACTCAAGCTACCAACTCATGATATCCGCTCAAGCTATCAACTCCTAATCTACCCTCGAGCCTAGTGAACCACCTAGCCTACTTCCTATCCGAGATGTGTCCTACACCTCTAGGAAGCAACTTCCTATCCAAGAAGCTCACGTCTCTAGGAAGATTTTTTGCTTAGCTATCCGGAGTTTCCTACTCCTAGCTAAGTCTTCTTGCTTGATTATCCGAGTCCTCCCGACTCTAATCAAGACTTCTTTGCTCTATCCACAAAGCTACTCTCACTTTGCTAGAGACTTCCACCTTTTGCAAGGCAAAATGATCTAAGTGATGCAAATGATGCAAACACATGCAACATAGAATATATGATCAATACATCCTATGGAAACTAGAAATAATCAATGAGCACACAATGTACATTTTTCTAGTTTATGATCCAAAACATGACACCACACAAAATGATGCATGAGCATATGAAATGAATGGATAAGGTACACTTCATGAAGATCTAGACATAGGCAACAAAGTTCATAAAACAAGGTTGTCTAGACCTTAAACATGAACAAAAAATCTAGAGCATGCAAAACACCAAAAACATGCCAAATCCTAGATTCTATTCATGTTTCTAAAGCTTGAAAACAAAGCATGTTCATTAAGCATATAATCAGGACTTTAGAACACAAACAAAAAAAATGCTAGAATCACAAAATGTATTCAAAGAATATTCTAGCAAGTATTTAGAGAAAGGATATAATGAATAATCAATTAAATCCTATTTAACTCTAAATACCAAATCAAATGTGCTAATCCTAGAATTTATTCAATTAAAGGATCCAAGCACATGCTAAGGTTATTAATCATAAAATGAATCAATCAAGTCACAAATAACCCTAGATATCAAGCTAAGCACAATACAACTCTCAATCATGTGAAAAACTAGAATAATAGAAAACTAGTTCACACTTGTCTCTAATTAGACTTGACTAGCTTTGATTATGAAGCTATCTTTTCAAATAGCATTCATCATACATAAAAATACATATAGAAGAAGAAACCCCAAGAAAATTGAAGGTTAAAAAGAAAGAAACCCCATAGATAAGACCAATACCTTGGATTCACGAGCTGGTTCGGATTTCTATGTGGAACCACCAGAAAACTCGATCAAACAGCTACCAAACCATTTGGAAAAGGTAGAGGACTTGATTACAAACGTTCTCCAACTTGAATCACTCAAATCCGACTTCATATGAAGAAGTTATGGTGTTTGGAAGATGAGAAAATTAGTGAGAAAAAATCTGACGGGAATTTCAATTTCTCTTCTTTAAAATCAAATGGAGAGAGAGGAGGGAACTTAAAGGAGGAAAGAGAAGAAGATTTCCGGGCCAATCACATGAGGCCACATCACCCCAGGCCGTGGGCGGCGCGTGAGCCTCACAGGGGCAGAGAGCCCCTCTGGCCGTGGGGCCCACGGCGTGGTCCAAGTGGCCTCACGGCCACCCACTTCTCTCGCGCTCTCCCTCGGTTCTTCAGCCATATCTTGGGCATCCGAACTCCAATTTTGAATCTGTTTTTGGATTACGAACTGTGACTCTCTTACGCACGACGATGACTATACAACTTTGAAAAATAGTAGAGAAATCATCTCGAAAAATGACGATGAAGTCAACTCAACGAATGAGAATGAAAAGTAGCATAGCTACATCGATTGGACTCGAAACCTTATGAATGAGTAACCGAAATGACCGGAACTCAATAAAGAATCAAATAAGAACATGTTAAAGTCCAAGTATAAAAATACGAAAGCATACAAGCACAAATACACACACATATGCTAATTTCTAGAGATAGTCCTAGAAAATGCAATAAACAAAGTTTTACCAACATAGTATGAATGCATGAGCATATTTTGTCAAGTGTGTGAAAGTGATACATCAATGATGTTTAACCATGAAGGAACACACAAGGATGCCATGTGTGTGTGTGTGCCTAGCCTTGCAAGAGATATGAGGTCTTATATTACCTTTGATGATCAATGATGCACATATCTCTTTAATGCCGGCTTCTTGTATGAATTGTGGTCAAGACATTCTTCATCTTCTTAAATCTTCAATATATGAACCACTAAATATTACAAGAGAAACTCGTTTTGATATGAAATTTACGCCAACACAAACTATAAACCTAACACAGTCCACATATATGATGTATGTTCTATGACACATGATGATTTTTGATGTAATGAGACCATGCATGGTGTTTGAATAGTGTTTAAAGATTTGAAAAACATTTTCCCTCAAATATACATGCTTTTGGCTTGTGTTTGTGATCTTACATGGGAAATCTCCACTATTAGAACAAGGCGCTTGAGCACCGAGTCCCCTCGACTTAGACACTAAAAGATGGGACTAACCCATGAAGTGCAAGTGAGACCCCTAAATGACTAAGAGCTATTGAACAAGCACACTAAGCATACACACATTCACCACAAACACTTTGCTCAAGATATCTCACCAAGCTAAATAAGCTCAATTTTTTTGGATAAGCAGCAAATTTGAAAAATTGGACACAAAAATAACTCAAGATACAAAAGACGACTCAAAAAGGCAAAAAGGCGCCCACACCCCTAAACCGAAACCCAACATTGTCCTCAATGATGAAGACAAGAGAGCCCGACCTAGCGATGGTGCACCTTGCAAGACACAAAAAACCTAGGCACTAATTATGCATAATCAATGCCCAACAAAAACAAAAAGACTCAAACTAGGCTCAACTAATAAAAGGTAATCCATGCAATATATCATTGAAGCACAAGCACACAGATTTTTCATCAAGCTTAACATCAAGCATTTTATCAAAATTGACGGAATAGGGGCATGAACAACCCCCAAACCGAATTAAACAATATAAACCACTAAAACCTATATAATCACACTCATGCAATAGAGCCTCTGGCTCATAATCATATAGTGTTAGGATTATGCTCAATAGCAAGAGTGTAATATTGTAATTGACAATCTAATCATATTAATAAAGTGATTTTTGTTTTAACAAAATCATATAGCATTTATAATTATAATTGTCAAAGTAAATAATCATAAGGTCAAAAGACTATGAGAAAAGAAGAATTGTTCATACTTCTAGATATGTATAAGGTAGACACAATTCTTTAGTTAGTCTTGAATAATGTTCACAACTTAAGTTAAAGGTTTGGCACCTTTATCTTGTTAAAGTTGTAGAATTCTTTTGCTAGCATTTGAGTGAGATCAAATGTGTTATGATGAGTCTAAAATCATCGGAGGGTCTTCGAGTAAAAGAATCTAGTGCACTGGGTGCATTGAACAGGATCACAATGAAATACTTTATCTAGAACTGTTAGTAGATAAAAGTTTTTTCATTATCAGGACAATCGGAGAGTCTATCTTAATCCAGAGATAAATGATAGACTTATGGTTACAAGTGTTATCATTTGAGCTATCAATGAGTACGATTATATAGCATAGTCTATCCTCGATAGTTTAGTGGTATTCATTTACTAATCGATAGAGGACTTCATTTATAGATATGGACATCATGGCTCCATTTACTAAATGTGAGTAGAATATCATCATATGGCTGTTTTGTGGTATTGGATATTAAATCTTAACATTGAGTTTTCAATAGTGACTATTGAAAGATGACTTATGAACAAGTCATAATATATATCCAAGTTCAAAATGTGGTAATATGAATAAAAATGGTAACTTGGAGAGCTATAGACGGTCTATGAGCTCTTGGCAATTACTGATATTCTTCACGAGGATTCACTATCTCCTATAAGATTGTCTAGGGTATGAATGAGAATCATTTACTTATTCCATCTTTATTTAAGAGTGCAATTTTAGTTCTTTAGTGGAATGACTAAAATTAATAGATTGAACCTAAGTGAATCATTTGTTGATTGAGATTGGGTTATGTTTATTGAAGCTTAAATTTAGATAGGCCCACCAAGATCTCCAATCCACACGGACTTGCATGGATCACTTGATATATTCTACCAGACTAATTATGGGTCCATCTAGAATTGTATTAAGGCATGTGGGCTTGTTTCTTTTAGTAAGAATGTGCCTAATTCACATGTGAGCCTTTTAATTAAAGGTCCAATGGATTTAATAAAATGAAAAAAAAAAATATTTGGGCCTATCTTTGTGTATGGGTGGCAAGGCTTAAAAAATAGCCTAATATATTATTTTATTTTATTATTTGATTAAATGGAAATTAATTAATTGATTGATTAATTATTTAATTAAGAATCAAAATCTTTTTCTGACTGGGAAATATGTTTCTTAGTGTTAAACTATTGGTAGTAGTATAATAAATATAAAAGACTCTATTTGGTAAGTAGATAAATAAGTGATTTATTTATCTAGTCAAATAAGAAAGTCTTTTATATAGTCATAATTGAATAATACACTAAAGAGTTGGATTAGGGTTTAGATTCTAAAGAATGATAGGAGTATGGGTGAAACACAAATCCTCTTATAGTGAGGATTTCGGCCACCTACAAGTCTCCTCATCATAGAATGCGGCAACCATAGTTATTTTAGGGTAAGGAATTCAGCCACCCTATATATGGGAAAAGATAGAATTCGGCCACCCTAGTTGCTTTGCTTGAGAGTTATTTTTCTTTTGCTTGAAAAATAAAATCCAACTCTAGACAATAGTGTGAGAATTCGGCCAAGAGGAAAAGGGAGAAGAGATCCTTCGTATTTCAATAGTGCACTAGTAGCTTTTTCATTAGAAGGCTTTATGCACAATTTTGAATAAGGTTCACGCAAATTTTGATGTAAGGATTGTGAATTCAAAAGTGACCGGAACGTTCTTTATAATCTCTTGGAACTTATAGTGACTAACGAAAAAGAAAAAGCTTTTGTTATCCATCCTCAGGTACACAATTCAAAGAGAAGGGAGACCACACTCCTAGGTGATTCACATTCGTGATTGGATTGGAAGATCTTACGGATTACCATCGACGCAACGTCAATCAGATCACGCGACAAATGTACGATACTTTTAATCATATATGTTAATTAATTAAAGGGTTAAGGTTCAACTTATGGAAAAATTTTAAAACATACTAAAACCTATTTTAGTCTCGCTTCCGCTGTGTGCATGAGTTTTTCCCTACATATAGTGCATGCATAAGAGCCTCCAGCTCAATCATCCACAAAAGTAATCATTCGAATAAAAACATCCCAACACCACAATTATTGAATGAAAGCAAAAATAAAACTAAAAAGGAAAGGTTTAGAATAAACATTGGTGGGTTGCCTCCCACAAGCGCACTATTTATCGTCTAGGCAAGACGTTGCTACTTTGATCACTTAACCGAATTCCAAGGTTTTGAACTTGCCCCTATATGTGATTAGGTCTTGGAAATATTTCTCGTAGGATGGCATGTTCCTAATCACATAGAACAAGGATAAGTTAGTGTACAATTTATAAAAGGGTACGATGAAACCAAAAAGTAACTTATCCATGGGGCCCTTGCGTATACGGCCCGAAGAAAGACTTGGTGGAGTGAAAGGTGTTAGGATTATGCTCAATAGCAAGAGTGTAATATTGTAATTAACAATCTTTTTCATATTAATAAAGTAATTTCTGGTTTAACAAATCTTATAGCATTTATAGTTTAATATTATAATTGTCAAAGTAAATAATCATAAGGTCTAAAGACTATGAGAAAAGAAGAATTGTTCGTACATCTGGATATGTATGAGGTAGACACAATTCTTTAGTTAGTCTTGAATAATGTTCACAATTTAAGCTAAAGGTTGGGCACCTTTATCTTGTTAAAGTTGTAGAATTCTTTTGCCAGCATTTGAGTGGGATCAAATGAGATATGATGAGTCTAAAATCATCGGAGTGTCTTTGAGTAAAAGAATCTAGTGCACTGGGTGCATTGAACTGGATCACAATGAAAAGCTTTATCTAGAACCGTCAATAGATAATAGTCTTTTCATTATCAGGAAAATCGGAGAGTCTATCTTAATCCTGAGATAAATGATGGACTTATGGTTGCAATTGATATCATTTGAGTTATCAATGAGTACGATTATATAGCATAGTCTATCCTCGATAGTTTGGTGATATTTATTTGTTAATCGATAGAGGACTTCATTTATAGATATGGACATCATGGCTCCATTTATTAAATGAGAGTATAATATCATCATATGGATGTTTTGAGGTAATTGGATATTAAATCTCAACGTTGAGTTTTCGATAGTGACTATTGAAAACATGGCTTATGGACAAGTCAAAATATCCAAGTTCAAAACGTGGTCATATGAGTAAATATGGTAACTTGGAGAGTAATAGGCGATCTATGAACTCTTGGCGATTACTGATATTAATCACGAGGATACACTATCTCCAACATGATTGTCTAGGGTATGAATGAGGAACATTTTCTTATTCTATCTTTATTTAAGAGTTCAATTTTAGCTCTTTAGTGGAATGAGTTAAAATTAATGGATCGGACCTAAGTGAATCATTTGTTGATTGTGATTAGGTTATGTCTATTGAAGCTTAAATTTAGATAGCCCGCCAAGATCCCCAATCCACACGGACTTGCATGGATCACTTGATATATTCTACCGGACCAATTTATGGGTCCATCTAGAATTGCATTTAATATGTTAAGAATATAATTTGCACATTATTTATTTAATGGGCTGCTTAATTATATTAATATATTAATGAAAGGCATGTGGGCTTTTTTCTTTTAGTAAGAATGGGTCTGGTTCACATGTGGGCTTTTTATTTAAAGTCCAATGGATTAAATGAAATAAGAAAATAATATATGGCCCATTTTATACATGTGGGGCGGCAAGGTTAAAATATTAGCCAAATATAATATTTTGTTTCATTGTTTGAATTAATTAATTTATTAATTAATTATTTAATTAAGAAACAAAATCTTTTTCTGATTAGGAAATATGTTTCCTAGAGGTATACTATATGTATATTAAAAATAAAAGACTTGTTTGGTAAGAAAATAAATAATTAAGCTTATTTATTTAATCAAATAAGAAGTCTTTTTATTTTAGTCAATAATAGAATAAAAATACTTATGAGTTGGATTAGGGTTAGAAGTAAAAAGTTGATGTGTATTAGGATGCAACACAAATCCTTTTTTGTAAAGTAATTGTGGCAACCCTAATTAGACCACATGAAGATTTCGGCCAACCCTAAAGGAAAGGAGAAGAAATTTCGGCCACCCTATATAACACATGTTATAGAATTCGGCCACCCCACTGGTTCACTGAATCAATTTTTCTTCTTCTTCTCAACTCAAAGAAAGTGTTTGATTATTCTACCAAGACATAAAAGAGAGGAGATTATTCTTTTGATGGTACACTAATTGCTTGTTCATCAATAAGCTTGTGTGTACAACATCGAATTAGGTTCACACGAGTTTCGATCATTAGATTGAGAACTCAAAAGTGACCGGAATAATCTTTGTATTCTTTTGATTGTTTTGTGACTAACAAAAGAAAAAGAAAAGTTTGTTTGTCCATTCTCAGGTTTGCAATTCAAAGAAAAGGGAGACCACGCTCCTAGGTGATTCACGTTCGTGCTAGGATTGAAGATCTTGCGGATTACCATCGACATAAGTCAATCGGATCACGCGACAAAAGGTATTCTACTTTTGTTACTTGATATGTACAGTTAATTAATTAAAGGGTTAAGGTTCATAAAAAGGAAAAATTTTAAAACATACTAAATCTATTTTTAGTCTCGCTTCCGCTGCGTGTACTACGGTATTTTTCCCTACAAAAGGCTATGGTTCCTTGAATAGAAGCAGCTCCTCAATAGGGACATTTTCCGCTTTCTTCACTTCTATGTTCATCTCCTCCTTCTCCAATTCTTCATTTGCAACACCAAACGAGTAGTCAATAAAATCATGACTATCTTCATCATCGACAATCTCATCACCCCAATGGGTGATTGTTGCATCTTTTGGCTCCGACTGATTTGGGATCTCTTCATGCATTCGAGTTTTAATAGCTTTAGTGATTGTCTCTAAATGAGCTTCAATTCTTCTCATTGTAGCTTGCGTATCATGCTCTTTTACTCTCCACTTTTGCTCTTGCTTTTGTATATAGGCTTGAGACTTTTGTTGGGAAGTTAAAATCTGCTCATTCTCCCGTAGACTATTTCTCATGAAGTCTTTCATCTTTTCTTCAAATGATTGAGTCATTGAGAGGTGTGACGATGTAGGTTGCTCAAATGCATTGGCCTCATTGTATTTCCATGACGAGTCTTGATGAGGCCTCTTATCCTGGTTGTAGGAGTTATTGTATGGCTTGTAGTGCGGCTCCGTGTTGTAGCAATCTCCAAATGTGTTCGTAGGTTCCGGATTGTAGGATTTTAATTTTTGAGAATGTTGTCTACAAAACACTGGAAATTCATCTGTTAATGGACAGCTCTCTATCTCGTGCCCATTTACATGACATAACTCGCAGACCACAACATCCTCTTGTTCTCTTCCCGAAGCCTGTGCATGATTTGCATCTCTCTCATAAGCATAAGTGTGTCGCCCATAAAAATCCATCGTACCTGAAACAAAAGAAAACAAAACTACCAAAGAAATAAAAAGAAACTAAAAAGACTAAAAAACAACTAAGAAACTAATAATATTAAAACTAATCTAATCACTACTATGCACACCGATCCCCGGCAGCGGCACCATTTGACGAAGGTATTTTTGCCGTTAAAAATATCTATCAACAATATTTATAAACCTAGCAATGCCTCAAAAGGTTTTCAAAAACACAAGTATGGTGGCAAGCAAGGGTCGTCTACAGAGATCAGAGGTAGCTATGATTGCACTAGGATTAATAAAACAAGTATGCATAAAAGTAAAGGTAAATGGTAGGTGTTTTGAAATGTGAATTAATTAAAGAAAACTAATAAATGCAATGACTAAAAATGGATGCGAATGGAGTGATATGACTGAGGTGTTGATGGACTCGTAAGCGAACACTAGGCAATTCAATAAACTCGTAAATAAGTGCATTTTAACGAATGTAACCAACCTAGGGTGTATAGAGTTGGCTATCTATCTCTTGTAAGAGGTCAACCTAGGGTGTATAGCGAAGACCTCCTACTAGCGATTAATCCCTCCTAAGCAAACCAACTATGGCTAGTTGCTCAATTGGGACTCTAACCATGAAAGCTCATCTGTCTAACAATGGCTCAACCTATTTCTAACGTAGCCATCCTAGGGTGTATAGTGATGACTTCCAATTCCCTCACAAGTGGCCGCCCTAGGGTGTATAGAGAAGGCCACCCATTTAAGATTGGATGAAGCTCAAGGTTATTCAACTAGGTTCTACTCGAAGGTTAGTTCTCATAAAACCACTAAAGTAGCCAACCTAGGGTGTATGGCAAAGGCTTCTAATCCTCTCACAAGGCCTACCTAGGGTGTATAGTGAAGGTCACTCGATCGAGGTTAGATTAAGATTGTGGTTGTTGAACCAGAATTCTAGAAATTCCTTCCATTCAACAAAGCAATAAGACTCCAAATCAACATGCTAATAGGGTGTATCCAAGACAAATCAATAGTGGAAATCATTCAAAGCAATAGAATAGAACATAGAGATAGATATGAAAATAAAACAATAGAGTTTATTTACAAAACCTAATATCCATCAACTAATCACATCAACCCCTTAGTAAGGGATTTAACTACTCATGTTCATTACAACAAATAAACTAAGAGAAGAGATTGAGGGAAAACCCTTGAAGAGCATCTTCTTCCTTGAAGCTTTAATCCAATCCTCTTAGTTGCCTTTAGTGAGTAGAGAATGGGTTTGGATGAAAGGGAGAGTGTATTCCTAGGTTTAGATTAACTAATGAACCAAAGAACATGTGTGTGTGGATGTCTTTTTCGATCGAACATAGCATTCTATTTATAGTGGTTACAAAATAGCTCACAAATGCTTAAAAAACTGAATCTAACATGCATGAAGTACGGGTGGAATGCGGTTCAGGGACCTGCACTCACCCGCACTTTATCAATTTCTTCAAAGTATCAGGTCCCAGATCTGGGCAAGAGTGCGGGTGAAGTGTGGGTGGCTGACCCACACTCACCCGCATTTTATCAATTTTTCAACCTTTCAGCCATTGATTTGGGCACGCAGTGTGCTGGTAGTGTGTAAGATCCTAGATCTTTGTTGGCTTGATTCCATTGCAAAACTCTCTTTATTTGTATTGATTAGTTGCTTAGGTGTTTCTTGGAGAGAAGAAGCTTCAAAGGTTAAAAGCAACGTATCTTGCAAATATCGTCTTCAAGAGGAACATCGCTTACTTAGATGCTAAGGTATCAAGATACTTCTTCCTCTTGCAAGGCATAAGCGCACACACACACAATTTATACATGTGTGTCCCTGTATCGTAGTTCAAACATTTGGTATAACACATTCACACACTTTTGAGTATGCACATGCATTGGTCTCTTATAGACAAACATTGTAGAATTGCATGCTTTGTGACTATCTCTTTGATATGGCATGCTTGTGTGAATTTGTGTTTATTTGTTTGTGTGTTTTGTATTTTGGACTTGAATATGTTCTTATTTGATTCCTTATTGAGTCCCGGTCGTTTCGGTTACTCATTCATAAGGTTTCAAGTCCAAACGACTTAGCTAGGCTACTTTGCGTTCTCATTCGTTGAGTTGACTTCATCATCATTTTCTGAGATGATTTCTCAACCATTTTTCAAAGTTTTATAGTCGTAGTCATGTGTGAGGGAGTCACGGTTCGTAATCCAAAAACGAATTCAAAATCGGAGTTCGGATGCCCAAGATACGGCTGAAGAACGTGAGGGAGGGAGCGTGCGAGAGGCAAGCATGGCCAAAGGCCATGCATTGGCCACCACGTGTGGAGGCCGTGGGACCCACGGCCAGAGTACCCCTCTGGTCCCATGTGGCCCACGCATCCCCCATGGGGTGCTGATGTGGTAGCCTGTGATTGGCTCACGTCTTCCTCTCTCTTCTCCATCTCTTTTCCCTCCATTTATATTCGAAATCCCGTATAGAATTCTCTACAAATTTTTATTTCTTATTTTGATCATATCTCTCTCATTTCAACTCCGAATTGAGTGATTCAAAAACCAAAATTGTTGGTCTTGAAGAGAGATACAAACCCCAAGCATTTTTAGAGCCATTTGAGTTCTTCATTTTTCCCAGTGATCTGATTTCAGTACGTGACTCAACTTTTGTATGTGAAACTTCTTCTTCTCACTTCATCTTTTGATCATCTCTTTTAATCTTCCTAATTGATAGATGATATGTGTTTAGAATGTCGTTAGATCATATTCTAGGGGTGGTTGATCTATTGATGGTTGAGTTTTAGCCATTTGATTTCAATTGAACATATATTGTTAAACTTGACCTATCTTGATATTGATTCTAGAAATACTTTTTGTTCTTGAGCTTGATTGTTGATTTCTAGGTTTTTGTGACATGTTCATGAACTAGGATTTTTGATTGTGCTATCTACCATTTAAATCTAGTTCTTGTTTGGATTGAATATGTTGTGGATTTCAAGTGTTAACTTGTTCACTTGATTTCAAAGCTAGTTTTGTGATTTCTATTGAAAATTTGTTACTCTAGCTTTGTTTGACATGTTTAGGTTTCTAGATATTTTTGTGAATGACTTTGAATGTCTAATCTAGATTTCTAATCACATGTTCATAAGAATTAGCTACATTTGCTTATGAGCTTGATTTTTGCAAATCTAATTCTTCATAGAGTGTGTTTGATCTACTTGCTCTATTTGCTTGTGTTTGCATCATTTGCATCACATAGATCATTGCCTTGTGAAAGGTTGAAGTCTCTTGCAAAGTGAGTGAAGCTTTGTCTTGAGCAAGAAGTCTTGGCTAGGAAAGTGTTCCGTATAGCCAAGTAAGAAGTCTTGATTAGAGTCAGGAGGACTCAGATAGTCAAGCAAGAAATCTTCCTAGAGACGTGAGCGTCTTGGATAGGAAGTTGCTTTCTAGAGGTGTAGGACACATCTCGGATAGGAAGTAGGCTTGGTAGTTCACTTGCCCGAGGGTAGATTAAGAGGTGATAGCTTAAGCAGATATCATGTGTTGATAGCTTGAGTGTGTAAGTCCTTTTCGTATAGTGGATTGCTTTGCTGGTGGTTGTGGTATCAACCCGTGGATGTTTCCTCTTTGAGGTTTTACCACGTAAAAACACTTGTGTCACATTTCGCTTTAAATTTCATTATCTTCCATATCATATATTGATTGCATCACTTGTATATTGATTTTCACATGTGTTGAGTAAATCAATTCAATTGTTAAAACTTATCAAGTGTGCTTTTAATTCTTGTATTCCGCATATTTTTGTATATTGGAAGAATTTGGGCCTATACCTATTCACCCCCCCCCCCCCCCCCCCCCCCCCCCTCTCTAGGTATATTTTACACTATATTGCTTAAGGGAATTTTATAGTGCGAGGGTAGTGCGTAGGTAAGTGGACTAGCACACTTTTGGCTTATTTTTTCAACTGTGAGGGTAATGTGCGGGTCTTGCGCGGGTAAGTGGACCAGCACACTTTGGTGGTTGTGCGTGGGTATGCTAACCAGCACAGTACCCACGCACTGAAACATCTCTTCTTGCTATCTGGTTTGTTTTGCATCTGAAATTCCCACTTTTCATCTCCAACACCTGAATTACTTCAATTGCCTGTAATTACCACAAAATAGCCTATTAGACATGAAATACACAGAAAAACACACGGGAACGAAACAAAGGATACGGAATCGAGGGCCGAAATATGCAACAATTTAGGCACGATCAAACACCATGCTCATCCATTTTAGTGTTCTTTCTTATCAATTAATCTCTTTTATCACTTGTATACTTTTAAATTAAATTCTATTTACAAGATAGAGATTATCATGTTGATTGATTGAAAGTTGTATTTTGATAGCTATTGCCTAGGATTGCTTAATCTTGATAGCTATGTTGTATCCCTTGTCATATAACAATATTGATATCTAGGATTGTGATTATTGTCATCTTTCATCCTAGATAAGTATTTAGTGTAACCTAGCATTAATTGCATAATTGAATATCATGAGATTCACTTAGGTTGTTGATCTCTTTAGTGAGAATTAAGTCTTCTGGCTAAGGTTGCTTAGTCCGCAAGCAAATTGATCTAGATTTGCTATTAAAGGCCTGTTGGGTAGTAATAGTAGGTTAGTGACCGTATAGGATTTGACGTGGTTAACCTAGGTTGTAAACACCATTACAAATAGTGGATTCGAGGATCGTGTGTGGCGCACATATCATCCCGTGGTTTTTCCTTGTTGAAGGTTTCCTCGTAAAAATCAAGTGTTATTTAATTTCCACATTTTACACTTAATTGTTGTTTTGACTAGTTTGGGGTTTTTATTGAATATTGACTAATCAAGAAAAATTGGTGTTAACCGCCAAAAATGGCAAGGGTCCAAAGAAGAATTTTCCATCCATGCCAAGATTATTTGAAGTAGAATGACACTACAGGGAGTATCCAGCTAAACCGAGAAGAAGCCGAACCGGTATGTCCAGATATACCTCCTACCAATCCTGATTAAAATCAGAGACACCTAAGTCCCCAAGTACTAGGAGACAGAGAAGTCAAGGTCTTAAGAACCCCGCTATTGCATTATCCCGGTACTCAAAGGATACTGGTACCTCGGCCCAGTAGGATGCAGAATACCCAGATATCCCAACCCCTCATAGAACTAGGTTACTAAGCAGTGGAGACCAAAGTGAAGAGAAGATTATCAAGAAAGGAAGAATCAATACACCAAGGAACCAGATTTATGCTACAAGAAGGACGGAATACGCCAACTTTTTAAATACAAGGAAAGTTGACTTCTCCCGCCGTTTTGAACGGGATTAGCCAACTCTGTCAAGAACACCATGGAAGGAAACAGAATCACTTGATTATGGTAACCATTCCCACGCCTAAAACAAAGCCACCATCAACGTCCCGTTGATTGCTTAAATTTATTGATTGATTGCCAGAGTAATGAGCAAGAAAAGGGACCTACAAATACAACAAGACTCTCGAAAGAGAATGATCGAATTTTTGAATCCACAACCCTACAGTTTTCTACTTATTGACTAGCACAAGATCGCCATCGCTAATTGTGTCAAAAATATCCTACCTAAACCTCACAAAAATCCCATTCTATCAAAATTGTGCGTTATCACCATTGTATCATGTATTTCATTTGATTTATCAATAAAACAGTGTTATTCCTTTTTCGTTGAAAATACTCACATACTGTGTTAATTGGAATTTGATCCCTCTAACATTTTCCTGCTAATAATTGGTAAATTAACTTGATTAAAATCTATTCACCCCCCTCTAGATATAATTAGACACGTCATATTAGTTTCAATTGGTATCAGAGCGGGTTCCTAGACATATTTAGGAGATTCGTGATTTTTGGTGTGTTTTGCATTTTGTGTGATTTTTGATTATTTATACACTTGCATTCTTTTCATTCATTCATAAACATTATAAGTGGAAACGGTGATGGAAACGAGGGTACTTCGAGCACAAGGCCTCCCTTACTCACCGGGATAAATTATGCCTCTTGAAAAGGCAAGATGGAATCGTATTTATGCCAAATCCATGATCGTGCTTGGATGGCGTTTGAAGACGGCTACGTTCCACCAATGATGACTCCTACGGGTGGAGAAGAGGACGTTTTAAAGCCAAAGGCACAATGAAATGCTCAAGAGTTCGAGGCATCAAAATGGAACATAAAGGCGATGCATGCCATCCTATGTGCCATGGACGAGAATAAATACAAATTGATTCAAAACACTAGGATTGCCAAGGAGGTGTGGGACATCATAAAGATAGCATATGAGGGAACCGAAGTGGTTAAGGACTCTAAGCTTCAAGTTCTCCAAACTCAATTCGAGGCACTTAGGATGGAGGAGAACGAGTGCTTCAACGACTTCAAGATCAAGTTGATGGACATAGTCAATCAAAGTCATCAACTTGGTGATCCTTATTCGGATAGAAGATTCAAGTAAAGAATTATGAGATCTCTCCCAGAAAGATTTGAGTCCAAGGTAACGGCTTTAGAGGAGAATAGTGGTTACAAGGATATAAAGCCGAGTGAGATGATTGGGAGACTTCTAGCTTATGAGTCTAGGAGGGGTCCTACCTCCACACCTCCTAAAAAGCAAAAGGGAATTGCTTTGAAGGCCTCCAAAGTTGAGAAGGAGGAAAATGATAACTCGGATGAATACATGGCCTTGTTGTTAAAAAGGTTCAAGAAGTTCGTCAAGTTTGAGAAGAAAGGCTTTGGATCCAAAGGCCAAAACTTGAAGAAAAAAGCTCCTGTCAAGAAGTTTGAGCCTAGGCAAAAGAAGAATGAAAGGAAGGGGATCCAATGCTATGAATCTGGTGGCATAGGACACATTGCTCCCGATTGTGAAAATTTGAAAAACAAGAAAAAGGGAAAGGTGATGGGCGCCACATGAAGTGGAAGTGATGACTCCGATGAGAGAGATGAATCTTCAGATGATGAAGATGAAGTAGCTAACTTCATAGCCTTTTCCTCCTCCCACAAGAGCAAGGGTGGTAGTGAGAAGAGGAAGAGAGTTAAGAGGAAAATGACTCAAACGAGGGTGACTCCTCATCTAACTCCACTAATGGAAATGTGGAGAAAATGGATGTTCATGACTATATAGTCAAGTTTGAAAGCTCAAGATGAAAAATAAGAGAGAGATTAGGAGATTGAATGAAGAAAATCCGGAGCTTTCAACACAAGTTGACCACTTAAGTGAAGAAGTGGTGAGATCCATGAAGAATGAAGATAAGCTAAGGGATGAGTTAGACTTATCTAAGAGGAGTGAAGAAGGGATGAAGAGAGAGCTTGAAGATACTAGAGAGTCGATAGCTAAGATGGCCTCTATCATTAAAAAACTTGACCACATGTTAGATGTTGGAAAAAGGCTAAATGACAAGAGGGGTCTTGGTTTTGAGGATGATAAGGAATCCTCCACTCCAAGCAAGACCGTATTTGTCAAGAGCATGAACATCAAGGAGTCTCCTCCTCCTCAATTACCTAGGAAGAAAATTGACCTAAGAGAATGTTCAAGAAGTGCTCAGGTGAAGGTGGCACCAAGAAATCCACCTCAAGCTCAACCTAAAAGAGCTCCTCAAGCTAACTTCCCTTAACCTAAAGTCCATTAAGGGAAAAGACCAATCATGCAAGCTCAACCGAGGAAGCAACCAAGTCTTGGCCAACAACAAAGATGGAGAGATCCATTCTAACAACCAAGACAACCACAAAGACATGAAAAGGCCCCAATGCATACACAAGGTTATGGTATGATTCCTAACTTTATTCCTACATGCCATTTTTGTGGTATTGATGGTCACATTAGACGAAATTGCTTTCATTATATTAAAATGCGTAAAGTTGAAAGTATGATTGGAAAGAAAAAGGCTAAAGCCAAGATGCATGTACCTAGGAAAAATAGAGCCAATTTGCATGATCCTAGGACATCTATGACCACTAGGAAAGAAAGTGTTTCTCATAGGTGGATTAGAAGAGATGAATTCTTTTGCTATGTTACTCAAATTGCCTTGAAGGCAAACTCTTCTAATTTTTAGTACTTAGATAGTGGGTGCTTTAGGCACATGACGGAAAACAAGAGTTTCTTTGAGATTGTTGTCATGGAGGAAGGGGGATTTGTCACCTTTGGTGATAGATCTAAAATTAGGGAAATGAACCATCTCCATTCCTGGATTACCCTCATTGTCCAATGCTTTATACGTTAATGGCTTGAAAGCCAATTTAATAAGCATTTCACATCTTAGTGATGAAGGACTTTCCGTCTTATTTAGCAAGAATGATTGTTCAATCCTAAAGCCCGATGGATAAACCTTATTGAAAGGGAAGAGATCTAATGACAATTGTTATTGTCTTGAGGCTAGAGTTGTCTCTTGTAATGTGTTCAATGATGAGCAAATTAAGTTGTGGCATGAAAGACTTGGCCACATGAACTATTGGGATTTACGAATCTTAGATAAGTTCAACGTTGTGCGTGGCCTTCCCAAACTTAGGAAGAAAGTCAATGGTGTTTGTGGACTTTGCCAACAAAGGAAACAAACCAAGAGCATGCACAAGAAGGACAAGTATCTCTCAACCAAGGAGCCCCTAGAGTTTCTCCACATGGATCATATGGGTCCCATGCAAACCGAGAGTTTAGGTGGAAATAGATACATTTTTGTTTGTGTAGATGATTTCTTTAGGTACACATGGACATATTTTCTTAGAGAAAAATCCAAACCTTTTGATAAGTTTAAAATGCTTTGCACTAAACTTCAAAATGAAAAAGACTCTAACATTAAAAGCATTAAACGAATTAGAAGTGACCATGGGAGAGAGTTTGAGAATGCCTACTTTGAAAGCTATTGCAATAGCTTAGGCATCTCCCATGAGTTTTTGGCTACTAGGACACCTTAACAAAATGGTGTTGTTAAGAGAAAAAATAAGGTCCTTCAAGAGATGACCTGTGTGATGTTGCTTAGCAACAATGTCCCTAGGAACCTATGAGCCGAAGCCGTCAACACGACTTGCTATATAGAAAATAGAGTCTTCCTAAAGCCCGGCACTAAGCAAACCTATTATGAGTTGTGGAGAGGTAGAAAGCCAAATGTTAGCTACTTTCACTCATTTGGAAGCAAATGCTATATTTTAAATGACCGTGATCAACTTGGCAAGTTTGATGCTAACAGTGATGAGGGTATCTTTATTGGCTATGCCTTGAATAATAGAGCCTATAAAGTTTTCAACTTGAAGACTCGAAACGTCATAGAATCATCTAATGTTGTCATAGATGATTGTAGGCTAAAAACTATTAACCATGAGGAGGAGGTTGATATAGTTGATGATTCTCCTTTGGAGAAGGTTGTGGAGACTCCTATTGATGGGAGGTCTAATCTTAATGATAAGGACACACAACCTATTGATAGAGTTCCTCTCTTGAACTCTAAAGAACCCGCTCCATGGGTTAGACATCTCTATGATAAAAATGAGATCATTGGAGAAGTGAATGAGGGTGTTAGGACTAGGCGTCAAATAGCTAATCTAATTAGCTACACATGCTACACCTCTCAAATTGAACCCAAAAAGGTTGATGAAGCATTAAATGATGAATTTTGGGTTCTTGCTATGCAAGAAGAGCTAAACCAATTTGAAAGGAATAAGGTTTTGACTCTAGTTCCTAGGCCTAAGAGCACTAATGTTATAGGCACCAAATGGATATATAGGAACAAATCCGATGGAGATGACAACATTGTGCATAACAAGGCAAGGCTTGTTGCATAAGGGTGCTCTTAAATTGAGGGTATCGACTTTGAGAGGATTTTTTCTCCCGTTGCCAGTTTAGAGTCCATTAGGCTTCTCTTGTCCATTTCTTGTGTGCACAAGTTCAAATTGCACCAAATGGATGTGAAGAGTGCCTTCTTCAATGGCTTATTTCAAGAGGAAGTGTTTGTTGAGTAACCCAAGGGGTTTATGGATGCACACCACCCCAACCATGTCTATCGCCTCAAAAAGGTGTTGTATGGGTTGAAACAAACAACGAGGGCTTGGTATTAGTGCCTCACTCAATTCCTTATTGACAATGACTACACAAGAGGTAGTGTTGACAAGACTTTATTCATCAAGAAAAACAATGATGAGCTTTTCATAGCTCAAATATATGTTGATGATATTGTATTTAGCTCTACCAACAATACCAAGGTCCAACAATTTGTTGATGTTATGTCTCATGAGTTTGAGATGAGTCTTGTTGGTAAGCTAAGTTACTTCCTAGGTTTGCAAATTAAGCAATTGAATGATGGGATTTTTATAACCCAAGCTAAATATGCAAAGAACCTAGTGAAGAAGTTTGGTCTTAAAAATGTCAAATATTGTGATACACCCATGAGTATCACTTTGAAGCTAAGCAAGGATGCTATTGGAAAAAGTGTGGAACAAACTCTATATTGGGGCATGATTGGTAGCTTGTTTTATTTGATCGCAAGTAGACCCAATATATCTTTTAGTGTGGGTGTGTGTGCTAGGTACCAAGTGAATCCTAAGGAGTTTCATCTCTCTTCCGTTAAGAGAATCATTCGCTATGTGAATGGGACATCCAACTATGGGATTTGGTACTCTTTTGACACTAATGCTAGTTTAGTTGGCTTTAGTGATGCAGATTGGGCAGGAAATTGCAATGATAAGAAGAGTACATCGAGCGGTTGCTTCTTTCTAGGGAACAACTTGGTGTCTTGGTTTTGCAAGAAGCAAAACTCGATTTCCTTGTCCATGGTCGAAGCCGAATACATTGTTGCCGAGAGTGGATGCACACAACTCCTTTGGATGAAGCAAATGTTAGTCAACTACGGATTCAATCAAGGTACTCTAACCCTCTTTTGTGATAACATAAGTGCCATTAACATCTCTAAGAATCCGGTGCAACATTCTAGGACTAAGCATATTGACATCCGACATCATTTCATTAGAGAACTAGTTGAGAACAAATGCATTGCACTTGAACATGTATGTACAAATGAACAACTAGTGGACTTATTTACTAAACCCTTAGATGCAACTAGGTTTCATGCACTTAGTAGATCTATTGGGATATGTCTAGTGGATTGATGTGGTATGGAAATTGACCCCATTAGGGGAACACAAGCAAAAAAAGCAATCTTGCATACTTGTCACATGCAAAAAATTGATATACATTATGCTTCTTTATTAATTGCTTGAGTATCTTGGTTGCACATATGCTTATATGTTTTTCTATTCAATAAATGTGGATCATTGCTTTGATTGCAATCCATATCATATTTATGTTCAAACATGCACTTTTGGACTAGGAGAAATACTGAGGAAGTACTCTTTGAATGACCTGTGATTATTCTTCATGACATGATAATTCTTAAATGACATGCTTAAAATAAAAAGCATGAATTCAAATGACATGCTAAAAAATGAAAAGCATGATTGTTGATTGCAAATTTCAAAATGCAAAATTGTGTGTGAAAAGCAAATGAGACTCAATTGAATAAAGGATCTTGTATCCGTTCTAAGGATTTTTAAAATCCAATGTCTCTCTTTCCTTATTTGTCGAACATGGCTACTATCATACTGGTATCTTACTCGAAAAAATCTAATAGGGTGCAAAAGTCGCGCATGACATGTTTTGGTTATAAAGTTGGATATAGTTGCCCTTTAAATGTGAATGAATGACATTTCTATATCTTTGCTGTGATTCATGACAAATGGTAAAATCAGATTGAAATCTTTAGGAAACCTTTGTCATTTGCTTTGCTAAATACCATTGATTTTTGGACTTGAACGCAACATATCTTGCATGCAAAGTATCTTTATCACACATTTTCTTAAAATAAATCTCTTTGTTTCTCTCCAATTAATTGACTTGCATAATGTTCTTGTATGCTACTATCTCTCTTTGCTACAAGTGACTCGGTTGGGGATACTCCTTTGCGTATCTCATGACAAAAAGAGGGAGTGGTATGTGGTAAGGGAAAGTGATAATTGAGAGTAGCTAATCCGCAAATTGAGGGGGAGTAACTCGTTAAGGGGGAGGGCATTGCATTGCACATTCATTGCATGATGTTGCTTGTTTTCTTTAAATGCAAATGCTTGTTTTGATTTCACTTGATCATCTCACATTGCACTTGTCTTCGAAAGTGTAGAATCTTACTTTGTTTTGAAGGATTGATTGTTCTACAAGAGATTGAAGACTTACAAATATAGCTTTTAAATATCTCTTTATAATGTAGAAAATAATTGTTGACCTTTAGTTTCAATTTTGTTGTGAGGATCAATGTGAGTGGTGGTTTTGTCACGAAATAGCCAAAGGGGGAGATTGTAAGTTCCTCAAGTTTGAGTGGCTTATTTCAGTGACAAACCACAATTGGGGTTTGACATGTAAGGGTAGCTTAGACATTGATGATCAAGCTCAAAGGCCCTCTCAAAACCTTAAGATGATAAACACTTCAAAGATAAAACACTTGTGCTTGTTCGCATTGAAGAGATCGTAGTTGCATACACACACAACTCATGCATATCTATACTTCTTGTATGTTGTGTGCTTTTATGTTTGTGCATTCATGTTCATAACTCTTCATGCATATGATTATTGCCATGCCATAAGTAGCTTTAGATTGCATGATTTTTTCTCTTGGCATGCTTTGGCCCAGGCGACCACTGTCGGTACCACTGTGGCCTTCACAACGGTAGCCACAACGGTGAGGATTTAGTCTCGGCCGCTCTGAAATTTCCCTTAAGTAGTAGTGTAAATATACCTAGAGGGGGGGGGGGGGGGGGGGGGGGGTGAATAGGTATAGGCTCCAAATTCTTCCAATTTAAAAATAATGCGGAATATATCAAAGAAAATGCACACTTGATTATTTTTAACAAAATTAATTGATTTCACTTATACAAGAGTTAATCAATTTACAAGATATGGAAGATAAAGAAAAGTAAAAACAAAAATGAACACAAGTTTTTTTTACATGGTAAAACCTCAAAGAGGAAACATCCACGGGTTGATACCACAACCACCGGCAAAGCAATCCACTATGTAAAAAAGGACTTACACACTCAAGTTATCACTCATGATATCCGCTCAAGCTATCAACTCCTAATCTACCCTCGAGCTAGTGAATCACCAAGCCTACTTCCTATCCGAGATGTATCATACACCTCTAGAAAGCAACTTTCTATCCAAGACGCTCACATCTCTAGGAAGATTTCTTGCTTGCCTATCCGGATCCTCCTGACCCTAGACAAGACTTCCTTGCTTGATTATCCAAGTCCTCCCGACTCTAATCAAGACTTCCTTGCTCTACCCACAAAGCTTCACTCACTTTGCTAGAGACATCAACCTAATGCAAGGCTATGATCTAAGTGATGCAAGTGATGCAAACACAAACAAATTAAGCTAGATGATCAATCAAGCAAAATGTACATGTTCAATAACAATCTAGAATATGCTTTCAATACACAATCACAAGATTATCTAGAAATCAAGACATGCAAATCAATAAGAACAAGGTATGATTATTCAATATATCACACTAAAAACCTAGTTCTTAGATCATGAAATAGAACCTAGAAAATAATATGAGACACATCATATATACATTTTCTAGAATCAATTTCAAACAAAATCAAGTTTAGCACATATATGTTCAAAGGAAATCACCAAGCTAAAACTAAATTGACAAATGATCAAACACCCCTAGCATATGATCTAACATACTTCTCAATAAATTTCATCAATCAAATAGTAAGAATCAAGAGATGATCAAAGATGAAATTGAAAAAGAAGAAGTTGAACAAACAACCTTGAACTCGTAATGAAGATCAGGCTGCTGGGAACAATGACGAAGTCAGCTCCCTCTGGAAATACTTAGGGTTTGTAGCTCTTCTCAAGACCAACAATTTTGGCTTTTGAATCGATTGATTTCGAGCTCGTATGAGATAGTTATGATCAAAATAAGAAAACAAAAATGTGAAGAAATTCTGCAGAAATGTTCTTCAAGTTCTTGAAAATCTTCAACCAGTGTGGAGGGAAAGAGAAGAGTTTAAAAGGAGGAAAGAGAGAGATTTTTTGGGCAAATCAGCACATGCCATGTCACCCTCCCATGGGGGGTGCGTGGGCCTCACGGGGGCAGAAAGCCCCTCTGGCCGTGAGGCTCACGGCCTCCCTCACGGGGTGGCTCACGTGGCCTCTTGGCCACTCTCACCTCTCTCGCGCACTCTCACGTTCTTCAGCCATACCTTGGGCATCTGAACTCCGATTTTGAATCCGTTTTTGGATTACGAACCGTGACTCCCTCACGCATGACAACGACTACACAAATTTGAAAAATGGTTGAGAATTCATCTCAAAAAACTACGATGAAGTCAACTCAACGAATGAGAACGAAAAGTAGCGTAGCTACATCGTTTGGACTCGAAACCTTATGAATGAGTAACCGAAATGACCAGACCTCAATAAGGCATCAAATAAGAACATGTTCAAGTCCAAAACATAAAATACACAAACAAATAAACACATATTCACACAAGCATGCCACATCAAAGAGATAGTCACAAAGCATGCAATTCTACAATGTTTGTCAATACAAGATCAATGCATGAGCACACTATGAAGTGTGTAAATGTGTTATACCAAATGTTTGAATCACGATGCAGGGACACACATGTATGAATTGTGTGTGTGTGCGCTAACGCCTTGCAAGAGGATAGGAGTCAAGATATACCTTTGACGCTTTTCACCTCTTGAAGATGACTTTTGCACTAGACATTGCTTCTTCACCTTTTAAGCTTCTTTTCTTCCAAGAACATCTTAAGCAATAACTAATACAAATATATAGCGTTTTGCAATGGAATCAAGCCAATACAAATCATAAACCTTACACGCTCTCTTGACCGTTGTGGTTTTCCGCAGCGGTAGGCACAACGGTTTGCGTCCATCGCTTACCGCTATCATAACCGCTGTGGAAGCCACAGTGGTCGGCACAGCATTTTGTTGACCTAATTGCATTTATTGATCACCGCTATAGCTTTGGCAGCGATACCCGCAACAGTCGTCCCCTGTTTTTGCAAAATGTCGTAGCTTTGTTTTGGACACCTATGTAAATATTGCTTTCTCTTTAGGTCATCCTAATTACTCAAAAATTCATATTTTTCATTGAAAGCATTTTCAAAGAGAGAAATTCATCCAAGAACTCATCTTTGACTACTCAAATTATTTCCATATGCATCAATCATTCTCTAGCATCATCTAGGATTATCTAGGATGCATCTATGCATGGGTCTTCTTCAAGACACTTGATTTAATAAGTTGAACACCATACTCATCCACTTTAGTGTTCTTTCTTATTAATTAATCTCTTTTATCACTTGTATGCTTTTAAATTAAATTCTATTTACAAGATTGAGATTATTGTGTTGATTGATTAAGAGTTGTATTTTGATAGCTATTGCCTAGGATTGCTTAATCTTGATAGCTATGTTGTATGCCATGTCATATAGCAATATTGATATCTAGGATAGTTATTATTGTCATCTTTCGTCCTAGATAAGCATTTAGTGTAATCTAGCATTAATTGCATAATTGAATATCATGATATTCACTTAGGTTGTTGATCTCTGTAGTTAGAATTAAGTCTTGTGGCTAAGGTTGCTTAGTCCACAAGCAAATTGATTTAGGTTTGCTATTAAATGCCTATTGGGTAGTAGTGGTGGGTTAGTGACCGTATAGGGTTTGATGTGGTCAACCTAGGTTCTAAACTGTAAGTGCCTCAAGTTTGATTGGCTTATTTCGGTGACAAACCACATGTGGGGTTTGATGTAAAGGTAGCTTAGGCTTTTGATGGTTGGTGCTTTGCATAACTAAGGCCCTCTTAAGTCCTCATGAGAAGAAGCACCAAAGGTAAATTTCTTAGTGCTTACTTGCTTTAAAGAGATATAGTTGCACACACTCACAACTCATGCATATCTTTAATACTTGTAGGTTGTGTGTTACTTGTATGTGCATTCTTGTTTTAACTATTCATGCATTTATTAATTGCCATGCCTTTAAGTAGCTTAAGATTGAATTTTTATTACTTAAGCCTTGCATGGTTCAAGAGACCGTTGTTGGTACCACTGCCGGAATCCGTAGCGGTGAGTGCTTTGTTTTGTAGCTCTTCTGACCGCTGTGGTTTTCTGCAGTGGTAGGCACAGCGGTTTTACGTATAGCGCTTACCGTTTTCATAACAACTGTGGAAGCCATAGCAGTAAGCACAACGTTTTGACCTGATGCTTTTTAATTGACACCGATATGGTTATCGCTGTGGCTTTGATAGTGGTACTCACAACGATCTACCCCTGTTTTTTTCAAAATGGTGTTGCGTCAATTGGGACACTTATATAAACGTTGCTTTAACTGTAGGTCGTCCCCAATGACTCAAAAATTATATTTTTAATTGAGAGCATTTTCAAAGAGAGTTTTTTATTCAAGAATTCATCTTTGATCATCTTTGATCACTCAAATCATTTCCATGTGCATCAATCATTCTCTAGCATCATCTAGGATCATCCAGGATGTATTTTTACATGGGTCTTCATCAACACACATGCTATGGTAAGTTGAACACTAATTTCTTCTAATCTTAGTGTTAGGATTGTTTAATCTAAGTTAGTTAAGCTTTATGCCATGTCATATAGCATTTGATATCTAGGATTGATTTAATTGTCATCTTATAATCTTAGATAAGTATTTAGTGTTCCCTAGCTCTATTTGCATTTTGAATAACATTTATATTCACATAGGCTATTTAATCTTTTCATTGAGAAGTAAGTCTTGTGGCTAAGGTTGCTTAGGCCACAAGCAAATTGGACTAGTTTCACTTTTAAAGGCCTACGGATAGTAGTGGTGGGTTATAGACCGTGAGAGGTTAAGGTTAACTTAGGTTGTAAACACCATTGCAATTAGTGGATTTGAGGTTCGTGTATGGCGCACATAACAACCCATGGTTTTTTCCCTGTTGAGGGTTTCCATATAAAAATCAAGCGTCTTTTAATTTCCGCACTATTATGCTTGATTTATTGAATTGACTAGTTTAGGGGTTATTTTTGTAAAATTGACTAAATGCGAAAACTTGGTAATAATCGATTAAAATCTATTCACCCCCGCCGCCAACCCCCCCCCCCCCCCCCCCCCCCCTCTAGATAATATTAGAACACACGTTATTTGTTTCATAAACACCATTACAATTAGTGGATTCGAGGTTCGTGTGTGGCGCACATATCAGCCCATGGTTTTTCCTTGTTGAATGTTACCACGTAAAAATCAAGTGTTATTTAATTTTCGCATTTTACACTTGATTGTTGTTTTGACTAGTTTGGGGTTTTTATTAAATATTGACTAATCAAGAAAATTTGGTAATTAACTTGATTAAAATCTATTCAGCCCCTTCTAGATATAATTAGACACGCCATATTAGTTTCACACACAATAGTGGAATCCACTCATTCTTGCGAGAAGTAGATGAGTAGTTCCCTTAAGGGTTGATTTAGGACTTGAACGATTAAGAGCGCTCTCCTTCTTCCGTAAAGGAATGAAGGATATAATCATTCATTAGAGGATCAATGATACTTAAAGGAAAATATATAATTAGAGAGATATAACGGACTTTATGACCTAGCTCTAATTATAAACTACTTGTGAAGGATCATACCATATGTAATAGCTATATCGATGAACACTGATAATTTGGTTATGTAAAACATCTATAGTTACGAGAGTACAACATTGGGTTTTTAGTGGAACAACTCCGAGGTTAATAATTGTGAAATATTAATTAAAGAGTTTAATTAATTTTTCTACGTATTATTGGAGCTCAAAACTGTGGGTCTATTAGGTCCCCTTACTAGCCCTTTACGATTGATAGTAATAAGGCTCACGGAGAATTGGATGATCCAATTAATTATGTTACGAAAGGAACTTAAATATATTCTAGGAATTAATTAAATGATGTGATTATTTAATTAATATATTATTTAATTGATGAATTAAATATTATTAAATAATATGATTATTTAATTGACATATTAATAATTAAGAATTATTAATTGTTATTTTGAGGTTTAAGTTTCGAACCTTGACAAGAGCAAAAGAATAAAATAGTAAGAGATTATTTTTATTTGCTTTAAAGAGGTCAAAGGTTCAAACTCTAGTGGTAACAGAATTAAAATGGATTTAGAATCCTATGATCCTGGTATATAAGATGTACTTATCAGGAAAAAGAAACTAACTGAAACCCTAAGAGAGATAGAGAGGTGTGGTTACATTAAAAAGAAAAAAGAAAAAAGTTTCGTCTTCCTTGAAGCTTGGCCGAATTCACAAGAGGAAGTAAGGTGTTGTCTTCCAGATCTCTCATGCCTCCATTCAACTGCTCCTGAAATCTGTGACGTGCCCACACACACAGTTGCTAGATTGCGGGACATTGCTCGAAAGGCTTAATGGTGAAGGATCGAAAAGAAAACGAAGGAGTGTTATTCAAAGGTATAAAAACAAATCTCTTCCTCATATTCGTGTATACAAAAGGTCCGAAGACAATAAAATTTTTAAAACCTATCGTTCTTAACTCTTGATTTTCTGCTGCGTGACTTACAAATTCTTCAAGAGGCAAATTCAAGTGAATATACCTTTCACTCTTGAAGTCATGAAGCTGCTCAGAAGCTTGTCATCGAGAACCTAAGCTACCCATTACAAGATCATCCCCAATATGGTTTGTCAAGAAATAAGCCAATCATAAAAACAAGATCCTTACAATTTCCATTGTTAGGTAAGAACAAATCTCCATCTCATTTATTGTTCTTTTCCTTCTAGGCTTCACATTTATTGCATTTATTTGAAGTTGTGGAGATTGTTTGAGGTTTAGTTAATAACTTGGTTGTTGGGTAGTTAATTCAACATCTAGTTAAGCATTATATGTTGTTGTCTAACATATTTTGCAATAAGCATTTATATATGTTCATTTAGACATTTTTTATTACAATGATTGTTGGGTATATTATATTCACATCTAGTTAAGAATTTTTGTGTTTGTCTCACATAAATTTGCATTGAACATTCACTTACATGTTCACTTAGGCATTTAACTCTCTTCATTGAGTTCAAGCCTTGTAGCCACAAGTGGTGGTTAACAAGCAAAGGGAAAGTCTTGCAACCAAAGGTATTGGTTGGCAAGCAAGTGCTAAGACCTGCTATAAAAGGCCCGATGGGTAGATTAGGAGGTGCTCACGCCAAGATTAATGGATCGGGTGATACCACTATGATTGAACCAATAGTGGTGAATGAGAAGTGACCATAGCCTGAGGTTGTCTAGAGTGAGAGTCCGTGTATTACTTGAAAGAGTAACCTACTTTTTATATAGTGGATTTATGTGGCTTAATTGGCTAGCGAGAGTAGTCTCATGGGTTTTTACTAGTTAGAGGTTTCCCACGTAAAAGTCAAGTGTTCTCTAATTTCCGTATTTTTATACTTGATTTTTATAGTGTTGTTTGCCATTAACATTGACTAATTAAAAAATTGATAAATAACCTATTCGCTCCCTCTCTAGGTTAATTGTATTTGCAATAGACATATTTTCAATCGCTGGTTTTTAAGTTTATCCCACTTAAACATGTTTAACCATGAAGTTCAAAGATAAAAGTTGCAATAAAAGTACATTAAACCTTTTATTTCATACATCAATAGTTCAAGGGGTGATCGTTAACCCCCTTAAAGTTGACTTTGATTGATTGATAAAAAGACCAAATTGATTGTATTGTTGAAGGTCTTTTCATTTTGAATAAAACCCATGAGAGAGAGAGAGAGAGAGAGAGAGAGAGAGAGAGAGAGAGAGAGAGAAATGGAGAAAGGGATGATTCAGGTAAGGAAGGAGAGAAGAAGATGAAGTTTGTAGAGACAGAGATGGATATGGGTTTTCGCAAATGGAAAGGAGATGGGATTTCGGCATTTCACAAATGGAGAAGAAGATGGAATCTAGTTTGTTTGGAGAAATTATTTTTTGGTTTTTTTTGTTTTTAATATAATAATTTTTGTTAACATAATAAACTTTATAAAAACTTCAGAATTTTATTCCAATTTTGCCCTTACATGTGCAAGGCACGTGACGAGAAGATGGATGGAAAGTGGGTTCTGTCTCCATTCCGTCAATTATTGCCAATTTTCGATAGTTCAAGGGGTTTACTACCAAAAAAAAAGTTCAGATGGCACATTGCTACCTCGTGTATAATTCTGGGACATTGTTGCAATTAACCCTATGATATTATTTCATATTTGCCCCTTGATAAGAACCCAAGTGAAGAGCACATGACAAAAAAATGGATGAAAATGAAGTTCCATTACTTTTTTGCCAACTTCTGCCAATAAATGAAAGTTCAAATGGTTTACTACCTAAAAAAAAAAAAGTTCAGGGGGCATATTGCTACCTCGCGTATAATTCAGTGGTCATTGGTGCAATTAACCCTTGTTTTTGATATAATAATTTTTGTTAAAATAAAAAAAAAAAAAAAAATGGGTTATTGGCACAGTTGCCCCCTAAATTATACCCGAGTTTGCATTCCCTACCCCCCCCCCCCCCCCCCCCCCCCCCCCCTTTTTTTTTTTTGTAGGCGTTAAACACCCTGAACTCACATAAATTGGCAACCATCGACAGAATGGCGACGGAACCCTTGTTCCGTCTTCTGACTTAGACACGTGTGCCTCACGTATCAAACCACTAAGGGCAATTTAGTCAATTGAAGGGTATCTTTTTGGGGGTATGTTGCAAATGGAAACTTTGTATTTAATTAAATTAAAAATCAAAAAATTAAATAAAATTAAAATAAAAAACCAACAAAATTCAAAACTTTCCGGAATTAAAAAGAAATCAAAATCAAAATTAAAACTTTCTAGAATTAAAAAGAAATCAAAATCAAAATCAAAATCAATTTTTTTTTTCTATTCATGACAATAAAAACCCAGTTTCTATTTATGACAATCAGTTTTGATTTTTTCTATTCGATTTTTTTTTTCTAGTTCTTCAGAATCAACACCAGAAACCAAACCCAATTGTAAGGTCTCATATTTTGATTGACTTATTTCGTGAACAAACCACATATAGGGCTTTTTGTAAGGGTAGCTTAGGCATATGATGGTTGGTGATTTGCACAACCAAGGCCCTCTCAAGACCTCTAGAGAAAAAGCACTAAAGGTAAATTCTAGTGCTTACTTGCTTTGAAGAGATCTAGTTGCACACACTCACAACTCATGCATATCTCTAATACTTGTATGTTTTGTGTTTTTATATGTGTGCATGCATGTTCTTGAACGTCTCTTCTTGCATGTTTATTTGATTGCATCTTGTTCTATGATAATGCCATGACATGTTAGGCATTAGGATGCATTCAATTCCCACACTTGCACTTCATGTTTGTTAGCTTTAAGTGTAGTGTAATTCGTTTCCCGAAGGATGTTCGGAAATGTCCACGCGTGCATGTTAGTGTGCATAGTTTTGTGCGATGATCGCCGTTGGATATGCCCTTGGCTTCTCCTTTGGTTTCACCATTTCTGGTGAAACGGCGATTGAAATCGACGGCTTGACCGTCGATTGAAACCTCCCTTTGAGACCTGATTATTTTTGTCTCGGGTCCAAAACGGCGGTTATGATCAGTGGTTATGAAACCGCCGAATGAAGTCGCCGAAGTTTCCTGATGCTCTTGGGATTCAATTTGGCAGTTCAATTCGGCGGTCCCGACTGCCAATTGAAACCGCCGATCGTGCGATTTCAGGGGCAAACTTGTCTTTTCACATGCCCTGTTTTTGGTCTCTATAAATACATCCTTATCTCTGGTTCCCAAACTAAGTCTTGCATTCTAAGAACCCTAGAGAGATATTTAGAGAGACTTAAGTGAAAAAGCTTAACGATTACATCTTTATTTCTCTAAACCCATTCCCACATGCATAAATCATCATCTAAGCATCATCTAGGATCATCTAGCATGTGCTAATGCATGGGTCTTCTTCAACACACATAGCATGGTATGTTGAACACTATTATCTTACATAATTAGTGTTTTTACTTATCAATTTTATCTCATCTATTACTTGTATGTGTTTAGATTAATTTCTACATACATGATTAAGATTATGTGTTGATTGGGTTATTTTGTGATAGCTAGGCTTTAATGTTTATATGCCATCTAGCTAATTAATCTCATTTAAATGATTGAGATTGTTTTTTGATAGCTATTGTATCTAGGATTAGTTATCCTTTACTTAGCTAAAGTTGTATGCCATGTCATATAACTATTCTCATATCTAGGATTGATTTTATTGTCATCATATAATCCTAGATAAGCATTTAGTGTTCCCTAGCTCTATTTTCATATTTGGATATATCATATATATTCACTTAGGGTGTTGATCTCTTCGGAGAAGTAAGTCTTGGTCTAAGGTTGCTATTACAGGCCTGCGGGTAGTAGTGGTAGGTTACAGACCGGGATTAGGCTATAAACATCATTACAAGTAGTGATTGCGAGGATCAAGCAATTGGACTAGGTTCACTTTTACAGGCCTACGGGTAGTGGTAGCAGGTTATAGTCCAAGCACAGTTGAGGTCAACCTAGAATGTAAACGTTATCACAATTAGTGGATTTGAGGTTCGAGTGTGGCACACTTACCAGCCCGTGGTTTTTCCCTGTTTAGGGTTTCCACATAAAAAATCAAGTGTCATTTATATTTCCACACCTTTACACTTGATTTATTGTTTTGTGAATTGGGGTTATATTTGTAATATTGACTAATCCGAAAAATTTGGTAATAACGAATTAACAGCCCATTCACACACCCTCTAAGTTGTATTTATTAGACACGCACGCGAATACGGGAATTCATTATTCCTTTCACCAATCGCCAAGACCAAACCCACACCATCATTCATCTCGATCACCAAACCCTAGCCTTCTAATTTTTTCCAAAAATCGTATAGACCCAAAAACAGACCCAGAACACCAAGAATACCTATCCAGAAACCTAGAAAACCATGAACACCAGTCAAACCACCCACCCAAACACGAAACACAGAAATCGCAAACCACCCACAATACCATAGAAGATTTCATGTTCTGGTGGCTAGAAATCAACAACACCATAACCCAAAAATTGCACCAGTTGACCACAACCAAAACCCAAACACGAAATCAACAACACCATAACCCAGAAATCACACCAATCAACCATAACCAAAACCCAAACACGAAATCGATGAAATAGAAGAGAAAGACGGAAGAGACAATATGGACTGGAGATTGGCAATGGAGTGGATTGACACAAACGGATTCACTGAAGAGAGAATCTCAATGCAGATGTTGATTTCGATTTGGGTGGCCACCAGAACGGCGTCGGCGCATGGAGTGAGCAGAGTGGAAAGGACGATGTCTTCGTCGGCGGAGGCGTGTGGAAGGAGAAGATCGAAGATGGATGAGCTATGATGGTGAGGGTTGGTTGGTAAACGAAGTAGATCTTCATTAGGTTTTTTTTTTTTTTTTTTTTTTTTCCTGAGATTTTTTATGCAAATGTTCTAATGTTGGTGGTGGAACTGTTGATGTCAAACAAAAAAGGTTTTTATTTTTTTAATTATTTTTTTGGGATATTATTATTTCACCCCCTGTAGTTTACCATTTTCTAAATTTGCCCCCTTTAGTTTTAGAAATGGCCGGTTTCCCCCTTAAAAACCAAATTATTCGAATATATTCCCCTTCCGTCAGCTTTTCTGTCTAAAATCACGTTGACCGTTAAAATAGAAAATGAAAAGACAACTTTACCCCTAATCATTCCCCAACCCCCACCCCCACCCCCGAGGTTTGCCATATTAGATAAACTGGTCTCTCTAGTTTCAATAATAGCCAGTCAATCCCCTGAAACCCAAAATATTGGTCATTTTGCCCCTACTATCAGGTTAATTAAAAAATTAAAACACCTCTATCAGGGATTGAACCTTTGACCTCGTGGTTTATTCTAACCAACAGAGCTACTCCAGCACATTTTTGGAAGTTTGTGATTTAAATGTATATATATAGTTATAAAATTTGTTTAAAATAATTTAAATCTGTTTATATAATTTAAAATAAACTCATATATATAAATAGGGGTTGTCTATAGAACAACGGTGTACTAAACACCGCTACCTGTTGTTTACCTATAAACTTGTTGAGCAGGTTACTATTTAATCCAAGGCAATTTAAATTTTTGCTTTATTAACTGTTCCCTAGGTAAAACAATCATTTCTTTTCAAATTTAAAAAACAATCAATGCAGCTGACAAATAACAATAAATGCATTTCAAATTTAAACAACAATCATTTATTTTTAAATTAAATATGTTCCCGTCATTCGTTTGGCATTTGTACTGTGTGATAACACTCGATATGAGTAAACAGCATTTAAAATGTGTGATTACATTAGATAAAGGTAATCATCATTAAAAATATGTGATAACAGTCGATATAGGTGAATAGTTAAAAATATAATGGGGCTGGTGAATCTAATGTCCAACAAAGTAAGAGGATGGATAGAGCTTTGGGTATAGATTTCAACCCCCTTGTCCGAGTGTTCGAGTTTGATATATTTAATTTTTTTGTCTAGTATGAGAAGTTTTATTTTTTGCAATGAAATAATTGACAATAGTCCCACACCAGGCATACATGCCCATTGCACTTACATCATTCATAACAACAACAACAGTAGTATAATCCAGAAACTTCATTTCTTGTTGTGCTTTTTTTATAGATTCCACATACATCTCTCTTATAAAAAAAATAAAAAAAAGAATTAAAAAACCATATTAAAGTCAGACAAGCCCAGGTCTCAAAGAGCTCTAGCTCGTCAATAGACAAGTCTAAGAACCCCAAGACGCAAGCCCATCGTTACTTCAATAGGTTTATATGCTAGGCCCAGTTGGGAGACCTATTGTTCAATGTCTAGGCATTACTTTACTACTTATAAACCATTTTAATCCCTTTTTATTTTTCAATATGGGATTTACATTACACAGTGTTTCAATAAAACGGTTCCACCCTCTGCAACGAGTGATATTTACATAATAATATTGTGATTGTATCAAAATATTTACAATCACAAATACCATTTTCAGTTAAAAAAAACCTTTGAAATTTCCCTTAAGTAGTAGTGAAATATACCTAGAGGGGGGGGTGAATAGGTATAGGATCCAAATTCTCCCAATTTAAAAATAATGCGGAATATATCAATGAAAATGCACACTTGATTAAATTTGACAAATTAATTGATTTCACTTATACAAGAGTTAATCAATTTACAAGATATGCAATCAATGAAAGATATGGAAGACAAAGAAAAGTAAAAGAAAAATAAACACAAGTGTTTTTACGTGGTAAAACCTCAAAGAGGAAATATCCACGGGTTGATACCACAACCACCTGCAAAGCAATCCACTATGTGAAAAAGGACTTACACACTCAAGCTATCAGTCATGATATCCGCTCAAGCTATCAACTCCTAATCTACCCTCGGGCTAGTGAATCACCAAGCCTACTTCCTATCCGAGATGTATCCTACACCTCTAGAAAGCAACTTCCTATCCAAGATGCTCACGTCTCTAGGAAGATTTCTTGCTTGCCTATCTGGATCCTCCCGACCCTAGACAAGACTTCCTTGCTTGATTATCCGAGTCCTCCCGACTCTAATCAAGACTTCCTTGCTCTATCCACAAAGCTTCACTCACTTTGCTAGAGACTTCAACCTAATGCAAGGCTATGATCTAAAGTGATGCAAGTGATGCAAACACAAACAAATTAAGCTAGATGATCAATCAAGCAAAATTTATATGTTCAATGACAATCTAGAATTCCAACACACAATCACAAGATTATCTAGAAATCAAGACATGTAAATTAATAAGAACAAAGGTATGAATATTCAATATTTCACACTAAAAACCTAGTTCTTAGATCATGAAATAAAATCTAGAAAATAATATGAGACACATCATATATTCATTTTCTAGAATCAATTTCACACAAAATCAAGTTTAGCACATATATGTTCAAAACAAATCACAAAGCTAAATCTCAATTAACAAATGATCAAACACCCCTAGCATATGATCTAACATACTTCTTAACAAATTTCATCAATCAAATAGTAAGAATCAAGAGATGATCAAAGATGAAATTGAAAAAGAAGAAGTTGAACAATCAACCTTGACCTCGTACTAGAAATCAGGCTGCTGAGAAACATGACAAAGTCAGCTCCCTCTGAAAATGCTTGGGGTTTGTAGCTCTTCTCAAGACCAACAATTTTGGTTTTTGAATCGATTGATTTCGAGTTCATATGAGAAAGGTATGATCAAAATAAGAAAATGAAAATTGAAGAAAATGTGCAGAATTTCGTGAAAATCACTTCAAGTTCTTCAACAAGTGTGGAGGGAAGGAGATGAGTTTAAAAGGAGAAGAGAGAGGAAATTTTCGAGCCAATCACCACCTGCCATATCACCCTCCCATGGGGGGCGCGTGGGCCTCACGGGGGCAGAGGGCACCCTTGGCCGTGGGGCCCACGGCCTCCCTCACGGCCAGGCCAAGTGGCCTCACGCGCTCCAGACCACTCTCGCGCGCTCCTTCGGTTCTTTAGCCCGTATCTTGGGCATTCGAACTCCGATTTTGAATCCGTTTTCGGATTACGAACCATGACTCCCTCACGCACGACGATGACTACACAAATTTGAAAAATGGTTGAGAAATCATCTTGTAAAATGACAATGAAGTCAACTCAACGAATGAGAACGAAAAGTAGCATAGTCACATTGTTTGGACTCGAAACCTTATGAATGAGTAACCGAAACGACTGGAACTCAATAAGGCATCAAATAAGAACATGTTCAAGTCCAAAACACAAAATACACAAACAAATAAACACATATTCACACAAGCATGCCATATCAAAGAGATAGTCACAAAGCATGCAATTCTACAATGTTTGTCAATACAAGATCAATGCATGAGCATACTATGAAGTGTGTGAATGTGTTATACCAAATATTTGAACCACAATGCAGGGACACACATGTATGAATTGTGTGTGTGTGCGCTAACGCCTTGCAAGAGGATAGGAGTCAAGATATACCTTTGACGCTTTTCACCTCTTGAAGACGACTTTTGCACTAGACATTGCTTCTTCATCTTTTAAGCTTCCTTTCTTCAAAGAACATCTTAAGGAATAACTAATACAAATATAGAGCATTTTGCAATGGAATCAAGCCAATACAAATCATAAACCTTACAACCTTATTAAAGTTAGACTAGCCCAGGCTTCAAAGGGCTCTAGCTCGTCAAAAGGCAAGCCCAAGAACCCCAAGACCCAAGCCTATCGTTACTTCAATAGGTTTATATGCTAGGCCCAGTTGGGAGGCCTATTGTTCAATGTGTAGGCATTACTTTACTACTTATAAACCATTTTAATCCCTTTTTATTTTTCGATGTGGTATTCGCATTACACAGTGTTTCAATAAAACGGTTCCACCCTCTGCAACGAGTGATATTTACATAATAATGTTGTGATTGTATCAAAGTACTTACGATCACAAATACCATTTTAAGTTAAAAAAACCTTATTAAAGTTAGACTAGCCCAGGACTCAAAGGGCTCTAGCTCATTAAGATGCAAGCCCAAGAACCCCAAGACCCAAGCCCATCGTTACTTCAATAGGTTTATATGCTAGGCCCAGTTGGGAGGCCTATTGTTCAATGTCTAAGCATTACTTTACTACTTATAAACCATTTTAATCCCTTTTTATTTTTCGATGTGGTATTCGCATAACACGGTGTTTCAATAAAACGGTTCCACCCTCTGCAACGAGTGATATTTACATAATAATGTTGTAATTGTATCAAAATACTTACGATCACAAATACCATTTTAAGTTAAAAAAAAACCTTATTAAAGTCATATTAGCTCAAGCCTCAAAGGGCTGTAGCTTGTTAAGAGACAAGCCCAAGAAACCTAAGACCCAAAGCCCATGGTTCCTTCTTACGATTATATTTTTTATTTAGTGATTATATTAATATACAGTCAATCACATAATATTTGGAACATGGATTCGATTGAAATAATTGTTATCGATGATTTCACATGTAATTATACTTAATATTTTGTAATTATAATTATATATTTTCAAACACAGAATATATATAAAATGTATTGTAATGACTAGCCTAAGCATCAAAGGGCTCTAGCTCGTCAAGAGACAAGCCCAAGAACCCAAAGACCCAAATCCCATCATTACTATTTACGATTATACTATTTTCTAAGTGATTATATAGTTTAATTGTCAATCACATAACATATGTAATATGGATTCTATTGAAACTGTTTATATTGACTTTTTTAATGTAATTATACTATTTAAATTATAAATGTAATAATATATTTTCAAACACAGAATCTATAAAATGAATTCTAATGACTAGCCCAAGTATCAAAGGGCTCTAGCTCGTCCAGAAAAGCGCAAGAACCCCAAGACCCAAAGCACATCATTGCATTTTACGATTATACTATTTAGTGAGTGATTATATATATAAATTGTCAAACACAAAACATATGTACTATGGATTCTGATTGAAACTGTTTATATCGACTTGTTTAATGAAATTATATTTTTGAAGTGATAATTGTATATAAATATATTCAAACGCAGAATATATGTAAATTGTGTTCTAATGACTAGCCAAACCCTCAAAGGGCTCTAGCTGGTCAAAAGACAAGCCCAAGAACCCCAAGACCCAAAGCCCACCCTTACTGTTTACGATTATACTGTTTAATAAATGATTATCGAAATAAATAGTCAATCACGTAGGTTATGTAATATGGATTCTGATTGAAAGTTTTTATATATCTAAAGATGTAATTATTATTATATATTTTCAAACACATAATATATGTAAATTGTATTCTAGTCGGTATTTTGCCCAAGAACCCCAAGACCCAAAGCACATAATTACAATCTACGATTATACTGTCTACTAAAGTGATTATATATATAAATAGTCAATCACATAACATATGTAATATGGATTCTGATTGAAACTGTTTATATCGACTTTGTTATTAAAATTATATTTTAGTAATGGTAATTGTATATTAATATATTCAAACATAGAATATATGTAAATTGTATTCTAATGACTAGTCCAAGCCTCAAAGGGCTCTAGCTGGTCAGGAGACAAGCCCAAGAACCCCAAGATCCAAAGCCTATAATTACTGTTTACGCTTATACTGTTTACTAAATGATTATCCAATAAAATAGTCAATCACACAAGAATATCCAAATAAATAGTCAATCATACAAGTTATGTAAATATGGATTCTGATTAAAAGTGTTTATACATATAAAGATGTAATCATTATTATATATTTTCAAACACATAATATATGTAAATTGTATTCTAGTTGGTATCTTTAGAATATGTTGTCATGCATTAAATAAAATCGTGACCACATTACATAGATAATATGGATTCTAACTGATGCATATAACCTATCCCACCAACAGCGTGCTATGCAGCTCAATAGTGTGTGTAACAGACTATTGGTGGGATACCACCCACACATTAACCGACGATTCTTGATACATTGAATAAACTCGTGACCAAACAACAATTATCATCATACAAGAATAAACGACAATAAAACATAAATCTGGGGAGCAAAAATTATCCATCGAAACATGTTCAAGCAAATATATTTGTACATTTCAAAAATTTCATCCAGAATGTAATCATGTTCATATTGAACCGTTGCAATCAAATCTAACATTGGCCATTAATGAAACACATTGCAGATCAAAGAATAAGCAATAGATAAATTCTCTTAGAAAAGCAAAAATTATCCGTCAAAACATGTTTAATCAAATCTGGTTTCATTTTCAAAACTTGCGTGCCGAAGGTAATCATATTCGTATTGAACCATTGCAATCATATGAAACATTGGCCATTGAACAAACAGGTACTATCACTATAAATCATCCATCCAACACATAACAGATCAAAGAAGAAGCAACACTAATAAATGTTTTTCGAATGTGGATTCTATAAAGAATAAGACATACATATTTTTCATGTTCAGTGTGTGCAAAAACATTTTTCAAACACTAATTACCCCAAAAACCATTTAACAAACACGTGCAAAGATTACGAAACCAATCAAAACATCTTCAAACTTTCAGTACAAAAGCTTGAAAAAACCTACAAGAAACAAAAATATAAACATTTACAAAGATCAGACCGTGCGATTTTCACAAACCTCATAGGTCTGTCAATCTTATCACATAAGCCTCTCGTTAACAGAAGAATAGTTGCGTGATGGACAATGTTTAGTGAAAGGAACAACAGCGGCGTGATGAAAAGAGTTGTATTTAGGATTTCAAATCGTGAATCCAAGACAGAGAGATGCTAATGTGTTTTGATGTTAAAAATAAGAGTAAAAAATGAAATTATAATTCGGCTTTGCATTGGAAATTGTTGTAATAATAAAATTCAGGTTGTGCATGCGTTACACATGGCTTTGTTTTAAATTCAGACCAACCCATGTCAACTAAAACAACCAATAGAAAGAGAATATTTTAAAAACTTGGAAATGAATAGTTTGAAGTTATAATTCGGCTTTACATTGGAAATTGTTGTAATAATAAATTTCAGTTTGTGCATGCGCGTTACACATGGCTTTGTTTTAAATTCGGACCAACCCATTTTAACTAAAACAACCAATAGAAAGAAAATATTTTAAAAAGTTGAAAATGAATAGTTTGAAGTTAAGAGATTTCCCACCTAATCAGTTGAGTATTAATGAGTACAATCTATGTTATTGAGAAATTAAATATCAACCAGCAAACTAAATTTTTATTGAAGAGCGTAAGAGGTTTGGATAAGCCTGTATCCCAATTGGCCACTCTTTTTATAAAATAAATAAAACAAAATCTAAAGCAGATGCTACATCATTATATTTTTGGGAAGCCCTAAACTCTGCACATATTTTATGCCCTACATAGTTCGTATGTACACACCTAAATAAAAAATCCTGTTATAATTATTCGTTGGAAAGTGTAAACAACATTTCGTTTATGTAATATACTTTTTTTATAAGCTCCTTTCAGATTGATCTCAGCCGTTGGTTTGTTTAATATAATGATCATAGCTTCACACTAGTTGCAGTAAATGGTTACCTCAATGTTACCAATTGGACTACAAAATTAACATCTAAATATCAATTAGAGAACATTTTTGCTCACCCCGTTTCAAGGGAGGTAACCATTACCCCCCTCCCAAATGGATGACATGTGTCTAGGGAGGTAATTATGTTTGGGATGGGGGTAATGCTTACCCCCCTTGTAGGAGGGTGAGCAAAAATGGACTATCAATTATTGTCAACAAGCCTACAAAATTAGCATGGAAAAACGTAAGAGATATCAAATAGCCAGCCACCCTACGTAATGATTAATGATTGATGATTATTATATACAAATAACACCTTCCATGCATGTATACGATCTCTCTGTCCCAATTACTCCATTCTAAACCAGAAGCATAACATCCTTCAGATTTTTTTAAAATATCTAAATTCTTCATATATACTTTTGAAGCCTATAAACAATGTCTTCAAGTGAAGAAATCCTAGGTTATTGGCAAACTTTGTGTAGCCCTGTAAAGTTTCACGAAGTAGTGGACAATTTGACCGAAGAACAAAGAGAATGCGTGGAGGATATGGGATTCGGGGTGTTAATGAACATGAGTTGTCTTCAGTTATTTAGTTCTCTATGCAATATGTTGCTTACAGTGATCCAACTGTAGGGAAAAATAAACAAATAAAAGTGTTACACGCAGCGGAAGCGATACTAAAGACGATTTAGTGACTTTTAAAATTTTTCCTTTATGAACCTTAAACCCTTTTAATCAATAAACATGCATATATATCAACAAAAGTAAATTACCTCTTGTCGCGTGATCCGATTGACTTACGTCGATGGTAATCCGCAAGACCTTCAATCCGAGCACGAACGTGGATCACCTAGGAGCGTGGTCTCCCTTTCCTTTGAATTGCAAACCTGTGAATGGACCAAACAAATACTTTCTTTTCTTTGTTAGTCACAAAACAATCAAAAGAATGTCAAAATTATTCCGGTCACTTTTGAGTTCTCAATCTTATGATCGAAACTCGCGTGAACCTAGATCGATATCGTATACACAAGCTTATTGATGATTAAGCAATTGTATACTATCAAAGAATAATTTTTCACTCCTTTTTGTCTCTCTAGAATAAAAACTCTCTTAGAATTAAGAAGAAGAAGAAAGAAAATAAAAACTCAAGCACCAATAATTGATGTGGCCGAACCCTATAAGAACATATATATAGGTTGGCCGAATTTTTCTTCTTTTTCCTTTAGGGTTGCCGAATTCTATGTAGTCTAAAATTAGGGTTGGCCGAATTTCATCATGTCACTTATATAGGGTGACTAAAATTCAACCCTAATTCTTTTTAACTTTATAGACTTCAAACCCTAATCCAACTCTTTTATTTTTATTCTTTTATTTGACTAAATAAAAAAAAAAAAAAAAGACTCCTTATTTGATTAAATAAATAAAACTAATTTATTTATTTACTTATCAAACAAGTCTTTTACTTTTAGGAAAGATTTGTTTCTTTAATTAAACAATTAATCAATAAATCAATTAATTCTTATTTAATTAAAACAAATGAAACAAAATAATATTTTTAGGTTAAAACCTTAACCTAGCCGCCCCACTTGTATAAGGTTGGGCCTAACATTATTTTCTTATTTCATTTAATCCATTGGACTTTAAATAAAAAGCCCACATGTGAACCAGACCCATTCTTACTAAAAGAAACAAGCCCACATGTCTTTCATTAATATATTAATATAATTGAGCAGCCCATTACTTAAATAATGTGCAAATTATATTCTTAATATATTAAATGCAATTCTAGATGGACCCTTAAATTGGTCCGGTAGAATATATCAAGTGATCCATACAAGTCCGTGTGGATTGGGGATCTTGGCGGGCCATCTAAATTTAAGCTTCAATAGACATAACCTAATCACAATCAACAAATGATTCACTTAGGTCCGATCCATTAATTTTAACTCATTCCACTAAAGAGCTAAAACTGAACTCTTAAATAAAGATAGAAAAGGAAGATGCTCCTCATTCATACCCTAGACAATCATATTGGAGATAGTGTATCCTAGTGATTAATATCAGTAATCGCCAAGAGTTCATAGACCGCCTATAACTCTCCAAGTTACCATATTTACTCATATGACCACGTTTTGAACTTGGATATTTTGACTTGTCCAGAAGCCATGTTTTCAATAGACACTATTGAAAACTCAACGTTGAGATTTAATATCCAATTACCTCAAAACATCCATATGATGATATTATACTCTCATTTAATTAAATGGAGCCACGATGTCCATATCTATAAATGAAGTCCTCTATCGATTAACAAATGAATATCACCAAATTATCGAGGATAGACTATGCGATATAATCGTACTCATTGATAACTCAAATGATATCACTTGCAACCATAAGTCCATCATTTATCTCAGGATTAAGATAGACTCTCCGATTGTCCTGATAATGAAAAAACTATTATCTATTGACGGTTTTAGATAAAGCTTTTCATTGTGATCCAGTTCAATGCACCCAGTGCACTAGATCCTTTTGCTCGAAGACACTCCGATGATTTTAGACTCATCATATCTCATTTGATCCCACTCAAATGCTAGCAAAAGAATTCTACAACTTTAACAAGATAAAGGTGCCCAACCTTTAACTTAAGTTGTGAACAATATTCAAGACTAACTAAAGAATTGTGTCTACCACATACATATCCAGATGTACGAACAATTCTTCTTTTCCCATAGTCTTTAGACCTTATGATTATTTACTTTGACAATTATAATATAAACTATAAATGCTATACGATTTGTTAAACCAGAAATCACTTTATTAATATGAAAAAGATTGTTAATTACAACATTACACTCTTGCTATTGAGCATAATCCTAACAATCTCCCACTTGCGCTATAGCAAATGTGTCATATCTCTCAAGCCCATATTCTCTAGATGCCCATCGAAACTCTTCTGAGGTAGAGCCTTTGTGAAGGGATCCGCTAGATTTTCTGCTGACGCGATTTTGGTAATCGTCACGTCACCTCTTTGAACAATCTCCCTTAAAAGATGATACTTTCTTTCAATGTGTTTACCTCTCTTGTGACTTCTTGGTTCTTTCGAATTAGCCACTGCTCCACTGTTGTCACAGTAGATAGTGATCTGCTTATTCGCACTAGGAACCACTTCTAGGTCAATCAAGAATTGGCGGAGCCAAACAGCCTCTTTGGCAGCTTCGCATGCAGCAACATACTCAGCTTCCATGGTGGAATCAGCAATACAAGATTGCTTGATACTCCTCCATATAACTGCTCCTCCTCCAATAGTAAACACAGCCCCTGATGTGGATTTTCTGGAGTCAGAATCTGATTGGAAATCAGAATCTGTATACCCAACGGGAACCAAATCCCCTCCAGAGTATACAAGCATATTATCTCTCGTTCTCTTAAGATACTTGAAAATATGCTTGACTGCCGTCCAGTGATCAGGACCAGGTTTCGATTGAAACCTGCTAACTATGCCAACAGCAAAACAAATATCTGGTCTAGTACAGAGCATTGCATACATGAGACTTCCAACTGCCGAGGCATATGGAACTCTACTCATGAATTGCTCTTCATGCTCATTCTTAGGAACTTATCCTTAGAAAGCTTGATTCCATGTCTGAAAGGTAACATACCTTTCTTGGAATCCTGCATGGAAAACCTAGACAAGATTTTGTCTATGTATGAAGCTTGGGATAATGCAATCGTTCTATTCTTTCTATCCCTTATTACTTGGATACCTAGAATAAAACTTGCTTCTCCTTAAGTCCTTCATATCAAATTGTTTTGCTAACCATTCTTTTACTGATGTCAATACACCTACATCGTTTCCAATGAGTAGTATATCATCAACATAAAGAATCAGGAAAACCAACTTGTCGCCTTTAATCCTTTTGTATACACAAGGTTCGTCAGGATTTTGAATAAATCCAAAACCTTTGACAGCTTGATCAAACCTTATGTTCCAGGATCTGGATGCTTGCTTTAATCCATATATGGATTTCTGCAACTTGCATACCTTATCCACTTGGCCTTTTTCAATGAATCCCTCTGGTTGCATCATGTAGATGCTTTCGTCAAGACTTCCATTTAGGAAAGCTGTCTTGACGTCCATTTGCCAAATCTCTAAATCTAAAGATGCTGCAATGGATAAGAGTATCCTAATGGATTTAAGCATGGCCACAGGAGAGAAGGTTTCCTCGTAATCGATACCTTCTTTCTGTGTATACCCTTTAGCTACCAATCTAGCTTTAAAGGTTTCCACCTTTCCATCCATACCTCTTTTCCTCTTGTATACCCACTTGCACCCAATGGGTTTTATCCCTTTAGGCAAGTCTACAAGGGACCAGACTTTGTTATCGAACATAGATTCAATCTCGGATTGCATTGCCTTTTGCCAATGGCGACTATCAACATCCTCCATAGCTTCCTTGTACGTATAGGGATCATCGTCGTCCGGGAGATTCTCCACTGATTCTCCCAGACCGATGTATCTTTCGGGTTGTGTTCTAACCCTCCCACTACGACGAGGAATGGTAGGTTGTTGATCTTGTGTTGGATCGGAACTTACAATTGGGTTAGGTTGTGTAACCTCTCGTGGAATTGTATCTCCTGACATCTCATTCAGGACAATTCTACTTCTAGGCACAAAATCATTCATATAGTCCTTTTCCAGAAATTTAGCATTTGTCGAAACAAATACTTTAAGATCTGAAGGACTATAGAAATAATATCCTTTAGTTTCTTTTGGATACCCTACAAATATACATGTTTCTGAACGGGACTCCATCTTTTCTGTCTTTCCTTTTAACACATGCGCAGGACAACCAAATATCCTTAAGTGTTGTAAACTAGGCTTGCGCCCAGTCCACAACTCATGCGGTGTTTTAGGAACAGACTTAGATGGTACATCGTTTAGAATGTATATAGCAGTTTGTAAAGCATATCCCCAAAAAGAAATAGGAAGCGTTGAATAACTCAACATAGACCTAACCATATCCAAAAGAGTTCTATTTCTCCTTTCTGCTACCCCATTCTGTTGAGGTGTACCTGGTGCAGAAAACTGAGAAACTATCCCATTATCAATAAGATATTGCTGAAACTCACCAGATAGATATTCTCCACCACGATCAGATCTCAAGATTTTTATGTGTTTCTCAAGCTGATTTTCCACTTCAGCTTTGAATGCTTTGAACATGTCAAAAGCATCCGACTTATGTCTCATGAGATACACATAACCAAATCTTGAGTAATCATCCGTGAAGGTGATGAAGTACTCATATCCACCTCTAGCTTGAATGCTCATAGGTCCACATACATCAGTGTGTATCAATCCTAAACATTCAGTGGCTCTTGCACCTTTGGCAGAGAACGTCCTTTTGGTCATTTTACCTTCCAAACAAGATTCACAAGTTGGTAGATCATCAACCTTTAAGTCACTTAAAGGTCCGTCACTTACCAATCTTTTAATCCTATTAAGGTTAATATGACCTAAGCGTAAATGCCAAAGGTAGGTTTCATCTGTTGATAATTTTACTCTTTTATGATTAGGTTCCGTTATTTCTGTGTCTAACGAGTGAGAGATATTTCTATGCAAAAAGTATAGACCGTTTTCCAATGTACCTTGGCAAATAATTTTGTCATTCTTACTAATAATAAAAACTTTATTAAAAGTAACCGAATATCCAAATTTATTCAAACAAGAAACTGAAATTAAATTCCTCTTGAATTGAGGTACATAATAAACGTCTATTAAATCTAAATGCCTTCTAGAATCCAAATAAACTCTAATATCTCCCACTGCACTTGCAGACACTAACGTTCCGTTGCCCAAGCGCAAATTGATTTCATTCTTACTCAGCTTTCTCCTTTCTTGAAACCCCTGCAAGGAATAACAAACATGATTAGTGGCTCCTGAGTCTATGATCCAAGAATCTGTAGAATCAGCCAAAAAACATGTTTCTAGATAATTCAAATTACCTTCTTCCTTCTTGTTCTGGGACTTTGGGCAATTTCTCTTCCAATGTCCCTTTTCACCACAAAGGAAGCATTTCCCTTTGATCTTGGTTACTTTCTTGGTCTCCTTCTTGATAGGCCCAAGTTGCTTTTTCTTCTGTTGTTTCTTGACCTTTTGACGGGCCTTAACAGTAGCAACTTTACCAACCATATGAATCTCTTGACCTTTGCCTTTCACAAGGATCTTTTCAGCACTTTGAACATCTTGCATCAGGCCTTGTAAGGTGTATTCCTTTTTGTTCAAAGTGTAGTCCAATTTGAACTGATCAAAGGAATCTGACAATGAATTGACAACCATATCAATCTTTGTCTCACCATCTATCTCAGCGCCATGCAGTTCAGCAATGTTGAGATGTGCTATGACTTTCATCATGTGATCTTTCACAGCCTGTCCAGGTTTCATCCTAAGATTCATAAAAGCAGTCACTGCCTCTCTCTTAGTCGTCCTAGACTTCATAGCAAACATCTCCTCTAGAGACATCATTATATCAGCAGCGGACTCCATTCCTTCATGCTGCTGTTGCAACACGTCGGAGATAGTGGCCATAATGTAACATTTTGCCATATCATCTGAAGTCTTCCACTGCTCATACTCATCTCTACACATTATGCTAGATTCATTATTAGGAGCAGGTGGTTTAGGAGTAGTTAGAACAAACTTATGTTTTTCACTTTGCAGCAACAACCCAATTTTCCTTTTCCATGTGACATAATTATCTCCAGTTAAAGTGTTATCTTTCAGGATGTTCATAAGTGATGGGGTCATGATTTCTGAATAAAACAAAACGTATATAAGTAAATAATCATGATAAAGCACTTTTAAATATTTATCTTGAATTAAATAAATAACTCAATCATAAAATTCAACGGTGATCTAACACCCATAAATGTTACGCCTCCTTTGGGAGTTCGCACCATTTACTAGTTAGACTAGGTCCCACCTAATTGTTAACATAACAACCAGCGTTTTCAATTTTAGCCTTGCAATTTTATTAACAAGAACTCTTGGGAGGATATCAATAAAATTACATTGAGTGTGTTACCAAGATATCGACCCTCAATTTTCTCTCACGAAAATCCCTCCTTGGGGAGTAGATCTCGTTTGAGTCCATTGTCTAGTCTATCCTTGTAAGGAAGTATGTTGCTAAATTCCATTCATGGACGCCCCTTGGGGGGATTACCAATAAATAATTAAGCTCAACTAACCTTGGAGGCCATAGGTGTTACCAAAACACCTTCTCCCACTCAATTATTTAAGGCGTGTGATTAAATCCCATAGAATGATTTACCGAGTTATCTAGATGCCAATTTAGATACCTAAATCATTCAATGCATGTTCATACCAAAAGAGATATATGCGTGGCACTCCTATTCTATATGTCATGTTATCATACAATAACAAATATTGTAATATTTAAGCATAAATTAAATAGCAACAACTTTGGCCCATCCTAGAAAAACAAGTAAATTACAATTTGTCAGGAATACAAGATCTTCAGGTGGCCCATCAACCATACGCTCATCCTTCGGCCTTCTCCCATGGGCGTGCGCAGCCCACAACCCCACAAAGGGGCTGCCTTGCGCAGCCCATAAGGCCACACAAGGCTGCCATGCGCAGCCCACCAAAGTTTGGGCTTGTCATGCGCAGCCCAATCCACTCCTAGGGTGCGCACGGTGCTCGTACTTGGTTCCGGTTGCTTCGTTTTGCTTCGTGTCTTCGAATCTCCAAGACCTAAATATATTACGGCAGTATATATATAATAAATACTGCAGTATTAATTTTTTTTTTTTTTTTTATTCACTGCAGTATTTTTACAAACCAAAAACTGCACATACTAAAAATAAATAAAAAAAACTGCAGTAACCCTAAAAAAATACTGCACATAAAAAAAATAAAACCTAGCAATCTACCAAGAAGGAATTATGGCGATAATAGACCACCCTTCTTGTTACAACTCCGAAACAAAAATTACATTGAAAATCTAGGGCCAAAATCGAGCAATAACAAACCACATAAAATATATATAAATCCATACATCACATGTAATTATATATTTGAATACCTAGAGTGCCATCTCTTTCTAAACATGCATAATCACAATAAAAAGAAATAGATCCACGTATATATACGTTAATTAATTAAAAGGGTTCAACCTAGGCTCTGATACCAATTGTAGGGAAAAATAAACAAATAAAAGTGTTACACGCAGCGGAAGCGATACTAAAGACGATTTAGTGACTTTTAAAATTTTTCCTTTATGAACCTTAAACCCTTTTAATCAATAAACATGCATATATATCAACAAAAGTAAATTACCTCTTGTCGCGTGATCCGATTGACTTACGTCGATGGTAATCCGCAAGACCTTCAATCCGAGCACGAACGTGGATCACCTAGGAGCGTGGTCTCCCTTTCCTTTGAATTGCAAACCTGTGAATGGACCAAACAAATACTTTCTTTTCTTTGTTAGTCACAAAACAATCAAAAGAATGTCAAAATTATTCCGGTCACTTTTGAGTTCTCAATCTTATGATCGAAACTCGCGTGAACCTAGATCGATATCGTATACACAAGCTTATTGATGTTTAAGCAATTGTATACTATCAAAGAATAATTTTTCACTCCTTTTTGTCTCTCTAGAATAAAAACTCTCTTAGAATTAAGAAGAAGAAGAAAGAAAATAAAAACTCAAGCACCAATAATTGATGTGGCCGAACCCTATAAGAACATATATATAGGTTGGCCGAATTTTTCTTCTTTTTCCTTTAGGGTTGCCGAATTCTATGTAGTCTAAGATTAGGGTTGGCCGAATTTCATCATGTCACTTATATAGGGTGACTAAAATTCAACCCTAATTCTTTTTAACTTTATAGACTTCAAACCCTAATCCAACTCTTTTATTTTTATTCTTTTATTTGACTAAATAAAAAAAGACTCCTTATTTGATTAAATAAATAATACTAATTTATTTATTTACTTATCAAACAAGTCTTTTACTTTTAGGAAAGATTTGTTTCTTTAATTAAACAATTAATCAATAAATCAATTAATTCTTATTTAATTAAAACAAATGAAACAAAATAATATTTTTAGGTTAAAACCTTAACCTAGCCGCCCCACTTGTATAAGGTTGGGCCTAACATTATTTTCTTATTTCATTTAATCCATTGGACTTTAAATAAAAAGCCCACATGTGAACCAGACCCATTCTTACTAAAAGAAACAAGCCCACATGTCTTTCATTAATATATTAATATAATTGAGCAGCCCATTACTTAAATAATGTGCAAATTATATTCTTAATATATTAAATGCAATTCTAGATGGACCCTTAAATTGGTCCGGTAGAATATATCAAGTGATCCATGCAAGTCCGTGTGGATTGGGGATCTTGGCGGGCCATCTAAATTTAAGCTTCAATAGACATAACCTAATCACAATCAACAAATGATTCACTTAGGTCCGATCCATTAATTTTAACTCATTCCACTAAAGAGCTAAAACTGAACTCTTAAATAAAGATAGAAAAGGAAGATGCTCCTCATTCATACCCTAGACAATCATATTGGAGATAGTGTATCCTCGTGATTAATATCAGTAATCGCCAAGAGTTCATAGACCGCCTATAACTCTCCAAGTTACCATATTTACTCATATGACCACGTTTTGAACTTGGATATTTTGACTTGTCCAGAAGCCATGTTTTCAATAGACACTATTGAAAACTCAACGTTGAGATTTAATATCCAATTACCTCAAAACATCCATATGATGATATTATACTCTCATTTAATTAAATGGAGCCACGATGTCCATATCTATAAATGAAGTCCTCTATCGATTAACAAATGAATATCACCAAATTATCGAGGATAGACTATGCGATATAATCGTACTCATTGATAACTCAAATGATATCACTTGCAACCATAAGTCCATCATTTATCTCAGGATTAAGATAGACTCTCCGATTGTCCTGATAATGAAAAAACTATTATCTATTGACGGTTTTAGATAAAGCTTTTCATTGTGATCCAGTTCAATGCACCCAGTGCACTAGATCCTTTTGCTCGAAGACACTCCGATGATTTTAGACTCATCATATCTCATTTGATCCCACTCAAATGCTAGCAAAAGAATTCTACAACTTTAACAAGATAAAGGTGCCCAACCTTTAACTTAAGTTGTGAACAATATTCAAGACTAACTAAAGAATTGTGTCTACCACATACATATCCAGATGTACGAACAATTCTTCTTTTCCCATAGTCTTTAGACCTTATGATTATTTACTTTGACAATTATAATATAAACTATAAATGCTATACGATTTGTTAAACCAGAAATCACTTTATTAATATGAAAAAGATTGTTAATTACAACATTACACTCTTGCTATTGAGCATAATCCTAACACCAACCTGGCACACAGTCTGTAGTGCTCCACGGTAAGTGGATCCCAATAAGGGTGTCAGATTTCTCTAAGGTGATGGGCTTGGCAGACGGCATTGATGAAGTCAAATGTGACTCTGAAGAGTTTGACGAAACTTGTATTAGAATGAAAGCACTTCTACAGAGTAGTACTGTTAAGGACAAGATTACACTGTCTTCCTTGCAAAAAAAAAACTACAGAGTATGAAGGCCGCAGATGATGATTTCAAGATTTCATTTGCTTTGTTTACTATTTCAATACTTTTATGCCCACCTGCATCACCTAATGTTGACGAATCATTGCTGACCCAACTGAAGAATCCAAAATTAATCAGACACAAGAAATGGGCAACATTTTCGTTTCAGTATTTAATGGATGGTGTGAGAAACATCAGAAACCGAGGTACAACATTTTTCCAAGGGTGCCTTCCTTTTCTTCAAATCTTTTATTGGGGATGTCTTTCGCAGAATAAAGTGTACGTGAACAGACTTAATGTTCCCTTGGTTGCTTGGACCAAAAACAAGGCTGAAGTAGTCAATAGGTTGGTGGACAATGATGACGTTATAGGTGGTTACTACAGCAGCACTGTAGAGGTCGACGAGCCATACTGGTCTGTCATGCACCGGGGTTTGGAACAAAGGATAGAAACAATGACAGAAAATCTCAATTCCATCGGAGTTTCACTCGATTATTTTAAAAAAGTCGAAGTACCTGACATGGTGAGAAGAATGGTCGAACCCTTACTGGAGAGTTTCAAGCTTGAAATTTTGAAATTGCTTCCAAACAAAGAATTGAGAGCTAAGCATGTCCATTGCAATGATATGGTATGGTTATTTACTAACTTTTTTAAACTTTCACTCTGCATGTTTTAATTAACTCCGACCCCATGTTTACTGTTTGTTGATATTACTTGTCAACATGTATCACTTAGGGAGATTGCAAAACCGTTGAAATAATCAGCTCCAATACGGAGTCTTTCTCACAAAGCAAGATTTTAACTGGACTAAACAGTCGGCAGGCAAAATCCACCGCAAGGGAAGAAGGATCAACCTGTAAAACTAAGGTTGACACACCTTCGAGACCAAATACCAGATTTTCCACGAGAACACTAGACTTTCCCCCAAACGACCCTCTCTCGTCATTTTCAAAAGAAGAACTTCATTTATTGAACGTATTGTTTAGTCACCCAACAACAAAAAATGGAAGGTAAAATTGTTATTGCATTGTTGTTGATCACTTTCCTCTGTAATAATCTTTTATGCTTTGCGATGTATATGTGCGGTTTTACATATAACTTAACATTCAGAAAATTGTTCAGCGATAAAACATTTTATTATAGAAATCATGATTTATGTTTCTTGTGATTGTTAACCGTTTTTCCTTTCAGTCTCTCCGTCATTACTAATAACGATTTGCATCTAACTCGCGATGATATGGCTAATCTTTTACCTCATGGCTAGTTGAATGATAGCGTGAGCATACATACATTCCTTTCATTTTTAATTTAATTATTTTTTATTTACATCCAATGTACTCACTTAATTTAAATAATTAATCATCAATTGAGCAGCTCATTGATATGGCCATGTATAATCTATCCCGTGATTCTTCAAAACGGGTGTGGTATCTGTCGACATACTTTTCGGTTAGCTGCTTAAACCCGACATTATTATTTTTAATTCTTCCTTTAACAAAACTTGTGGACAATATATATGTAGACGTTCATACCCTACCCATTCATGATTGCAGTTTTGTGCAATTAAGTCACCCAGAAGTTAGTTGGCAGAATTAAGGTTGGTTGGACGCCTGAGCTATCTCACATTTTACTATGGGTCTGAGCGTGAATGCGACAAGGTTACGTTATTTAAATACAGAAATATTATTAATTTCAATACACAACAATGTAAAAAAAAATAAAAAATCAATATGAGTCTATCACGTGTAACTTGGTGAAATCACTGAACTATATTAGTCCATGTGTAGATCTATATTCCCATGAATGAGGGGAGTGTGCATTGGTTCTTGTTGGTGATAAATGTTTCGATGAAAAAAGCAGAAGTCTGGGATAGCTTTCCCACGGATGAGCACAATGAGCAAAGAATGCTATCAGCAAAAAAAGTTGTGCGTATCCTGAAGTATTGAATTTTACTCAAGAATGAGTTTCTTATTTTTAATTTTTTTTATATGCAGGTTGCATTTTTGGACCGGTACTTTTCTGAAATCCTCGCTTTAAATTTTGATTTCAAATCCTTTCCCGTCGAAGCATATGTTGAATGTCCAAAACAGCCTAATAGTTTTGATTGTGGTGTATTCCTGATCAACAATTGTGTGCATGGTTCCATTACATGGTTCGATCAGAGTAATGTACGTGGATTACGTCTTCCTTCCCTTTAAAAAAACACTAGATTATTATTTGTTTTTCCTGTGGTAACTAAATAAAATATTCTAACTCTTATGATACTTCCATTGATTGCAGTACAACTCTGAGTATCACAGGATGAAATTTGCTTTAGATCTGGCGAACCAACACAGAAATCAAATGCTGAAAGAACTTTTAGAAATGCCAGTACGAGGAAAGCCAAGATTCGTTGTAGTCTCTCCAAAAACCCCACAAATTCAATCGGACAAGCAACGCGGCTTGCTAAAAAAATATAACAAAGGAAAGGGGACAACACAGAGTGAGATTGCAAATTATTCAAAAGGTCTTAATATTGGTAAAAATTATCAACGTCGTGGTGGACCGGAGAAAGGGGATAACAAAAAGTGAGATTGCAAATTATTAAAAAGGTCTTCATAGTGATACATTTCTCGACCTCGCAGCGAACCATGAATGCTCTCCATGATTGTTTGCTTGATAGCACACATTTTGATTATTTGTTTTTGAAAGTGTTAATCGATTGTGGACCTTGTTTTTTCTTTTAAATTGTTACATGTTCAGTGAGTATTTTTTAATCCTTATAACTACTACATAACTCGTTCATCCATACAGTTTCATATAATAATAAGTTTTAGTAAGCGCAATTATCCACAGAATACAAAACAGTTCATTAGATGAACAACCACATCATTTCTAGTGTAATTACAAAATACCACGCTTCATAAGTTGTGATTACAAACAGTTCAGGATAAACAAAAAAAAAAAAAAAACACAAGAAACAGAATAACAAAGACAAAACAGAAACAGAAACATCACGGATTACAACTACGTTGTTCAATAAGGAGAATCAAACGATTGCATTCCTCCATCAAGCTGTTAACTTCAGTGGTTTTTGCTTTGACCTCCATCTCCAGTTTCATGATACAGATATCAGCATCTTTGGCCTTCTTATTCTTCTGTCTCCAATCCTCTACCAGGTTCCTACAACGTATGCGCTCGTTCTCCAGTGCACGTTCAAGAATATTGTGTTTTTCCTTCCACAAATCAAAAATGGCATGATTGATGAAACCATTGGTGTTGGAATCCATTTTTCATAAATAAAGAGAGAAACTCAAGTACATGGTCTATCTGATTCGAACATCCTTTATATATTACTTGCATGATTTGTAATTAAAAAGTAGATAAGTTAATGAACTGGACACCATATAATGACGGTGGTTGCTTGAACTCGTAAATAAATGATATTCCAATTTTGTAATTAATCATTTCAACTTACCACTTACATTCATGTACTTTAATTAATGCTAGACAACCTACCTACAATCTCACCAGGATTCAAATCATCTTTAAAAAAATGGTGTCTCAATTTGTGTGTACTCAACCAATTGGTCCATTTGTATACGTTTTTCGTTAAATGGCGGTGGTTCAGCTGGAATGATTACTGGGAAATCGTGTATCATTATTACTTCATCTGAATGTCAATTGATTAAAACAATATTAAAACTCAAGTAATCATTTCAAAATTTTATTAAAGCAATATTAAATCTTAATACAGTTTTGATAAAAACAAAATGTCAACGTTAATGGTTGATGACGTCTTTTTTTTTTGTTGGAAAAATAAGAAGATTGAAATTATTCATTATGCTAATTTCAAAGAGGTGTGTATCGATATATGAATAGATATGGTTGATAAACATTTATTCATACTTATTTCACTCTAACTACTCTTTATTCATAAACTCTGATGGTCATTTTGGTGTTTGCTCACATCCTTATCCTTAATTACAACTGGTTACCACCATGTAAGTCAAACAACTATTCAGAAGTCATAAATTACTGCAACTACTATACTCCTTCGTAATGATAGACATCAAAGTTCTATAAGTATGCGTTTTCAATTCATTTCAAGAAAACTGTTCTAACAAATGCGAAGGATGGATTCCGGAGATAGAGAGACTTTGGAGTTTTTGAAAGGGAAGGTAACCATTGTTGAGAAAGCGCTCGAGCACAAGCGTCGTCGTTGTAGGAATCTGCATCGTGAGTGGATTGTGGAGAATGCTAGAGTCAACGATCGAGAGAAGCGCGTCATGCAACTGGAAATGGAATTTGATGGTCTTGCAGATCAAATTTACTCTTTGATAGACCAATCCACCCGTTTAAGGACACGTCTGGCAGACCTTGATAACGGCTAAAGTAGCGTTATGTTTGTTTGTTTAGTTTTATTTGTCCTGGCGAAGTGTGCTACCTTTTGTTTTTGTAATTGCATCGGATGTTATGAAAATATGTTTCCTTTACTTTAAGTGTAGCAGTGTTCTCCTTATAATCAAAATTAATTTCTTCTTAATCCTTTAAGAACGGAATGCAAATTAATTTGTTTCAATATGATGTTTCATTTCATTCAACTAACCCATGTGTGAGCAAAACTCAGATTGGAGAAGAATATGGTCCATGGGTTCCCTTTATTGAAGAATATGGTCCATGGGTTCCCTTTATTGGAACTATGTTTCTATTTATTTTTGTTTCGAATTGGTCCGGTGCTCTTTTACCTTGGAAAATAATACAGTTACCCCATGGGGAGTTAGCTGCACCTACGAATGATATCAATACTACCGTTGCTTTAGCCTTGCTCACGTCAGTAGCATATTTCTATGCAGGTCTTTCTAAAATGGGATTAGGTTATTTCAGTAAATACATTCAACCGACTACAATTCTTTTACCCATTAACATTTTAGAAGATTTCACAAAACCTTTATCACTTAGCTTTCGACTTTTCGAGAATATATTAGCTGATGAATTAGTAGTTGTTGTTCTTGTTTCTTTAGTACCTTTAGTGGTTCCTATACCTGTGATGTTCCTTGGATTATTTACAAGCGGTATTCAAGCTCTTATTTTTGCAACTTTAGCAGCGGCTTATATAGGCGAATCTATGGAGGGCCATCATTGAATAGTTTTCGAAATAGTCCTTTTTTTTTTTAGCTTAGAATAACGCAGTGTATGTGTAACTAAAGATAATTCACTTCAAGATTTACTAACTATACTATTAAGTAGTTGTCATATTCCATACGTAATATTGTTATCACCATTACAAACGTACTGAGTTCAAAGATTAATTGACATCATAACTGTGTGATCATAAATAAACAACACCTTCAAGGTGTGATCAGTATTCAAAAAAGGTCTTAGTCATTTCATCCCACCAGTTCTATTTGATATCATTACCCTGTGATCACAAATATAACAACACCTTCAAGGTGTGATCACAAATACAACAACACCTTCAAGGTGTGATCAGCAAACAAAAAACGTCTTAGTCATTTCATCCTACCAGTTCTACTTGACATGATATTTTGTTGCAGTCATATTACCTAAATATACATTTATATGTTCAACAAGTCAATATTAGATCACAAACAGGAATTCAGTTTTGCTTAGGTTAAACATAAAATTACACCAACGTATTCAAATCACCTTGCTGCTATTCTAGATGACTTCCTTGTCGATGCTTTCTTTGATGTCTTTTTCTTATCTTTTTCTCTGCTAACTTCACCTTGTCCTTGGGTTGAACAGTTGGAAGAACAACCTCTGTCTTCTTGGTATTGGGAGATTTCTGCACCTTTTTGCTTGGTTCAGCAATTGGCACTTTTTCCTTTCCACTGTTTGAGAGTTTTGTTGCTTCCTTAGCCTTCTTGTTAGGTTGATCACCATCTGCAGTTGGTTTTCTCTTTTTCTTATGTACAGCTTGCTCCGGGATATCCTTTGGTGTAACACTATGAAGGTTGTCTTTCTTCTTCTTCTGTTTAGGAGATTGACTGTTGTTCCCTTCGGATGCATCACTGGCGCCAATTGCTTCCTTCCCCTTCTTGGATTTCGATTGTTTTAGCTGATTCACTTTAGTATCACAAGGTTGTTCTTCATCTCCTGTTTCCTCACTCACACTTTTTTGATCTCCTGTTTCCTCACTCACACTTTTTTGATCTCCTGTATCCTCACTCACTTTTTCATCTCCACCATTCAAACACATCACATTGTCGCCCCCATCCGTTTTCACACTGTCATCTCCTGATTCCTCCTCATCCTGCACACCCTCCGTTACATCATCTGCTTCTGCTACATTATTTGTGTACATTATTCATAAAAAATGAAACGTAATTCAATAAGTTAACATGCAACATACAGGGAAGCACAGTTAAGTATATACAGTAATTTAGAAGCATTCATGAAATAAGTTGACTTGTTAATTTTGTTTACAATATTTTTTAAACACAAAACAGCTTGTATACACTCACCTGGTGTCCTCTTGTCTGTGGTACCATCTGTGTGTGTTATTCCATCTTCACTACCATCATCCCCATCCTCACTATCATGAGATCTACTGCCCGAACTAATGTTAACATCCGGTACCGATTTTGATGACGGACCAGACATTTTAGAGTCTTGTTCGTTCGAAGTACCCACAACCGGATTCTAAAAACAAACCAATATAGATAACCATAATTTTAAAAAGTGGATTGTATTTTTGTAAACTTAATTTCAAACAATGGTAACTAAACACATTTTTAATAACAGTAACCATATCGCAGCATCAGTGGTATGGACCTTATTAACCTGGCCCTCCATCACAAGTTGTGTCAATCCAGAAATCATAGTGAGCAGCTCTTTCACTTGGGCAATGGACACCTATCTCACCAATAATTAAGCTATAGGCTCACTTATGTTAACCAAAAAACACAAATCATTACACATAAATGTAATAAATAACTCACATATTTTATTCGATCAGGCACTAGTAAGTGGTGATTGTTCTTAGGAATTTGTAGATATTTGCAAGTGAATCCGGAATTCATGCGCCCCATCAGGGGGAGTTGCCAAGGTGGCAATTCCAATTGTTTGACAGAATTCTGGTCTAGTGTATCCTCCTGCCCATAGATAAACATAACAAATTCAGAACAATTACGGCATGCTAGTGGTATTTCAGGTGTACTATTGGTTATTGATAATTTTCGGATAAACTCACCGTATCATCAAGGTACTTTTTAAACCTTATGTGCCGCTTTACGAAATCTCTGTAACTATTTGGACCACCATCAGGCTCAAGGTACTCAAGCGCATCCATGGCCACAAAACCTGATTTGGCCACTTCTTTTGTTATTGGGTAGTCCCCGAGCATGGATGGCGGTGGCACCTTCGGAACACGTGGTGATATCAATCCCAAGCTCTGAACAGATACACGCTCTCCTAGGTACCATGCTGGGCCGCAAGGCCCATCCAAAAGAACCCTACTCTTGGTATACTGTGAAGATTGCCGTACATAGGTTGGCAACTTGTCCTGGTCCGTTTCCCATAGGTGCATGTTTACCTTCTTCCATCTACGTTTCCTCAACATATCCTTTAAATCACCATAATCAAATTTCTTCTTCAAAGAGCCCCATCCTTTTGCTCGAGGAAACGGCTTCTTATCTGTCAAGCATGTTACCAATCTTGCAATAGGTTTTATGTATTCACAAGCCCAAATCTGGTTAGCAAGCAACAAATCAATCACACGAAAATTGTTAAAATACCACAAACTTAAGAAGTAAATGTACATTTTAAAATACATGTCCAAATCACAATACCTCCCAGGCCCTCCAAAATCCACCGGTGCTTTGATTCTTTCTCACAATAGCATCCATATTTTTGTACAAAGTAGACAAGGCGGCTCCGCCCCAATTGTACCGACCTATGGATGATATGCCTTTAAGACTTGGCAGGTAATAAAGGTTGACAACTCCAGCTTTGTCACACAGTAATGTGCCTGATAGCAATGCCAAAATGAAAACCCGAGTCAGTCTTTCAATGTCTTCCACAGTCATATTGTTCCCACCAAAACCTTTGTAAGCTGCATAGATATCCACAAAAGGAACCTTTTTCATCTTGGCTAAATTAGCCATAGGCTCTCCAAACCACCTCACCAGCTCATCCACCTTCTTGTAAGCATACACATCATACTCCACCGACATTCCAAAAACAGGTATGCCAGTTATTGCGCTAAAATCCGATGCAGTCATCGTCATCTCCCCAAATTCATCAAAGTGAAATGTATGGGTCGTATCCCACCATCGATCCACTAGGGCCCTCAGTATTGTTCTCTTTCGGTAGCTGTATTCATTTCCTAAAACCTTCACAAATTCTCCAAAACCAGCTTCTGCAACCTTTAACTTCACAGAAGCGGGCAATTCTTTATACCACTTATCACAAAGTATCCTGTTTCCGCATCCCCTTAGTCTCCCACTAATAGGTTGCAGGCAAAAGACATTGGTAAGGAATAATTAAACAATTACTAACAACGGACAAAGTTTTCAATTAAAATCGTATACTGTATATGCATACAATAGTTATAAGACAACAGTTATAAAAGTTGTTTTTCTTCCTAAACATTAAAACAAGTAATCATACATAAAGATAGCCATACTTACATTGATCACTACGTGCATGCGAGGATCAATGTGGAGTTGATTCTTCCTAATGTCCCGATTCCCACACGGCTTCCATGACTTGATTCCATACTTCGCTGGGAACATTCCACCTGAACCTTCCGCTATGGTCGACACGGAATCCTGCTGTCTCCTGGTAATCTGCTGCTTACCCTTTCCACTGTCCTGTTCTGTCATCTTATGGTGCTTTCTCTTTCCACCCTTTTCCATTATAATATATATGAAACCTCTAGAAATCACTAATATAGAGAAATCAGTCTGAAGGTATCACCGGTGGAAAAATTAGAAGCAGATATCACTGAACAAACACATTGCAAAAAAGATTATAGAAGAGTGACTTAGGGTTCATTGGTATACCATTTAAAAAACCCTAATTGACAATGGACAAACTACAATTAACAAACTCGGCATGCAAAATTATTCAACAAACAACAATCAAGATAACTGTTACATAACTGTTACATGCAAAATTATTCAATAAACACGAATCAAGATACCTGTTACTGAAATCGAAAAATTTAACAACAATAAACAAAATACCTTTTACTAAACTTGGCATCCAGTATTATTCAACAAACGAGAAACAAGATACCTGTTACTAACTCGGCATGCAAAATTATTCAGGAAACAAGAATCAAGATAAAACATATTGAATTCCTTCAGCAAACACAACAAAAACAAAAAAACATTACAAAATAAGGTTGAGAAGAGAATGTGTGTTGACCATAGTAGCATGGAGTCAGGATTATAGATGTGTGGGAAGGCTTCAATGTTGCTGAAGAGACGAATTCCAGTCTTTGCGCAACTCACATCAACCAACTTCGAATTCTTTTGATGAGTTTTTAGGGTTTATATTTGGGGATTTCCTAATAACTTTTGTGAAACCAACTTTCTAATACCTTAAGGCCAACTTTCTAATACCTTAAGGCTTAAACCCTAACGCTAATCTATAAAAACATGACATTTACACGTATTTGGTACTTTTAAAAAAAAAAATTAGGTTTAGGTTTGTGCATTAAATCCTTTTTTTTTTTTCTTTTTTTTAAAGATTAATGCTACAAATCCCAACACTTGTGGTAGTTGAGTTGTCATTTGATGAGTGGATACACATTAAATGTTGTGTCTGATCCCTCTTTTTTTTTTTTTTTTATAATTATATCTTGATTCACTGATCCTGATCTATTGTCATAGGTATTTGGTACTTTTTAAAAATTTAATAAACTAAGATTAAAATTGAGATTCACTATTACTATTATTTGTTTTATATATATATATATATAAAAGTCAACAAATACATTCAGTGCATTCAATATTTGTTTAAGGAGTTGCTTTCGTTTTAGGTAGAAGATTTTTTATAAAACTAAAGCTTATGTAGAAGATTTTTTATAAGTAAATCTTCTATCACGTATAATACAACGAGAAGTCACTATTTAGTTTGGGGTTCGGTCAAGCGGGCTATCACACTTTCTGGCGTGATCACACCAACAAAACTGCATCATTTTTCCGTGAACATAGCATCTAATAGTTGATTACCTAAACTGTGATCAACAGAACTAAAATATTTGAAGACAAAGTATATTTAAAAACAAACAACAAATTCACAATAAGATGCCCAGGTCCAATATAGGTTTTACATGCAGTGGAGTAAGACTGACCTGAATTTTTTTCAATTAATAATGCGTGTGGGAAGTGTGCAATTGGTAATTAACGAAACACTAAATGACCATAAACTAGAAATCAATAATAACCTATATTGCATTTTCGAGAAAGTAATACAAATATTGATCATGCATTGGGCAATTACTTAAAGAAGATATTGAATAAGCTGCATCTCTTTATCCAAGGACACATTATTGATGCTTTTAATACACGATTGGGATTTTGGTTGGATGATTATGCTATTTTTAATTTTTATTTTTGACAACAAAAATTGGAAATAGAATCACTCTTTCTTATAATTATTTACGTCTCTTGGTGATCCCTGATATAATCTTTATACGGATATATTTTTAAATTGGTATTGTTCATAGATTAAATCAATGAATGTATTCAATTATGAAATAATAGAACACATCATTCCAGGTTTTTATAAACTAAAGGGAATTCCTCAAAGAGTTCATACAATGACCAAGCGCACTATATCTAATGTCAAATAGATTACAAACAGACCCAAAAAGGTGTGATCGACAAAGCTTACACACTTGAACGGTGTGATTGCATAGAAAATAATTTTTTTTTAAAAAAAAAATACTAATCAGATGGCCTGGTCCAATCAACCCAAAATATTGCAATGGAAAAATACGAACATAGCTTACTCATAGGAAAGTTTCAGTTGTAAACGGCAGGTTGGGCAGTTGAGTGCCTTCTCGAACCACTTGGTGATACAAGTATGATGATAAATATGGGAGCATGGCATCAAAACAATTTCCCCTCCCGATGAAGAAAAATCTTCAAAACAAATCACACAATGTTCTCCCGGTAACGAACCCTTATCAATTTCCATCTTTATCAATTCTGACTTGAACAAACTTTCTTCTTTCATAGAGAGTCGAAGCACAATCCCAATTTGCACCACAATTGGTACAACTTTGTACTCTGGCATAGTACAGGCTATAGACATTGACATATCCACAATTATTTTCGTCATAGTCTGTTCAAAGTCTTTTGGCATGTCACTACCGGAAAAGCATCCACGCAACTTACCTGACAATGAATATTCATCTTCTGCGTAAAGATTATCAAATTGGACATGAAACTCGCATTGCATTGCGTCGTCTTCAATTGCTAAAGTGTGAATCGGATAAACAAACTTAGTGGTGTAGTAGAATTGCACTGTGAAGAAAAAACCTTGTGCCAGATTTATCTGTTGTTCCGAAACTGCAATCGAATCATCCACATGTTCCACTGTCCGAAGTTGGAATCAATAATCTCCACAGTTTCTGCAATATATCATGTTGATTGATAATGAAGAATATAATGTTGCAATTTCACTCTTCATCTTGACTGTTCAGCTGCCATCTTTATTAATACAGATGACATGTGGGAGCCTTTTTTAGTTTCAATTAAAAATTCGTTTGCTGCTTTGTGGTGGGAAGCACATTGATGACATATTAAATTACTTACCACATGCATAAAACAAAAATTACAACTACTACATGTGAATTATTTTCAAAATATTATGTGGTATGATATATTGATATCGACATTAAATAAGTATTAATTTTATACTTATACAACAATATATTTGTAATACCGTTATACCTATTATATTTCAATCTATATACATGATTATGTGAACATGAATTGAGCTAGTGTACACATTATGTATGTTAATTTTATAACTAATGTATGTTAATTTTTAAAATGTGGTATTAATTTTATACTTATACAACAATATATTTATAATACCGTTATACCTAATACATTTCAATCTATATACATGATTATATGAACATGAATTGAGCTAGTGTACACATTATGTATGTTAATTTTATAACTAATGTATGTTAATTTTTAAAATGTGGTACTAATTTTATACTTATACAATAATATATTTGTAATACCGTTATACCTATTATATTTCAATATATATACATGATTATGTGAACATGAATTGAGCTAGTGTACACATTATGTATGTTAATTTTATAACTAATGTATGTTAATTTTTAAAATGTGGTACTAATTTTGTACTTATACAACAATATATTTGTAATACCATTATACCTATTACATTTCAATCTATATACATGATTATGTGAACATGAATTGAGCTAGTGTACACATTATGTATATTAATTTTATAACTAATGTATGTTAATTTTTAAAATGTGGTTTATAAAACAACAATATATTTGTAATACTGTTATACCTATTACATTTCAATCTATATACATAATTATGTGAACATGACACATTATATATGTTAATTTTATAACTAATGTATGTTAATTTTTTAAACAGTTCTTTATATCTCCTAAATGTAGTTATGATTTGTCAATGTTAAGGTTAATTGTATAATTTTACCATCAGTTTATAAATAAATAAAATGGAACCCTAATCCCATTTATACGTCGTTCATCACTTCAACCAAACATACCTCTCTCATTCTCTCTCTCTATCTGTGAACGCAACTAGCGAGAAATGGCAGAGGTCATTATCTATACTAGGGAAGAGTTGGAACGCACTATCCAACATCTTCATGATTGTCTAGAAGCATTGGCCAGTAGCAAATATCAGAGGTTAGATGTTGGTGATTCCAACAATCTTGGTTTGGAGAGGGAACATTTGCTACGAGGTATACAACGTCTTAAGGACCATCAAGATGAATTGTCCACTGCCATTTATCGCTCTCCATCTATTGTGAAAATCAAGTCCAAATCCTTTTCGGGTTCAGATGTTGCTGGTTCCTACCAGCTTGGTCTGGAGGACGGTTTCAAGTTGCTTAAGGATTATTTGAAGAAGATTAAACCTGATGGTAATTGGGATGAGGTTTGTGGAAATAATGCAAAGGAAATGTTGAACAAGTGATAACTCTTTTATCTTGAACAAGTGATGACTCTTTTGTTATTTTTATATGTTTTTGTATCTGTTTTTTTTTTTTTAATGGTTTTTGTCTGTAATCACACCAGAAAGGTGTTGTTGAATTTGCGTTGACATCTCTGAAGATGTTTAGGTGTTTTTGTTCTCACCATTTATGGTGTGGTTGACTTGTTCTGTAATATCGTATGTTTGATCATTGTCATTGTATTTCTGGTAATTTCATGAGGGTTGGAGGTAATTGCAGATGACCTTAAGGAAGATAATATCGTATAAAGTATACTTGAAAAGTAATGGTGTTTGAACAAATTTTCAGATCGTAATTCAATTGATGTGATAGATTCATTGAAAAAAAAAAAAATTCAAACTGTCTACACAATAACCAATGGATTTGGTGTTTGCGATTATAAAATTTTTCTTCAGGATATGCTGACCACTTAAATAAATTAATTATTTAAACAAAATTATTGATTGTGAAATATAAATATAAATACATTACTCATTTAAATATTACACTGTGTAGTGTAAATAATAACTATTATTAATGGGAATACGGAATCATGATTTCTAATGATGTTAAATGGAGAAAATGCAATGATATTAAATGTTGGAAATTAATTTTAGATGAACATCAATGTAAACTTGTAAAGTAACATTAAAAATCCGCGTGGCAGGTGTGCAATTGGCTTGGCAAGTAAGGAGACATTAACTGGCCATACAATACGAAGCAATCTTTTTGTCTTCCTATTTAATACAAATATTGATTATGCATTGGGTAATTAATTACAGCATAAAGATTTTAATTGATTTTAAACACTGATCATGCATTGGGCAGTTAATTACAGCCTATTGATTTTAAATACTGATCATGCATTGGGCAATTAATTACAGCCTTTTGGGTTATCAAAACATAAAGATTTTAATTGATTTTAAATACTGATTATGCATTGGGCAATTAATTACAGCATATTGGGTTATCAAAACATAAAGATTTAATTGAGTTTAAATACTGATCATGCATTGGGCAGTTAAGTAAAGCCTAATGGGGTATAAAAACATAAAGATTTTAATGGCGTTTTAAATACTGATCATGCATTGGGCAACTAATTGTAACGTATAGGGATATCATTACCTAAATATTTTAATGGAGTCTAAATATTGATCATGCAATTGGCCATTTATCTGCATCCATTTATCCTTTTGTTATGCATTTAAGTAATCATTGAAAAATGCATGTACATTTCTCAATTAATATGATGTTTTCAGACTATTCAATAGCAGTAGTTCATAGACTTAAGAAATGCCATTAAACAAATTTCGTACATGATGTTTTCAGACTATTCATTGAACAAATTTCGTAGGGAAATGATTCAGTTGATATTGAACTTGTACAAATTTGTCATCCTCAGAAAATTGTGTAAATGTAGTCATGATTTGTCAATGTTAAGGTTAATTGTGTACTTTTACCATCAGTTTATAAATAAATAAAATGGTACCCTAATCCATTTGTACGTCGTTCATCACTTAAACCAAACATACCTCTCTCATTCTCTCTCTCTCTATCTGTGAACGCAACAAATGAGATTATGGTTCCATTTTATTTATTTATAAACTTATGGTAAAATTACACAATTAACCTTAACAAATCTTAAATTGACAATAATAATTTATTAACACCATCAACTGGTTGGATATGGTCAATCTGTTGATTTGATGGACTCATTTAATGATTTTGAAAAATGAAGCAAATAAATTCAAACCGCCATCACAATATCCAATGGATTTGATAGATGCAATCTGAATTAAATATGCTTATAAGATTTGCTGACATCAGTTTCTATATAATAATTGAAACAATTTAAATTCGATTCCAAATAACAAAAACCAACTAAATTAAAAAATATTAAATAAGTTGGTTCAGCCGAGAAGATGAATTGGAAAACGAGATGATGATTAATAGTTGTTGGTAATATCAACTTGCACTACAAAAGATGTAGTAATAAATAAATACTCTTTCACTTTATCCAATGGATTTGATGGATTACAGTTGAATGAAATGTTTTTGTACGGATTTGCTGAGTTAAGTAAAAATATAATTATTGAAACATTTCGTATTCGTTTCCACATAAAAAAAAATCAATTGAATTAAAAAAAATATTAAATAAGTTGGTTCACACGAAAAGATTAATGGGAAAACGAGATGACTATTACATTAACTTTTTGGTAATTTAAAGTTACACTCCAAAAGATGTAGTAAATACATAAATATTTATAAAATCTATTACGGTGGTTCATCTGAAACGATTAATGGGAAATCGGGATCATGATTACTTCATCTGCATTCCAAGTAATTATTTAAACAATATTATAATCATTGGAAAATTGTATTAAGCAATATTAAATCGTATTACGGTTTCAACAAAAAACAAATTGTAAATGTTAATAGTTGATGATATCTTTTTTATTAATAGCTGATGATATCTTGTTTTAAATTATAATTACGCTTACAAAAGCATAAGTTAATTCAACTTTATCAATTAGTCCTGAAATAATAATTCAAATTCATTGAATCCAGAATTACTTCAGATCAGTTTAATAAACACAAGTAATAAAGACGTTATATTATTAGAAACAAAAAGAAACACACTTTTGTTCTTCTCACGAAGAAACACACAAAAGAAATTTACAAAACATGATCATGAAACCAAAAAAAAGTCCAAGGTGTGATTAAAAGCACTTTACATAACAAAAGAGTGAAAAAAAAAAGGTACCAAAAACTGCATCAGTCCTTCAACATATCCTTTGCATGACTTTGGTTAACCACATCCCAATTGCCTTCCGGATGAACCTTCTTCATATAATCCTTAAAAAGCTTAAACCCGTCCTCTATACCTAGATTGTAAGCATCAGATACATCCTTTCCAGTAAAACGTTTGAAATAGATTTGATCAACAGCAGGGTGGCGATAAAGCTTACGGTTGACTGCAGTTATATCGCGTTCCAGTTTCTGTATGTCACGAACCATCTTCTCTTGATTATCATGGCATGAGTTGGAGTCAGTTTTCAATTTCTTTGTCGAAGTTGGTGAAGGGTTTTCCATGGTGGAGAAACAAAGAAAAATCAGATTTAAAATACACAGAGAGAAAGAGTAGAGAGAAAGAGTAGATATGGAGACAAAACATTATTTGGTGAATATATACATAGAGTAAACATAAAGAATAGTCACAATTTTTGGCATTCAATTCGGTGCCAAACACCTGGAATACAAAACGGTCAGAGTAAATATATAATATATAATACATAAGTCATAATTGTTGGCATTTGGTGCCAATCAGACCCTTTGAAATCCAAACCGGTGTGACATAATTTCATATAACTTAAGAGTATAGTTCAGTAATGTGTTACCATATACAATCTTATTCAACTTTGATTGCAAATATAAAATATTATACTGTAAGTTTAACATGGGACCATGCATGAATTGAATAATTATACACATTACTGATAACGTACATAAATGACTATATGAGAAAATGAATTGACCTATTGTAACTACTATATGTTAACTCGTCATTATGTAGTATTGTGTGCATGTGAGAGGGGAATCATATGATATAGGTATAACATTGATATCCTTTGATATAAACATTACACTATGAATGTGCATTCAACACTTTATTTGCATATGGGGACAACAATTGGATAGTCGGACAACGATTTGTACTACCGTTATAACTAATAAATTTCAATTAATATGAATGACTATATGGGAAAATGAATTGACCTGTTGTAACTACTATATGTTAGCTCATCATTTATAGTATTGTGTGCATGTGGGAAGGGAATCATATGATATAGGTATAACATTGATATCCTTTGATATAAACATTACACTATGAATGTGCATTCAACACTTTATTCGCATATGGGGACAACAATTGGATAGTCGGACAACGATTTGTACTACCGTTATAACTAATAAATTTCAATTAATATGAATGACTATATGGGAAAATGAATTGACCTGTTGTAACTACTATATGCTAACTCGTCATTTGTAGTATTGTGTGCATGTGAGAGGGGAATCATATGATATAGATTTAACATTGATATCCTTTGATATAAACATTACACTATGAATGTGCATTCAACACTTTATTTGCATATGGGGACAACAATTGGATAGTCGGACAACGATTTGTACTACCGTTATAACTAATAAATTTCAATTAATATGAATGACTATATGGGAAAATGATTTGACCTGTTGTAACTACTATATGTTAACTCGTCATTTGTAGTATTTGTAGGGAAAAAATAACAAAAGTAGTACACACAGCGGAAGCGATACTAAAATGAGATTTAGTGACTTTTTAAAAAAATTTCCTTTATGAACCTTAAACCCTTTTAATCAATAAACATGCATATACATTAACAAAAAGTAGATTACCTTTTGTCGCGTGATCCGATTGACTTACGTCGATGGTAATCCGCAAGACTTTCAATCCGAGCACGAACGTGGATCACCTAGGAGCGTGATCTCCCTTTTCTTTGAATTGCAAACCTATGAATGGACAAAACAAAACTTTTCTTTTCTTTGTTAGTCACAAAACAATCAAAAGAATGTCTAAGATTATTCCGGTCACTTTTGAGTTCTCAATCTAATGATCGAAACTCGCGTGAACCTAGATCGATATCGTATACACAAGCTTATTGATGATTAAGCAATAGTATACTATCAAAGAATAATCTAACACTCCTTTTTGTCTTAGTAGAATAAAAAACTCTCTATGAATGAAGAAGAAGAAGAAAAATAAAATCTCAAGCACATGTATGTGGTGGCCGAACCCTATAAGAGCACTTATATAGGTTGGCCGAATTTTTCTTTCTTTTTCCTTTAGGGTTGCTGAATTCTATGTAGTTTTAGATTAGGGTTGGCCGAATTTCATCATGTCACTTATATAGGGTGACCGAAATTCAACCCTAATTCTTTTCAAGACTTCAAACCCTAATCCAACTCATTGATTTTTATTCTTTTATTTTGACTAAATAAAAAGACTCCTTATTTGATTAAATAAATAAAATTAATTTATTTATTTCCTTATCAAACAAGTCTTTTACTTTTAGGAAAGATTTGTTTCTTTAATTAAACAATTAATCAATAAATTAATTAATTCTTATTTAATTAAAACAAATGAAACAAAATAATATATTAGGTTAAAACATTAACCTTGCCGCCCCACTTGTATAAAATTGAGCCTAATATTATTTTCTTATTTCATTTAATCCATTGGACTGTAAATAAAAGCCCACATGTGAACCAGACCCATTCTTACTAAAAGAAACAAGCCCACATGTCTTTCATTAATATATTAATATAATTGAGCAGCCCATTACATAAATAATGTGCATATTATATTCTTAATATATTAAATGCAATTCTAGATGGACCCTTAAATTGGTCCGGTAGAATATATCAAGTGATCCATGCAAGTCCGTGTGAATTGGGGATCTTGGCGGGCCATCTAAATTTAAGCTTCAATAGACATAACCTAATCACAATCAACAAATGGTTCACTTAGGTCCGATCCATTAATTTTAACTCATTCCACTAAAGAGCTAAAACTGAACTCTTAAATAAAGATAGAAAAGGAAGATGCTCCTCATTCATACCCTAGACAATCATATTGGAGATAGTGTATCCTCGTGATTAATATCAGTAATCGCCAAGAGTTCATAGACCGCCTATAACTCTCCAAGTTACCATATTTACTCATATGACCACGTTTTGAACTTGGATATTTTGACTTGTCCAGAAGCCATGTTTTCAATAGACACTATTGAAAACTCAACATTGAGATTTAATATCCAATTACCTCAAAACATCCATATGATGATATTATACTCTCATTTAATTAAATGGAGCCACAATGTCCATATCTATAAATGAAGTCCTCTATCGATTAACAAATGAATATCACCAAACTATCGAGGATAGACTATGCGATATAATCGTACTCATTGATAACTCAAATGATATCACTTGCAACCATAAGTCCATCATTTATCTCAGGATTAAGATAGACTCTCCGATTGTCCTGATAATGAAAAGACTATTATCTACTGACGGTTCTAGATAAAGCTTTTCATTGTGACCCAGTTCAATGCACCCAGTGCACTAGATCCTTTTGCTCGAAGACACTCCGATGATTTTAGACTCATCATATCTCATTTGATCCCACTCAAATGCTAGCAAAAGAATTCTACAACTTTAACAAGATAAAGGTGCCCAACCTTTAACTTAAGTTGTGAACATTATTCAAGACTAACTAAAGAATTGTGTCTACCACATACATATCCAGATGTACGAACAATTCTTCTTTTCCCATAGTCTTTAGACCTTATGATTATTTACTTTGACAATTATAATATTAAACTATAAATGCTATACGATTTGTTAAACCAGAAATCACTTTATTAATATGAAAAAGATTGTTAATTACAACATTACACTCTTGCTATTGAGCATAATCCTAACAATCTCCCACTTGCGCTATAGCAAATGTATCATATCTCTCAAGCCCATGTTCTCTAGATGCCCATCGAAACTCTTCTGAGGTAGAGCCTTTGTGAAGGGATCCGCTAGATTTTCTGCTGACGCGATTTTGGTAATCGTCACGTCACCTCTTTGAACAATCTCCCTTAAAAGATGATACTTTCTTTCAATGTGTTTACCTCTCTTATGACTTCTTGGTTCTTTCGAATTAGCCACTGCTCCACTGTTGTCACAGTAGATAGTGATCTGCTTATTCGCACTAGGAACCACTTCTAAGTCAATCAAGAATTGGCGGAGCCAAACAGCCTCTTTGGCAGCTTCGCATGCAGCAACATACTCAGCTTCCACTGTGGAATCAGCAATACAAGATTGCTTGATACTCCTCCATATAACTGCTCCTCCTCCAATAGTAAACACAGCCCCTGATGTGGATTTTCTGGAGTCAGAATCTGATTGGAAATCAGAATCTGTATACCCAACGGGAATCAAATCCCCTCCAAAGTATACAAGCATATTATCTCTCGTTCTCTTAAGATACTTGTAAATATGCTTGACTGCCGTCCAGTGATCAGGACCAGGTTTCGATTGAAACCTGCTAACTATGCCAACAGCAAAACAAATATCTGGTCTAGTACAGAGCATTGCATACATGAGACTTCCAACTGCCGAGGCATATGGGACTCTACTCATGAATTGCTCTTCATGCTCATTCTTAGGAACTTGTTCCTTAGAAAGCTTGATTCCATGTCTGAAAGGTAACATACCTTTCTTGGAATCCTACATGGAAAACCTAGACAAGATCTTGTCTATGTATGAAGCTTGGGATAATGCAATCGTTCTATTCTTTCTATCCCTCATTACTTGGATACCTAGAATAAAACTTGCTTCTCCTAAGTCCTTCATATCAAATTGTTTTGCTAGCCATTCTTTTACTGATGTCAATACACCTACATCGTTTCCAATGAGTAGTATATCATCAACATAAAGAATCAGGAAAACCAACTTGTCGCCTTTAATCCTTTTGTATACACAAGGTTCGTCAGGATTCTGAATAAATCCAAAACCTTTGACAGCTTGATCAAACCTTATGTTCCAGGATCTGGATGCTTGCTTTAATCCATATATGGATTTCTGCAACTTGCATACCTTATCCACTTGGCCCTTTTCAATGAATCCCTCTGGTTGCATCATGTAGATGCTTTCGTCAAGACTTCCATTTAGGAAAGCTGTCTTGACATCCATTTGCCAAATCTCTAGATCTAAAGATGCTGCAATGGATAAGAGTATCCTAATGGATTTAAGCATGGCCACAGGAGAGAAGGTTTCCTCGTAATCGATACCTTCTTTCTGTGTATACCCTTTAGCTACCAATCTAGCTTTAAAGGTTTCCACCTTTCCATCCATACCTCTTTTCCTCTTGTATACCCACTTGCACCCAATGGGTTTTATCCCTTTAGGTAAGTCTACAAGGGACCAGACTTTGTTATCGAACATAGATTCAATCTCGGATTGCATTGCCTTTTGCCAATGGCGACTATCAACATCCTCCATAGCTTCCTTGTACGTATAGAGATCATCGTCGTCCGGGAGATTCTCCACTGATTCTCCCAGACCGATGTATCTTTCGGGTTGTGTTCTAACCCTCCCACTACGACGAGGAATGGTAGGTTGTTGATCTTGTGTTGGATCGGAACTTACAATTGGGTTAGGTTGTGTAACCTCTCGTGGAATTGTATTTCCTGACATCTCATTCAGGACAATTCTACTTCTAGGCACAAAATCATTCATATAGTCCTTTTCCAGAAATTTAGCACTCGTCGAAACAAATACTTTAAGGTCTGAAGGACTATAGAAATAATATCCTTTAGTTTCTTTTGGATACCCTACAAATATACATGTTTCTGAACGGGACTCCATCTTTTCTGTCTTTCCTTTTAACACATGCGCAGGACAACCAAATATCCTTAAGTGTTGTAAACTAGGCTTGCGCCCAGTCCACAACTCATGCGGTGTTTTAGGAACAGACTTAGATGGTACATCGTTTAGAATGTATATAGCAGTTTGTAAAGCATATCCCCAAAAAGAAATAGGAAGTGTTGAATAACTCAACATAGACCTAACCATATCCAAAAGAGTTCTATTTCTCCTTTCTGCTACCCCATTCTGTTGAGGTGTACCTGGTGCAGAAAACTGAGAAACTATCCCATTATCAATAAGATATTGCTGAAACTCACCACATAGATATTCTCCACCACGATCAGATCTCAAGATTTTTATGTGTTTCTCAAGCTGATTTTCCACTTCAGCTTTGAATGCTTTGAACATGTCAAAAGCATCCGACTTATGTCTCATGAGATACACATAACCAAATCTCGAGTAATCATCCGTGAAGGTGATGAAGTACTCATATCCACCTCTAGCTTGAATGCTCATAGGTCCACATACATCAGTGTTTATCAATCCTAAACATTCAGTGGCTCTTGCACCTTTGGCAGAGATCGTCCTTTTGGTCATTTTACCTTCCAAACAAGATTCACAAGTTGGTAGATCATCAACCCTTAAGTCACTCAAAGGTCCGTCACATACCAATCTTTTAATCCTATTAAGGTTAATATGACCTAAGCGTAAATGCCAAAGGTAGGTTTCATCTGTTGATAATTTTACTCTTTTATGATTAGGTTCCGTTATTTCTGTGTCTAACGAGTGAGAGATATTTCTATGCAAAAAGTATAGACCGTTTTCCAATGTACCTTGGCAAATAATTTTGTCATTCTTACTAATAATAAAAACTTTATTAAAAGTAACCGAATATCCAAATTTATTCAAACAAGAAACTGAAATTAAATTCCTCTTGAATTGAGGTACATAATAAACGTCTATTAAATCTAAATGCCTTCTAGAATCCAAATAAACTCTAATATCTCCCACTGCACTTGCAGACACTAACGTTCCGTTGCCCAAGCGCAAATTGATTTCATTCTTTCTCAGCTTTCTCCTTTCTTGAAACCCCTGCAAGGAATAACAAACATGATTAGTGGCTCCTAAGTCTATGATCCAAGAATCTGTAGAATCAGCCAAAAAACATGTTTCAAGATAATTCAAATTACCTTCTTCCTTCTTGTTCTGGGACTTTGGGCAATTTCTCTTCCAATGTCCCTTTTCACCACAAAGGAAGCATTTCCCTTTGATCTTGGTTACTTTCTTGGTCTCCTTCTTGATAGGCCCAAGTTGCTTTTTCTTCTGTTGTTTCTTGACCTTTTGACGGGCCTTAACAGTAGCAACTTTACCAACCATATGAATCTCTTGACCTTTGCCTTTCACAAGGATCTTTTCAGCACTTTGAACATCTTGCATCAGGCCTTGTAAGGTGTATTCCTTTTTGTTCAAAGTGTAGTCCAATTTGAACTAATCAAAGGAATCTGACAATGAATTAACAACCATATCAATCTTTGTCTCACCATCTATCTCAGCGCCATGCAGTTCAGCAATGTTGAGATGTGCTATGACTTTCATCATGTGATCTTTCACAGCCTGTCCAGGTTTCATCCTAAGATTCATAAAAGCAGTCACTGCCTCTCTCTTAGTCGTCCTAGACTTCATAGCAAACATCTCCTCTAGAGACATCATTATATCAGCAGTGGACTCCATTCCTTCATGCTACTGTTGCAACACGTCGGAGATAGTGGCCATAATGTAACATTTTGCCATATCATCTGAAGTCTTCCACTGCTCATACTCATCTCTATACATTATGCTAGTTTCATTATTAGGAGCAGGTGGTTTAGGAGTAGTTAGAACAAACTTATGTTTTTCACTTTGCAGCAACAACCCAATTTTCCTTTTCCATGTGACATAATTATCTCCAGTTAAAGTGTTATCTTTCAGGATGTTCATAAGTGATGGGGTCATGATTTCTGAATAAAACAAAACATATATAAGTAAATAATCATGATAAAGCACTTTTAAATATTTATCTTGAATTAAATAAATAACTCAATCATAAAATTCAACGGTGATCTAACACCCATAAATGTTACGCCTCCTTTGGGAGTTCGCACCATTTACTAGTTAGACTAGGTCCCACCTAATTGTTAACATAACAACCAGCGTTTTCAATTTTAGCCTTGCAATTTTACTGACAAGAACTCTTGGGAGGATATCAATAAAATTACATTGAGTGTGTTACCAAGATATCGACCCTCAATTTTCTCTCACGAAAATCCCTCCTTGGGGAGTAGATCTCGTTTGAGTCCATTGTCTAGTCTATCCTTGTAAGGAAGTATGTTGCTAAATTCCATTCATGGACGCCCCTTGGGGGGATTACCAATAAATAATAAAGCTCAACTAACCTTGGAGGCCATAGGTGTTACAAAAACACCTTCTCCCACTCAATTATTTAAGGCGTGTGATTAAATCCCATAGAATGATTTACCGAGTTATCTAGATGCCAATTTAGATACCTAAATCATTCAATGCATGTTCATACCAAAAGAGATATATGCGTGGCACTCCTATTCTATATGTCATGTTATCATACAATAACAAATATTGTAATATTTAAGCATAAATTAAATAGCAACAATTTTGGCCCATCCTAGAAAAACAAGTAAATTACAATTGTCAGGAATACAAGATCTTCAGGTGGCCCATCAACCATACGCTCATCCTTCGGCCCAAACCCCATGGGCGTGCACAACCCACAACCCCACAAAGGGGCTGCCATGCGCAGCCCATAAGGCCTTCAAGGCTGCCATGCGCAGCCCACCTTGTAATGGGCTTGCCATGCGCAGCCCAATCAACTCCTAGGGTGCGCACGGTGCTCGTTCTCGGTTCCGGTTGCTTCGTGTCTTCGAATCTTCAAGACCTAAATATATTATGGCAGTATTTAAACAAATAAAATACTGCAGTATTTTTTTTTTTTTTTTTAATCACTGCAGTACTTTTTACACATAAAAAACTGCACATAATAAAAATAAAAAAAACTGCAGCAGTGATAAAAAAAAATACTGCACTTATATTAAAAAATAAATAAAAACCTAGCAACTACCAAGAAGGAATTATGGCGATAATAGACCACCCTTCTTGTTACAACTTCGAAACAAAAATTACATTGAAAATCTAGGGCCAAAATCGAGCAATAACAATCCACACAAACATATATAAATCCATACATCCACATGTAATTATATATTTGAATACCTAGAGTGCCATCTCTTTCTAAACATGCATAATCACAATAAAAAGAAATAGATCCACGTACATATACGTTAATTAATTAAAAGGGTTCAACCTAGGCTCTGATACCAATTGTAGGGAAAAAATAACAAAAGTAGTACACGCAGCGGAAGCGATACTAAAATGAGATTTAGTGACTTTTTAAAAATTTTTCCTTTATGAACCTTAAACCCTTTTAATCAATAAACATGCATATACATTAACAAAAAGTAGATTACCTTTTGTCGCGTGATCTGATTGACTTACGTCGATGGTAATCCGCAAGACCTTCAATCCGAGCACGAACGTGGATCACCTAGGAGCGTGGTCTCCCTTTTCTTTGAATTGCAAACCTGTGAATGGACAAAACAAAACTTTTCTTTTCTTTGTTAGTCACAAAACAATCAAAAGAATGTCTAAGATTATTCCGGTCACTTTTGAGTTCTCAATCTAATGATCGAAACTCGCGTGAACCTAGATCGATATCGTATACACAAGCTTATTGATGATTAAGCAATAGTATACTATCAAAGAATAATCTAACACTCCTTTTTGTCTTAGTAGAATAAAAAACTCTCTATGAATGAAGAAGAAGAAGAAAAATAAAATCTCAAGCACATGTATGTGGTGGCCGAACCCTATAAGAGCACTTATATAGGTTGGCCAAATTTTTCTTTCTTTTTCCTTTAGGGTTGCCGAATTCTATGTAGTTTTAGATTAGGGTTGGCCGAATTTCATCATGTCACTTATATAGGGTGACCGAAATTCAACCCTAATTCTTTTCAAGACTTCAAACCCTAATCCAACTCATTGATTTTTATTCTTTTATTTTGACTAAATAAAAAGACTCCTTATTTGATTAAATAAATAAAATTAATTTATTTATTTCCTTATCAAACAAGTCTTTTACTTTTAGGAAAGATTTGTTTCTTTAATTAAACAATTAATCAATAAATTAATTAATTCTTATTTAATTAAAACAAATGAAACAAAATAATATATTAGGTTAAAACATTAACCTTGCCGCCCCACTTGTATAAAATTGGGCCTAATATTATTTTCTTATTTCATTTAATCCATTGGACTTTAAATAAAAAGCCCATATGTGAACCAGACCCATTCTTACTAAAAGAAACAAGCCCACATGTCTTTCATTAATATATTAATATAATTGAGCAGCCCATTACATAAATAATGTGCATATTATATTCTTAATATATTAAATGCAATTCTAGATGGACCCTTAAATTGGTCCGGTAGAATATATCAAGTGATCCATGCAAGTCCGTGTGGATTGGGGATCTTGGCGGGCCATCTAAATTTAAGCTTCAATAGACATAACCTAATCACAATCAACAAATGATTCACTTAGGTCCGATCCATTAATTTTAACTCATTCCACTAAAGAGCTAAAACTGAACTCTTAAATAAAGATAGAAAAGGAAGATGCTCCTCATTCATACCCTAGACAATCATATTGGAGATAGTGTATCCTCGTGATTAATATCAGTAATCGCCAAGAGTTCATAGACCGCCTATAACTCTCCAAGTTACCATATTCAGAAGCCATGTTTTCAATAGACACTATCGAAAACTCAACGTTGAGATTTAATATCCAATTACCTCATAACATCCGTATGATGATATTATACTCTCATTTAATTAAATGGAGCCACGATGTCCATATCTATAAATGAAGTCCTCTATCGATTAACAAATGAATATCACCAAACTATCGAGGATAGACTATGCGATATAATCGTACTCATTGATAACTCAAATGATATCACTTGCAACCATAAGTCCATCATTTATCTCAGGATTAAGATAGACTCTCCGATTGTCCTGATAATGAAAAGACTATTATCTACTGACGGTTCTAGATAAAGCTTTTCATTGTGACCCAGTTCAATGCACCCAGTGCACTAGATCCTTTTGCTCGAAGACACTCCGATGATTTTAGACTCATCATATCTCATTTGATCCCACTCAAATGCTAGCAAAAGAATTCTACAACTTTAACAAGATAAAGGTGCCCAACCTTTAACTTAAGTTGTGAACATTATTCAAGACTAACTAAAGAATTGTGTCTACCACATACATATCCAGATGTACGAACAATTCTTCTTTTCCCATAGTCTTTAGACCTTATGATTATTTACTTTGACAATTATAATATTAAACTATAAATGCTATACGATTTGTTAAACCAGAAATCACTTTATTAATATGAAAAAGATTGTTAATTACAACATTACACTCTTGCTATTGAGCATAATCCTAACAGTATTGTGTGCATGTGGGAGGGGAATCATATGATATAGGTATAACATTGATATCCTTTGATATAAACATTACACTATGAATGTGCATTCAACACTTTATTTGCATATGAGGACAACAATTGGATAGTCGGACAACGAATTGTACTACCGTTATAACTAATAAATTTCAATTAATATGAATGACTATATAGGAAAATGATTTGACCTGTTGTACATATGTACAAATAATTCGGTAACTAATATATGTTAACTCGTCATTTGTAGTATTGTGTGCATGTAGGAGGGAAATCATATGATATAGGTATAACATTGATATCCTTTGATATAAACATTACACTATGATTGTGCATTCAACATTTTATTTGCATATGAGGACAAGAATTGGATGGTCATATGATAGGGAAGATAAAACATTATTTTATTTTATTTTTATTCTTAAATGGATTCGGGATATTAAAGAAATGAAAGAGGAATAAACATGTGCAGTAAATGCATCATTTGAGATAATGTTTTATGTTTTATGGTGCAATAAAAAAACCTAAAACTCTAAACAATCATCATTTAGAAACCCTAAAACTCTCTCTCTCTCTCTCTCTCACTCTCACTCTCACTGTCTATCTCTCTCTCTCTCTCTCTCACGGTCTGCTGTGTACATCCATCAATCTTCAAACAATCTTCAAACAATCTACAACCCGCCAGGTTGGTTACATTTTTTTTCTGTTATTTCATAACTTCGGATTAATATTTTTGTAATTTAATAATTTCCAATTAATATATTACAATTTGTTGTGATGATTATTGGTTTTCATATGTAATTAGAAGAAGCAAAGATGAAAATTTATACTCGACTATATCTGATAATGGTGTGCTGGTTTATCGCATTCATACCTAGATGGTGTAGCCACGTTTTCATGATTTTTAGTTTGTTTAAAGTTAACCTGATTGTTGTATTTAAAAAAATTGTCTTAATTTATAGCTACAGCTAAGTTTGAACTTGTTTAAATTTTAAATATAATCTTATTCTGCGATATTATATTTGTGTAATTAGTGTTTGCATGTACTTGATTTGACTTTTAGATTGTTATTTTTGAAAATTAGATAAATCTGGATATTATGATAGCTTTTTTTTATTGAAAAATAGTAGTAGTTGCAATTTGTTTGTTTTGTTGGGGAAGGTTTTATTCATATTCTCTCACTTGCACAATAAAAGGTTTTGTTAATGTCATCTTCCTCTTCTTCAAACGTACGTGGGTATGGGGAGGGAAAATGCAAATGTGGGCTACCATTGAGAGAATATCTAGCCATAACACCTTGGAACTATAAAAGACTATTCGAAGGGTGTTCCAAAGGAAAGGTTAGTGAACTATAAGTGACTATTTTAATTTATACTTATATAGATTGATTTATGAACTAATAGAGCTTACATTTCTGGTTTTAAACTACAGAAAGAATTTGGTGGATGCAATTACTTCAAATGGTTGGGTCCTGAAGTACCGGTTACAATTATCCCAGCTGATATCTCATTGAATGAAGAATTGCAGAGGTTACAAAGGGAATTTCATAGGTCGGAACGACTTCATCGGTTCTACGAAAGCGAAAATATGGGCTTAACAAATCGTGTTCAGGTGTTGGAGTTTGATTTGGCTAAGAAGAGGGCAACCATTCAGAAAACTAGGGCTTTTATATTTCTATCTTCGATTGCCGTTCTTTGGCTGCTTTGTAAATTCCCATACAATGTGTAGTGTGGAGTAATCGAAAAATATCAAATGTTATATACCCTGTAATGTAAAATTACTATGGTTCCTGTAATTTCATTTTATTTAACGTGATCGCATTGTTTCTATAGATTTATAGTAATGTGTTCTTCATATTAGGTTATTTATGTTGTACCTTATTAATTGCAATCAGAGGTAAGGTAAGTCCAGGTTTTGAATTGGAGGATAATTTTTTTTTTTTTTTTTTGAAAAAGCCCAAACAGGGCGCCACAAGCCGGCAAAAACCAGACACAGCTGGGAAAGGAGAAAAACAAAACATGATAAAACAAAGAAAAGCAGAGGAAAATGAGCAGAGAACACCACAAAACAGTTGGAGGATAATTTTGGTTAACTATGTATATGGCAACTTTTATAATCATTAAAAACTTCTAGGCCATCTTTGAAGCAGTTGTTCGGCTTTAGACACATAATTATTTAATTCGATCGTCATTCTCTAAATATAATCTAAAACTTTTACATTTACGAACAACCTCTTTAAACATATTGGCTCATTGTGGCCTAGTACAAAATATGCAAACCACATGGCTCGCTGTGGTCCAGTGGCCCAGTTAAATTTCAATGGAAGTCATCTAGACCACATGGACACATAATTTGCATATAGAAAATTATGTGTCCTTGTGGTCCAGCTCAAAATCCATAAATCAAAGAAAGTACATGTCAATTAAAATCATACAACAAACAACTCAAAGAGAATTATCAACACAACAAACAATAACGAAAGTAACTAACATTCATGAGAATTAAATAACAACCCAGTGACAACCAAATACATATAAAAAACAAGACAAATGAAAAAATCCAAATGCATCATCAACCCAAAACACTAATGAAAGTGACTAACTGTCTGATTCTCTTTTTGGACAATTACGCCAGTCATGCCCAGAAATGTGGCATATACGGCACTGATTTGGTCTTTTAAAATTTGGCTCTTTGTACTAGAATCATCACCATTTTTGTTGCAATTATTTCGGAACTCATCATCCAACCCTTGTAGAGTATTTCTCAGAATATTGAGTTCCCTTTTAATCAAATTGAAACCTTCTTCGGTTTGGCTCCCACGGTGACAGATATAGTTGCACTCTGCACTCAATGAAGCGAACCGGGCAATATCAACACTCTTCGAACAGTCATCGTCGGGCTGGAGATGGATGCGAACGTCATCTACAGCTGACTTCGTCCACCTCTTAAATATCAAGGAATAACATAAAACATATGACAGCAGGGAATTCCTTTATTTTGTAACAACTTGCATTCACATGAAAGTACTGGCAGATTGTGCTTTGACGAATCCCAATCACCATCCTCAACGACTTGCTGAAAATCAATTATGTCCCTATAGTAAAAAACACTCACAGTCTTTTTATATGGAGAATCATATTCGGTGAGAACGTATTCGACTTCATTCTCCTCATTCCATGGTGCAAAGTGTGAATACTTTATTGAATCATTGATCTCTTTAGTAATGTCACAGTAGATACGATAAGTGTAGATGGAAGATGCATACTTCTCCAACGACTTCATGTGGTTTAAGATAACTGGACTCTTAGTGTTTGAAGCATATTCGTTAGTAAAGAAATTGTTTCTTAACCTCATGAGTGCCCTGTTGATTTGAGGGAATAAGCCGAACAATTTCTCACGGCTGCAAACATATTCTTTCATGTAATTATTCATTGACTCTGATCTTTGAGTGCTGCGCATTCCGGCAAAAAAATGGCCCTTGGAATACGTTTCTGCCCATCTATGCCTCTTTTCGTACATCATATTAACCCAAACGTTGTCTTCCAGACCGTGTTGTTTTATCATTTCATTCCAACATTCATCGAATTTGTCCTCGTCTATGTGGTCAAAGATGAAGGATCTAAAGGCCGATGACTTCTTAGGGCCGTTAATGTGAGCACATGCGTTTCTTGCTACATGCCATCCGCATAACCTGTGCTGACAGTTTGGAAATACCTCATCGATTGCCTGTCGCATTGCTTCGTCTCCGTCTGTCATTATAGAAAGGGGATGCTTGCTGCCCATTGAATCCATGAGTTTAGTAAGGGCCCATTTGTATGAAGTAAAAGTCTCGTCTAACAAAAGTGTAGCACCAAATACATAAGTTGCACTATGGTTGTTGACACCAACAAATAAAACCAAAGGCTTGCCATAGGCATTTGTCTTGTAAGTGGTATCAAAAACAAGAACATCTCCGAAGCACTTGTACTCGAATAGAGAATGGGAGTCCTTCCAAAATATATTAGCAAGCCTATCATCATCATCTGTGTTGAACCTGCAGTAAAAGTTTGCTTCAGTAAATGCCTTTGACTCGAGATACGAAATTGGCGCTTGTGAATCGCTTTCAAAAGCTTTTGATCGTCTCAACTTAGCAATCTTGTTATACATGTCCTTCTGAGTGAATCCAATTTTGGAGTATCCTCCCTTCTGGTCAACTATGTACTCAAATGTTTGACAACCTCTTATGCAGTTTTTGCCCATGGCGTCAATTTGGGCATAGTCACCTTCATCTAAGTTTCTGTGAGATCGATGGGATGAAACCTCACAAAAAGTTGCTAGTTTATGTGAATGATCATCCATGAATACCCTTATACTGTAATTTAACGTATCACTGTCTAGGCCAATTGAGAAACAAGCTTTGCAATTTTGTCTTGTCTGCAGCCTTGGCTTGCGTTTCCTATTTTTATTGGTCAAATACTCCTCCCTTCTTGATCCCTGCTCATCACAAACCCACTTTCTCCTTAATACTCTACCTTCACGGTCATGGTCCAAGTTTGTCGCTCTTATACCAAACCCATTACCCCTAGCATAACGAAGATAAAACGACCTTGCATCATCCACATAATCAAATTTCATATTTTTGATCTGATTGATATCAACATCTTGATTGCCACTGCCTTCCCATGATGAAAATTGCACAGAATTCACCCCAGTAGAACACATATTATTTGGTGTGAAAAACAATCCTTGTTGTCAGGCTTACTTTGCGATTCACTCCCATCTATTACTATACAAAGTTAAAACAGGATGATCGAAGTATAAGTAAAATTTTAATCGCAAAAAAATGTGTTGATCGAAGGATAATGAAAGTAATAGCAAACAGAAAATAATATTGATGCGAGGAAACACCGACATTTTGAACATGCATCTTTCAGCATAGAAATTATAGAAATTATAGAAATATCACTATAAAGATAACATACAGAAACAATTACATACAGGAGAACATTATTGATTCTACAAATTCGAACACTAATTAACTTCATATTGATTTCGAAACTAATCAAAACAACCGTATGGATGTATTGTAGATATGAGATAAAAAGAAAGATTCAAACAATAAGTAATTTCATATTGAATTCAAAGCTTACTGACAAAAAGAACAATTCAAACAATAAGCTAATTCATATTGAATTCGAAGCTAACCGAAAAAAGCCATGGATGAGACATACCTGTGAGATCAAACTTGATGAAGCAAAAAAGAATAGGTTGGAGACAAGATTTCAATACGAACGCAATTAGACGATTCAGACCACCAGACCAAAACACCAATGAGCAAGACGAATGATCGATTGAAGTGGATGTTTACCTGTGAGATCAAACTTGATGAAGCATAAAAAAATAGGTTGTAGACGAGATTTTAATACGAACGCATTTGAGTCTGAACCCCATAATGAAACACCAATCAGAAAGACGAATGTTCGATTGAAGTGTTTGAGCTGGTAACAAATAAAAGTTCACAACAGTTTTTGAGCTGGTAAACCATAAAAGTTAAAGAAGAAGATAGCGTTGGGAAGAAGAAGAGTTGGATTTGCAAAGGAGAAAAAGTGTTTATGTACGTAGAAGAGTTGGATTTGCAAAGGAGAAGAAGTGTTTTTGTACATTTAAATAAAAAGAGTTGGATTTGGAAAGGAGAAGAAAATTGCGTTGGGAAGGAGGAAAATTAAAAACGGTAACTATTGGGTTTTGTGAAGAATAAACGGTCATTACGTTTTGTGACCAGCTAAGAAGGTAATATTAGGATGCATAGGAAATCACAACAACTTTAAAACATAACTATTAGATGTGAAAGTTGGACAAATCAAGGGTCAAGATTTGATGAGCTGGATTTTTTTTTAAAGGTGTATAGAAACACCAGTGTTCTATAGATTGTCCCTATACATATATATAATTTAAAATAAAATCGTAATTAATATATAATTTAAAATAAAATTGTATTTAATAATAATATATAAAAACATATTTATGAAAAAGAAAAAAAAAACAAAACAAAAGGAAACAAATTCAAAAAAGGGGAAATATTTATTATTATTATTATTATTTTGAAATTTTGTCCCTTTTCAATTTATGGGCTTTGATTTTATGGGTTTATTTTTATTTTTATTTTATTTTATTTTTATCAAATTGAAATAATATATTTTTTAAAAAGGAAACAAATTCAAAATAAAAAATATATAGGAAAGAACAAAATTTACAGGTTTTGATTTTCTGGGTTTCCTTTTGTTTTCTTTTATTCTTTTTCTTTTTCTTTTTAATAAATCTGTTTTTATATATTATTATTAAATTTGGGTTTATTTTAAATTATATATAAGTTTATTTAAATTATATAAACATAGAGCTAGAATAGCTCGGTTGGTTAGAATGTGTGGTTTTTAACTATAAGGTTGAAAGTTCAATCCCTGATGGGGGCATTTTAATTTTTTAGTTAACGGTAAAATGGATTTTGGATGGTTGGGTTTTAGGGGATTGACAGGCCATTATTGAAACTAGAATGACCAATTTATCTAATATTTCAAACCTCAAGGGGAAAAATGATATAATTTACCTTTTTACCATATTACCCTTCTATTTTAACGGTCAACCCACTATTTAACCGAAATCCTAACGGCAGGGGGTATATATTCGAATAATTTGGTTTTCAAGGGGGAGACTGGCCATTTCTGAAACTAGAGGGGGCAAATTCAGAAAATGGTAAACTACAGGGGGGGAAATTATAATCCCTATTTTTTTAAAACCATGATGGAATGATGGATGGTGTAGATCCATTGGAAAAAAAAGTTCGTTTAAAATTTTTTTTTTTGTTTTTTTAATTTTGTATTTATTTATTATCAAACTTAATTAATTTTTTTTTTTTTTTGGAAAAACAATATTTTTTTTCTTATTTATAAATTGATTTTCAGTTTTAAATTACTAAATTGTCCTTAGTGGTTTGACACATGAGGCGCACGTGTCTAGGTCAGAAGACGGAATAAGGGTTCTGTCCCTATTCCGTCAATGCTTGTCAATTTATGTGAGTTCAGGGGGTTTAACTCCTAAAAAAAGGTACAATGGGGAAAATGCAAACTCGCGTATAAATTAGGGGGCAACTGTGCCAATAACCCTAAAAAAATTCAGAATTTATTCCAATTTTTCCCTTACACGTGCAAGGCACGTGACGAGAAGATGGACGGAAAGTGGGTACTATCTCCATTTTGTCAATCATTATCAATTTTTGATAGTTTAAGGGGTTTACTACAAAAAAAAAAAAAAAAAAAAGGTTCAGGGGACACATTGCTTCCTCACGTATAATTAAGGAGATATTGGTGCAATTAACCCTACTTTTTATACTAAAAATTTAGGGAAAAAAAGAAACCCAGAGACGGTATCGTTTCATTCCTGTCCCCGTATCATTTAAACTTTAAAGACCCAAACCCCTAATTGATATTTCTCTGTCTCCTTAAAACCCCTAAACCCTAATGTTCCTCAGCAGAATCAAAATGCGAATTTTCAATTCACAGCATCTTCAAGGTTTACGCAAAATTCCCACAAAAGCGATCAGACCCGATTGCTATGCGTTCTCTTCTCTCACCAAAACCCCACCCCAAACGCCAAACACTCCTCTCTTCGACTACCTGATCCAAACCCTAACTTTGTCCAAAACAGAAGCCCAATCAATCACAAACTCAACTCGCTTCTCTAACATCAAATCCCTTGAAAACCCACATTCTGTGCTCCACTATTTTCGAAGTCTTGGATTCTCCGATACCGATATCCGATCTTCAGTTATATCAAATTCAGAGATTCTGTTGTCAGATGTTGATATGAAACTTAAACCGAGGATTGAGTTTTTTCAAGAGATAGGTCTGGTGGGTTCTCATCTGGGTAAGTTCATTTCCAACAACTCTAGACTTCTTGATTGTAGTTTAGAGAATATGTTGATTCCTTGTACTCAAATTCTTAAGAAAATATTAGTGAATGATACAAACAATCAAGATTTGATCAGGGTTTTAAGGAGATGCAGTAGGCTTATTACGAAAAACCCAGAAGGGAGATTGTTAAGCAACATTGCATTCTTGGAGAGTTGTGGCATTGTTGGGTCTCAACTCTCAATGCTGTTAAAGAACCAACCTAGGATCTTCGTTATGGAAGAATCCAAACTCAAGGGGCTTGTTTCGCTTGTTTCGGATATGGGATTTTCGTTTGATTCGATTAGGTTTGTCCATGGACTACATCTAGTTAGTTGCTTGAGTGAAGAAACTTTGGAGAGAAAATTGGAAGTATTTAGGAGTTTTGGATTTACTGAGGATGATATCATGGAAATGTTTCAGAGGTTACCTTCAGTGTTAAACAAATCGGAGGAGCAGTTGAAGCTAAGACTTGATTTCTTTTTGAACAATATTGAGCTCAAAAAGGAAGCATTGATTAGAGAACCCTTTTGTTTAACGTACAGCCTAGAAGAACGAGTGATTCCTCGTTATAAAGTTATGTCAATTCTCAAGTTGAAAAAGTTGTTGAAGGATGAACCAAGTTTTGTTAGGGTGCTGGCTTTGTCTGAGGAGAAATTCTTGGAGAAGTATGTGCAAAGGTTTAGGGATGATTTAGAGGAATTGTTGGGAGCTTACAAGGGTCACATGTTAGATTCTGAAACGGGTACTGCAAACGGAATTGTTGTTTAGAACCGCTTTAGCAGCAAAACAAACTATCACTGATCAATGATTTGAAGCTGCGAAAGAAAAATCCTGTAGCAAAGATTTGCTCACAATAAATGTTAAATTTATTTTGTATTTGTTTACAAGCTGAAGCATCTGAAAAGTGCTCGTTTTTATTTGCTCTTATATAAGATTCTGACTTGCTATGTTTGAAAGCTTTTGTTTCATATGAGTTGTTTGGAGAATGCAGAAGTGGCAATGAATTTGTGGCATTTAAATTAAGAGATTGAATTGGAGCTAACTGGAGCTACGTTGAGATCCAAACTTTATATAATAATCAGTTGTTAGATGCAAGTTTCCACATTTCATTTTTATTATTGGTGTCCTTTGAAATGAGAAATCAAAACAATGAATATAGTTCAAGGTGTCCTACGTGGTAATATTCAGTTTCAGGGTTTCATGACATCCAAGATTCTTCATCTAAGTGCATTCGGTGTTTCATCATCTGTGCTCGACCGTCTTCAACAGAACTTTCCTTGCAATCGAGGTTCTGGAATATGCAAATACAAGCTTTCCCCAGCTCCTTTCTTTTGTCATGATATCCTTTAGATGGATGCTATTGGCACCCCTCTATTCACCTAATAATAAGCTGATATCTTTTATCAAAATTAATTAAATTTGAAAGACCGCGTATTTAACTTTTTACATCGGGCATGTAATGGCCTTATAGGCCACACTTTTATGAATAAAATAAGTAGCCCTTTTGTGCTTTGTTTTTTCTACGATTTCTGTCAATTAGCACACCGTACAATATTGGATCCTATTGGATTACATAGGATTGTACTAGATAGTATTGGACTGTATTGGAATAATTTTAGTAATCTACCTTATTTGGTATTGGATAGTATTGGATCATACTGGATTGACAAATATGTTTTTTTTTTTTTTTAAATAATTAAACTAAACATTTTTAAATATATTTAAATATTAAATTAAAATATATTTATAATTATTTAATTAATAAATGAATATTTTTATTTCAAAAAAAAAATTATTTTTCAAAAAGCAATATGATTATCTTAATAGTATACCCCAGTCGATCTCCGGTCTCCTAGACCACCAAAGGTCGTAGATCGGCTGGAGAAGCACAATCTTCATGAATGAGGTTGTAGATCAGCCGAAAAAGCATGATCTTCATAAAGGAGGCTGTAGATCGGCATAGAAAAGCAAGATCTCTGGTCTTCACAAAGGAGGCCACGCCTCCTCCACGATAGAGGTACAGCCTCGTCCTTTATAGTGAAGGAGGAGCCTCCTCCGAAATTGATCGCCAACGGCATACTTGATGAAGGTCGCCGCCAACATCCATAAAGGATTAGGGTCGCCTCCTCTTTAATGGAGGTGGCATTGCCTCCATCTTTTATAGGGAGGTCATCGACATCCATTCTAAGGAGACCGTCTGCAACCTCGACAACAAGGTCGCCGACCGGTTTCCTTCATGAATGGAGGCCGGTGGCCCTTAAAAATGAGGCCAGGCAACCTCCACGATAGAGGTTGTTTGGCCTTACGTAATTTTCCTTTAAAAAAATATTTATATATATATATTTTTGTTATTTTTTTAAAGTCTAATCCAGTCAAGAAACACCTCTCCCTACCGTATAGTTTAATATGGTTTAGATGATACTAAATCAGTACGACGTACAATTTAGTACGACTATAAAACGTTACCAAATAACGTACATTACTAAATTAGTGATGTATGGTGTGCTAATACTGTCTAGTATGACGCACCAAACGAGCCCTTACTGTATAACAAATGATAGATAAATTCATAAACATAGGTGGGATAGGAGAATTCATAAAGAAACAGAAGAATTCTGTACAGGTACAACTCTTAGTTAAAAAAAAAAAAAAAAAAAAAAAACGGCTTCTCTGATTGCTTAAGAAATCGTGTTGGTGTACCGATGAGGTGCCTAAAGTTTGGATTTTTTGGGAAAGAAATAAGGGTAATTTGGGAAATAAATAAATTTAAATTTATAAGGCTTTAACGTTCGTAAGGGAGGGGTTTGCTAGGGTTTGCATGGTAACCTAGATTTTGGTTTGATCGCTATAGCCGGCGTCGTTGCTGGTCTATTTCCGGCGTGGTGGTCGATCTCTACGATCTTCTCTGGTTCTTGGTCCCTTTTTCGCTGTTGCTGCTGCGTTTTGGACGTGAATGTTTCTTCTTCTTTGCGTGGATTTCTGCTGCGCATCTTTCTTCTCCGTCTGATGCGTTCTGGTCTCTTACTACTGCTACTACGTTCTGATTCGTTTACCACAGTTTTCCCCTGTTTGTGCATCAGTTTGGAGGTTTGTGGCTGTGTTTTCTTTCAGTCGACGGCGTCACCGGTTCTGGTTCTTGATCGTTGTTTGCTGTGGTTGCTACTGCTATTGCGATTCTGATCTTGGTTTCTTCTTTGCGTGGTTTGCTGCTGCTGAGTTTTGTCCGTGGTCTTCTGGGTGTGGTCTGCTACTGCCGCTGCATTCTGGTTCCCTTGCTTGGTGACCTGGTACGTTGCCACAATTGTCTCCTGTTCGTGCTTTGGCTTGGAAATCTGTTGCTTTGTTGTTGGTTCCGCTCGTTTGACTTTCAGCCTTGTTCATCTCTGGTTAGTTTATTCTTTGCTGCTTTTTTTATTTTTATTTTTGCTCTTTCACTACTGTTGGTCTGTTATACTATTTGTGTTTTGCTCCATGGCTTCTTCGTCAATGCATGGCCTCGTGGAGGATCCCATTGTTTTGGAAACTACCATTTCGTTTCCTATTTGTGGTGAGGGGTTGGTTTCTAGTAGTGGGGCACTCAGGTTGGGTAATGTGTTGCCTTCTACTCCTACTTTGTGTGATATTCCGGTTAACGTTGGAGGTTCAATTTAGGTTCCGGTTTTGAATTCTAACCATGTATCTATGGGTGGCAAGTCCTATGCGGATCTTTTGAAGTCTCCTCAGGTTTTTACACAGTCCTTCCCTATGTTTGTTGCCTCTGAAAAAGGGAGGCTATGTGTCGTTTCCAGTTGATCCAGTAGCTTATCAATCCAGACTGGATCTATGCAAGAATGCTTTTATTGGGCGTGTGGTGCTTTCTAGTGGTGAGCGTCCTTGGAAGCTTGCTGATCCTAAAGTTAAGCTTAGTAAGTTTTGGATGATTTCAGCTGATTGGAGACTTATATCTTTAAGGAGACGTTATTTCCAGATTATTTTAAAGTCTCCTAAGGACAAGACATATATTTGAGGTTTGGGCTCTATTAATCTGAAGCTAAGGGTTCTCCGCCTTCAGCCTTGGGTTCCAGATTTTAATCCCTCTTTGCAAAAGTCTACTAATGCACAGGTTTGGGTTAGGTTTTATGATTTTTCTTAGGAATACTAGCATCCGAAGATCCTTCTTGATTTGGCCAGATGTATTAGAGTTTCATTGAGAATTGATAAGGCTACTATTGATGGTGATTTTGGTCATTTCGCCAAGGTTTTAGTGGATGTTGACATGTTCGTTCTGCTTCAATCCACGGTCCTTTTAGAGAGAGGTGAGCTGCATAGCTCTTTCATTTCGGTTGAGTATGAAAACCTACCATCATTTTGCTTCATTTTCTTTTCCATTGGCCATCTGTCCAACTCTTATCATCGGAACAATCCTAAGGTTCCTGTTACTAGTACCGAAAAATCTCTGTTGACAGTGATTTTTGATGGTCACCAAGTCAATGATTTATTTTCGAATTGCTACAATTTATGAATGAGAGCGATTTAAATTTAAGAAGAAATAACAAGCAATTACGTGGTAAAACTCCAATGGTTGGAGAAACATCCACGGATTGTTGCCTTAGCAACCAAGCCAAATTCACTATCAAGAAAGGTTACAAGAATGTTACACTTTTAATCTCTCTCTCTCTCTCTCTCTCTCTCTCTCTCTCTGTTTTTTCACGTACCCCCTGTTTGTGCATAGAGGGGGTATTTATACATGTTATTTCTAGGGTTTTAAGGTGGCCGCTAGGGTTTAGTGTTGTGGTGCCCAAGTCTCAAGCGGTTTCCTAGTCCTAATTAAATTATGTTTCCTTTTCTGGCTGAGTCCAGTTCTAGACGAGATTCTTTCTCCTTTATTCGTGGGGGAACTGCTTGTTTCCTTGTTGAACTCTAATGGTCCACATCGTTGCTTATGGTGGACGTGCTGGTTGCTGACTATGATTGGCATATGAATGTTGGTGACTCTCATTGATTCCCGAGTGTGTATGCCCGAGTGCACCCGAGTGTGCCCGAGTGAGATTTGCTGCCCGAGCCGATCGTCTTCGTTTGTGGTCGGACTACTTACTCTTTTTTCCGAGTCGGTTATCGTGGGGGGTTTCTGCTCTATAAGTTGACTTGTCTTGACTCCCGCTTTCCTGGCCTTTCATGCTGATGACGTGTCCTTCACCACTAATTTTTACCTATAACAATACCCCCTTAAATATTTGAACCGATCGCGCTGAGTTAGGTCTTCTCGGGACGAATATTTAATCTTGACACTTTTCCATAATTAATCCTCGTTTATCGTTTTCTGTATTAATGTATCCTCGTTTAATTCGAAGCCTTTAATGACGTGTTTTAATTGCGACCGCACGTATCTGATTCATCACTCATGTTAGAAATCTCTTGATGGCGACGCTTATGCTCTCTAGCGGCTCAAGATGCTATCCGATTGCCACTTGTCCTTCTTTGCTTGGCTGGGGCACGGCGCATTTATGAGACACGACCTCTCTGTTCGCCGGCAGTGTAGCCCACGTCATAGCCCGCGCCCCTCTATTTTCCCTCTTTAATGTGCTTCTCCTAGGGTTTCGTTCGTTTTTGAAATCAATGTGCCGCCTATATATGTGGGTTATCCACTTCCCCTTCCCTTCTTATTTCTTTTCCGCCATTTTTGCATTTTTTCAAAAGACAAGGTGTGCCTGTGCCTCTTGTGTTTCTGGGTTTTTTGTTCTCCTCTCCAGCTTGTCTTCTTAATCCTGCTTCGCCGAGATCGTCTGTTTCGACCCCCAGGCCTATACTCGAAGGTTCTTCTTCTGTTGTCTGCATTTACTTGCCTTTCCCTAATCAAGGTTAGTTCTTATGGATTCTGAAGCTAGATACCGTCTTTTTACTGTTGGTATGATTGCTATTGAGCGAAATGATGCTTTCACTGCGTCGGTTGTTCACAGGTTACTAGACGAGCCTCGTTTCGATCAGCCGCGCTATACTGACGCTGACATTTCTGGACTTTTTCCAGAAAGGCCTGCTACTTCTGAGGTTCCTCCTGCTTCAGAGATCCCTTCTGCTTCTACGAGTTCATCGCCACCTTACTCATACCAGCCTGAAGCTCGGTCAGATTCTTCTCCTTCTGCTTGTGCTGATATTCGCCCGAGGAGAAGACCAGGAAAAAGAATGAGTACTCGCAAAGTTTATAAGGACTCCTATGCTCGGGAGAGCCGAGTGGCAGCCCAAAGGATTATTGAGGACGACATTGAAGAGGAGCACAGGACCGCTCGCATTCCCTTCTCTCCCGAGCAAATATGCATTTATGACGTTGAGCCGAACGTTGTCGGCCCTGAAGAGGTGACGAGATATATGCGGCGGTTCGATTTGGACAGCGACGAGATTTCGCTGATTCCAGCCGAGGGTCGGGCTGCATGGAACCCCCCGCCTGGCCATGTGGCAGTCTATGGGGCAATGCTCACTTGTGGCGTCACCCTTCCTTTCCAGCCTTTCATTACATGGTTTTTGGCTGAGGCCCGACTCGCTCCGGCGCAGCTAACCCCGAATAGTTACCGCATCTTGATGTGCATGTGGCACATGTGGCATAGAATGAAGCGGCCACCTCCCACACCTCGCGAGATCCGTCACTTCTATTCGCTGAGGCCGGTGGGGAAGACCGGGATTTACTTCCTTCAGTCGACCCAACCCGAGTTGTGGATCCCAAAGGATGTAGTGGTCAAGGGCGAGATCGAGCCGACCACAGATGAGAAGATGAAGGGGTTTGTTTGGAGCTTCCCCACCTCGAACAAATTTTGGAAGAACAGTTGGTTTTTTGTGGGAAAAAACTAGGGCCAGTCAATCAGTTTTGACTTGGACGGCACTCGGATGACTTGCCGGGTTCCTCGATACTTCTGTACGCCTCAGTGGAACCATTTGACTTCAGCTTTTACCGACGAGGAGCTGAAGACTTTGGCTAGGGTGGCAGTCCGCCCCTTGGGGAAAAGGGGGAAACCCTATCTCTACAACGAGGGGAAGATGATTAAACCCTCCTGTTTCCTCAGATTTCTGCGTGCTGCAAACGCCGTAAGTTAAATTTTTTTTTTATTTTTTTTTATTTTTCTACTAACTCGGACTCTTTCATTTGAAGTGTTTGAGGTAGATGTGGTCTGCGACGCCCTGGCTCGCCGAATGAAGGGCATTGTGGAGGCAAGCCGGAAAGCAGCCCTTCGTCAGCGGGACACCGGGATAGCCTCTCCCGAAGATGAATCCGATGAAAATGCTCCCGAGAACCCTCCCGAGGGAGACGATGAGGGGGGAGTACCTGATTATGTGCCCGAGGAGACTCAAGGCCACGGAATGACTGCCTGTTTTGCGGAGGCCGTGGGCGACTCGGAAGACTTTGGAGTAGGTAGGGCCTCTCCTGATCAAGACAGTCGAGTAGATCCTTCTTCCAAGGGGAAAGAGAAGGTAGGGGATCCCTCTGAGCCCGAGCAGGCAACTTTTCCCCACGGACCTAGTTCTCCCTGCTCTGCTGCGAACATGCCAAACGTTACCTCTCAAGGTGTTGAAGCAGTTGGGGGACATTCGGGTGCGGTAGCTCTGGAGGTTTCGACTTCAGCCGAGTCGAATCCTTTTGCCTCTGAAATTCCAACTCCTGCTGATCCGGTTTCCACCCCTGGAGGCAGCAACGTTGAAGCAGGGCAGCCTGGGAAGAGGAAAGCCTCGTTTTCTTCTGGTCGCCTTTACCCCAAGATTCCCCGAGTAGTTGCATATGTTGATTCTTCATCGGGCGATGAGGGGGAGGGTGATGTTGAAAAAGATGTGAGCATGGCCCCTCCGGAGGAGCAGATCAAAGATAGTGCTGGTGGTTCAACCGACTTTCCTCGGGTGGCCTCATCTGCCGGACTCCCTGAAGCCGGTGTAAGTGGTTTGGGCTCTTCTCCCCAGATTGATGATCCTACCCCCGAGACTATGCTAAGGGCCATGGCTTCAGGCCGAGCCTATATTGGGGAGGATCGCTGGAGTCATTTCCAGACCGGGACTATATCTGACCGGCTCTACAATTTTTTTAACAGTGCTTCCTACATAAGTGATGCCTTGGCCTGTATGCATAACTTTGTATTCCTTCTCTTTTTACTTACTTCTATTTGTTGTTGACTTGCTGTAGATGGTGGCTGAGATGTCCGGGGCTTGCTAGGCCGGCGAAGCTCAAGCCGAAAGAATAAGGAGGCTGGAAGCCCAATTGAAAGAGAGTGAAGACCATTGCTCTCGGGCTAAGTTGGCTCGTCAAGAGGAGGCTAGATCGAGTCAGATGCTCCTGGATCAATGCCTAGCACGGCAAATGGAAGCTGAGCAACGAGCATCTTCTGCTGCGGAGGAGGTTAGGACTCTGCAGGATCAGTTGTCGTCCACTCAGGAGGCCTTGCTTCGGTCTGAGCAGAATGCTGAAGATGCTAAGTCATCCTATGAGCGCAGAATTGATGACTTGGAGCGTCAGGCTTTGTCAGTCGAGTCCCTGTCGAAGGAAGCTAGGCTGGAACTGGAACTACAAAATGTTGACCGTTTCAAGAGGTCCCCAGCCTATGATGCTTTACTTCTACGTGAATTCCAGCGGGGAATGGTCTCGGCTAGGGAATTCTTCAACCAGAAGAATAGGGCAACTGATCGGGCTAGGACCAACTGGAGCCTTTCGATCAAGAAACATGTGGATACATCTCTGGAATCCCTTCGGGTTCAGATGAGAGAGTGGCGAGCATATTGTAGAAGTAAAGGTAAAACGCCACATCCCATGCACCTTGAGGTTCCCACTGCCGAGTCTTTCTCTACTTTTTACGCCTGCGAGAAGGCGGGGATTAACAACGAGAGACCTGACTTGGGGCCCGTTCCTGGGACCGACTATAGCGCCTGGATGGACGACAATGAAGAGGATGTGATCGTGTGGCCTTCTGACGATAGTCTTTTGAGCGAGTATGTGATGGAGCCTGACCCGGATGTCGGCGGAAGCAGCTCACAACCTCCAGCGCCTCCCTCTTGACTTTGATCGAACTATCTCAAGCCTTTTGTAATTACCTTTGTATTTCACTTTTTCCATATATACATGAATAAAATTTTATCCTTAATATTCTTATCTTTGTTCTACTTCCACCGCATGACAAACGCATAAATGGGACGATCTGAATTCGTTTCGCCCATTTGTACTCGGCCATCTTCGAATGCATGGATCCTTCGGGAATCCTTAGCTTTTTTCTGACCGAGTGCCTAGTGTAGCCGGTAACTAACTTTATCCAAGTATCTTATGTAAATGGCTTTTTAATTAATTAGACCGAGTATCTTATTCAACTGGTCACTAACTTTAGCCGAGTATCTTATTTAACTGGCTTTTTAATCAATTAGACCGAGTATCTTATTCAACTGGTAACTAACTTTAGCCGAGTATCTTATGTAACTGGCTTTTATCAATTAGACCGAGTATCTCATTTAACTGGTAACTAATTTTAGTCGAGTATCTTATGTAACTGGCTTTTATCAATTAGACCGAGTATCTCATTTAACTGGTAACTAATTTTAGCCGAGTATCTTATGTAACTGGCTTTTAACAGATGATTTTTGAGGCTGTTTTACCTTAACGTTACGCCGAGGCTCGCCACGACCATACGTTAAGGTCCTTGCACAAGTCACCTAGAACGTCTCCTGATTTTATCTGTGCAAGGTTTTGCCGAATCGTTGGGGTAATTTTTACCGGCCAACACGACTGCGCATCTCACTAGTCTTTCTAGCGGCGCTCCGAGCAGTTTTCCAGTTATTCTGGTACCTTGGTCTTGCCTTTTTGCTAAGGGATGCGTTCGTATCACCTTAACTAGGCGGGCATGCTACTACAGCTTTTCCGCCCTTCGAGCACCACTTGTCCGCTCTTTCGCGGCTTTATGGCGCCCGACTCTTTTTGGCATTTATTGGGTCGGCTTTTTGAGTGGCCACTATTGAAATATTGCTCATGGATTTTATTGATTCCGCTATTCCATACTAGCAACTGAACTTTATTAGATGATCAATATGATAATGGAATCAACAAATAAATCTGAAATAATCAAAGCGGAAACTAAAAACTGAGCAAAACAAATTAATCATAGAACCACAATCGGATTCTTTAGGGATAGAAGATCTTTAGATACTGTGCGTTGCATGGTCGGGGTACCAGGCTACCCTCTGGTCAGGCTATCAGGTAGGCCCCGTGCCCGACGATTCTCTTGATGATGTATGGCCCTTCCCACTTATCGGCGAGAGATCCCGATGATTTATCCTTGGTATTTGGGGATACTCTTCTTAGCACTAAATCCCCGAGTTGGAATCTCCGCTCCCGCACGTGGGAGTTGTAGTACCTAGCAGCTCTTTGCTGGTACGCGGAATTTCTTACTTGTGCTGTATCTCTGATCTCCTCAAGCTCGTCCAAGTTCTGCTGCAACATATCTATATTGTGCTCGGGGTTGTATAACTGCACCCTGGGGGATGTAAAAGTTGTTTCTGCTGGGATAACAGTCTCTGTCCCAAACGCCAGCGCGAAAGGAGTTTCCCCCGTAGACGACCTTATAGTTGTTCGGTATGCCCATAGTACCTTGGGCAGTTTGTCCGCCCAGCCACCTTTCTTTGCCTCTAGTTTTGCTTTCAACGTGTGCTTGATCACCTTATTCACGGCCTCGGTCTGGCCATTGGTTTGAGGGTGAGCAGGCGATGCATAGTAGTTTACGATCTTGAATTCCTCACACATTTCTCTGAACTTTTTATTGTCGAATTGAGTTCCATTGTCAGTTATGATGATACTCGGGATCCCGAACCTATATATTATATTCTTTTTAACAAAGCTGGTGGTGTTTGCCTCAGTGATATGTACAAGTGCCTCTGCCTCTGCCTCTGCCTCTACCTCTACCTCTGCCCATTTGGTAAAATAATCCACTACTACAATGGTGTGCTTTGCTCCTCCCTTTGTTCCTGTGGGCATTGGTCCTATTAGGTCGAGTCCCCATATGGCGAAGGGCCAAGGCGAGGTTAAGCTTCTAAGTAATTCTGGGGGTCGCCGGATGTCGTTTGCTATTCTTTGGCATGTTTCGCAACTCTCTGCGAATCGCTGCGCCTCTGCGAACAGGGTCGGCCAGTAGAATCCTTGCCTGAGTATCTTGTGTGCTAGGCTTTTACCCCCGGTGTGGTTCCCACACACTCCACTGCGGACGCTCTTCAGGATTTCTCCGATTTTTTCGCCGGAAATGCATCTTTGCAGCACTTTTGAGAATCCTCTCCTGTATAATTCTCCCCTCAGAATCGTGTACCGGGTGGACCTGTATCTGATGCGTTTAGCTTCCACAACATCCTCCGGTAGTATGTTTTCTTCTAAGTACTTTCTGAGTTTGTATGTCCAGTCGCCTGGGCTCGGTTGGATCTTTGCTATTGTGATTTCCTCGGATTCTGCTGTACTTGGTTTGGTCAGATGTGCCATTGGTATTGCTTTGGATCTGATACTTGTGGTGGCTGAAGCTAGTTTGGACAGGGCATCCGCTTTTTCGTTCTCTTCCCGAGGGATCTGAGAGATTCTGTACACTTTGAACTTTCTAAGTAGCCTCTTTGCAATGTCCAAATAAGCTATCATGTGCTCTTCCCTTGCCTGGTATTCATCCAGTACCTGATTAACCACGACTTGCGAATCGCTGTAAATTTCCAGCTCGTCTGCCCCTAATGCTATGCAGACCCTTTGGCCGGCCAACAAGGCTTCATACTCTGCTTGATTGTTGGTTGCTTTGAAATCGAACCTCATGGCGCACTCCACAGTATCTCCCTCGGGGATTGTTATGACTATTCCTGCCCCGCTGCCATGTGTATTTGATGATCCGTCTACATGTAATTTCCATTGGAATTTAGTAGTCTGTTCATCTTCCATTACCCTTCTTACCTCGGCGTCTGGCTCGGTGAATTCCGCTATAAAGTCAGATACCGCTTGCCCTTTGATTGCCGCTTTTGGTGTGTATCTGATATCATATTCGCTGAGTTCCACTGCCCATTTGGTCAGCCTTCCCGACACCTCTGGCTTTTGAAGAATGAGTTTTAGTGGGCAGTCTGTATACACCTCTATTGTATGCGCTTGGAAATATGGCCTCAATTTCCTGGCCGATGTGATCAGAGCTAGCGCTATTTTTTCTGCTGACGAATACCTGGTTTCTGCCGGTAACAATGCCTTGCTTGTGTAGTACACTGGCTTTTGTATTCCTTCCTCTAATCAGATCAATACCGAACTTGTCGCCACTTCTGTGACCGAGAGGTATAAGTACAATGTTTCTCCCACCACCGGTTTTGAAAGGATGGGTGCTCTCCCCAAATATTCCTTCAATTTCTGAAAGGCTTCTTCACATTCTGTACTCCATTCGAGCCCTTTTCCCTTTTTTATTGCTTTAAAGAATGGACCGCATTTGTCTGTTGACTTGGCTATAAACCGGTTGAGTGACGCAAGACATCCCGTTAGCCTTTGCACATCTTTCAGTGTATTCGGTGAAGCCATTCCTTCTAATGCTTTGATCTTCTCGGGATTTACTTCAATTCCCCTTTGGTGTACCTGAAAACCTAGAAACCTTCCCGACGGTACCCCGAACACACATTTGCTTGGGTTGAGCTTCATTTGATACTTCCTTAGGACGTCAAAGGTTTCCTTCAAATCTTCCGTGTGTTTTTCTGCTGTGGTGCTCTTGGTCAACATATCATCCACGTGGACCTCCATATTTTTCCCAATCTGCCGAGCGAATATCCTGTTTACCAACCTCTGGTACGTTGCCCCAGCGTTTTTCAATTCGAATGGCATCACTTTGTAGCAATACAAGCCCTGGTCTGTGGTAAACGATGTCTTTTCCTCGTCTGCTTTGTTCATCCGGATCTGATTGTATCCCGAGTATGCATCCATGAAACTCAGCAATTCGTGTCCTGTTGTTGCATCTACCAACTGGTCGATCCTCGGCAGTGGGAAACTATCTTTTGGGCAAGCTTTGTTCAAGTCTGTGAAGTCTACGCACATCCTCCATTGTTTGTTCTTTTTCTTGACCAACACTACATTGGCTACCCATTCCGGATACTTGACTTCCCTTATCGACCCCGCGGAAAGCAGCTTCTCCACCCCTTTCTTGATTGCGATGCTTCTTTCTGGATTGAATAATCTCCTCTTTTGTACCACTGGTCAGAATTCTGGGTTGATGGAAAGATGATGTGAAATCACCCTCGGGTCTACCCCCAGCATATCCTCGTGACTCCAAGCGAAAACATCCTTATAGTCTCTTAGCAGCGTAACAAGTTGGGTTTTGACATGTATGCTCAAACTTGCCCCTACCTTCACTGTCCTACTCGGATCTTCTGGATCTAGTGCCACCTCTTGGGTCGGCTCGTCTTTCCTATCCTCGGGTTCTTCTCTGGGATCCAACTCAAATTCTTTCGGCACTTCTGCCTGCTCTTCAGGTTCTCCAACCTTTTGTTGGGCCGTTACTGTGTATACTTGGTGTACTTCCCTATCTTTATACACTGACAAGTTTGCTCTTCGGGCCATCTCTTGTGACCCCTTGACCACTCCTACGCCATATTCGGTCGGGAATTTCATCATGAGGGCATAAGTTGCTGTCACCGCCTTGGCTTTATTCAAAAATGGTCTGCCCAATAAAGCGTTGTACGGCCAGTTTTCTGTATCTACCACCACGAAGTCGAGCAGCACTGTTTTTTGGCAAGGAGCCTTCCCGATCTTCACAGGTAGTTTTACCGTGCCAAGCGACCTTACTTTGACTCCTCCAAATCCTCTAAGGGGTGTGGGAAACGACTGTAGGTCTTTCCTATCCAGCCTCAGCTGGTCATATACTTCTGCACTAAGAATATCTGCTGAACTCCCATTGTCAATCAAAATTCGATGAACTTCTCTATGACCGATCCGTGCGCTGATCACCAGTGCATCATTCGGCCTCACGTCTACTCCGTGTGAGTCGGCTTCTGTGAATATGATCGGGTCCCAGCCCTCCTTGATTCTCTTCGGGTCGGGTTCAATAGAATTGACGTCCAAGTCTCTCCGTGCCTCCATGGCCTCCCGGATTTCCTGGGTCCTTTCCTTGTTACTCTTGCCAGTCGCTGGTCCTCCGAAGATGGTGTTAATTGCTCCTTCATCCTCGACTTTCTTGGGACTAAGCTTTCTTGCCCGCCCGTCCTGCCGGCTATCCTTCTGTCCATCTGCCCTGTCCACCTTTTTGAAAACAATGTCTTTCAAATGCCCTTCCCTAATGAGGGTTTCGATATGGTCCCTGAGCTGGAAACACTTGGATGTCTCGTGCCCATTCTCCTTGTGGAAACGGTAATATTTGGTTGTGTCCCTCCGAGCATATGTTGACTGCTTAGGCGGCTCTTTAGACATGTTCTTCTCTTCTAGGATTGCCAGGACTTCTTCTTGGTCTTTCTTCAATGGGGTATAATTTGTATATCTGCCCTGAAACTTCAAACGCAGTTGATCGGTTTTTGGGTCATATGCTCGTCGTCCATCCCGACCATCCCGTGTTTTATTCTTCTGTTTGTCACCTTTGGTATCGGGTGCCTTTGTCTGGTCTCTGGTTTTGGATCCCTCCGGGCAACCGCCATGCACGAAGTAACCTCCTGTGGCAATTTCCTCCTCTTCGGCCAGGGCGTAACCCCCTGCCATGTCCATCATATCGGCATAGCTGGTCAGTCGGGCTCTTCTGAGGTCAAAGGACAATTGGCTATTCTGAAGGTTGTTGATGAATGCGGCAATTATTGCTTCGTCATTTGCACTCCCAATTTCGGACACCTCCTGACCGAACCTCCCCAGATATTTCTTCAGTGACTCGTCTTTTCCCTGCTTGAGTTGGGATAAGTGAGCCACCGACTTTTTCCTGTGTACATTCCCGAGGAACTGCCTGGAGAAGGCTTTGCTCAGCTCGCCGAAGCTGCCTATGCTTGCTGCTGGCAATCTACCAAACCACCAGGAGCCTAGATCCCCAAGAGTCTGGGGAAAATTCAGACATAGCAGTGCATCATTGTGGACATACTGTGCCATAGCACTCCTATACCTCCGGACGTGTTCTTTGGGATCAGTGTCCTTCTTGAACAGTTCAATGTGGGGCATCCTGAATCTCTCCAGGAAAGGCATCCTCAGAACCCCGTTGGTGAAAGGGCTTCCGGATTCATCATCTGACAGCTCGTTACGCCCATATCGCCTGACTAAAGCATCCATTTGTCGACGATTATTCTGAACTTCCCGGGTCAGACTCTGTATGAGTATGTCTCTGTCTCCTTCAGGTTCCCCTAACGCATTGAAGTTTTGACTTATGGTCAGTTTTTGGCCCTTCTCCTCCGGATTCAACTCTCTACGATCTCGGTTTAGGCCATGCAGCCGGACTGTGCCCCTTTGGCGCTTGCGATGATGATTCTGCTCACTTTCTTCCGAGGAGGATGACCGGTCTCTCCGGTGACTGCGCCTCCTAGGGTGGTCTCGATCCCCAACTATTCGATCTTGATCGTACCCTTTGTCAGAATCATTCCCCTCTCTATGCTCCCTACTTCTCTTGGCCACTATTTCAGATAGCATCTCTGGTCTGCCTATAGGATCTCGTCTTGCCTTTGAGGGTGCATCAGGCGTTGGTATCACCACTGCAGAACGCAATCTTGCTGTCTGCTGGTTTGGGGCGGACAGATTGTGAGGCGACATCAAACCTTCCGTGACAGAAAGGTCAATTCCATACCTTGTTGCGTCTGATATAAGTTGTTGCAAGGAAGCGCGGAGTCGTTGCACGATTTCTTCATTGGTTGTAGGGAAACGTTGAATACCAGCCAGGGTGGCTGATTGGTCTACCGTCGTTAAGGTTGCATCTGCAGTGTTGAGCACGGTGCCATTTTCCAGCTCGTTACTTGGCATGCCTTGGCTATACTTGGAATCGCTACCATCTCCTTCGCCAGCCATTGTTGTCACAAACTTTCGGGTCCCCCTTCTTCTAGCGCCAATTGTTGACGGTGATTTTTGATGGTCACCAAGTCAATGATTTATTTTCGAATTGCTACAATTTATGAACGAGAGCGATTTAAATTTAAGAAGAAATAACAAGCAATTACGTGGTAAAACTCCAATGGTTGGAGAAACATCCACGGATTGTTGCCTTAGCAACCAAGCCAAATTCACTATCAAGAAAGGTTACAAGAATGTTACACTTTTAATCTCTCTCTCTCTCTCTCTCTCTCTCTCTCTCTCTCTCTCTCTCTGTTTTTTCACGTACCCCCTGTTTGTGCATAGAGGGGGTATTTATACATGTTATTTCTAGGGTTTTAAGGTGGCCGCTAGGGTTTAGTGTTGTGGTGCCCAAGTCTCAAGCGGTTTCCTAGTCCTAATTAAATTATGTTTCCTTTTCTGGCTGAGTCCAGTTCTAGACGAGATTCTTTCTCCTTTATTCGCGGGGGAACTGCTTGTTTCCTTGTTGAACTCTAATGGTCCACATCGTTGCTTATGGTGGACGTGCTGGTTGCTGACTATGATTGGCATATGAATGTTGGTGACTCTCATTGATTCTCGAGTGTGTATGCCCGAGTGCACCCGAGCGTGCCCGAGTGAGATTTGCTGCCCGAGCCAATCGTCTTCGTTTGTGGTCGGACTACTTACTCTTTTTTCCGAGTCGGTTATCGTGGGGGGTTTCTGCTCTATAAGTTGACTTGTCTTGACTCCTGCTTTCCTGGCCTTTCGTGCTGATGACGTGTCCTTCACCACTAATTTTTACCTATAACAATCTCCTTAGACAAGGGCTGAGGGTTCTGTTAAGAAACCTGTTTTTTAGCTAGTTCGCTCATGATCTTCGAAGATGGTTTATAGTCCGATAGATAAGTCGGTCCATGAGGTCCCGTTTTCCAATGTTTTTGCTGCTATTTCTCAAGATTTGGGGTCTGTTGATTTAATGGTAGTTCATTATTTAGCCTCTTTAGGTCCTTCTTCTACAGTTGTGGGCTCGATTCTAATTCCTTTACCAGATGTTCCTATCATTCAATAGGTTTGTAGTCTCTTGCCTCGTAAGGCTTCTCCTCATCCATCTGTTGTTGTTTCTTCGAGTGGTCATATTATGGAATCTTTATCTAGTCTCTTGCCACGTGAGGTTTCTCCTCATCCTTCTGTTGTTGTTGTTTCTTCGGGTAATCACAGTAAGTCCGTGGAGCGGTTTCTTCGAGAACATGGGATCAGCTCTTCTCGGGTCGTGCAATCGGAATCCTCTTTAACAGATTCTCATGTTGAGCTTGGTTTTGTCACGGTCGCTCCTTGGCCCAATCAGGTGGAAGTTGAGGTTTCAGATCTTAATGAGGTAAAGTAGAGGTTCACGTGTAGGGAAAAATACTGTAGTACACGCAGCGGAAGCGAGACTAAAAATTAGATTTAGTATGTTTTAAAATTTTTCCTTTCTATGAACCTTAACCCTTTAATTAATTAACTATACATATCAAGTAACAAAAGTAAAAGACCTTTTGTCGCGTGATCCGATTGACTTACGTCGATGGTAATCCGCAAGATCTTCAATCCTAGCACGAACGTGAATCACCCAGGAGTGTGGTCTCCCTTTTCTTTGAATTGCAAACCTGAGAATGGACAAACAAACTTTTCTTTTTCTTTTGTTAGTCACAAAACAATCAAAAGAATACAAAGATTATTCCGGTCACTTTTGAGTTCTCAATCTAATGATCAAAACTCGCGTGAACCTAATTCGATGTTGTACACAAGCTTATTGATGAACAAGCAATTAGTGTACCATCAAAAGAATAATCTCTTCTCTCTTTTATGTCTTGGTAGAATAATCAAACACTTTCTTTGAGTTGAGAAGAAGAAGAAAAATTGATTCAGTGAAGAAGTGGGGTGGCCGAATTCTATAACATGTGTTATATAAGGTGGCCGAAATTTCTTCTCCTTTTCCTTTTAGGGTTGGCCGAAATCTTCATGTGGTCTAATTAGGGTTGCCGCAATTCCTTTACAAAAAAGGATTTGTGTTGCATCCTAATACACATCAACTTTAGACTTCTAACCCTAATCCAACTCATAAGTATTTTTATTCTATTATTGACTAAAATAAAAAGACTTCTTATTTGATTAAATAAATAAACTTAATTATTTATTTTCTTACCAAACAAGTCTTTTATTTTTAATATACATATAGTATACCTCTAGGAAACATATTTCCTAATAAGAAAAAGATTTTGTTTCTTAATTAAATAATTAATTAATAAATTAATTAATTCTCATTTAATCAAACAATGAAACAAAATAATATATTAGGCTAATATTTTAACCTTGCCACCCCACTTGAATAAAATGGGCCATATATTATTTTCTTATTTCATTTAATCCATTTGGACTTTAAATAAAAAGCCCACATGTGAACCAGACCCATTCTTATTAAAAGAAATAAGCCCACATGTCTTTCATTAATATATTAATATAATTGAGCAGCCCATTAAGGGGGGTGTATTCGATTAGGATTAATTAGGATTCTTAAAGACATTTAAAGACATTTTTTAAGTGACAAATTTTCATGGATTTCTACAGACTTTTATAAATCCACATGGACTTTCATTGATTTGTTTAGATATTCATCTCAGACTTTTATGGATTTGTTTAGACATCTATCTCAGACTTTTATGGATTTGTTTAGACATCCAAGGATTCTCATGGATTTATTATCTCTGATTTATCAATAGTAAGCTAATTATAGCTAATTATAAAAAAAAACCTTTGAAGTTGGAATGAGCAAAATTTGATACACTAGTCAATCTATATTTGCTTATATATATAGTCTGAGGTTGTAGCGATTGAATTGAACCCAAAATTGCAAATATTGACAATGTGGTTGTTATTATGTACGATGCATATAAAAATTCTCATAAACATATACATTTCTAGTAACATCCATTAATTTGCGGCGTCATACATCTCAAAATTTTAAAACAAATTTGAAGAAGTTAAAATATTTGTACTTTCAAAACATTATTAATTTATTATCATTTTATTCTTTGGAAACTGAAAATCTTATCTCTCAAAGGATTTAAACTAGTTAGGTTTGGATCGATTGTATTATAGTGTGATAGTACTCATACGTGGACCCAATATTGCGTAAAACATCCATGTACTTTCTAGATATATTTGATGTTCCAGGTCAGGTTAACTGGGATCACAAGTAAATTCTAAATGGTTGTGGACACAGCCTGCCTTTGCATATCATTTTTTTTTTTTTTTGGTAGATTAGATTTGGTTAATTTTGAGTAAGAACTTGAGTCTACATTCTAATTTCTAATGCTTCAGCATTATTGACAGTTAATAAGCTACAAGCTATAATCAAGAACAAATAATCAAGAAATAATCATTTTGAAGCAACTCTACCTAATCTAATTGAGTAAATGCTTCCATCTGCGAGCTCTCGTTGAAAGGAATGCTGCCGGAATTGTTTTCTCGATTCGGAGAACTGCAGTGTTACAGACAACTTGCTCCTCTGAGTTGAAATGTCATTTTTGCTTTACAGATAATCTCTTGATTAATTCGTAAGTAACACTGCAGTTCTATATAAATCATTAAAAACATTTCGATATTAATTTTCATAACATATATATAACATAATTTCAATGGCCGTGATCCATGTGCATAGTCGCCTAGAATCTCTCATCAGTAACATTGTATCAATCCTGCTTTCACCTAAAAAAAAAAAAAAAAAAAAAGTTGTCTATGCAACTATAGATTCTTCTGTGATAGAATGGGAAGAGAGAAAAAGAAAATTGATTTTTGAGGAATTATGTATTGTGCAATACATGGTATATTGTGCAAAATCCACCAAAATCTTTTTTTTGTTGAAAAGGATAACTTGTGACCAATATGTTATATATCTGACTAGTGCAAGAATTATAGTAGTTGCAAGTGAATTTGCCCAAAGGATCCAAAAATGATTGTAAAATTGATGTAGCTGACGAACAAATTAAAGTATGACAAAAAGTAACAATATTCCAGCATTAACCAGCTTAAAGCAAATCCAAGTCTAATTCAAACACTTTATCCTAAAGAGCAACCATTCTTCTCTCTTCATGATCTGCTAACAACTTCAACTTGATATGCCAGCAACTCCCCACAGCCTTAACCAGATCCAACAATAATGTTGTTGATAGGGATGAAAATGAGCTTCACGAAGAAACCTACGAATCCCATCACCATGAACCCAATAGCTGTACGGAACACCACCTTCTTGAATTCTTTACGATCAGGCTTGTGACATCTCTTGACTAATCGAACGCTGTCCTTGGTGAAGTCTCTGAGAGGATCGAACACGTTGTCGATGGCGTCCATTTTTTTTTCCTCTTTTGTTCTCTTTTTGGGTTTTGATAATCCACCAAAATCTTTGGGGAGAAGCCGGACATGTTATGACATTTGATATTTATATCTCTCACTATCAAGTCCACCAAAATCCATCAAAATCCATGACCTAAGAAAATCCTTTAAAATCTAGTCCTAATTGAATACACCTTGATTCTTGTAGACATTTTTAAAGTTTCAATTCAATACACCTGGATTTAGAAGGATTCTTTAAAAGTCCATAAAAATCCTAATTGAATACTACTGGATTCATATGGACTCTTTTAAAGTCTTTAAATGTCCAAATTGAATACACCAGGATTTATAATGTCTTTAAATATCCTCAAGAATCCTAATTGAATACACCCCCCTAAATAAATAATGTGCAAATTATATTCTTAATATATTAAATGCAATTCTAGATGGACCCATAAATTGGTCCGGTAGAATATATCAAGTGATCCATGCAAGTCCGTGTGGATTGGGGATCTTGGCGGGCTATCTAAATTTAAGCTTTAATAGACATAACCTAATCACAATCAACCAATGATTTATTTAGGTCCGATCCATTAATTTTAACTCATTCCACTAAAGAGCTAAAATTGAACTCTTAAATAAAGATAGAATAAGAAGATGTTCCTCATTCATACCCTAGACAATCTTATTGGAGATAGTGTATCCTCGTGATTAATATCAATAATCGCCAAGAGTTCATAAACCGCCTATAACTCTCCAAGTTACCATATTTACTCATATGACCACGTTTTGAACTTGGATATTTTGACTTGTCCAAAAACCATGTTTTCAATAGTCACTATCGAAAACTCAACGTTGAGATTTAATATCCAATTACCTCAAAACATCCATATGATGATATTATACTCTCATTTAATAAATGGAGCCACGATGTCCATATCTATAAATGAAGTCCTCTATCGATTAACAAATGAATATCACCAAACTATCGAGGATAGAGTATACTATATAATCGTACTCATTGATAACTCAAATGATATCACTTGCAACCATAAGTCCATCATTTATCTCAGGATTAAGAAAGACTCTCCGATTGTCCTGATAATGAAAAGATTATTATCTATTGACGGTTCTAGATAAAGCTTTTCATTGTGATCCAGTTCAATGCACCTAGTGCACTAGATTCTTTTACTCGAAGACACTCCGATGATTTTAGACTCATCATATCTCATTTGATCCCACTCAAATGCTAGCAAAAGAATTCTACAACTTTAACAAGATAAAGGTGCCCAACCTTTAACTTAAGTTGTGAACATTATTCAAGACTAACTAAAGAATTGTGTCTACCTCATACATATCCAGATGTACGAACAATTCTTCTTTTCTCATAGTCTTTAGACCTTATGATTATTTACTTTGACAATTATAATATTAAACTATAAATGCTATAAAATTTGTTAAACCAGAAATCACTTTATTAATATGAAAAAGATTGTCAATTACAACATTACACTCTTGCTATTGAGCATAATCCTAACAATCTCCCACTTGCGCTATAGCAAATGTGTCATATCTCTCATGCCCATGTTCTCTAGCGACCCATCGAAACTCTTCTGAGGTAGAGCCTTTGTGAAGGGATCTGCTAGATTTTCTGCTGACGCAATTTTGGTAATCGTCACGTCACCTCTTTGAACAATCTCCCTTAAAAGATGATACTTTCTTTCAATGTGTTTTCCTCTCTTGTGACTTCTTGGTTCTTTCGAATTAGCCACTGCTCCACTGTTGTCACAGTAGATAGTGATCTGCTTATTCGCACTAGGAACCACTTCCAAGTCAATCAAGAATTGGTGGAGCCAAACAGCCTCTTTGGCAGCCTCGCATGCAGCAACATACTCAGCTTCCATGGTGGAATCAGCAATACAAGATTGCTTGATACTCCTCCATATGACTGCTCCCCTTCCAATAGTAAACACAGCCCCTGATGTGGATTTTCTAGAGTCAGAATCTGATTGGAAATCAGAATCTGTATACCCAACGGGAATCAAATCCCCTCCAGAGTATACAAGCATATTATCTCTCGTTCTCTTGAGATACTTGAAAATATGCTTGACTGCCGTCCAGTGATCAAGACCAGGTTTCGATTGAAACCTACTAACTATGCCAACAGCAAAACAAATATCTGGTCTAGTACAGAGCATTGCATACATGAGACTTCCAACTGCCGAGGCATATAGAACTCTACTCATGAATTGCTCTTCATGCTCATTCTTAGGAACTTGTTCCTTAGAAAGCTTGATTCCATGTCTGAAAGGTAACATACCTTTCTTGGAATCCTGCATGGAAAACCTAGACAAGATCTTGTCTATGTATGAAGTTTGGGATAATGCAATCGTTCTATTCTTTCTATCCCTTATTACTTGGATACCTAGAATAAAACTTACTTCTCCTAAGTCCTTCATATCAAATTGTTTTGCTAACCATTCTTTTACTGATGTCAATACACCTACATCGTTTCCAATGAGTAGTATATCATCAACATAAAGAATCAGGAAAACCAACTTGTCGCCTTTAATCCTTTTGTATACACAAGGTTCGTCAGGATTCTGAATAAATCCAAAACCTTTGACAGCTTGATCAAACCTTATGTTCCAGGATCTGGATGCTTGCTTTAATCCATATATGGATTTCTGCAACTTGCATACCTTTTCCATTTGGCCCTTTTCAATGAATCCCTCTGGTTGCATCATGTAAATGCTTTCGTCAAGACTTCCATTAAGGAAAGCTGTCTTGACGTCCATTTGCCAAATCTCTACATCTAAAGATGCTGCAATGGATAAGAGTATCCTAATGGATTTAAGCATGGCCATAGGAGAGAAGGTTTCCTCGTAATCGATACCTTCTTTCTGTTGTTAGGTTGATAATTAGTGTTGGCATTAATTCCATATCAAAACGTGTTTAACTTGTAATATTTAGTGGTTAGTAATTGAAGAATTTCGAAGACGAAGGACGTCTCAACCATTATTCGTTCAAGTTGCCGGCTTTTAAGAGTTTCGGACATTATCGGTCTACAAAGGTATTCAAAGACCTCTTATCTCTTACAAGGCTAGGCACACACTCACACATATCATTCTTGTGTGTCCCTTCATGATTTTATTTCATTTACATTTCACTTTCACACACTTGGCAAAATATGCTCATGCATTCACATTTAGTTAATAAACTTTGTGTTTTGCATTTTCTAGGACTATGTCCGGAAACTAGCATATGTGTGTGTATTTGTGTTTGTATGTTTCCGTATTTTGTGTTTAGCACTTGAACATGTTCTTATTCAATGCCTTATTGAGTTGCAGTCATTTCGGTTACACATTCATAAGGTTTCGAGTCCAAACATGTTGACTATGCCACTTTACGTTCTCTTACTTTGTGTTGACTTCATCGATGATTTTCGAGATGATTTCTCAACCGTTTTTCAAAGTTGTATAGTCGTTACCGTGCGTGAGAGAGTCACGGTTCGTAATCCAAAAACGGATTCAAATTCGGAGTTCGAACGCCCGAGATACTGGCCGACGAACCGAGGGAGCGCGTGAGAGGACAGCCTAGGCCGTGGGCCACAAGGGCTGGCCGTGGTTGAGGCCGTGGGCCCCACGGCCTAGAGCAGCCTCTGCTCCCGTGTGGGCCACGCGCCCCCCCACAGCCAGGGGGTGATGTGGCACCATGTGGTTGGCCGGTTTCCTCCTTCTCTCTCCTCCTATTTCTTCCCTCTCTCTCTCCATTTGAAAAAAAGAAGAAAAATTTCAGTTTCCCGTCTAGAGTTCTCTCCAATTTTTCCAAACTTCAAAACACCATATCTTCCTCATCCGGAGTCGGATTTGAGTGATTCAAGTTGGAGAGTGTTCGTATTTGAGTCCTCTAACATCTCCAAGTGTTTTGGTGGCTTATTGATCGTGATTTCAAGTGGTTGGACACTGAATTTCGCACCAGCTGCAGAATCCGAGGTTTGAATCTCAACTTTGGGATTTCTTGTTATTTGACCTTCCATTTGCTTGGGGTTTCTTCTTCTATATCTATGTTATTGTTTTATAAAAGCTATTTGAAAAGGTAGCTTGATTATCATTCTAATTGAAACTCAATTTGTGGACTTATGTTGACTAGATTTTATGATTCTAGGTTTTACATTTGTTTGTGAGTTGTATTGTGATTAGAATGGTATCTTAGGTTGTTTGATACTTAATTGAATTAATTTTGTGTTAAAATGACTTTGAGATTTGATTTGGTCCTTTGATTAGTGAAATCTAGGATTTGTGTATTTTTATGTGATTTAAAGAATATAGGTTTTGATTGATGTAAATCTCAAAACCTTGCTCTAGATTTTTGTCTAGTATATTGATTGATTTTAATCTCATATATCTAGCTTTTGATTGTATATTGATAGCATCTTGAATTTGTACTTAATGAACATTTTATGATTCAAGTGTTATGTGTGTGAATGAGACTTTGAGTATATGTGTTAGGTGTTTCACATGCTTAGGTTTCTATTTATGTATTTTTGCATCTAGACTTGATTAATTGTGATATCACATGTTTAGGTCTATTTGTGCCATAGAATGTATTGATCACATGTTCTATGTTGTATTGAATGTTTACATCATTTGCATTCACATGATCACACTAGGAAGTCCTTGTAAAAGGCATGAAGTCTTGGTTAGAGTCGGGATGACTCGGATAGCCAAGCAAGAAGTCTTGCCTAGAGTCGAGATGACTCGGATAGGTAAGCAAGGAGTCATGGCTAGAGTCGGGAGGACTCGGATAGTCATGCATGGGAGGCTCCCTAGAGGCAAGAGTGCCTTGGATAGGGAGTTGGCTATTGTATTGGTAGGCCTAGACGTATGGTTAGACATAGAGTCCGATAGAGCGGGGTACACGGGAGGTGTATGCACTCTTGAGGAATTTCTAATCTACCATCGATGTTGGTTGAGTGTGTTGTCCAATATATGGTGGTTCCGCATCATTGAGGGATTTCATACTTTCCAATAGGGTTGGGTAGGCTTAGACTTCACTAGGTTGGGTGAGCTAAAGATTGGTCACTTTGTGAATGTTCTATGTTTACTTTCCAATAATATAGTACCCAATGGTTGTAGTTCAACCCGTGGATGTTTCCTCCTTGGAGGTTTTACCACGTTAAAAAATCCCTTGTGTTAATTCTTTCTATCTCTTTCTCTTATATTTTAATTGTATATTTTATTGTCTTGATTCATAATATTCACTTGTGTTGTATTGTGAACCAAGTCTTTGTATAGTGTGATTAGTGTATTCATTCTTTAGATCAATTTGTATCTTTGATTCTTTTATATATTGTAATCTTTGTATAGTGACATTTTGATCACTCTTGTAACACATTGAACATCTTATGAAATACAAGCTTATTTTGTTGTTATGTTTATTTGCTATTTTACCTCACATGACTTGTTGATATACTTAGACATTTCTCTTATGATTGTAACATCGTATTGTCTATGTATGTCTTCCTTGGCTTATTGTGTTGTGTGTAAGGCTACCTTGAGGGACAAACGAATGTTTGTTCAAGGGTTTGAAAAAAGGTGTAAAAACCTATTCACCCCCCCCCCCCCCCCCCCCCCCTCTAGGTATGCTTTAAGCAATTTAACTTCGTTTGTGTACATTCATCTGTGTATACCCTTTAGCTACCAATCTAGCTTTAAAGGTTTCCACCTTTCCATCCATACCTCTTTTCCTCTTGTATACCCACTTGCACCCAACGGGTTTTATCCCTTTAGGCAAGTCTACAAAGGACCAGACTTTGTTATCGAACATAGATTCAATCTCAGATTGCATTGCCTTTTGCCAATGGCGACTATCAACATCCTCTATTGCTTCCTTATACGTGTAGGAATCATCGTCGTCCGGGAGATTCTCCACAGATTCTCTCAGACCGATGTATCTTTCGGGTTGTGTTCTAACCCTCCCACTACGACGAGGAATGGTAGGTTGTTGATCTTGTGTTGGATCGGAACTTACAATTGGGTTAGGTTGTGTAACCTCTCATGGAATTGTATCTCCTGACATCTCATTCAGGACAATTCTACTTCTAGGCACAAAATCATTCATATAGTCCTTTTCCAGAAATTTAGCATTTGTCGAAACAAATACTTTAAAATCTGAAGGACTATAGAAATAATATCCTTTAGTTTCTTTTGGATACCCTACAAATATACATGTTTCCGAACGTGACTCCATCTTTTCTGTCTTTCCTTTTAACACATGCGCAGGACAACCAAATATCCTTAAATGTTGTAAACTAGGCTTGCACCCAGTCCACAACTCGTGCGGTGTTTTAGGAACAGACTTAGATGGTACATCGTTTAGAATGTATATAGCAGTTTGTAAAGCATATCCCCAAAAAGAAATAGGAAGTGTTGAATAACTCAACATAGACCTAACCATATCCAAAAGAGTTCTATTTTTTCTTACTGCTACCCCATTCTGTTGAGGTGTACCTAGTGTAGAAAACTGAGAAACTATCCCATTATCAATAAGATATTGTTGAAACTCACCAGATAGATATTCTCCACCACGATCAGATCTCAAGATTTTTATGTGTTTCTCAAGCTGATTTTCTACTTAAGCTTTGAATGCTTTGAACATGTCAAAAGCATCTGACTTATGTCGTATGAGATACACATAGCCAAATCTCGAGTAATCATCTGTGAAGGTGATGAAGTACTCATATCCACCTCTAGCTTGAATGCTCATAGGACCACATACATCAGTGTGTATCAATCATAAACATTCAGTGGCTCTTGCTCCTTTGGCCAAGAACGACCTTTTGGTCATTTTACCTTCCAAACAAGATTCACAAGTTGGCAGATCATCAACCTTTAAGTCACTTAAAGGTCCGTCACTTACCAATCTTTTAATCCTATTAAGGTTAATATGACCTAGGCGTAAATGCCATAGGTAGGTTTCATCTATTGATAATTTTACTCTTTTATGATTAGGTTCCATTAATTCTGTGTCTAACGAGTGAGAGATATTTCTATGCAAAAAGTATAGACCATTTTCCAATGTACCTTCGCAAATAATTTTGTCATTCTTACTAATAATAAAAACTTTATTAAAAGTAACCGAATATCCAAATTTATTTAAACAAGAAACTGAAATTAAATTCCTCTTGAATTGAGGTACATAATAAATGTCTATTAAATCTAAATGCCTTCTAGAATCCAAGTAAACTCTAATATCTCCCACTGCACTTGCAGACACTAACGTTCCGTTGCCCAAACGCAAGTTGATTTCATTCTTATTCAACTTTCTCCTTTCTTGGAACCCCTGTAAGGAATAGCAAACATGATTTGTGGCTCCAGAGTCTATGATCCAAGAATCGGTAGAATCTGCAAGAAAACATGTTTCAAGATAATTAATATTACCTTGTTCCTTCTTGTTCTGGGACTTTGGGCAATTTGTTTTCCAATGTCCCTTTTCACCACAAAGGAAGCACTTCCCTTTGATCTTGGTTACTTTCTTGGTCTCCTTCTTGGTAGGCCCAAGTTGCTTTTTCTTCTGTTGTTCCTTAACCTTTTGACGGGTCTTAACAGTAGCAACTTTACCAACCATATGAATATAAGATTCATAAGTAGGAGCAGGTGGTTTAGGAGCAGACAGAATAAACTTATGTTTTTCAGCTTGCAGCAACAACCCAATTTTCCTTTTCCATGTGACATAATTATCTCCGGTTAAAATATTATCTTTTAAGATGTTCATTAGGGATGGGGTCATGATTTCTGAATATAACAAAATTATATGAGTAAATAATCATGATAAAGCACTTTCGAATATTTATTTTGATTTGAATAAATAACTCAATCATAAAAATTCAACGATGATCCAACACCCATAAATGTTACGCCTTCTTTGGGAGTTCGCACCATTTACTAGTTAGACTAGGTCCCACCTAATTGTTAACATAACAACCAGCGTTTTCAATTTTTGGCCTTGCAATTTTACTGACAAGAACTCTTGGGAGGATATCAATAAAATTACATTGAGTGTGTTACCAAGATATCGACCCTCAATTTTCTCTCACGAAAATCTCTCCTTGGGGAGTAGATCTCGTTTGAGTCAATTGTCTAGTCTATCCTTGTAAGGAAGTATGTTGCTAAATTCCATTCATGGACGCCCCTTAGGGGGATTACCAATAAATAATAAAGCTCAACTAACCTTGGAGGCCATAGGTGTTACAAAACACCTTCTCCCACTCAATTATTTAAGGCGTGTGATTAAATCCCATAGAATGATTTACCAAGTTATCTAGATGCCAATTTAGATACCTAAATCATTCAATGCATGTTCATACCAAAAGAGATATATGAGTGGCACTCCTACTCTATATAACTTGTTATCATACAATAACAAATATTGTAATATTTATGCAAAAAATAAATAGCCACAATTTTGGTCCATCCTAGAAAAGCAAGTAAATTACAATTGTTTAGGAATATATAAACCCTAACTTGGCGATCAAGTCTTCAATCGGCCATCACTCGCGTGTACCTTGTCTGCCCCACCCATGGGCGTGCGCAAGCACCCAGCCCCCATGGGCAGCCGTGCGCCCCATACCACAACAAAAACGCAGCTGCTTGCTTTTATGCTCGCAGCTTGTTTGTTTTGGTGCGCACGGTGTATGTTTGGTTCCGGTTGCTTCCTTTTTCTGCTTCCAATTCTTCAACTCTTCGAATCTTCGAAACTTGAATATATTACAGCAGGTATTACACAATAAACTACTGCAGTAATTTTTTTTTTAAAAAAAACTGCAGTAAATTTAATACAATAAAAAACTGCACTGTTACATTACAAAAAAAAAATCTGCAGTATTTTAATACAATAAAAAAAACTGCAGTAATATTGATACAATAAAAAGAAACCTAGCAACTACCAAGAAGGAACTTATGGCGATAATAGGCCACCCTTCTTGTTACAATTCCGAAACAAAAATTACATTGAAAATCTAGGACCAAAATCGAGCAATAACAATCCACATAAAAACATATATAAAACCATACATCCACATGTAATTATATATGCGAATACCTAGAGTGCCATCTCTTTCTAAACATGCATAATCACAATAAAAAGAAATAGATTCACGTATATATACGTTAATTAATTAAAAGGGTTCAACCAGGCTTTGATACCAATTGTAGGGAAAAATACCGTAGTACACGCAGTGGAAGTGAGACTAAAAAAATAGATTTAGTATGTTTTAAAATTTTTCCTTTTTATGAACCTTAACCCTTTAAATTAATTAACCATACATATAAAGTAACAAAAAGTAGAATACCTTTTGTCGCATGATCCGATTGACTTACGTCGATGGTAATCCGCAAGATCTTCAATCCTAGCACGAACGTGAATCACCTAAGAGCGTGGTCTCCCTTTTCTTTGAATTGCGTACCTGAGAATGGACAAACAAACTTTCTTTTTCTTTTGTTAGTCACAAAACAATCAAAAGACCATAAAGATTATTCCGGTCACTTTTGAGTTCTCAATCTAATGATCGAAACTCGCATGAACCTAATTCGATATTGTACACACAAGCCTATTGATGAATAAGCAAATAGTGTACTATCAAAAGAATAATCTCTTCTCTTTTTTTTTTTTTTTTGTCTTGGCCGAATAATCAAACACTTTTCTATGAGTTGAGAAGAAGAAGAAATTGATTCAGTAAAACACTTTAGGTGGCCGAACCCTATAAGGTGTATTATATAGGGTGGCCGAATTTCATTCTCTTTTTCCTTTAGGGTTGCCGAAATCTACTTGTTGTTGTATTAGGGTTGGCCGAATTTCATCACCTCACTTATATAGGGTGACCGAAATTCAACCCTAATTCCCATCAACTTTTAGACTCCTAACCCTAATATAACTCATAAGTTTTTTTATTCTTTTTATTGACTTAATTAAAAGACTTCTTATTTGATTAAATAAATAAACTTTAATTATTTATTTTCTTGCCAAACAAGTCTTTTACTTTTAGTATACTACTACCAATAGTATAATTCTAGGAAACATATTTCCTGATCAGAAAAAGATTTTGTTTCTTAATTAAATAATCAATTAATAAATTAATTAATTCTCATTTAATTAAACAATAAATTAAAATAATATTTTTGACTAAAAACTTAGCCTTGCCGCCCCACATGGAATATATGGGCCAAATATTATTTTCTTATTTTATTTAATCCATTGGACTTTAAATAAAAAGCCCACATGTGAACCAGCCCCATTCTTACTAAAAGAAACAAGCCCACATGTCTTTCATTAATATATTAATATAATTAATCAACCCATTAAATAAATAATGTGCAAATTATATTCTTAATATATTAAATGCAATTCTAGATGGACCCATAAATTGGTCCGGTAGAATATATCAAGTGATCCATGCAAGTCCGTGTGGATTGGGGATCTTGGCGGGCTATCTAAATTTAAGCTTCAATAGACATAACCTAATCACAATCAACAAATGATTCACTTAGGTCCGATCCATTAATTTTAACTCATTCCACTAAAGAGCTAAAATTGAACTCTTAAATAAAGATAGAATAAGAAGATGTTCCTCATTCATACCCTAGACAATCATGTTGGAGATAGTGTATCCTCGTGATTAATATCAGTAATCGCCAAGAGTTCATAGACCGCCTATAACTCTCCAAGTTACCATATTTACTCATATAACCACGTTTTGAACTTGGATATTTTGACTTGTCCAGAAGCCATGTTTTCAATAGTCACTATCGAAAACTCAACGTTGAGATTTAATATCCAATTACCTCAAAACATCCATATGATGATATTATACTCTCATTTAATAAATGGAGCCACGATGTCCATATCTATAAATGAAGTCCTCTATCGATTAACAAATGAATATCACCAAACTATCGAGGATAGACTATGCTATTGAAATTTCCCTTAAGTAGTAGTGAAATATACCTAGAGGGGGGGGGGGGGGGGGGGGGGGGGGGGGGGGGGGGGGGGGGGGGGGGGGGGGTGAATAGGTATAGGTTCCAAATTCTTCCAATTTAAAAATAATGTGGAATATATCAATGAAAATACACACTTGATTATATTTGACAAATTAATTGATTTCACTTATACAAGAGTTAATCAATTTACAAGATGAGCAATCAATGAAAGATATGGAAGATAAAGAAAAGTAAAACAAAAATGAACACAAGTGTTTTAACGTGGTAAAACCTCAAAGAGGAAACATCCACGGGTTGATACCACAACCACCAGCAAAGCAATCCACTATGTGAAAAAGAACTTACACACTCAAGCTATCACTCATGATATCCGCTCAAGCTATCAACTCCTAATCTACCCTCGGGCTAGTGAATCACCAAGCCTACTTCCTATCCGAGATGTATCCTACACCTCTAGAAAGCAACTTCCTATCCAAGACGCTCACGTCTCTAGGAAGATTTCTTGCTTGCCTATCCGGATCCTCCCGACCCTAGACAAGACTTCTTTGCTTGATTATCCGAGTCCTCCCGACTCTAATCAAAACTTCCTTGCTCTATCCACAAAGCTTCGCTCACTTTGCTAGAGACTTCAACCTAATGCAAGGCTATGATCTAAAGCGATGCAAGTGATGCAAACACAAACAAATTAAGCTAGATGATCAATCAAGCAAAATATACATGTTCAATGACAATCTAGAATATGCTTCCAACACACAATCACAAGATTATCTAGAAATCAAGACATGTAAATCAATAAGAACAAAGGTATGAATATTCAATATATCACACTAAAAACCTAGTTCTTAGATCATGAAATAAAACCTAGAAAATAATATGAGACACATCATATATAAATTTTCTAGAATCAATTTCAAACAAAATCAAGTTTAGCACATATATGTTCAAAACAAATCACAAAGCTAAATCTCAATTAACAAATGATCAAACACCCCTAGCATATGATCTAACATACTTCTTAACAAATTTCATCAATCAAATAGTAAGAATCAAGAGATGATCAAAGATGAAATTGAAAAAGAAGAAGTTGAACAATCAACCTTGACCTCGTACTAGAAATCAGGCTGCTAAGAAAAATGAGGAAGTCAGCTTGAAAGTATACAAACGTAGTTAAATTACTTAAAGCATACCTAGAGGGGGGGGGGGGGGGGGGGTGAATAGGTTTTTACACCTTTTTCCAATCCCTTGAACAAACTTTCGTTTGTCCCTCAAGGTAGCCTTACACACAACAAAATAAGCCAAGGAAGACATACATAGACAATATAAGAATACAATCATAAGGACAAGGTCTAAGTATATCATTTAGTTGTGTGAGGTATAAGAACAAATAAACACAACAACAAAGTAAGCTTGTATTTCAATAGATGTTCAATGAGTTACAAGAGTGATCAAAATATCACTATACAAAAATTACAATATACAAAAGAATCATAGATACAACAATGATCAAAAGAATGAATCCACAAACCACACTATACAAAGTCTTGTTTCACATTACATCACATGTGAATATTATGAACCAAGATAATAAAATATACAATTAAAATATAAGAGAAAGAGATAGGAAGAATTAACACAAGAGATTTTTTAACGTGGTAAAACCTCCAAGGAGGAAACATCCACGGGTTGAACTACAACCATTGGGTACTATATTATTGGAAAGTAAACATAGAACATTCACAAAGTGACCAATCTTTAGCTCACCCAACCTAGTGAAGTCTAAGCCTACCCAACCCTATTGGAAAGTGTGAAATCCCTTAATGATGTGAAACCACCATATATTGGACACCACACAAAACCAACATCGATGGTAGATTAGAAATTCCTCAAGAGTTCATACACCTCCCGTGTACCCCGCTCTATCGGAGTGTATGTCTAACCATACGCCTAGGCCTACCAATACAATAGCCAACTCCCTATCCAAGGCACTCTTACCTCTAGGGAGCCTCTCATGCATGACTATCCGAGTCCTCCCGACTCTAGCCATGACTCCTTGCTTACCTATCCGAGTCATCCCGACTCTAGGCAAGACTTCTTGCTTGGCTATCCGAGTCACCCCGACTCTAACCAAGACTTCATGCCTTTTACAAGGACTTCCTAGTGTGATCATGTGAATGCAAATGATGCAAACAATCAATACAACATAGAACATGTGATCAATACATTTTATGGCACAAATAGACCTAAACATGTGATATCACAAGTAATCAAGTCTAGATGCAAAATACATGAATAAAACCTAAAGCATGTGAAACACCAAACACATAAGCTCAAAGTCTCTTTCACATATACAACACTTGAATCAAAATATATTCATGAAGTACAAATTCAAGATGCTATCAATATACAATTAAATGCTAGATATATGAGATTAAAATCAATCAATATTCTAGTCAAAAATATAGAGCAAGGATTTGAGATTTACATCAATCAAAACCTAGATTCTCTAAATCACAAACAAATACACAAATCCTAGATTTCATCAATCAAAGGATCAAATCAAATCTCAAGGTCATTTATCACAAAATTAATTCAATTAAGTTCCAAACAACCTAAGATGCCATTCTAATCACAATACAACTCACAAACATATGTAAAACCTAGAATCATAGAAACTAGTCAACATTAGTCCACAAATTGACTTTCAATTAGAATGATAATCAAGCTATCTTTCTCAATAGCTTTTACCAAACATAAGCATAGATATAGAAGAAGAAACCCCAAGCAAATGGAAGGTTAAAAAGAAAGAAATCTCTAAGTTAAGTCCAATACCTTGGTTTCACGAGCCGGTTCGGAAATCAGTGTGGAACCACCAGAAATCATGATCAAACAGCCACCAAACCACTTGGAGATGATAGATGACTCAAATACGAACACTCTCCAACTTGAATCACTCAAATCCGACTCCGGATGAGGAAGATATGGTGTTTTGAAGTTCTGAAAACTGGAGAGAAAATTCTGACGGGAAAACCAATTTTTTCTTCTTAGAATTTCAAATGGAGAGAGAGAGGGAAGATATAGGAGGAGAGAGAAGACAAAATCAGCCAATGGTGTGAGGCCACGTCACCCCCTGGCCGTGGGGGGCGCGTGGGCCACACGGGGGCAGAGAGCCCCCTTGGCCGTGGGGCCCACGGCCTCCCACACGGCCTGGGCTGTCTTTTCACGCGCTCCCTCGGTTCTTCAGCCCGTATCTTGGGCATCCGAACTCCGATTTCGAATCCGTTTCTAGATTACGAACCAGTGACTCTCTCACGCACGACAACAACTACACAACTTTGAAAAACAGTTGAGAAATCATCTCGAAAAACATCGATGAAGTCAACTCAACGAATGAGAACGAAAAGTAGCGTAGCTACATCGTTTGGACTCGTAACAACATGAATGAGTAACCGAAACGATCAAAACTCAATAAGGAATCATAATAGAGCATATTCAAGTCCAAATACAAAAATACGAAAACATACAAACACAAAGACACACACATATGCTAGTTTCCGGACATAGTCCTAGAAAATGCAAAACACAAAGTTTACCAACATAATATGAATGCATGAGCATATTTTGCCAAGTGTGTGAAAGTGATATATAAATGAAATTAAATCATGAAGGAACACACAAGAATGCTATGTGTGTGTGTGTGCCTAGCCTTGTAAGAGATATGAGGTCCTTTAATACCTTTGTTGACCAATGATGCACGAATCTCTTAAAAGCCGGCTTCTTGAATGAATTGTGGTTGAGACGTCCTTTGTCTTCTTAATTCTTCAATATACTAACCACTAAATATTACAAGAGAAACACGTTTTGATATGGAATTGATGCCAACACAAACTATAAACCTTATATAGCTCCCTCTGAAAATGCTTGGGGTTTGTAGCTCTTCTCAAGACCAACAATTTTGGCTTTTGAATCGATTGATTTTGAGTTCGTATGAGAAAGTTATGATCAAAATAAGAAAATGAAAATTGAAGAAAATTGTGCAGAATTTCGTGAAAATCACTTCAAGTTCTTCAACAAGTGTGGAGGGAAGGAGAGGAGTTTAAAAAGAGGAGAGAGAAGGATTTCAGGGGCCAATCAACATGAGCCACGTCACCCTCCCATGGGGGGCGCGTGAGGCTCACGGGGGCAGAGAGCCCCTTTGGCCGTGAGCCTCATGGCCTCCCTCACGGCATGGGCAAGGTGGCTCACGGCCTCCCACACCTCTCTCGCGCACTCTCCTGTTCTTCAGCCATATCTTGGGTATCTGAACTCCGATTTCGAATCCGTTTGCGGATTACGAATCGTGACTCCCTCATGCACGACTACGAATACAAAACTTTGAAAAATGGATGAGAAATCATCTCGGAAAATGATGATAAAGTCAACTCAACGAATGAGAACGAAAAGTAGCGTAGCTACATCGTTTGGACTCGAAACCTTATGAATGAGTAACCGAAACGACCGGAACTCAATAAGGCATCAAATAAGAACATGTTCAAGTCCAAAAAACAAATACACAAACAAATAAACACATATTCACACAAGCATGCCATATCAAACAGATAGTCACAAAGCATGCAATTCTATAATGTTTATCTATTAAAGATCAATGCATGAGCATACTATGAGATGTGTGAATGTGTTATACAAAATTTTTGAACCACGATGCAAGGACACACATGTATGAATTGTGTGTGTGTGCGCTAACGCCTTGCAAGAGGATGGAAGTCAAGATATACCTTTGACGCTGTTCACCTCTTAAAGACGACTTTTGCACTAGACATTGCTCTTCATTTTTTAAGCTTCCTTTCTTCAAAGAACATCTTAAGCAATAACTAATACAAATATGTAAGGATTCCCGTTGTTTTTAATTGGCTTATTTCGTGATCAAACCATATGTGGGGATTCTTTATAAGGGTAGTTTAGATAGTGCATTAGGCCCTTTGAAGACCTCATTATTGACAAGCACCAAAGGTAATATTCTAAGTGCTTACTTGTCTTGAAGAGATAGTTGCACACACTCACAACTCATGCATATGTTAATCTTTGTATGTTGTGTTTCTTTTTGTTGTGCATCAATGCTTATTTACATCTCTTCTTGCTTGTTATTATGATTGCATCTTGTGTTTATAACATCATAGCATTTAGGCTTTAGGATGCATCTTAGTTTAACTTTGTACCCCTTGCATGATTGCTTGTGGGGTAACAAATTTATGGGCTGTGCGCTGGTCCACCAGCGCCGG